>CM046877.1:169940905-170557799 GCA_025667525.1 Glebionis coronaria | reverse complement strand
GCGTAAGGGTACACGTTATATATGTCATCTAGAAATATATAGATTTTTTTTAACTTGGAGTTTGGAAACTATCGATAAGTAAAGAGAACCTTCATTTTATAATTATCCGTAAATATTTTTAATGGCCTTTTGTTTTGCTACTTTACCAAATCCATATACGACGTCAAGATCATGTCTCACCTCATAAGATAAAAATTATTGACAAAAATATGCATAAATAACATTCAGATAATGCAACTCTCATTTGTTTGAACAAAAAATAATACAACGATCTTTAACAAATACATTTGGATAATAGCCTCTCATTTGTTTGAACAAAAAAATAGAATAGTCTTGTTTTAACAAACACATTCGGTCCACCATCAAAGCATTACCTCAAATATCAGCCCATAAAACCCGATCCATAGAATTTGATACTCATTTGACCTAATCTTTATACACCGTCGCCTCCCTCATAACTTCATAAAAAACTCATTCCACCTCTTAGAACACCAAATGAACCCCCTTTATTTTCTTGAGGCATGATATTTGTCGTAAATTAAAATTAACATGGCGGGTTTATTTGTTGTTCATTATGATTGTAATATTGAACTTGCAATATTTAGTATTTCTAATTTTTAAATTAATTTTTGTACTTTTATATTATTTATGTTATAAATTCCTTAATAAAGCTACAATCCACGACAAAACCCACTCAACATAATAAAGCTACACTACCAAATACGGAGTATAACATTAGTCCTTCACTGTTTTTGATTGAGCCTAACAGCTGCAGCTATGGTCAGCCATTCCACACGGTACATGGCCAGAGAACCAATGATTTAGGTATTATACAAAGAATCCATCCGGTTAGGGGTTCGAGTAAAGGAATATACACCTACCACAAATAAATGGTATACCATCTTTAAAGGAAACATAAGTATAAAGATTATTACTGCATGCTCTTTTTTGTGTATCTTTAATTGAGTCAAAGATAGACTAACATTACTTGATATAGCTAAGGTTGACTTATTTCTTAAAAGAGAAACAATAATAACGAAATGAGAAAACAAATAAGTTGATGACTTTATGTATACTCAATCGGTGCGATAACAATTCATAATTGTTTTTCTTACATGCTAGCCACATAAGTTGGTAATTTTATATATAATGATTTGATCTCGGTCACGTCGCTTAAAAATTGTTATTTCGAACCTCAAATTTAACCACATATAAAATATAGTCCTATAATTAGCCCAAAAAATCTAAACAACCTATATCAAAAATATTTTTAAGCTCAATAACCCATAGACCACATGTTTAGCTCAAAATTTTCGATTACTGTAAACCAAATAGAAAAATTCGTGACTCCATAGTGTATCTTTAACAAAAAAATTCGAGTAGGCCCAACGGTTCATAAATTAAAAATAAGCTAAGAAGCCCATTTGATTCTTAACACAAAATATCAAAATTGTAACCTACCCTGATCTTTAGTGATATCATGCCAACCACACACATCTCAACCCTAATCGAATGAAAATACGCATACCACACAACTCTTTTGTCAACCATACTCATCCATCAACAATACTTCAAATACATTGATTTCGCTTCTCAATACAGAAATCTCACTGCAAATAAAATATTAGCATGAAAGTATCTCTTGATTTTTTTTGTTTCATTTACATCGTACGTTATGTATATCATTTCACAATCAAAAATGCATTTTATTTCATTCTTATCGTATTAAAATTGAATCATCCTAAATAATCAAACAACACAGTGCACTACCTTTCTATTTAGATCGAATAAAAAATGCAAGTTGTTTTTTTTTATTTTGATTCAAGATCTGTCATGGACCTCTTTCAAGATCCGGAAGCCTCGTTAATATCTTCAATGAAAAATTATCATCACGTTTCAAATGATAGTGATTGTTGCGCACACGGAACCTACATCTTTCTTATGAGTATAGCTATAACACACATACGAAACCGACATCTATTTCTTTTATGCTCGACAGAAGATAACGGCTTCAAGATCATCTCGGGTAGGTGTGTTCATGTTAATTTTTGTTTTAGATCTGTGATGACTTGGTTTTAGTGTTAAGATCTTTATGGTCTTAAAGTATCTTAAAGGCTACACACGAAATCAACACTGAGATCTGGTGTAGTTTTTATTTATTTCAAATTGAGTGTTGGTTGACTGAGATGAGAATGGGATTAGGCTAGTTTCTAACGAAGGAATTAGGATGGTGAAGGATTTATTGTTGTTGTTTTGTTAGCATTTTCTTCTTGTCATTTTCTTTTGGTTTGGTTGATTCTCACACGTTGTGACGAAATTTATAATACCCTTGAACTTTTCATATGTCCAGGAGTTGTATACAGTTTATACAAACCGTAACTTTCGCAACTCTTCAGCTACTGTTGGAGTAGTATGAAACTGCCAACTGTTTGTATGTCCTAAATATAATTAGGTTTCATATGAAAGATATTGAGGCATATAACACTGAAAGCAATGAACCATTTTTACTGCCCATTCAATATAGGGACTGAATCTTTAGATATAATAGATTCTTATGTATTACATGTGGAAACCTTGGTTTCCGGATCTTTTAAGCTACTAAGAATGCATCATGTTCATATGATTAGATAATCAAAGCGGAATTAGAACATGACACATTAACAAGGTGTTTGGACACAAAACACATGAATTAAACAATTGGGTTGCTAACTATATTAATAATCAACAACCACTAGACGTGTACACATTAATCCCACGTCTAGTGCAACACACGCTTTTAGGTTTACATTGTGAATATGAGTTATGAAAAACCTAATAACCCTTGATTCCTTTTATAGTGTAAGGATTAAGGTTTTACAAGAGATAAAATCAAATAAACATGTAAATCTTCTATTTAAATAAACTTATACAGAATAAATCATGCATGTTTATCTAAATAGAAGCTTCCGTAGGCTTCTTTGTCTATGTTTCTGTCAATGCTTGGATTGCATGTGACAATGCTTGGATTGCACATGACAATTCTTGAGCCATCAACGCTTAGTTTGCTCTTGTCAACGCTTGGATTGCTCTTGACAAGGCTTAGACAATATCTTCATGTTTTCTTCTTTTTTGAGTTTCTGCCATATCAACTTTTTGACCCAACAATCTTCCCCTAGTTGATGTCGGAAAAACTCTTTGTGTATCTCTTGTAAGTTGTACATGATCTTCAGATTGCTTCCCCTTAATTGTAGCATGTATGTCTTCTCTTTTTTGTCACATCATCAGGGAAGTAAACAATGTATGCAATCTTTGAAGATTCTCCAAATGTAGCTCTATGTAATGATCTTGAAGAAAAATAAATAAAGTAATCTTGATGTAGAAGTAGAATAACCCAACCTTGTGTTCCATGTCGTGTACTATCCATGTGACGTCGAACTTATATGAAAACGTTAAAGTATAAGCAGACCTCGGTCTCTTGTCAAAATCCTCATCCTTTGTGAGACACTGAGCACGATAATGTAACTCCTTCAAGTGATAGCAAGAGAAGATTGCTAGATATGACAAGTCTTCGTCACCAACCGTGTAAGTACGAACAAGTTACCTTTAAAGAATAATGTTAACTAGGCACCATCTTTAAAGATATGATAGAACACAAACTCGCGAAAATCTTCTTCGAACATCAAACTTATCATAAGAATTCTTCCCCTTGAACCAACACCTCTTCATGACGAATTTTAATGGAATAACATCTTCATACCATATGTAAAAGCTCAAATTGAATAACTCTCTCGCAAGGCTATCCCGATTACATAGTTTAAAATATCCATCAAATCCCCATGAATAGTTGCTAACTCGCATTAAGATCATTAATCCCTTTTTTTTAAAAAATTTCCGAGCCATAAATATCAACATGATATTCTGAATAAAAACGGAGATTCCATGTACCTTAGCGTGTAAAAACCTCCTTTTTGTGTGCTAAAAACGTACCAATTTTCTCAACAACAGCTATCCTTTTGTTATCCGAGAAAATCCTTTATCCAAGATATCTGTCATGTGTATTGTCCAATATCGGACAATACTTATCAACGTTTAGGTCAATAATTTCTCGGACAACACTGTCAACGCTGTCAGCGTTTGCCTTATTTCTGTCAGCGTCAAAATTAACCCTGTCAGCATCTCTGTTTCTGCTGACGTCATCAAGTAGCAACAACTTCCCATGTGATCACGCATTAGCTCTGTTTTTAATCAATGCTACATGACTGCTAAGTGATGCATCATGTTATATTTATAGCAATGTATCACTTTAATAAACCTCAGACGTGAGATATAATACGGTATAGAAAGCAACTCCTATAAATCAGGGATATTATATTCCCATAAACCACTTCTATACTATATCCCCTTCAAAGTAGGAGACAGAATATATCCATGCTCATAATACCCACCGTAATTCTTGTAGGACAGCTTGCACAAAAATCATACCTGAATAAATATGTGAAGCACAAATATCTGTGAATCTGACCTCCAAGTTCACGTCTGCTGTGATCCTCTCACATCGAGTATTCTATATAATCTTAGAAATCCTCTCATAAAAAGATATAATCGATTCATCATGGGTTGATCTGTGACTTATAACATGATAGATCTAGGGTTTTGAGAAAACCCTAAAACAGTAATCTTAATAGCCACAAATCGTTTTTCTTTTCTTGATAATGAATCGATTTAGGGTTATTCAAAAACCCTTTTTCTTGCTGCCACCTATTAAACAACCTGCTGCACTTATCCTCTTTTCTGTTTTAGGTTATCCTAGGGTTTGTAGAAACCCTAATTTGACATTAAAAGCCAAAACAAAAATCTGAAATTCTTTCTCTACAGGCCACTTCGACTGCTAATAAACTTTGATTGGGGATAGGTCATGACAATCCCCCCGGTGGATGTTTAGATATATGTTTGTAGAACACACACAAAAAATTTCGTGGCGATCCAACGGTTCAATAAAAAGTTATGGCCTTCTGAATACTGCTGCGCACACAAAAACGTCCAAAAAACCCTAGACAGATTTTTCTTCTTTTCACCATACACGAACACCTTGTTGGTCCTAGCATCACGAGCCACGAGGCTCTGATACCAATTATGGAAACCTTGGTTTCCGGATCTTTTAAGCTACTAGGAATGCATCATGTTCATATGATTAGATAATCAAAGCGGAATTAGAACATGACACATTAACAAGGTGTTTGGACACAAAACACATGGATTAAACAATTGGGTTGCTAATTATATTAATAATCAACAACCACTAGACGTGTATACATTAATCCCACGTCTAGTGCAACACACGCTTTTAGGTTTACATTGTGAATATGAGTTATGAAAAACCTAATAACCCTTGGTTCCTTTTATAGTGTAAGGATTAGGGCT
Organism: Glebionis coronaria; assembly: GCA_025667525.1. Classification (NCBI taxonomy): domain Eukaryota; kingdom Viridiplantae; phylum Streptophyta; class Magnoliopsida; order Asterales; family Asteraceae; genus Glebionis; species Glebionis coronaria. Next base: position 170,552,399 of record CM046877.1, on the reverse strand, counting down.
TTACAAGAGATAAAATCAAATAAACATGTAAATCTTCTATTTAAATAAACTTATACAAAATAAATCCTGCATGTTTATCTAAATAGAAGCTTCCATAGGCTTCTTTGTCTACGTTTCTGTCAATGCTTGGATTGCATGTGACAATGCTTGGATTGCACATGACAATGCTTGAGCCATCAACGCTTAGTTTGCTCTTTTCAACTCTTGGATTGCTCTTGACAACACTTAGACAATATCTTCATGTTTTCTTCATTTTTGAGTTTCCGCCACATCAACTTTTTGACCCAACATTACATAGGCTCAATATCTATATTTATCAATATTCCTTATAAAGTAAATTAGAATTTCTCTCATATTTAATGCAAAAAAAATTAAGAAGTACCATTAAATCAATATGTTATATTTTTTTGATGAACAAACTAAAACATGTTTTAAATAGTACAATATATTAATGCATATATATAACCATAACAAATATAAAAAATTTTACAACAACATATTACATTTAATATTATAATTAATATTATAATTAAAACACCCCTTACCACAATTTATAAATAAAACAACATATTGTTCAAATGTTACTTCAACCTTTTTTGTTCTCAAAATTAATCATACATGTACAATTTAAACATATCTGTGGGTCTATTTTTTATTGCTTTATATATGTATAATGCCGACTCTGTGATTAAAAAACCACTCGGTGGTTGTTATATCTTGATGAAGAGATGTATGTAATGTTTCGTCTACCTTATCCTGATCAATTTGTGATTATTCTCGGATAGTCGCATCTCCTCCTGACATCCACCAACTCCGACCAGATCTGGTGGATACAATCCGGTGATTATCTAAAAAAACAGACGACCACAATCCGGAGATGGGAAACACACACATGTTATCGGTGATAAACACATCTCGCCATCCAATAGCAACAACGTCATCATATTAAAAACATGTGTTTCTATATATATAATTGATCAATTTTGTTTATTAAAAATGTTGAGAAAAAACTAACCTTGAAAATATAGAAGCGGAACAGTTAACTAATATTATAGATTAGATACACGAAAAAATAAAAAACTGATCCCTTGAAACTCTTGTCACCCAGCGATTGTGTGAAACTCTGAATAAAAAGAGAATTGCGGCTGCAATTTAGATCCATCCACGTAGTGATGATCATTTATTGATTTTTGTGTCATAAATTAATAATTAACAAAACGGGAAAGTGACTAAAAGATGATTGGTGGTTATGATTTACAGAGGGAGAGAAATTGAGATGAGAGAATAGTGGTTGGTAAACAAAATTATAAGAGTTTTTTAGGTTAAAGTTAAATACATGAAATTTCATTAATACCCTTTTGACTTTACAGGTAATGTCTTTGTCTTTTATTTAATTACACCAATGCCACAATGAAGAGATTCTTGTACTTCTAAATCTTATGAATGGACCAAGATCTAACTTGGTATCTTGGCCCTATAGATATATGTAAATTGTGTGATCATTGGTGTTGGGCTGGTTTCTCTAATTTGCACCAATTCAATGTAGCTGATACAAGTCAAAAAATGAGATGCACGTATTCAAAATTCAATTTTGCACTTCTTTGGAAACAAAATTCAAATTTTCTTATTCCAAAAAATAGGATGCTCGTATTTTTTAAAGACATTGATCTTGATGATTATGATGATAAATATTTTGGATTAAGCCCGGTATTTAAAAATGTCGAGTTTTAATACAATGTGATGTAACAAAGAGACGCGACAAAGTGACGAGATTATTTGACGAGATCGAGATCAATGGTTTTAAGAATCCACAAAAATTCTTGCCATACGCAAAACTATTATAACTGAAAACATTTGATTGAAAAATATTTTTCGACAAAAGATTTAATTACAGAGTATCCGCCGCCACTATGCTCAAGTACCCAACTATAACGCCAAAAGTAATTAATATCTCTCGATTAAAATTACGTTTTTAGACATATTTTTAGATGATAACTATCGATTCAGAAGTTATAACTAAGAAAAACAAATTATTGCGCCGAATAATTTATTCACAGGATACCCACCGTCGCATCACGCGGGTACCTTGCTAGTTCTTTTGTAACAAACGCTTGATTAATGATGATGAATTAAGGTGCAGTAGAGATGGGAAATAGTGGTTTATGATGTAAATATTATTAGTTGCTCACATTATAGTGTAAATTTCATATATAGTTGTCAAACATGTTATTTGTTAATTAGAATTTATGAACTTGTTGTTAGTTAATAAAAGAATAAAGAAAGGGCAAGTATTTACGATAAATGTGAGACACAAAGTAAAATGAAAAGATGTAATGAAGTAGGACAGGAAAGCCCGCGAGATTAAATTTTAGTGATTTTGATTAAATTTACGGTGAAACACAAGTCATATTTCATCCCGAGAATTTATCAAGTGAGTTTTCATGTGTTTTTAAATTGGGTTGTATTTTTATTGAAAAGATAGTATCATGTAAGTTTGTTTAAATGATCATTATTTGTTGCGTGTTTTGCTATTTGATAATATATAAAAGTGGTGAAGATCGTTGTATTTAACCGTCGACATATATAAGTATTGACTTGTGAATTGTGGAAATATGAATAGTTGGAACCATTGAATCGAACAGAAAATATGAATAGCTGGAACCGTTGAACCGAACGGAAAATATAAGTTGTTGGAACCGTTAAACCGAACAAGTAAATCGTTGGAACCATTGAACCGAACGGGTAAATCGCTGGAACCGTTGAACCGAACAGAAATGTAAATAGTTGATATATGTCGTACCGTGATATAAGATAAGTCGCTGGTTAATATTAAATTGTTAATATTTGAATTGAATAAGAATATGTTGTAATAGAGTTGTGCACTTATCTGATTTTGAACAAATTGCATGATTGTTTTTTCTTTAGTTTGTTATATTTGGAAAATTGTTTGATATTATATAAATTATTTTGTATGCGAAAACCATGAGTTCTCATTAGGTCTTTGGCTGACCCAAACTCTTTTAAAATTTTGCAATCCATATAAGCTGCTTTAAGAATGAAGTGTTTGTTTGGACCTCACTAAAAGTAGACGCTTCCGCTGATATAAGGTATAATAGGTGTTTTAACACTCCGAAGAGGCGGGATATTAGACTATCATTCAAGCTCGCTGAGACCACTTTGAGCTCACACGAATATTCTTCTCATTCCATTCTTATACCAAGTGTTGGCTATTCTTTACGCAGTTTAAGGGGTGTTTGGGATTGCTTTTATATATATAAGTACTTCAAGAAATAAATTCATCTAAATAACAAACCCTAACGCGTTTACAATACTTTAAGTTAAGGTTAAAGGCATCAAGACCATATATAATTGAATCCGTTTGTTGCTTGTACTTATACATCTTGTTTGATGTAGACCTGATTTAGTAACCTTAATACTAATAGCTAATTACAAAGTACAAGGATTGACATTAGACATTTATATCCATAAATGTGATAAGAATTATATGTAGGGAAATAAATTAAACACACCAAAAAATAAATTCCATGAAACAAACCGGTTATTTTGTATAAGAACATGCCTAAAAGACCTAGTAGTCATATACTCATGATTCCATAGTAATTATATGAAAAATAATCAAAGTTTATTTGTCGATGTCTTTGTTACCATCAGAGATGCAATTTTTTTATTATTTTTTTATTTTTTAAAAAAAGAAATGTTTAGATAATAAGTGAGAGAAGTTTCCTCAAATGTGTCGAGTGCATTCATTAATGCAACTATGCAAGACAGTATAAAGGCTAAATGATTTGAATATAATTGCTTCTTTATTTGTAAAAACAAATGATTTTTGTCTAAACATAAAAGAACTAAAAATGGAGACATACCTGAGTTACTATCGACCCATGCTATGGTGCGAACAACCTTTGAAAGTTGTTGATACAAAAGTTGGATGGACCGAGCTTGACCCGAATTAGGCTTAATTCGGGGTCTTATGGACTCTAGCTCTTGCACCAAGTGAAACTTGCTTTGAGGACCATGCGCATTAAACAGACACCATTAGGCTTACCTTGGGTTTGTGACCTACGATTAGACTCCGACATGAGACTAAGTAATCGATTTGAGTATATTAGGATTTAGGGTATCGTGTGTATCGTACCTTTGTGGAACCATGAGGGTTCCTTTTATACTCGAGAGAGTCCAGGCTGGGCTCCCTGTTCTTGCATCCTAAGGAAGATATAATGATTTAAAATAGATTGATCCTTATCGTATAACTGAGGTAAGTGCATATCCTCTTCCCTTAGGCGAATATAATCAGAGGATAGATTATATTCTTGTCTAATCTTGTCGCAGCGCGACAAGGACCGGTTTAAGCAATGAACCGTATGTGCAGCATTGACTTACCCGGCCTCCTGGGCTGTGCGCACATCGCATAAGTATTAATCCGTTCCTGATGGATACTGATCGTACCCGTGAGTCGGACTATCCAGCCCGACTAGGGACTATATGTCATCATGTGCCCCCAGTCTAGTGGTCGCAGGTCTTAACCGCGACTACTAGACTATAATCTTCCAAGTGCTCAAAAAACCAAGACGCGCATAGACCACACATGAGCAATTAATTCAAACATTCCCGCCAAGAAGACATTCATCCCCCCTTTTACCTAACCTCCTCGAAACCCGGGAAAAATGTTGTGCCACGTTATAGTTACCTCTTCATCTTCCACTGTTGGATTTAGCAAGTGGGTAACACGTGGCACAGATCTAGGATGTGAACAGTAACTTAGGAGGGCTATATATATATCCTCGACGCCTCCCTTTGACTGTTTATTCACTTCCAAACTCTCAAGCTTTCATTATCGTCTGCAAAACATTCTATCTTTACCAGATTTATCCTAAGGTAACCTTTGTGACCACCTCATTCTATACACGCTATCATGGTGAGACAGTTATCTGATGTCACGTCGATCCTGACCATAGGGGAGCTAGACCAATTCACAACAGACTACTACATACCAAATTATCTACACCCAGAAATTTCGAACCCTCGGCACAATATAAGCCAGGCTCTAGTAGGAAAGATATGAGTGTATACCTGGTTTTTTGACTACGCAAATCAGCGCATACCCATGTCGCGCTTTCTTGTTAGTGTGCTGATGCATTACGATACCCACGTCTCCCAATTGCATTGTATAGGGGCGGCTAAAATTTCGAATTTCGAAATTAATTGCAGCACACTAGATATAGAGCCCACAATAGACTTATTTCGTGTCTTCTGCCAACGCAACTAGATAATAGTTGGGTTTCCTTCACTAAGCGAAAGGGCGGGATGCAATGGGAAAATAGTCTCCTTAAAGGACTGGACTGATAGGTTCTTTTGGGTTGACGAAGCCGCCTTCCATTTTCACTTCCCCTTTTTGACCCCTGGAACGGTGAGGAAGGACCTAATGCATGGCCCTAACTCCTACAACTCTGAGGACGTGGAGACCTTGAACAACAAACGCATCCCTGTGCAACCCTATCCTGAGACGTTGTTGGTAATCCTTGGTCTGAGCCGCGCAGTCATCTGCGGCACACATCAAATACCCTTCTTCCGCACCCAGAGTGGCCTGGGTTAGTGGTTCTTCCCGTGTTCTTTGTAGCATTCTGTAAGTACCACACCAAAAACTAAAAATTGTTCCATTGCTTGTCTGTTTGTTTGTCACGCAGGTATGGATATTCTTGACCTTGTTCGTGGTGCCTTTCCTGAAGATTTGATAGTTTACTCCCATCCTAAGAGGGAGAATGAGGAGTTGATTCAAGATCGTGCTCAGAAGAACACTATGGAGCTGGAAGTTGGGGAGGCTTCCGCCACACAAGAACATGAGGACACTAGCACATACCATCCATCACCACCACCAGTACAACAACAACCACCAGCACAACAACAACCACCAGCACAACAACAGCCACGACCCAATCTCAGCTCCTTGCTATCGTCAGATAATCTTACCGAGGATGCTGAGAAAGCCGCGCATGAATTTGAAGAAGAGGAGGACTCTGCTTTGAGTAAGAGGCAAAGGAGCCCCCCAGCAGCTTCGCGCAAAGCTGCCCGCTTGGGGGCTGGGCCTTTATAGACAAAGGCGCGCGTGACCGAGGAAGAGACTGTAGAGAATCTTGTGAGGACTCCTCCACATACTCCTCCTGCCACCATCAACTTAAGGTAAACACTTGTTCTTGTATTATGGCTATCATCCATATTCCTCCTAATATTTATCTGACCGCTTCTTTCGCGTATCAGTGATGACCAGGAGAAGTCCTCCTCGAAGGCTGATGTCACGCCTTCCCCCCAAAAAGAGACCTCAATAGAAGCGGGAAGCGCATTCCCTCAAGACCCCGTGTTCGCTCCTGATTGGGAGTTGCCCGTGTCTTCAAATCTGACTGGTGCGTTTGACTGTTCCAGCTTCTTGGATTATATCGTGCCCCCTGGCCGAGCTGCGATACTAGAGGGGATGAGTGATGTAGTCCTGGCAGACAAAGTTAGTTATTTTTCGTCGTAGAACGTGACATTGATGTCGTGCATCAAAAAGAGGTTTTTGGAGTTATCCAGCTAAGTTCATACCACTGAAGAAAGACTTGGCCAGATTATCGAGGAGAAGTCTCTCGCCCTTGGGGAAATGCAAGAAAAAATCAACCAATAGGGCGACAAGATGATTCCCTCATCCACTCCTTAACAGAAGATAAGGACAAGCTAGCCTCCGCACTTGAAGATGAGCGCGCCCAGCTCAATCAGCTAAAGGCTTCCAACCAAGTTGCAATGGGGATTTTGAGGAGGGAAAGAATAAGTTTATGGCAGATGTAGATGCACTGGGCGTAAGGGTTAAAGAAGATGTGGGTGATCTTAGCAGCCAACTGAAGAGGTTAAGTATTGAGTTGGATGAAGACATGTATCCGCGGTTGAGGAAGGAGGTAGCCAAGAAGTGATGGCTGGTGCGCTATGGTTTGCGCCTAGCTGCCATGGGTGATTTGGAAGACCCTACCTTGCGGGCCGCCATCGCTCAGTTGATCATAGCTGCGGTGAATGAGGGCACTTCCAAGGGTCTAGTAAAGACACACAAAGCTGATTTGTTGAAGAAAGAGTTGACAGAGGTGCCCTTCTATGACCCTTCTGCCCAGTCTAAGTTTACAGCCGCCCTGAAGGATACAAGTGCTTGTCCATTGCCATCTTTCGGTCTTGGCGACAAGGACCATGAGCTGTCCATTGAGGTTGTGATGGAAGGCCTCACTTTGGCACGCCATAAGGCAGAGGACTCAGAAGTACAACCGGATTTTCACTTGAAGCCTTCCGCGGAGCAGCTAACAGTACCCATATTTGCTCAGCCCAGGATGTGCTTGACCCATTTAGGGTTGAGAAGGAAGTGCTGTTGTCCGAGGTACTCACAGCACATGAAAGTCGTGCTGCTGCCAAGAAGGATGTGCTGAACATAGAGGATGCACCTTCTGTTGGTGCGGCCCACCTTTCTTCCTCCATCCCTGTACTGCCTTTGTCGCTGCTAGAGAAGGACGCGTACGTGCTGGACCTAATGGATAAGGGCATGAAAGAGCACCGCGCTACCGCTTATTTCTCCCCCTACTGAAGTTGAAGAGATCCTCGTCTGACACCAGTTTGCTCTCCAACAACTTATGTGATGTGTAAATATGTTGTGTACTTTTTATGTGCGAATGTTCGCCCTTTATTTGTAATGAACAATTGCTATTTTTTTGTTATGAGAAATATGTTTAATGTTTATATCGCAGATTCGTATAATGAGTTAATGTAAACTCATAAATGGTCCTTATGGGTGAGGAAAACTCATTACGTGTGGTATACCGCTACTACCATAAGGACGGCCAAGTGAGGCTGACCAATTGTTAGGTGTGCACGATTGTGTCTTATCAGTCTTAGAGTGTACTGGCTGTATAACTTGCTACGACGTCATTAAGAGAAAGGGACCTAACAAGGATGCATAATCCGTGGTCGATGGGGTTGCATCCCTCTTACTCGACGAGTCTAATTAGTAGTGTAGGCTCATTCCTCTTATTTATCCTGGAAACGTTGTGCACGTGTGCGCTAGTAGGCAACATATAACATGGACAAAGTGTACGTACGAGAAAAATAAATGTTTTTAGAATGCGTCGTGGAACTAGCTAGGGACCACGACAGTTTTATTAACACTTGCAAGATTTTTAATACATGAAATAAAAGAAAAAATAATAGATTGGTTCTAGAAGTTCGCCGCTAAAGGTAGCATTTCTTTTGGTGGCATATGTTCCAAGGCCTCTGTAGGTCGCGACCATCCATGTCGTGTAGTCGATATGCGCCATTTCCCAATGCATCTGTCACCATGTAAGGTCCCTCCCACTTAGGCCCAAGTTTTCCTGTATTTTCAGCACGGCTGGCCGCGTTTGAGGGATACACGAAATCACCTGGCCTAAAGGAAGTCTTTCGTACCCTATCATCGTAGTAACCCTTCATTTTTGGTTTTTTACTTGGCTTCATGGATAGCTGCCAAGTCTCTCCGCTCCTCGATTATGTCTAGGTTCAATCGTAATTCATCATCATTTGTGACCATGTCTACTTCTGTTGTGCTGAGCATTTGTAATCCAATCACGGCTGGGATAACTGCATCTGTTCCGTATGTTAGGGCGAAAGAGGTATCACACCGTAACTGTTTTTATCATTGTTCGATGTGCCCACAAGACATGTGATAACTCGTCGACCCATTTTTGTTGTGTTCCCCTAATCGCGCTTTTATGCCGTCTCCCAGGCTCCTATTTGCTCTTTCCACAAGTCCATTTGTTTGCGGATTGGCTACCGATGCGAAGCTTTGGTGTATGTTGTTTTTCGCGCCACCAATCTTTGAATGGGTTCTCCGCGAATTGTTTTCCGTTATCAGAAACTATCTCCCTGGGTAGCCCGAAGCGACATACTATATTGTCCCATACAAACCTTTTTACTTGGTTTCCTGTGATTGTTACGACTGCCTTTGCTTCAATCCACCTCGTGAAGTAATCCATCGCGACTATTAGGAACTTAATTCCACCCGCGGCTACAGGAAAAGGTCCTACGATGTCTATTCCCCACTTGAAGAATGGCCAAGGGGAAGTGATGGGTGTCAGTTCCTCTTGGGTTTGACGAGGTATCGGCCTGTGTACATGGCAGTCGTTGCATTTATTGATGAGTGTACGCGCATCTGCGTGCATGGTTGGCCAGTAATACCCACTGCGCAACGCTGTTGCCACCACTGACATTGGTCCTGCGTGCATACCGCAGGATCCCTTGTGTATTTCACTAATGACATATTGCGCTTGTCGCGACCCCACGCATCTTAGCCATGGCTGAAGGAATGATCGTCTGTAAAAAATCCCGTCTCTAACTTCGAACTGCCTCGACCGTCTTCGTATTCGCCGCGCTTCGATTTCATCATGCGGGAGCGAATCTTTCGTCAAATAGTCCACAATAGGTGTCATCCATGTTGGACCTTCTTCCTCTACTACCGATGTAACTCCTGCTCTTTTATTGATTTATCTTTAAGGATCTCTACCAGGACCTGTTTTGATAGGTGTGCAAAGCTAGTTTGATGCTATTTTGTTAAGTGCGTCTACTTTCTTGTTCTCCCCTCTAGGTACTTGGCATATCAGGAACTTTTTGAATCCTTCAATCAATGACTTGGCTTTTTGCAAGTATTGTACCATGTTCTCTTCTTTTGCCTTTTATTCGCCAAGTATGTGGTTTGCTACTAGGCGAGAATCTACATTCGCTTCGAGATTGCGCACGCCCATTCGGGCTGCGATCCGGAGTCCTGCTATAAGCGCATCGTATTCTGCCTTGTTATTTGTGGCCGTGAACTCAAAACGCAGCACACATGTAAATTCTATTCCTTCAGGGTTGGTGAGTACGAGGCCTGCGCCATATCCATCAGTACAAGAGGACCCATCAGTGAATAAGATCCATGGATCTTGGTCTTCTTCCTTTTGTTTTGGCTCTTGAACGTCCTCTTCTGGCTTTTCGATGATGAAATCTGCCAGAATTTGTCCTTTTACGGCATTGCGCGGTCTGTAGGTAATGTTGTGCTCCCCAAGTAGGACACTCCACCTGTATAATCTTCCTGCGACATCCGGTTTTGAGATTATCTGTTTTATAGTTTGATATGTTATTACTACTATAGGATGTGCCTGGAAGTAACTGCGCAACCTTTTTGCTGCAAATACTAGTACGAGCACCAATTTCTCCATTGGGGTATAATTTAGTTCCGAGCTTTGTAATGCTCTGCTTATCAAGTATACTAGTGTTTGCACATTTTCCTTATCCGTCATTAGCACCGCGCTGATTGCACCGCGTGTGGATGACAAATACATTATCTGTTCTTCATTAGGGCGTGGCGCGACTAACATAGGGAGTGAAGTTAAATGTGTTTTTAGTTCTTCGAACGCTTTTTCAACTTCCTTTGTCCAATTGAAGTCTCCTTTCTTAATGCACTTCTTGAGTGTTTTAAATAAAGGGGGCGACTTCTCTGCAGATTTGGACAAGAACCTATTTAGCGACTGCACTTCCTTTTTCGTCTTTCGGCTTTGAAGCTGAATGACTACGTCTATTTTTTCCGGGCAGGGTTTGATGTTGTTGGTGTCAATCATGTATCCTAGGAACATGCCTTCTGTTGCCCTAAAAGTGCATTTCTTTGGGTTTAACTTCATGTTTATTCTCCTAAGTGTTGAGAATGTTTCCTCTATATCCCGGATAAGTTCACTCTCTGTGTGACTTTTTATTACCAGATCATCAACATACACCTCCAAAATTCCCCCTATTGACCTTCGAACGCTTTATCTACCAACCGCTGGTACGTGGCCCCTACGTTCTTAAGTCCAAATGACATTTTTGTGTAGCAATACACACCATGGCTGGTATGGAATGTTTTTTTTCTTCATCTTGCTCTGCCATTTGTATCTGGTGGTATCCCTTGTATGCATCCAGGAAGCATTTAAAAGGACATCCACACAACGATTCTACTTTCCAATCTATCTCTGGGAGTGGATAGCAGTCTTGGGGACAAGCCTTATTGAGGTCCATGAAGTCAACGCACAAGCGCCAACTATCATCATGTTTTTTAATCATCATTGGGTTAGCGAGCCTATCATGGTAGTAAACTTCCCTCATGATTCCCACTTCTACCAGCTTCTTCACTTCCTCAAGTATCACCTTGTTGCGTTCTAGGTCCTGTCCTCTTTTCTTTAGCCCAACTGGGGGTATCCTTTGCGGATTTGAAGCTTGTGTTTAGCTATTGACCTTGGTACCCCCGTCATGTCTTTAGGTTCCCATGCGAAGACGTATAGGTTATCCTTTAAGAGGCGGCACATGTCAACCTTTCCTTCATCAGACAATGTCCCCCCGATCGTTATTTCTTGGTCTGGGTATTGCGGATGGACTGCAACTTTTAGGTTCGGTGACGAGTCTATCCTGGGTTCCATTGTAACCCGAGGGGGTTCCGTGATCGTGTTGCACTATGGGAGTGCTATCGCTGTGTTGAAGATCGTTACGATTCCTCCCTCCACTGGGAACTTCATCATGCCATGGGCCGTAGAAGGTACAGTTCGCATTGCTAGAATGGCAGATCGCCCGATAATTCCGTTATACTGCGATGGCGACCGTATGATCAGGAAGTTCATTGAGACTTTTGTCGAATGTTCGTCGTTTCCCATTTTTACTACTAGCTTTAACTGGCCCAAAGGCCACACCGCTTCCCCACTGAACCCAATGAGCGGGGATATTGCAGGTACCATTTGGCTCCTTACTTATGTGCTGAGTTTTAGGAAACAATGTTCATACATTATTTCTGCTGATGAGCCTCCATTGACATACATACGATGTATACTGTGTTCATCGATTTTATTTCTATCACTAACGGGCCTTCTACCACATTCCTCGTGTTGAGGGGGGGGGGGGGGGGGGGGGGAGGAGATGTCTCTTGCTTTCGAAATTTTTTGGCTCACCTTTTGTTTTGTCCTTCGCTTCCATGCTTCTACCATGTAAACATATGCGTTAGCGGTTTTTGGTTTTCGTCCTCCGTGGTTCCTTTGAAAAGGTGTTTTAGCTTCCCTTCTTTTACCATATTCTCAATATGTTTCTGCAGTTGAATACATTCATTCGTAGCGTGCCCCTTCTCATCATGATATTCACAATATCTGTTGCCAATGCGCCTTTCTACCGGGGTAGTCATTGGCAATGTTCTTAGGAAGTTCGCACCTTCTGATATAAGGATTTCCCTCGAAGTTAACTTAAGAGGAGTAAACCTGAAGTTATTGGCTCGCCCCTCTCTTTTATTTCCTTGGTAATCGAGACCTCTAGGCATGCTTTGCCTGATAAATCCTTTATTAGGCGCTTCGCGAGATCTATAACCATGGGCGTTTTGTATCACTTCCGAGGAAGCTGATTCCCCCTGTATAAAGGATCTTACCCGCTATAGTCCCCCATCAAAAGTTTCTGGTGTTCTTTCATTTAGCTTTTTTATTAGATCACTGTTGCGTATTCCCGCTATGAAGCAGGATACTTTCAAGATCTCTGGGCATTCCTTTATTTGAAGACACTCGCTCTTGAAACGTTCTAAAAAATCCTCCAGGTATTCGCCCTGGTTCTGCTTGATTCTGGAAAGTGATACATCACTCCTATCATGTCTTTTCTGTTGCACATAATTTCTTTTGAATGCTTTCCGCAATACTTCATACCCATTAATTGTTCGCGGTGGAAATATGTCAAACCAGATCCGTACGTTTCCTACGAGTGTAGAGTTGAACATATTGCACCATACATGTTCTGGCCATTACTCAATGCCTGCTTGGGATTCGAAGACCTTTAAGTGATCTTCTGGATCTGAGGTGCCATCATACGTTTTTACGTTTGCTGGCATGCGGCGCTTTCTCGTATCCGCGTAATACTGTATGCGTCTCGTGAAAGCATTTTCCTGGCTCTTCTCCAAGGTTGTGAGAAGCCTTGGTCATCTGAGGAGTAACATTTACGCCTGCACTTTGCATGGTGGTTATCACTCGATCTTGACAGATTGCTTTCAGAGAATTCACCGTGTTCTGCGCACTCCTTCCCTTTCGTTCCCTTCTGGTTCTTTCTGTGTTTGGCAACCAGCGGGATGAGGGCTGGTATATTATTGGCTACATATTTCTCCATTGCGCGCGCCTTCGTAGCAATAACTTCCTCGATTTCTTCAGGGAGTATCCTTCTTTTTTGTTTATTAGGAGGAGGCTAAGTTGACTCTTGTTCTACATTTCTTTCCTCAACAGTAGGTAGGGGAGTTGAGAACAGTACACCTGTTCCTCTGGAAGGTGGATTTGTTACATCCCGAGTGTTTGCTTCACTGGCAGATCCAGGAGTAACATTCGCGGATGCAATGTGACCATCTACCATCGAGGATCTTCGATGGCCTTCATTCATACCGTTTTTCTTCATTGCTTAGAGCTTTAGTGTAGGGTCCCACAGATGGCGCCAACTTGTTGATACAAAAGTTGGATGGACCGAGCTTGACCCGATTTAGGCTTAACTCAGGGTCTTGTGGACTCCGGCTCTTGCACCAAGTGAAACTTGCTTTGAGGACCCTGCGCACTAAAAAGACACCGTTAGGCTTACCGTGGGTTTGTGACCCACGATTAGACTCCGACGTGAGAGTAAGTAATTGTTATCCCTAATTTGTGATGATCAAACAAGAAATAAAGAAGAAAGATTGATGAAGTAGATGAATTATAGAGAGAGAAAGTAGAGAGAGAAAAGAGAGAGAAGTGTGTGAAACTTATGGAAGATTAGATTAGAAAATGAACAACCAACACCCTTCCTAACATGCTAGGAAGGGTATTTATAGCCTTGCCTACATGTGGCATAATGGGCTATATGTTTGATTGGGCCGGGCTTGAATAAATGCTTAGTACCTTGAAAGAGGCCTTTTAAGCTAGCCATTAAGCGCATAATGTCACGACTATTATATTAACTATTAAACCGTTCTAATAAATGTTATAATAATAAACTATGACCGAGCATTCTTGTTTGACTCAATATTTTGAGGCTAACAATCTCTACCAATGTGAGGTCATTCCTCTTCGATATTTGTAGTTCGATGGAGATTACGAATCTCATCATAAATGAGTCTTGAATGTGTAATAGTAGTCTTGTTCCTTCATGCTGTGATCTTTGAGCCTTTGTTGTTGTCTTTAGACTTCGTCTTTAAACTTGAGATCTTAAAATCATTCTTTACTTGTCTTTGCTATCTTGCGATCTAGTGTCTTTATCCACATGCTCATACTTTTCACAATCTTGAAAGCTTTCTAATAATCTCCTTTGAAGAGAGGTCATTCCTCTACATTAATTGATAAGGAAGATTTGATCATCAGAGTTACATAAGTATTTAGCTTTCTTGATTGTTGAGTATGTCTTTGGGCATGAGTATGTGGTTTTGAGTCTTCGACTTTGCTGAGTACACCGTAACGCCACCTTCTTGAGAGAAAACATAGACACAAACTGAATGGCTTTGATATTCGTCCTAAAGCATTTTACCTTTGGTCGGTGAAGACCGTTAGACGATATTAAATATCGTACCTGTGATTAGGTAGATTCAATTAAGAACCTTCTTGAAAGGAGTTCGCGGCTGTACTAGCCGTTCTCTTTACTCGACTATCTCAAAGCAAGAATGCGAACATAAAGAGTGAATCAATTGGATAGATATCCGCTTGATTAAAGTCGTCAATTCAAATTCCTGGAACAAATTTGATTCATTAAGAATCTTACCATTGTTGCTTTCCAGTTGACACAAGCTTGGTTCATAAGAATCTCGCAAGTTACCTACCGTAGCGCCGTTTAATATTGACGCTAAAAGGATTTCCATTCGTCACTGTGAATATTAATAAATATCACTCTGAATGTTCTGGCAAGACCATAAACATATTGCATAGAAACCTGAAACGAGTTTGAATCGATAAAGAAACAAACCATTGTTGATTTTCAGTTTTACATATGTTCAATTCATAAAGAATCTTACACATGACCTACCGTAGTGTTGTTTGATGTTAACACTGGAAGGATTTCCACTCATCATTGTGACTACTAGGTAGTATCACTCTGCGTGTTCTAGCAATATAGCAAGGATATAGCGTAGGGCTCTCTTGATCTTCATCCGTGTGTCCTAACGAGATTTGATTGATCTCTTGTCTCTAGACACAATTTGTGCACTCTTAGTGGTCGGAGGCTAGAGCAGATACCACCTATTCAATATCAACTATCTCGGAGTGAGAAGGTCAATAGAAGTCATGTTGATCTCCGTGACAATAAAACAAACATCTTTTGAGAGAAGCCTGAGTCAGCTGGGGAGGGGTTGTGCATTACATCACTGGGTCCATGCTGCGTTGTCTTCATGATGTGTTGACCCGGTTTCTGCCTAAGTTGTATGGAGGGCTAATTTCTTTACACCATGTATCCTTACATTTCTTTTTCATTCTTCAACCTCTTCAATGCTAACCAAGACATCATTACTAACACCTTGTTGTGATTGTTCTAGTACTAGCTTCAGTACTTAGTCTGTATTCATCTAAGTTTACATTCTACTCCATCTTTCCTAAGGACTTCTAATAATTTATTGGATTGTCCCTGGGAAGATCCCTCCGATTCTGGTTGGATCATAGGACTTAAACCTAACCACCCTTTTGACACCAATAACGTCGTAGATTAAAGATGTTGTGGGTATGAGATTGTAACCATAAGTGTTTGAGTCTTTAGATCACATTTTAATCACATTTTCTTCCCTATCTCTAATATATAAAATCGTTTGATATTAGAGATACAAAATTTGATTAAAATATATTGTGAAAAATAGTCTTGAAAACTTTCGGAAGAAAAATGTGTCAAACTTAGCATGAATTTGGAACGCTCCCCCTCAAAAATTGATTCAATTGAATTGTCATTACGAGGATGTGATCCATATTTCGCTTTTTGTATATAGGAGTTGTTGACCACACAATTTTTGATAGATTTTGAATAATCATTGAAAAACTCTTGAAAAAATTGTGTTCAACGCCTTTTTAAAAACTCTATTTCTTTTTGGCAAAGAGGTTTTTCTAAAACATAAACTTGAGTTCATAGACGTTGAATGTCTTCACAAATCCACTCAAGTGTAAGAAGATTTAACTTCTTTTGCTGAGGGTAAGCGCACTAAATCGTACACTCCCCCGTGAATATAGATCCGGGTTGCAATCTGAAAGTGATTACAAGCCATTGTGTTGAGATCAAAACGTTGAATGTTTTGTGACATACTCAACCCAAGATAGATTGCTTTACCCGTTGTTGGAAAAATTGTCCAAAATAGACATTTTCCTTTATTAAAAATAGAAATGACATGTTTTGAAAAATATTTACAACTTTCATTCGAGCTTTATGTACACACCCGTGTCGTTATTGAGCAACATTTCTAGGTACGTCCATATTATCGATACTGAAAGACATGTCGAGAAGAATCTTTTTGGATTTTGAAAGATTTTTATTTTTGTGTTTTGCTTTTATATGTTTTATATTTTTGTATTTTGCTTTTTCAAAGATATTTACAAGTAGATGTTTGATAGATGAATCAAGCAGGCTTCTTTGCCAGAATCTCCAGTTTTGCTGGAGTCAAACATCTCATACCAATTTGCCTAACTAGATACGCAAACCTCTCTTTCGAAAGAGCTTTTGTAAACAAGTCAGTTAATTGGTAATCAGTTCCAACAAAGTATAGTTCAACGATACCTCTTTCAACTTGTTCCTTAATGAAGTGATATTTGAAATCAATGTGATTTGTGTGGGAATGCTGTACCGGATTGCAGAAGATGGCTATGGCGGACTTTGAGTCACAGTACATAGGTACTTTATCAAAGTGGAAGCCATAATCCATGAGTTGTGTTCTCATCCAAAGAACTGGAGCACAACACGCAGATAGAGACACATACTCCGCTTCGGCTGATGACAGTGATGTGCAGTTCTGCTTCTTGGAAGACCATCCCACGAGCTTATCTTGACCTAGAAATTGTGCACCACCAGAAGTACTTTTTCGTTATCAAGACACCCTGCATGATCAGAATCTGAATAGGCCGTTATAAAGAAATCGGTTTCCCTTGGATACCAGAGTCCCAAATGAGAGGTATTCTTGAGGTACCGAAAGATCCGTTTAACCTCCTTGAGGTGCTTTTCAATGGGTCGTGCTTGATATTGTGCACAATAACACGTAGCATGTGATATATCTGGTCGACTTGCTGTTAAGTACATGAGGGAGCCGATCATGGAACGATTTATGGCATCTCCCTCCAAATCCGCATCTAGGGATGTGGTTGATAATGGTGTCCCAACGGGGTCACATGTGGTCATACCATGCTATTTGATTATCTCTTGACAATACTTAGCTTGGTTAATGAAGATACCACTTGGGGATTGGTGAAATTGAATTCCCAGAAAGAATTTTAGTTCGCCCATCGTGCATGACTTTTTCAAACCATTTTGAAAGTTTTGGGTTTGTAGACCCGAAAATAATGTCATCAACATAAATCTGCACAAGCAAAATGTCATCCCCTATTTATAAGTGAACAAAGTTAGATCAATGGAACCTTTTGAGAAACCTTTGGAGACCAGAAATTTCGAGAGTTCGTCGTACCACGCCCTTGGAGCTTGCTTGAGTCCATAAAGTGCTTTGTGGAGACGATACACCTTGTCAGGATAATGAGGATTGACGAATCCTTCCGGCTGCGTGACATATACTTCTTCCTTCAAAGGACCGTTAAGGAACGCCGTCTTTATGTCCATTTGATACACGATGAATCCCTTATGTGCAACATAAGCAAGGAAAATCATGACCGCTTCCATTCGTGCTACTGGTGCAAATGATTCTTCAAAATCAATACCCTCTTTCTGGCCCTACCCTTTATCCACTACCCTAGCTTTGTTCTTGATGATTGTGTTTTCTTCATCCATTTTGTTTTTCCAGACCCATCGTAGATTTAATGGAATTACATCGTAAGGTCTGTCAACAAGTTCCCAGACTTTAAGTCTTTGAAATTAAAGAAGTTCATCTTGCATCGATTCAATCCAAGCATGATCAGCCATGGCTTCTTTGATGTTTTTTGGTTCAGCCGTACTCACGGCGAGTGCGAACATACAAGCATCGCCATCGGTTTCAAGCTGTCGTCTTGTACGAACGGGCTATGAAGGGTTTCCAATTACTTGAATCAAATGATGATCTCGGGTCCAATGATGTGTTGAAGGATGTCTAATATAGGATTTTGCAATTCTTTTAATGTCTAATTTTTCGTTCCTCGACTCGACTCGAATTGATTTCCAACTTATACGTAGAGATTAATTGTTCTTGGTTAAAAGTAATTGTTTGGTATTTAAAACTAAAAACTATTTAAAATTATTAACTAAAACTTAACTATTTAAAATTATAAACTAAGTTTAGACTATTTTAAATAAAACTATTTAAACAAATTTAAAAACTATTTTGAATTTAAGCAAATCTTAAAACTAATTTTATATAAAACTAAATTAATTAAAAACTAATTTAAAAAAATAATAATTTATAAACAATTTAAATTTCTAAAAGTAATAAAATATTATTTTTTTTATTTTTTTTATTTTTTAAACTTTTTAAAAAGTAAATTAAATAAACTATTTAAGTAAATTAAAAAAAATATTAACTAAAATTAAAACTAGATATTTAAAAAACTGGCAGCCTAATAATTAGCTAGATTAATGACCTAGACAGAAGAATAACCAAAAAAATACACTAGCAGAGATGGTTAACACGACAGTTATCCTAGAGGTCACGGGTTCGAGTCCCTTAGTGGACGTTTTTGGCGAATTATATTAATTTTTTATTATTATTTTGACTGCTTAAAATTAATAGCCACATGAGTGCCTTAAGCTGAATACTTGGACTGATAAAATAGATTGGTAACACACTATCAGACCAATTGAGTCTGGTAGTTTATGAAACTCAGAACAACAATATTAGCAAAACACAATAGCAGCAAAGCCAATAGTCAAGTAAAGAACAAACTGAAATCAGCACCAAATGAACTTAAAGCAGCAAGAATAGAAACAAAATAAAAGCACAAATATCAGGATCGAAAATCTTAACAGATTAACTCATTTGCAAACAAAATACCAGCTGACTATTGAAGCAGACTAGTAACGAAATTCAGATTAAATCAGCTAAAACGCACATACAGAAACTCCCATGAATTCAAATTATTCAAAATCCCTTTTAACCAGATTAATCTAAACTTATTTAAGCATTAACCCTAAATTCGACATAACAGATATAAACTTACTATTATCCAAAAATAGATTAAAAATCTAAATAGTAAGCAGATTAGTTAATCTAAACAGATAAGCATATGATAACAGAAAAACTAAACAGCTAAAATCAATAAGCAGACTAAATCCAAAATATAAATCAGACAAAATTAACAACTATTTAAAACCAAAGAAAAAACAAATTAAAGGCAATCACACTAAATCAAATTAAACATATAAATCAAATAAACATTTAACTAGATTAATCTAATAACATGAAAATTAAAAAGAGATTAAACCTGATGAAGAAACCTTTGAGCAGTAGAGCGACGCTGAGCCGTCTAATTTAACCGAATCAACACCACCTTAATCAAACATCATTCGATCCAGTTTTTTTATAAACTTCCAGTAGGGATGTTTTATCCCCAATATTTATTTTCTTTATTCAAACAAGCTATTATTTAATTTGCTTAAATAAATTTAATAATTATTATAACAAAACAGATTTAAAGAACAATTGTAATATTAAATTTAAAACAGAAAAGAAGGAACAAATTAAACTTAAATAAACTTTTATTAATAATAAAAGGTGATTACAATACTAAAAAGGAAAAATACAATTATCCTAAAAACTATTTAGCATAATAAAAAATAAAAATAAAAATGGGACAGATTACTGAATAAAAAAGAGGGGTATTTATAAGCAAACCCTAGCCTTGTTGATGAAGATTGGAGAGCACGGCTGCAAATCTTGACCGCTCTTTCTTTTTTCTCTTCCTTCTCTTGGATCAAACGGTGTAAAATGGCTCTTGGCACATGGATTGCCAGCATGGATTGGATATGTGTTTCTTGTGTTTCTTCGATGCTGATGTGGCCTAATTTGATTGGAGGAGTGGTGATGGTGATGTGTTTAAGCCAATCAGGGGCGAGAATGGGGCCATGTCACATATATTCCTCCATTATCATGCTCCGAGAAAGATGGTGATTTAATTAAGTAACGTGAGTTACACGCGCCTTCAATCAATAAAGCCCCAAATTGGGATTATTTACTAGGGTTAAGGTTGGGGTAAATAGTGTCTGGTTATTTTGGAGAGGTGAGGGAGATGAGGGTGAGTTAACATAGGGTGTATCGAATAAAAAAACCTGTGTGTGTTTATGAATTGTGTGGGTGAGTGGTTGTGAGTAAATGTGAGTGTGTTTGACCAAAACAATGAAAAGTTTATAACTTTCGTTTCTTAACTTGACTGGCTAAACCCTAATGGGTTTGTAAGCCCATGAAACAAGTCTAAACATTGAAATGGGCTTTTAACCATCCATCCGTCATTGGTTTAAACGATTTGGGCTTTGAAATTTAGCCATTGATGGGCTTTTGAGCAAATGTGCATAATATATATCCTTAAATGGGCCTTTGGGCCCATTAATCAAATGTGGGACCCACAAGCCCATTATCCTTCATTAAGATTAAATCCAATAAAACGGACTTGTTTTTGGCTTCCTCGATGTTTTTCTTCAAACTCGTTTCGTTTTCGCCGGTTTTCGTGATCATCGGTACACTTTTGGTTCTTTGACTTTAACTATGTCTCTTTCTTTGACTTTTCTTCAACATTTGACCGTGAAATCCCGTGTTTTCTTTCCTTTTGATATTTTGTACCTATTTCACACAAAAACACAAAACCACACGTAATTCCGACTTTTACGATATTAAACACATGATTAGGTCTTGTTTTTCATTGATTTTAGTGGCAAAAGGATAAGTGTTTACACACTTATTAATCCCCTACACTTGACCATTGCAATGACCCCATGCAATGCATAATTTTAAAGCATAAAGTTACATTTTCCTTATAATTAATCCATTTTGGGCTTTATCAAGATATACTATTACTACTACGATGAAAAGATAAAAACTTTATTCAAGGATACAAAAGTTATAATAATTTCCATTAATTTATCAACTTTGAAATTGTTTTATGGAGAAAACTCGTAAATAAATCTAAGACGTAGATTAGAGCTTTGGTGTCATGAATATTAATCACCCTCAAGTTTCACGTTTCCCATACCAATCTTAAAAACAAGATCATTGTTTACCATAAGTTCTTAAGTTAAAACCACTTATATAAGACAATTGTGTAATACTCTTTCTCCAATTCCTAAGTTGTATCTCTAGATTTTAAGGATTGTCATTCACCCGTAGGCTCATTTGACTTATTTAATAATTATTAGTCCAAAAATGAAGGCAAAACGGTGCAAACCTGACACTCAGAACCTAACCTCGTCCTAAAAAACGTTGTCACTAAAGTAAGCCCACATCAAGGATAATTTAACACGATTTGGGGAATAAATTCCCGGATCCAAAATTTGGCCAATAGTACTACTTATTATTTATTCCTCCGAAGTCATGTACACTTTATGTGGAGTTTAGCTAGTTCACATCATATACCCTTAGGCTCTTTAAGATGTAAAAGTGCTCCTTATCTATGGTCCATACCCTAAGGCTCCTTGAACCATAAACAAGGGAATTGATTTTTGATCAATTTTTATTCAACACTTACCATGCCATACATCCTAAGGCTCTAATGACAAGGTTCATGCTACATGCCCCACACCCTAAGGCTCCTTGAGGTCATGTTTTAATCTTATTCTTTCTTTATTTATGATATATATATTAGGCCAAATTCTGCGGTCCCATGGTCTGAATACCTCCTACTTAGTGGTTATGAGCCACCTTAGTCGGAAGTCCACAACGCTGGCACCCTCAATGTGTTCATGCTTTAATTATAAGGAGATAAAAGATTTGGCTAAGAGCTAAGATATCGAATCTACACCGCAAAAATCCTCACTTATTAAGCAATTAAAATACAAGCGGGAAGAAAGAGCCATAAAAACTCATATAAGCAAGAATTAACCCTTAAACTTATTATCAACTCTATCATCTCTCGTTCTCCACGATTTAAATCTCAAGTAATGAGACTCGTGGATGCTTAGCCTAATAAACCAATTAAGGTCCATATGGTTAAGGATACTAGCTAGAGTAAACTTGGATAAGTAAACTCGGGTTGAGTCAAAATATTCACGACGGGCCTAATATATCAAAGACATCTAAACTTGTTAAAACCATTTTATTTATTTATTTATTTTTGACTTTATTCTTGAAATGGAATTTA
The DNA here is from genome assembly GCA_025667525.1 of Glebionis coronaria. Taxonomy (NCBI): domain Eukaryota; kingdom Viridiplantae; phylum Streptophyta; class Magnoliopsida; order Asterales; family Asteraceae; genus Glebionis; species Glebionis coronaria. Next base: position 170,529,918 of record CM046877.1, on the reverse strand, counting down.
TTCATACGATGCGATGACAAAAGGAAAGAAAATAGAAGAAAATAAATGGAAATACTACTAGGCCAAAATAGATCAAAAGTTATGAAAAACGTTGAAAATTTTAATTTTCCGGTTAAATGAAGTCAAATTCATGGAAAAGCCCACTAAAATTCGATAGAAGTCCCCCTACACTTAATATAAACATTGCCCTCAATGTTTAAGCATGTGGGAGAATAAACTCCCCCACACTTAGGACATTGAGTACGTTGTTTAAATCGAGCTAAGGAAGAGACAACTAAAGTGATTACATTTATTCATCTTATTTATATACATGTATGAATCACAATAGTTTCGATAGAACCGGGTATACGGGAACACGGGATCACGGGTCACATAAAAAACACCAAAAGTGGATCATTAAAGCACACATCGCTGCACAACATCACAACACAAACAACCTACTTGGATCCCCCTACACTTATTGGTGGAAATGGGTGAAGGTGAAAAAGGGCGGAAAGGATGGAAAAGGTAAAAATCTAACCTAGTTATACGATGCTTGATTTATTTATCACGAGTCTCTAGCTCGACTCGGTTTCCCGAATTAATTCAAGGGAAACGTGGAGAAGGATGGAATCATCTCATGAGAGATGTCCTCTCCAAAGTACAACTTAACCCGTTGGCCATTCACCTTAAAATTGGGCCCATTTGGTTGGGATAACTCAATGGTGCCATAAGGGAAGATTTGGGCCACGGTGAATGGACCGGACCAACAGCTCTTAAGTTTACCTGAAAATATTTTCAACCGAGAGTTAAAGAGTAAAACTTGATCACCAACGTGGAACTCTCGGTTCTTAATCTTGGAATCATGAATGAGATTAGTCTTCTCCTTGTAGATCAATGAATTCTCATAAGCCTCATTCCTAAGTTCATTTAGTTCATTGAGTTGGATTTTACTAAGATCACCGACTTTGTTTATGTCAAAATTAGCCCATTTCAAGGCCCAATAAGCCTTATGCTCCAACTCAATGGGGAGGTGGCACGCCTTTCCGTACACAAGGAGATAAGGAGTACAACCTATAGGTGTCTTATAAGCGGTACGAAAAGCCCACAAAGCATCATCTAATTTATCGGCCCATGAGGCACGATGCTCTCCCACGGTACGCTCTAAGATTCACTTTAGTCCACGGTTGGAAACCTCGGCTTGACCATTAGTTTGTGGATGATACATGGTGGAAAGTCGGTGATTGACACCATACTTAGCCATGACTCGTGCGAATTGATCATTGCCAAAATGAGTCCCGCGATCACTAATAATAGCACGAGGCACACCGAATCGAGCAAACAATTGTTTCAAGAAGTTCACAACCACCCTCGCATCGTTAGTAGGTAAAGTCTTTGCTTCAACCCATTTTGATACATAGTCAACGGCTACGAGGATGTACTTGTTCCCTTTAGATGATGGAAATGGCCCCATAAAGTCGATGCCCCATACGTCAAAGATTTCACACTCTTGGATGAAATTTTGAGGCATCTCATCTTGATGTGTGATCTTGCCTTGTCTTTGGCAAGCATCACAATGCTTAACCATTTCATGAGCGTCATGATAAATGGTGGGCCAATAGAATCCAGAGTCGAAAACTTTCTTAGTGGTGTAGTTAGGACCAAAGTGACCACCGATGGGTACTTTGTGGCAAGCTTCAAGGATTTGTAAAGCCGCCGGCCCATCAACATATCCACGAATGATAGGATCCACACATTGCTTGAAAAGATAAGGGTCGTCCCAATAGTACGTTTTTACGTCTTTAAAGAATTATTTCTTTTGTTGAGACGTTAACCCTTCGATAAGAACACTACCCGCCAAATAGTTTGTAATGTCCGCAAACCATGGGGTATTATCAAGATTAGAATTGATAGAAATTAAGGTCTCAAGGGGAAAAGATTCATTAATCTCTTGATTTGGAAGTTCCCCTTGATAAGGATCCTCAAGTCTACTAAGATGATCCGCGACTAGGTTTTCTGCTCCCTTTTTATCACAAATTTCGATTTTAAATTCTTGTAGGAGTAAAACCCAACGAAGGAGTCTCGGTTTAGCATCTTGCTTGGTCAACAAGTATTTCAAGGCGGAATGGTCGGTGTAAACGATGGTGGTGGAAAGCACAAGATAGGGGTGGAATTTCTCAAAAGCATACACTACAGCAAAAAGCTCTTTTTCGTTAGTGGTATATTGCAATTGAGCCCCCGTCATTGTGTTTCTAGCATAATGGATTGGTTGGAAGTGTTTGTTAACTCGTTGACCTAAAACCGCTCCTACCGCGAAATCACTAGCATCGCACATGAGCTCGAAAGGTAACTCCCAATTTGGAGAGACTAAGACCGGTGCCTTAGTTAATTTACCTTTAAGAAGTTCGAAAGAGTCGATACAATCTTGAGAAAAGATGAAAGGAGCATCTTTCTCTAAGAGATGAGTCATTAGACGAGCTATTTTAGAGAAATCTTGGATGAAACGTCGATAAAATCCCACATGGCCTAAAAAACTTCTAACTCCTTTGACGGTGGTAGGTGGAGGCAACTTAGCAATGACGTCAACTTTAGCACGGTCAACTTTGATACCGGCTTTGGAATTTTATGACCGAGGACGATGCCTTCTTTTACCATGAAATGGCATTTTTCCCAATTAAGAACGAGACGAGTGTCTTCACACCGTTTAAGCATACGTTCTAAATTGGCAAGGCAAGAAGAGAAAGAATCACCATAGACCGAGAAATCGTCCATAAATACTTCCATAGTTTCTTCAACCATGTCATGGAATATAGCCATCATACACCTTTGGAAAATCTCAGGAGCATTGCTTAAGCCGAAAGGCATTCTTTTGTAAGCAAATGTTCCATAAGGACAAGTGAATGTGGTTTTCTCTTGGTCTTTTGGATCGATAGGGATTTGAAAATATCCGGACAAACCATCTAAGAAGCAATAGTAGTCATTACCCGCTAAACGCTCGAGCATTTGATCCATGAAAGGAAGAGGAAAATGATCCTTATGAGTGGCATCATTGAGCTTACGATAGTCTATGCAAACTCGCCAACCCGTTACGAGTCTAGTAGGAATCAACTCGTTGTTTTCATTGGGAACAATGGTTATTCCGCCTTTCTTAGGCACACAATGGACGGGACTAACCCATGGCGAATCCGAAATAGGGTAAATCATGCCGACATCTAGAAGTTTGATAACTTCTTTCTTAATGACTTCATGAATTTTTGGATTTACCCTTCTTTGGTTTTGGATTGCGGGTTTAAAGTCATCTTCCATGAGAATTTTATGAGTGAAAAAGTTAGGATCTGTTAGAAATACGTTTTAACGTATATTAGAAGTATCGGTCACTCCACAATATGATTTATGTTGTAATAGCTCGTAGTTAACAAATAGTTAATTGTTACTTATTAAGTTAAGTAAGAACCGGTCCATGGGCTTGTCATGGACCGGCCCAAGCCCAATGTTGCTTGGAAGTATAAATACCCCTTTCCACCTTGGAAAGGGGTTGGTTGTTGTTCACATTTTCATCTTTTCATATTAATAAAAGACACATAGTTTCTCTCACTTTCTCTCTCTAGTTTCTCTCACTAGAAAACATCAACCCACTTCATAGATTCATAGGTTATCAATATTCTACATTTGGTATCAAGAGCTATGGGGTGATTTAAGGTAAGGATTGTGTTGCTTTTTTTAGTTTTTGAATCAATTAGTGATCTTTAGAAAAATCAATCTTGAATCTTGTTGTTTTTGGTGTTTTTGTTATTGGGATTAATTGATAAGGATTGGGTTTAGCTTATTTTGGTAAAAATCATAAAACTTTTTGTGGTTTTTGATCAAAAAATCGGATTTAAAGCTGTTTTCAAAGTCTCGAACTGATATTTCCAGATTATTCCGAATAGACATTCCGAATAGGAGAGTTTTCAGAATAGCAGGATTTTTCCGAATAGACATTCCGAATAGAAGAGTTTTCCGAATAGCAGCATTTTTCCGAATAGGAAATTCTTTCCGAATAGGAAATTCTTTCCGGATAGCAAATTCTTTCCGAATAGCAATTTGTTTCCAAATAGCAAAATCTTTCCGAATAAGCCCATCTTTCCGAATAGCCAAAAATTTCCGAATAGCTTTCCGAATAGCCGATCATTCCGAATAGCAAAGTTTTCCGAATAGCCAATTGCCAAACATTCCGAATTGAAGAATTATTCTGCATAAGGATTTTTCCGCATAAGGTTTATTCAGCATAGGGTCTATTCCGAATAGGGTATTTTCAGAATAGGGTTATTCCGCATAGGGTTATTCAGTATAAGGATTTTTCAGCATAGGGTTATTCCGAATAAAGATTATTCCGAATAGGGTTTATTCTGAGTTAGGGTTATTCCGTATAAGCAAGTTCAAGGGGTATTTGAGTTTTTTCGACGATCTTTAGTGGATTTAATCTTGATTTCAACCAACACAACACAAATTCTCAACCTTTCTTCACTGCTCGATCAACCGATAATCTTTGAGTCTCTTAAGTGATCACAATGAATCCGAGTTCATTAATGCCTCAAATGACATCTCTTACGGATATCTCAATCATAACGGGAACTGATAGTCATCCACCGATGCTTATTAAAGAGGTGTTTGAGGCATGGTAGGGCCGCATGATGCAATACCTGAAGGGTAAACCAACATACAGAAGGCATATGGTCAAATCGATTTTGAATGGTCCACTCGACTATGGTACCATTGTGGCAAATAACGTGTCTCGACCAAGAGAATATGAAGAACTCACACCGGCACAACAACTCATTGCTGATGCTGATGAAAAGGCCCTACAGACTCTTCTCCAAGCTCTTCCACATGATATTTATCGCATGGTAAGTCAATATACGGTTGCCAAGGATTTATGGGAACGACTAAAGGTGTTGCTACAAGGTACGTCTCTTACCAAACAGGAAAGGGAATGTCAGTTGTATGATCTATTTGATAGATTCACGTACAGCCCAGGGGAAACGCTACACGACTACTACTTCAGATTTACTACTCTAATGAATGATCTGAATGTATACAATCTCGTGATTGCTCCATTCCAGGTTAACACCAAATTTTTGAATACTTTACCTCAAGCTGAATGGGGTGAGTATATTACCGATGTTAAGTTAACCCGGGATTTGCATAAGTGCAATTTAGATCAAATTTATGCTTTTCTTCAGCAGCATGAGAAACATGTGATCATGCACCGTTCTACTCGAGGTATGTACCCTGATTCCTTAGCTTTGATGGCGAATCAACCAAGCTTGTCACACAACAACACACCTTATATCTTGGGACATCAAGCCTATCATCCATCACCTTACATGACACCAACCTTCCCCCAATACTCGATTCTACCGCAACCACCCACCTCACATCAGCAACAATATCGGTTCAATGCACCTTCACCATAGTATGCTTCACAACTTCACCCAGCAAACATTGCACCTTATGCTCAGCCTTCATATTCTTCTTATCAAGAGAATGCAACATATCCAACAAGCTACCCTGATCAAATGAGTATTCCTTCTAGTGATTATGCAGCTCATCAAGACCAAGCAATGTATTGTGATGATGAGGAAGTCCCCATTCCTGTACTCAAACAAGGAGCTGACCCAGTTGAAGTGTTAACCACTATGTCTGCTTATCTCACAAGGACTTTAAGCAAACGAGGATACAGAGGATCAGCTCCAACCAACAATCAATTGAGGAATTCATCCAATTCTCGTCAACAAGCTACTATTGAGAATGGCAGGGTAATGGTTCAACCTATTCAACCATATTAGGGGAGACCTACTACATCAATCACCAATGCTCGCACGGTCAATTCTGCTCCAATGGTCAACAATCCTCCACGGGCTAATTCCACAGGCAAGTTGAGAATGATTACATGCTACAACTACAAGGAAGAAGGACACATGTCCAGGGATTGCAAGAAACCCAAGAGGAGAAGGGATGGACAATGGTTTGTAGAGAAGATCTATCTGGTGAATGCTCAGGCACAAGGAAGGGAACTTAATGAAGAGGAGCTTGCATTTCTTGCTGATCCAGGGATTGCTGAACAAGACACTGTCACCACACAGAATGCAGCATACCAAGCAGATGATCTCGATGCGTATGACTCAGACTGTGATGAATTTCAATCTACAAAGGCTGCTCTCATGGCAACTATCTCCAGCTTAGGGCCAGAAAAGAGATCTGAGGTACTTATTAATACCACCGATAATACCACTGATGCTAGTATTCAACCACATCAAGTTGTGCAAGAGAGTGCTGATTCGAATGAGTCTTCGGTGGTGAGTCTATCAAATGAGGAGACAATCAATGATAGTAATATCAATGTGAGTCCCCAGACTTTGATTGAATCACAACCGGAAGCGATTTCGCATACGCCTACTCCTACTCAACAAGATTTGGTCATGGTTCCTGCTACATTACTTAGCCAAATAAATGTTGCACTCTTAGAAACCCTAGATAAGAATAAGAATTTGTCTGATGAGCTTGCCTTAAGCAATGAGAAAGTTCAAACCTTGGAATTAGTGCCTTCGTCTAGTGTTCTAACAAATCCCGAATATGATCACTTTCGAAACAAACAAATGGGTCATTTGCAAGAAATTGAAAACTTAAGAGCAAATCTTTCTAATGAACTTAAAGAAAAGGAGTTAGTGGTCACTAATTTTCAAAAACTTCAAACGGATTTTGAGTCACTCGAGTCTAAGAAGAATGAAATGAAGATTAATGCTGCTAATAAGATTAGAAGTCTAGATTACTTGCTTTTAAGACAATACGCTGCTTCTCAACTAGTGCACTTATTTGATGCTTCATTTAGAGAATTTAACTTATCACGTCAAAAAGGCCTTCCCCCTAACCCAAGGTATGCAAAACAAGCTTTAAGACATAGTCCAAGACTTTATAATGCAACCCAATAAGGATTGTTCTTAGACCCGATTGTTATTTTTGATGATCGAACAAGTAAGGATCTAGTTGATGAGGATCGGTCATACAATTCTGCAAAATATCCCGAGTGTGATTATTTTAAAATGAATAAGGAGCTTGCTAAAACGGATTTTAGAATTCGCTTCCATATGGACAAAGATCTCATCACAGCACCAACCTACATGTTAGATCAAGAAAACCCTAGTACATTTTCTACACTTGTCAATATGGAAGGTCCTAAGGAAATTCCAAAGGATCTTCCACCTGTTAGCACTGTATGGTTAAACTTGCAAGAGATTAATCAATACTTTACTAATTTTGACAAGGTCATTTTGGAATGTACGACTTCAAATGGCCTAAACGCCGGAGAATGGGCTTTCGAACACATGAACGAGGTGTTTAAAACTGAGATCAATCCGTTTGTCGAAAGTCTAAAAGGAAGTTTTGCATCTCTTAAGGAAAATCTTGAGTTTGAAATTGGAGAAGTTCAAAAAGTGTTTTATGAAATGGACACCGCTTACGAACTACAACTAATTGAAAAAGAAAAGATTTTATCCGAATATGACCGATTCTTGTCCGAAGTAATCTCGTGTGATGTGCTTACTACAGTAAATGTTAATTATTCGAATGAGCTTACATCCGCTATGATTAATTGTGATGTTGTGAATATATGTGATGATGTTTGTGATTTCTCTGTAAATGTTGCTGATACTGTAAATGAGGTAGATAATCATTCTTGTCACGAATCTAACGCTGAGTTTTTAAAGCTACAAGATTCTTACAATTTACTTTCAAAACGCTTTAATCAACTAGAACAACATTGTATATCTTTAGAATTAAAACAACAAACTCAAAATGAGGATCTTTTGATATCAAATGGTTGTGAAAACGGTGTTGAGACGAGTGACAAGATGATTGCAATTTTTAAGGCATTAGAGGAAGAGATTATGAGATTGAAGAGAGATGTGTCATCAAATGAAACACTAAAATTGGAACTAGAGGCTGCAGAGTCTAAAAACCAGGTCTTAGAAATTAGACTTTCGTCTGTTCTAGGGGAGATGGATCGAACAAGACAGGGACTATCCGCTCTTTATGGTTCACTAGAAGAACGCTTCGCTTTTAATGCGGCACAACAACAATCTTATGTTGAACAACTGAACCAAAAGTGCGAGGAAATCTCTGACTTGAACCTCCTGCTCATTGACAAAAATATGGTTTTGGCTGAGTTAAAGGAGACACTTCTTCTCACCCGACAAGAAGTTGTTGATAACTTAGCTACCGACTCTGCACCGTCCACTAGTGCTCCAACAACCAAGTCAGTAGTGCTTTATAAGAACCCGCTTCATAAGAGAAACCCGGTTACCTACGATGATTATATGAGGAATGCCATTAAGCATGTAGATCTTGTTAGGGATATTTTAGACGATCTTTATGCCTTAGATCCCTCAAGTAGCTACTATTATTCGGCTCATGAATATATTAAGCGAGTTCAATATTGCTTAGCATATTTGTAATACATAGGTAAACCAGGCTCTGCACTACTTACTAATAGGCCCATTACTGTAACTCAATTCAATAAGACTCCAGGAGCAAAACCGTCATTGCCACAATCAAGTAAGGCACCTTTAAAATCTGTTGCTAATGTTCCCACTTTGCCTTCTACAGGATTAAAAGAGACTACTATGGCTAAAGGATCGCCACTCAAGAAAGATAAGATCAAGCCCTCCACTAGTAGTGCCAAAAAGAAGAAAGTAGAAGATCACCATAGGAATGTTAGTTCAGTTTTAAATAAGAAGAATCATGTTAAGACTAAAAGCTCTGCGCCTGTGCAGAAGCCTAAACCATTTGTGAATTCTGATTTAAAATGTTGGAATTGTAATGAATGTATGTTTTCCCAACGTCATGATTTGTGTCTTATTGATCATATGAATGAAATGAATGCCATTAGGAATGGTCTTGAATGGAAGCCAACGGGTAGAACTCGTGCCCAAGTTGGCTGGCAATGGCGTCCCACTGGTAGGACCTTTACATTAGATGGAAAAATGTGCCCTTTAACTAGGAATGCATCCATTGAGGTTAGGTCTGAGCGTCCTTTAGTTAGGCACACTCGCACTTAAGTATGGAAACAGTGCCCTTTAATTAGGTCAGCTCCCACTATAGTGCCTATCAGTGAAGAAATACCGTAGGATTTAAGCCAACTAGAATCTACACCACCAACTAGGAAGAAGAAGGCTAGGAAATCTAAGAAACCTAGAGTTAGAAAATCTAAGATTATTAAATCTGTACCTGCTAATAACAAGGAACACTCAGATTCCGATACCTCTACATTGTCCTCGTGTGGTGATATTTTCAGGTGGTCCAAATCATCCTCTGGTATTTGGACTCCGGTTGTTCAAAGCATATGACCGGAGATCGCTCGATGCTCCGAAGTTTCGTCAGCAAGTTTCTTGGTACGGTTAAATTCGGGAATGATCATATAGCAAAGATAATGGGGTATGGTGAATATCAGATTGGAAACGTTACGATTTCAAGGGTATACTATGTAGAAGGTCTTGGTCATAACTTATTTTCAGTAGGACAATTTTGTGATTCCAACCTAGAGGTTGCTTTTCGACAACATACATGTTTCATCCGCAACTTGGAAGGAAAAGATTTGTTGAAGGGTTCTCGTGGTGCAAATCTTTATACGTTGTCCCTACAAGACATGATGGCCGCCTCTCCAGTATGTCTTCTCTCTAAAGCATCTAAGACCAAGTCTTGGTTATGGCATCGCAGATTATCTCATCTCAACTTTGATGCTATTAATCATCTGGCTAAAAACGAATTAGTTCGTGGTCTTCCAAAGCTTAAATTTCACAAGGACCATTTATGTTCCGCGTGTTCAAGGGGGAAAAGTACCAAGAAATCATACAGGCCCAAAGCTGAAGACACCAATCAAGAAAAACTTCATCTTTTGCATATGGATCTTTATGGGCAATGAGAACTGAAAGTGTGAGCGGTAAGAAATTCATTCTGGTTATTGTGGATGATTTCTCCAGGTTTACATGGGTTAGATTTCTACGTACAAAGGATGAAGCACCGAAGGCTATCATCACTTTTCTGAAATTTATTCAGGTACGTTTGAATACTACTGTCCGCCGTATTCGTACAGACAATGGAACAGAGTTCGTAAACCAGACTCTTCGTGATTACTATGAAGGAGTTGGTATTTCACATGAAACATCCGCTGCACGTACTCCACAACAAAACGGTGTCGTTGAAAGACGGAATCGTACGCTTATAGAAGCTGCTAGGACTATGCTTATTTATGCGAACGCTCCATTGTTCTTGTGGGCAGAAGCTATATCTACTGCATGTTTCACCCAAAACCGTTCTATCATTCGGAAACGCCATGGAAAAACACCTTATGAGCTTCTACATGACCGCAAACCCGATGTTTCATTTTTTCATGTGTTTGGTGCTCTTTGTTATCCAAACATTAATAGTGAGAACTTGGGCAAGCTTCAACCGAAAGCCGATATAGGTATTTTCATTGGTTACTCACCGTCCAAGAAAGCATACCGAATTTACAACCGTCGTCTTGGCAAGATTGTAGAAACTATGGACGCAGATTTCGATGAGCTGACAGCGATGGCTTCTGAGCAACACAGCTCTGAACCCGCGCTTCATGAGATGGGAACCGGTGCTATTAGTTCCGGATTAGTTCCCAATAATCCTACTTCTACATCATTTTTACCACCAACAAGGCCCGAGTGGGATAAACTGTTTCAACCATTGTTTGACGAATTCTTTGATCCCCCAAATGATGAAGTTACAGCACCTGTAGTGATAGCTCCAATCCCTGAAGTTGTTGCTCAAGCAAATGAAGCTTTATCTAATGCATCTTCAATTCACATTGAACCGGATGCACCTTCACCAAGTGATTCTCAAACTACACCTGAATCGTCACCCCTACTTGTGCCTAATGATGTGGAAGAGGATTCTATTGATCACGACTTGGAATATGCTCACCTGCAAGAGCTTCCTTTCTTTGGTGTAGCGATACCTGAAAACCCTTCAGCCGCGTCTACCTCAGAAGAAGCTCCTTCTATTGTTCACTCCAGACCACCTAGGATTGAAAAACATAGCACCAAATGGACAAAAGATCACCCTATTAGGAATGTTATTGGAAATCTAGATCGACCAGTATCTACACGCCATCAATTACAAGAGAGTGCACTCTATTGCTACTTTGATGCATTTCTCTCCGAAGTTGAACCTAAAAACTGGCAACATGCTATGACTCAATCATCTTGGATTGAAGCTATGCAAGAGGAACTAAATGAATTTCAAAGACTTGAAGTATGGGAATTAGTTCCTCTCCCTGACAAGGCCAACATCCTTACTTTGTTGTGGGTTTATAAGGTTAAACTTGATGAGATGGGTGCAGTATTAAAGAATAAGGCTAGATTGGTTGCTAGAGGATATAAACAAGCCTTGGGTATAGACTTTGAAGAATATTTTGCTCCTGTGGCCAGATTGGAGGAAATTAGACTATTCCTTGCGTATGCTGCTCATATGAACATGATCGTCTATCAGATGGATGTGAAGACGGCATTTTTGAACGGTGACCTAAGGGAAGAAGTCTATGTTAGTCAGCCGGATGGGTTCGTTAGCACGGAGTTTCCTAATCATGTGTACAAGCTTAAGAAGGCTCTCTACGGGTTGAAACAAGCTCCACGCGCGTGGTATGATCTCCTCTCAACATATCTCATTTCGGAAGGCTTCTCCAAAGGCAAGGTGGACCCCACTCTATTCACTCTCAAGGAGGGCAACGACATGATTCTGGTACAAATTTATGTTGATGATATAATATTTGCTGCCACTAACATAGAATTGTCAAATCGCTTTGAGAAGATAATGTCCACACGCTTTCAGATGTCAATGATGGGAAAAATCTCATTTTTCTTAGGATTACAAATTTCTCAGAATCCCAAAGGCATCTTTATTAATCAATCCAAATATGCTCTAGAATCTTTAAAGAAATATAACTTTGAAAATTGTGACCCCGTGGACACTCCAATGGTAGAGAAATCCAAGTTAGATGAAGATAGGAATGGGACTATTGTCGATCCAAAACTTTACCGTGGGATGATCGGCACCCTTCTCTATCTGACTGCTAGCAGGCCTGATTTGCCAATTGATGTATGCATGTGTGCCCGGTATCAGGCTCGGCCTACCGAAAAGCACCTACATGTTGTGAAAAGGATCTTTCGGTATCTAAAAGGAACACTTCATCATGGTCTATGGTATCCGAAAGATTCCTCTATTGCTTTAATATCATACGCAGATGCCGATCATGCTGGATGTCAAGACACGAGGCGTAGCACTTCTGGATCTGTGCAACTCCTTGGAGATAGATTGATCAGTTGGTCTTCAAAAAGGCAGAAAAGCGCTGCAATTTCTAGCACGGAGGCTAAATACATCGCCATGTCTGGTTGTTGTGCTCAAGTCCTTTGGATGAGATCACAATTAACTGACTACGGTTTGGGATTTAACAAAATCCCGATGTATTGTGATAACAAGAGCGCCATTGCCCTTTGCTGCAACTATGTTCAACACTCCCGGGCCAAGCACATAGACATTCGCTACCATTTCATTAAAGAGCAGGTGGAGAACAGAGTGATCGAGCTGTATTTTGTCACTACTGAGTACCAGCTGGCGGATATGTTCACCAAAGCCTTAGATCGAGGACGAATCGAGTTTTTGATCGATAAGCTTGGCATGAAATCATTCACTCCAGCGACTCTCAAAGAGTTGGCAGAAGAAATAGCTGAATAGTCGTGGTAAACTATTCAGAGTATCCTTTGTTCGTGATCATGTATATTATCGTACATATATAAAACCACAAAAAGAAAAATACAAAAATATAAAACCAAGAAAATCCATAAAAAAAAAATATAAAACCTAGAAAAACCATAAAAATTATAAAATAAAAAAAAAAAAACCAAAAATATTTTTCGTTTTTAAAACGGGCATCTCTTTTAGTACGGTAATATTTACGGCCTTAGAAATGTCGATTAATATTGACACGGTGCCATAAATAGAGTCCGTATAAAAGTTGTACATTTTTAAAACATGCCCATTATGACTTGTAGTTATTTCAGACTGCAACCCGGTTTTCATATTAAAGTCACGTATTTCCTTGGAAAACGTTGGCTCACAACGGGAATTAATTTTCTCGGGCATGATTTACAAGCCAAATCATGCAAAGGGATCAAGTTTACTTTACAACTTGATCTAACACAAATTAGTGTACGTCTCAGTGCATTAATTTGTCAAAATAAGAGTAATCTTATTTCCACCACGAATCGATCTTTTCAAAACATCAATTGGAAAATGTTTTTCATCATCATGTGCCTCGTTAAACAATGACTACAGCTCTTTAAATAGAAAAAGGGTCATCGTTTAAGGGGGAGAAAATGTTACATCATCTTTCACATCAAAAAGATCTTCAAAAGTTTTCAAGGAAACTCAAAAAGTTCAATGGTTAATGGTTGGTTTGCTTTGGCATTTGTCTTGTTGTTGCTTATAAGTTTGTCATGAATAGATTTGTGCGTGTGTTAAGATAGGTTAATCACTAAGGCTCGGGAATTTAACATAAGATAGGGTCAAAATGACAAGAATTAAAACTTGGAAAAACAAAAGAATTTTGATTGAAGAAAGAAGAAAAGTTGAGGGGGTAAATTTGACAATATGTCAAACTTGTGAAAACTTGACCTAGTCAAATCTCACCCACCCCCGTCTCTTCTCTTCTTTCCCTGTCTGCTTGTTTTTCTCCTTTGCCGCCATTAACATACAAGAACACAAAAATCACGCAAACACACAAAACAATTTCAATCATTCATCTTCTAGATCAAGATCTTCAAAAAGGTATCTAAACGGTTTAATCATTCATGCAATACAATTTAATTAACTCCTTTTAAACTGGAATCAATCGATTGAAGTTTCTGCTTAAATTAGGGTTTAATTAATAGAGGGTTTTTGCATGGGATTGATTCGGAATTGCACTAATTGAACTAATATGGCCTTTAGAACTCTTGAATCAAACGAATTAGTGCCTAATTAGAAAAAATCGTAACTGTTTGAACTTTCCGAGTAGGATGATCTTTCCGTGTAAGAGCATTTTTTCCGAATAGAATGATCTTTCCGCATAAGAGCATTTTTTCCGAATAGAATGAAACATTCCGCATAGGAGCACTTTTTCCGAATAGAATGAATATTCCGCATAGGAGAATTTTTTCCGAATAGAATGAATATTCCGCATAGGCCAAATCTTTCCGAATAAGAATTTTATTCCGCATAGAGAAATCTTTCCGAGTAGAACTTTTATTCCGCATAGGCCAAATCTTTCCGAATAAGAATTTTATTCCGCATAGAGAAATCTTTCCGAATAGAACTTTTATTCCGCATAGGCCAAAACTTTCCGAATAAGTATTTTATTCCGCATTGAGAAATCTTTCCGAATAGGATTTTTATTCCGAATAGAAATTTTATTCCGCATTGATTGATCTTTCCGAATAGAGAATTTATTCCGCATAGGACTATCTTTCCGAATAAACCAAATATTCCGCATAGGATAATTATTCCGTATAGGAACATTATTTCGAATAGGAGGTTTTTTCCGAATAATGGTTTATTCCGGTTAGGAGGTTTATTCCGGATAGGAAATTATTCCGAATTGTATGTTTATTCCGAATAGAAGATGTTTGAATGGTTTACAAGCTTAAGGGATTAGGTCATATGTTCAAAGCTTAGGTTTAAAGTCATAATGATATTCATATTTGTATGTTTCAACCTTTGTGTTTTATCTTAAGCAGAGACGATGACTAACCCTACAGTACAACAAATACACGACACCAGAGCCACCGCCATTGCCGAAGCCAAGACTCTAAAGTTTCTCCCAAACAACTTCCGTTTGAAGGAGGTATCTCATTCTACCCATAATGGATTTAAGGTAGGTACAGCCACACTTGATAAATCTCATCTAAAGCATGCGCTAAGGAGAAGTGCTTCAGTGCCCTATGACTACCTTTACGAGTTCTGGGCTACCAAAGAGAGGACGTCGAACAAAATCACATTTTCCTTGGATAACAAGCAGTAGACGCTTACTGTGTCAGACTTCAGGAAGATCTTTGGATTTCGGCCGACTCTCAAAGGCCTATCATACTCAGCCAACCCGACTAAGGACCAGATCATGGAAATGTTCACTGCCATTGGATGTCTTGACATACGAACCGTGTCTGAGTTTAGTACTGCCAAAGTTGGTCAACCATGGAAAGCTATTTTTGGGATTCTAAGCCGATGTTTCACACCCAAAACAACTGGGTTTGATGCTGTTCGTCCGCCAATCATCAAGATGTTTTATGGTATGTTCAAAGGTATGGGTATTGATTATGCATCATTGCTATGGGAGGAGTTTACTTTTCAACTCTTCACAAACACGAAGGGTAAGGTTAAAAGTTACCAGTACCCTAGGTTCATTAAGCTGATCATACATTACTTTATGGAAAACGATGCATCTATTGATAAGCGTGCAGGTAGTCGTCACCACACGATAGATGATGATGATTTGGTAGACTTAAGGCAGGAGACTCATTCAAATACGGTTATTCCTGGTCCTATTCCCAGTCATCTTCTGACCGATGAGATTATCGCATCTGACGATTACAAGAACTTGCTACAAGAAATTGAGAATCAACGAGCAAGCATTCTAGCAGGTGAAGACTCATCTACCACGGTTAAGAGCAAAGGTAAACGGAAGCAAACAGCTTTACCGGAACCCAAAGCCAAAAAGAAGAAGACTGCAGTTAAGAAAGGAAAGGGTACGGCTGATGAGTTAGTTCTCCACGATGAAGAAGATATTGATGATCCTACTCTTAACAAGGCTGAGAGAAAAGCAATGAAGATTGCTCTTGAAAGGAGTAGGAGAGATACGGGTGGTAGTGGTTCGGGTGCTCAGATGAATATTGAAGAAGAGTACGTGGAACCAGATGATGTTGATGAGTTTGGATCACCCGAACGGTATTCTACTTCAAAGGAAATATCCATCCCCGTTTCAGCAAGTGTTGAAAAGGAGTCCGGTGATCCTACAATCATGGTACCTACTCAACCCTTAGTAACTCAACCTCCACCAATACAACCCTTACCAACCCGACCGGTTTCAACACCATTTCTTCCTCCACTGATAACTCCCATCCTTAGTACCGTAGTAACAACCGAGCCTCTTCAACCTTCCCAAAGTAGCTCTGGAACATCTTCAATGGCTGCATTCGTCATGGCAGAGATGTTGGACAAACACACGGATAATCAAAAAAGAGAGATGGATAATCTTCGCCAAGAGCTACTTCGAAGAGTGCAAAGTGAAGAAGCATCTAAGAAAGCTCAAGAAGAGATGATTGCTAAGTTCGCTGCAGATATGGAATTTACACGTAAAGCTCATGCAGAAGAACTTGCTCGGGTCAAAAAGGCTGAAGCTGATAGGCATGAAGCACGAATTACGAGACATCGAGCTATTAAGGATAACTATAAAGAGCAGAAAGAAGCTCTTGAAGCTTCTATTGAGCAGAGAGTGAAAGAATCCGTTGAATCTCTTATGCCTAAACTGCGTGATGAGTTGAAGACACTCGCTGCTGATAACTTGATGATCAAGTCATCCAATCCTTCAGAATCCGCCTACAAGATTGCTTATGACTTGACGGATTTTGAATTGAAGAAGATCCTCAAAGCTCGTATGAGGGAACTTGGATCGTTTGATAAATCTAGGATTCAACGGGCTCTTTACAAATCCCTGAATGACGCTATCATGGAGGATGATAGGTTATTTAAAACGTTTGGGAGTGTAGTACCATACCACATTCTGCCTGAAGAAGAAAGGGAAGAAAGTGAAGAAGAGGAGGGTACTGGTGAAGAAGAGGAAGAAGAAGGAGAAGAAGAAGAAAAGGATGATGACGATGACGATGATGGTGATGATGATGAGGATGATGATGATGATGATGATGATGATGATGGCGATGATGGTGGTGATGGTCATGAGGAGAGTGCTAGGGGGAGCAACGAGGATAACGATGATGATGATGGGGGTAAACAGCCTAAAGAGGAGGATAAGGTTACCAGCTCAAAGAAACCTGCTAAGACTGGAACCAAGTCCAAAAAAGATGCAGCGCAGAAGGACAAATCAACATCAACGGAATCAAGACGATCTAAGTGGCGCCACGATGTGAATGCTACTACAGCGTCATCGATTCCCGGTACTTCTATTGCTGTATCTATACCTGTTACCACTAACCCTATTAGTCCTGTTGTTGTTGCTCCTGTGATTGCAGAATCGGTAACTGAACCTGAAGCTGCACAACATTCACCCGTTCATGACACTGCCGAGATGCCTGAATCAGAACAAGCAGATGTTCACGTCTCCACTCCTCTACAACAAGAACCACAATCTATTGTTCCAAGCACAAGGGATTGGGCAGACACGTTGGAGATTGACGAGACTGCACCACCACAGGCTTGGATCACGGCAGCGGCGCAATATGATCCGATCACAGACGCTGACAAAGATGTTTTGTATCTTCGTATCCGCAGTCCGATTGACTTATGTGCATTTCTTGCTCATGAGTATAAGACTTCGGTTACTCCATCTTTGGTGAAGAAAGCGCTGAAGGATAAGAGACTTCGCGCCAAAACCCGATTGACCCAAATGGAGTTCGAGTATTATGCCGATGAGATCCTGAAAGCCCTGAATACCGTTCAACGGCCAGGTCTTCATGAATCAGAAAGAGCCCTACCTCCACTTGATCCTACTCAAGATAATCAGATTGCTCTCGACTTCTTCGTCACCAATGATCTTGTGTATCTTCTGAAGGGGTCATCAAAGTACGCAACCTCCCTGACCTTGCTGAAATCTGCCAACTGGGGGACAATACCCTTTATCGAGGAAAAGGTAAACCGACTCTGGGTCCCAAAGGTAAATCATAATTATGATATGTATGCTGTCATAGGTGCATCACACTGGGACGAACGAGTTCGAAGGGCGTACAGGGGCTGCTGTCTAGTCAATTCAGGGAGTAACGTTAGATCCGATATCCGCATCTCCAACATCTTAGGGTTGAAAACTGAAGCCAAGAATGGCTATTATCATGTGACAGAGATTCCTTTGAAAAGGGAGGATGACAGAGAATACAAAATCCAGCAGGGAGATTTTTCTATCATTCGCCTTGAGGATATCGAAGATATGTTGCTTCTGATGACCCGAGATCAACTCACACATATTCCTCATGAAGACCTCATTGCCTTGAATACATCACTTCGTATGTTCACACGAAGTGTTGTTATCAAGAAACGAGTTGAAGATCTTCAGTTGGGAGTCGAAAGCTATCAAAGGAAGCTTAACCTAACCCGTCCAGTGAATCAAGTGTTACCTCAACATGTAGATAGATGTCCCTATACCGGCATTTCTGTCCCGAATTGCGGCATTTTCTACTTGAACAGTCGAGGTTTAATGAAGTTTATGAGGGTGGGTGAGCTTTATAAGTACATTGATGGGACTCTTCTACAAGTCAGAGGAAAATTGGAGCATCTTAATTCGGGTGGGACTTTACCAGAGATGACCGAGGATTGGCATAAGGGTTATCGGCAGATGGCGAATTATGTGATCAAGAAGATTGATCAAAAGCTCCGTGAACGTAGATTGATGAGGAGCTTGGAAAGATTCGTTGGTGGTACACCATATTTAGTGCACCACAAGCTACTGCAACGATCCATCTAATGGGTCGCACATATCAGGTCCACTTTATATTGGTTTTCAATTGTGAATATGTATATTTGTGAATATAGTGCTTGTACGGCTTGATGTAGTGTTAAGGTATGATAATTTTTCAAGAATCTCTCACGAGATTCTAAATCTTTCAAAATATATCATACTAAAGCACTACAACTATCCCTTATTCACTTAAGGGGGAGCATTAACATGTTCCGTGGCCAAACATCGATTTCATTTTTAACCCAAAGACCGGTTAATCCATTCAATATCCCAAATATTAATGGTTAACATTTTGGATAAGGGGAGAAAATGGGATTAAGGAGATTTAAATGATACTTGGCTAAAAGATGAAAAAGACTTAACGATTATCCAACTTAATATGTGTAAAGCACGTGTTAAGGGGGAGCGTTTTTGATGAACAAAACACCTAAGGTACAAAACTTTTGATTTCAATATCACAAGTACCTTAAGTGATTTTCAATGATTTTTCATGGTGGCAATTCCTTCCCAAAACACGCTTAATTCACGACGAATGTGGTGACAAAAGGGTGGTAGGAATAGGTTTAGTCCAATGATTCATCAGAGCCGATGGAATCTTCCCAAGGACAATTCCCTAGATAGAATTAGAAGTCCTAGGAAAGATGGAGAAAGAATGTGAACGTAGCTGAATGCCGACCAAGTACTTAAGCTAGCACTAGAACAATCACAACAAGGTGTTAGTGATGACGTATTGGTAAGCATTGAAGGGGTTAAAGAATGAAAAAGAATTGTAAAGATAAAGGGTGTAAAGAAAGAAGCCCTCCTTACATCTTTAGGCAGAAACCGGGTCAATACATATGCTATTGAGATCATTTTTGTTAATGATTCTCGATATTGAAGAAAGACGTCATGGACCCAGTGATGCAATGCACAACCCTTCCCAGCTAACTCAAATATCTCTCAAAAGGTATTTGTTTTAATCACACGGAGATCAACACGTTATCTATTGGTTTATTCACTCCGAATAGACTGGTATTGAAAAGGTGGCACTCCTCTCCAGCCATCGCTCACTAAATCAAAACGCACAATCGAGTCTAGAGCCAAGAGATCATCAAAAGTCTCATTAGGACACTTTCCATTTATTCCTTGCTTTCTCACACACTGTGAAAGGTAAGAGATTTTCATGAGTCCTACGCAGTATTCCTGTAATATTGCCAGAACATCCGAGTAATACACAAGTATTACAATGAAGATGGAAATCCTGCTTGAGCCAACATCAAACAAGCTCATGGTAGGTTACACGTGCGGTTCTTTTAGAACCAATCTTGTGAAAAACTGGAAAGAAACAGTGGTTTAATTCTTAATTGAACTTAAACTCGTTCCAGGCCTCTACGCATTATCATATGATCTTGCCAGAACACTCAGAGTGACTCTTTATTGATCACAGTGACGAGTGGAAATCCTTCTAGTGTTAACATCAAACAGCACTTGGTAGGTGACGTGCAAGATTCATTATGAATTGAGCTCGTGACAACTGGAAAGCAACGATGGTGAAAATCTTAATTGAAATTCACTTGTTCCAGGTTTCATGAATTGACGGCTTCAAAAATCACAAGGATAATCTATCCAAGTGATTCACTCTTTATGTTCGCAGTTAGCTTTGGACGGTCGAATAAAGAGAACGGGTTTACCCGCGAAATCCTGTCAGGAAGTTACTTAATTGAAACTATCCGTCACGGGTACGATATCTAATATCGTCCAACGGTCTTCACCGACCGGAGGTAAAATGCTACCGAATTAGAATAAAATGTTCAAAGCCATTTTATTCGTGTCGTTGCTGTGTACCTGTTAAAAGACGGTGGCGTTGCTGTGTACCTGTTGAAGACGGTGGCGTTGCTGTGTACCAGTTAAAGACGGTGGTGTTGCGGTGTACCTGATGAAGTCATTTTCACATGCTTATGTTTTTCTGCAACAAAGTTCAGCAAAAATTCAAGAAAGTACAAGATGAAGTCTTCCGCTGTACCAAACTCTGAAGCTTTCGAGAATTCAACAAAAAGACATAAGTGTGTGGAACATGAAGTCACGAGGAGGCAAATTCACAAGAAAGGCAAAGATCGCACGTGAAAGGCCAAAGAACAATGCTCACAAGCCAAAGCCTAAAAGATCAAACCAACATATTCACAACAAAAAGAAAAAGAAGAAAAGACTACGAGCTAAAGAACGAAGACTTAGTATAGTATGCTAGGTTTAGAACTTTGTAACATGGAGTGACCTCCCTTAGGGGGAGATTGTTAGAAATACGTTTTAACGTATATTATAAGTATCGGTCACTCCACAATATGATTTATGTTGTAATAGCTCGTAGTTAACAAATAGTTAATTGTTACTTATTAAGTTAAGTAAGAACCGGTCCATGGGCTTGTCATGGACCGGCCCAAGCCCAATGTTGCTTGGAAGTATAAATACCCCTTTCCACCATGGAAAGGGGTTGGTTGTTGTTCACATTTTCATCTTTTCATATTAATAAAAGACACATAGTTTCTCTCACTTTCTCTCTATAGTTTCTCTCACTAGAAAACATCAACCCACTTCATAGATTCATAGGTTATCAATATTCTACAGGATCAATTCCGCGGATGTCGGAGATTTTCCAAGCAATTGCTTTCTTATGATTTTAAGCACATCGATAAGTCGAGATTTTTCATCTTCTTTTAAGTCCTTAGCAATTATTACGGGTAACTTATCATTCTCTTCTAGAAAAACGTATTCTAAATGAGACGGTAAATCCTTAAGCTCTAAATCCGGTGGATTGTCGGTGGAAGGTTTAGTCAAATTTGGATCATCATTTGTAACTTCCTTAGGAGTAGGTGGAGAAATATGGTCCTCATTGAGAAGTCTCTCAATGGTACGAATGTCTTCTTCCCAATCGGTGGGAGAATCGTCATATTTTAAGTCCACATCCCCTAAACTTGCTTCAAATTCTTGTAAAAGAAAGTCACTTTCTCCAAATGGAGTCAATGATGGAGCAATAGAAGCTACGGTCTCAACATGAGGTAAATGAGAAATCCCGCTCTTACAAGCCTCGTGGAAATGTCCTTCACATGCTTCGTCGAGCACATCGATGTAATTCACGGATTCGGGCTCATCGGGAAGTTTGGAAAGTTTACCAATGTTAAATACGATTTTATCGTCCCCTACCCTCATGATAAGCTCACCTGCGGCTACATCAATCAATGTACGCCCGGTTCTCAAGAAGGGTCGTCCCACAATTAAGGGAACACGGGGATCTATCTCATAGTCGACTACAACGAAATCGGCGGGAAAAGTGAAGTTGTCGACTCTAACGAAAACATCCTCGGCTATCCCCACCGGATAAGCAACCATACGGTTAGCTAACTCCAAGGTCATACGAGTGGGGACTAGCTCGCGTAAAGATAATTGTTTCCACACGGACAATGGCATAAGATTGATACTCGCTCCGAGATCTGCCAAGGCCATACAATTCTCAATACCCGGAAAATTACAAGGAATAAGGAATCGACCGGGATCTCCTAACTTAACCGGTAATTTTCTCAAAAGAACCGCGGAACAATTCTCATTCAATTGGGTATTGGCAATATCGAGCAACTTTTCCCTATCACTTAAAAGGTCCTTAAACATTTTAGCATACTTAGGCATGTAAGCGAGAGCCTCGACAAAGGTGATATTAAAATTCAATTGTTTGACCATTTTTAGGAAGTTCGAAAATTGAATATCATCCTTATTCTTCAATTTCTCTTTCCTCAACCTTGAGGGATAAGGTATATTGGGTTGAGATGAAGGCTTTGGATTGGATTGCTCACTCACATCCTTTGGTGGAGGAGGGGTAGAAATGGAAGGTGAAGGTACTGGTTTGGGAACCGAAGGTGTGGTATAAGATTTAGGTAAAGGTGGAACATAAGGTGTAGACGAAGGCATAACGGGTGGTATGTCACAAGTAGAAGGTGAAGGAGGGTGGGTAGAAGTAGAAGGAATCTTGGGTCCTTGTTTAGGTGGGGAATTAGAAGGTTCTACGGTGGTCTTACCGCTCCTAGTAGTGATGGCATTAACGTTAGCCCTACGATTGGTCACGGTGTTAGAAGGGAGGGCACCTTGGGGACGAAGGGTTTCAACCATTTGAAAAAATTTCTTATCGGTCGATTCTTGCATTTCTCTCATGATTCGCTCATGTTTGGTTAATTTTTGTAGAACCAAGTCCATTTGAGGATTATGCATGTTCATTTGATTATACCCTTGATTAGGAAAACCTTGGTTTTGATATTGATTATAATTTGGAAAACCTTGATTAAATCCTTGATTTTGAAAACCTTGGTTATTAAATACTTTATTTTGATTATTAAACCCTTGGTCTTGCCCTTGAAAATTCCCTTGATTTTGATTAAAACCCCTTGTATTTGAATTCCCTTGAAAATTACCCCGTTGAGGACCTTGATTCCTATTTTGGGCGGGTGGGGGTGGTCTTTGTGGAGCTACAAAACCCGGGGGAGCCAAATAGTTATTAGACTTATAAGAAAAATGGTTAACATCAACATTTGGTTTGAAATGAACCCGCTCATTTTTATTGTTGTTATAAGCATAAACTTGTAGTTGTTGATTGTAAACCTTGTCACAATTATAATACGAATGTGGTCCACCACAAGTCTCACACGTTTCACAAGTCTCTTTTAAGGCATTTACTTGCACATTGTTCTTAACATGTAAAGCAACGTCGGTCATGATTGAAGTAAGCTTGTCAATTTTCTTGTCGGCCTCACTAGTACTAGCACTTGCCATAGTAGCCATAACACTCTTGGTTTGTACTTTTGCCTTATTTTCAATTATTGCCCAAGCCTCGTTCATGGATTTCACAAGAATATTACCCCCCGCGGCACTATTAAGTGAGTCTTGGTCATTAAGAGTTAAACGATTGTAAAACGTATTGTTGACATTTTCGTAAAATCTCCTTAAAACGGTCCCAAGACTCACTAAACGTTTCCCCATATTGTTGTTCAAAGGTAATGATGTCATTCCTTAGAGAGGTGGTCCGTGATGGTGGGAAAAAGTAGTTAATGAACTTGGTCTCTAAATCAATCCATGTGGTAATACTTTGGGGGTGGTTCCTTATCAAGCCAAATCCGGGCTTGTCCCTCGAGGGAAAAAGGAAAGAGGAGTAAACGAATGGCCTCTTGTGTCACCCCATTGTATTTGACGGTGTTTGCCAATTGTATGAAACGTTTTATATGAGCGTGTTGGTCATCATTAGTACGGCCTAAAAATGGTGTAGCGGAAACCATTTGAATAAAACCCGTTTTTAGTTTAAAAATATTCACTCCAATATCCGGCACCACAATTGCGTCATCATTTCCTTCAACGTGAGATTGTAGAATCTCAATCATTGGTCGATTATCCGTTGCCATCGTGTTGTTCAAAGCTCGATTCTGGGGATCGGCTTGATTGACGGTCTTTTTGTTCTTCTTCTTATTTTTGGAAGAATTAGAAGTATTTGGTACACCACTCGGTATGTGTGCACGCGCGTGAGTGCGCATACAACTAAACTTGAGGAATGAGGTAGGAGACCTCGGTCGACTTTGAGAGGAAAAGGATTATCCCTCTCGAGGTTCAATATTAAAAAGCTACAAAAAATATATACGTAATACTACTTGAGTTGGAAAACTAATAATCGGTCGTCCCTCTCAATATACGCACAAGCAAGCGGGGAAACGAGGTGGCACAAAGCACTTAAAAACCTTTTTCCTTAGACGGCCTTTTATAGCTCGTCGCCTTATACCCACCTTATAGTTTGTATAAATCGAGTTCAAACTTTTTATTAGTACTTATCTATTTTGCCTTGATTTTTTTCGTTTTGGATTCGAATACAATAGCTTAGGTGATGAAATCCCAACTAAGGTCTTATTTGGAAGTAGGTAAATTGATTGTTCTACATAATACAATATAGTAAAAGAAAAATCTTTTTGTATTTTTTTAGAAAAATATATATTCACAAGAAAAAGCGAAAGAAATCGAAATAAGAAAAATAACAATAATACGTAATAATTTTTGGTGTAATACTTTAGGAAAAGTATTACTTTTGGAAAAGTATTACTTTTGGATTTTTTAAATTTTTTTGGTGCAAATCTTAGGAAAGAGTTTGCTTTTGATGATTTTTTATTCTTTTGTATTTTTAAGTTTTGTATTTTTTTATGTTTTTGATTTTTTTAACAATAAAAATAACGTTCAAAATGAACGGATCCCAAAATCCAAAGCTTCTCACGAAAAATCGTCAATCGTAACGAGCAAAGCGGCAACGGCGCCAATTTAATATAGGAATTTTGCAATTCTTTTAATGTCTAATTTTTCGTTCCTCGACTCGACTCGAATTGATTTCCAACTTATACGTAGAGATTAATTGTTCTTGGTTAAAAGTAATTGTTTGGTATTTAAAACTAAAAACTATTTAAAATTATTAACTAAAACTTAACTATTTAAAATTATAAACTAATTTTAGACTATTTTAAATAAAACTATTTAAACAAATTTAAAAACTTGAATTTAAGAAAATCTTAAAACTAATTTTATATAAAACTAAATAATTAAAAACTAATTTAAAAAAAAACTAATTTATAGAAATAATTTAAATTTCTAAAAGTAATAAAATATTATTTTTTTTATTTTTTTATTTTTTATTTTTTATTTTGTTTAAACTTTATTAGATGTAAATTAAATAAGTTTTAATTAAAAAGTATTAAATAAACTATTTAAGTAAATTAAAAAAAAAATATTAACTAAATTTAAAACTAGATATTTAAAAAAATGGTAGCCTAATAATTAGCTAGATTAATGACCTAGACAGAAGAATAACCAAAACAATACACTAGCAGGATGGTAAACACGTTTGGGAGTTATCTTAGAGGTCATAGGTTCGAGTCCCTTAGTGGACATTTTTGGCGAATTATATATTTTTTTATTATTTTGACAGCTGAAAATTAGTAGCCACAGGAGTGCCTTAAGCTGAATACTCGGACTGATAAAAATAGATTGATAACACACTATCAGACCAATTGAGTCTGATAGTTTATGAAACTCAGAACAACAATATTAGCAAAACACAATAGCAGCAAAGCCAATAGTCAAGTAAAGAACAAACTGAAATCAGTACCAAATGAACTTAATGCAACAAGAATAGAAACAAAATAAAAGCACAAATATCAGGATCGAAAATCTTAACAGATTAACTCATTTGCAAACAAAATACCAGCAGACTATTGAAGCAGACTAGTAACGAAAATCAGATTAAATCAACTAAAACGCACATACAGAAACTCTCATGAATTCAAATTATTCAAAATCCCTTTTAACCAGATTAATCTAAACTTATTTAAACATTAACCCCAAATTCGACATAACAGATATAAACTTACTATTATCCAAAAATAGATTAAAAATTCTAAACAGTAATCAGATTAGTTAATCTAAACAGAAAAGAATATGATAACAGAAAAACTAAACAGCTAAAGTCAATAAGCAGACCAAATCCAAAATATAAATCTGACAAAATTAACAACTATTTAAAACCAAAGAAAAAACAAATTAAAGGCAATCACACTAAAACAAAGTAAACATATAAATCAAATAAACATTTAACTTGATTAATCTAATAACATGAAAATTAAAAAGAGATTAAACCTGATGAAGAAACCTTTGAGCGGTAGAGCGGCGCTGAGCGCCGTCTAATTTAACCGAATCAACACCACCTTAACCAAACGTCATTCGATCCAGTTTTTTTTATAAACTTCCAGTAGGGAAGTTTTATCCCCAATATTTATTTTCTTTATTCAAACAAGCTATTATTTAACTTGCTTAAATAAATTAAATAATTATTATAACAAAACAGATTTAAAGAACAATTGCAATATTAAATTTAAAACAGAAAAGAAGGCACAAATTAAACTTAAATAAACTTTTATTAATAATAAAAGGTGATTACAATACTGAAAATAAAATTACAATTATCCTAAAAACTATTTAGCATAATAAAAAATAAAAATAAAAATGGGACACATTATAGAATAAAAAAGAGGGGTATTTATAGGCAAACCCTAGCCTTGTTGATGAAGATTGGAGAGCACGGCTGCAAATCTTGACCGCTCTTTCTTCTTTCTCTTCCTTCTCTTGGATCAAACGGTGGAAAATGGCTCTTGGCACATGGATTGCCAGCATGGATTGGATATGTGTTTCTTGTGTTTCTTCGATGCTGATGTGGCCTAATTTGATTGGAGGAGTGGTGATGGTGATGTGTTTAAGCCAATCAGGGTCAAGAATGGGGACACGTCACATATATTCCTCCATTATCATGCTCCGAGAAAGATGGTGATTTAATTAAGGAACGTGAGTTACACGCGCCTTCAATCAATAAAGCCCCAAATTAGGATTATTTACTAGGGTAAAGGTTGGGGTAAATAGTGTCTGGATATTTTGGAGAGGTGAGGGAGATGAGGGTGAGTTAACATAGGGTGTATCGAATAAAAAAACGTGTGTGTGTTTATGAATTGTGTGGGTGAGTGGTTGTGAGTAAATGTGAGTGTGTTTGACCAAAACAATGAAAAGTTTATAACTTTCGTTTCTTAACTTGACTGGCTAAACCCTAATGGGTTTGTAAGTCCATGAAACAAGTCTAAACATTGAAATGGGCTTTTAACCATCCATCCATCCATGGTTTAAACGATATGGGCTTTGAAATTTAGCCATTGATGGGCTTTTGAGCAAATGTGCATAATATATATCCCTAAATGGTCCTTTGGGCCCATTAATCAAATGTGGGACCCACAAGCCCAATTATCCTTCATTAAGATTAAATCCACTAAAACGGACTTGTTTTGGCTTCCTCGATCTTTTTCTTCAAACTCGTGTCGTTTTCGCCGGTTTTCGTGATCATCGGTACACTTTTGGTTCTTTGAATTTGACTTTGTCTCTTTCTTTGAGTTTTCTTCAACATTTGACCGTGAAATCCCGTGTTTTCTTTCCTTTTGACCTTTTGTACCTATTTCACACAAAAACACAAAACCACGCGTAATTCCGACTTTTACGATATTAAACACATGATTAGGTCTTGTTTTTCATTGATTTTAGTGGCAAAAGGATAAGTGTTTACACACTTATTAATGTCGTTGGTAGAACGTATGCATATTTGACGGATTAACATGGCGAGTAGAAGACTCTCCAATTTCATGTACCGATGTACCGATTGGGTTGTGAAAATCGTCATCGTCAGATAATGCATTGTCTGCTTGATTTGTGTTCTCTGGAGCAATGACAGTAGTTGTGGATGTTGTAGGATCGATTGTGGAAGTGATATTCGGAGGAGGTAAATCTACAGCAACCCGTGTTGAAGTAGATGAAGTTGTATCCTTTTGTTGATGATGATCAGTATCATCATTCTTATAATGAGTGACAGCGGAAGACTTTGATACAACATGTTTCTCCCCTGTGAAATATTCATCAAACATTGGTCCATATAAAATTTCCAACTCTTCCAGTGTCGTGTCCACTGTCATATCTGCTCTTTGAACATGTTCAGGATCCAGCTTTGAACTTGACGGTTCATTGCTGTGGTCTTGAGTTTCGAGTTTCATACAGTTGTGCACATAAGTCTTTTGTCGTTGTTGATCGTGACTTAAACTGTTTTGTTCAAGTGCTATCGCTTGTAATTCATAAAATCTAACATGAATAGTCTCGACTATCAATTTTGTTCTATTGTTGTAAACTCTATATCCCTTAGACTGGGTTGCATATCCCACAAGAATGCATGCATCACCTTTCTCTTTCATCTTGTCCAGATTTTCACCATCGCGAATAATGTAACACGTACATCCAAAAACATGAAGGTGTTTGAATAAAGGTTTTCGATCATGATTTATGTGATATGGTATCTTTTCGTGTCTTGGGATAAGTAAGGATCGGTTTTGTGTGTAGCATGCGGTTGACACGGCTTCGGCCCAAAAGAATAGTGGTAGTTTTGAAGCGGATAATAATGTTCGAGCAGCCTCAACTAAATTACGAATTCGTCTTTCAACAATGCCGTTTTGTTCGGGTGTTCGAGCAATAGATGTTTCATGTTCAATTCCTTCGGCTTCAAAACAATTCTTTAGAGTTGAATTCAAAAAATCTGTTCCTCTGTTAGTATGTACCACTTTTACTTGAGCTTGAAGACCACGTTGTATAAGCTTAAGGAAGTTAATGATAACCTCAGGTGTTTCATCCTTGGACCTCAAGAAGTGAGTCCATGTGTACCTTGAGTAGTCATCGACAATTACCATAACATATTTCTTCCCATTGAGGCTTTTAACACGCATGGGTCCACACAAATCGATATAAAGAAGATGTAACCATCCTTTATAGCTTGGGGTAGTATTTTTTTTGAAACTACTCCGTTTAGCTTTACAAAGCTCACAAGAAGAACAAAGATGATCCTTGATGAATTTCAAGTTTGGAAGGCCTCTTACAATATCTTTCTTGGAAAGCAAGTTGATGGTATCAAAATTAAGATGAGATAGGCGTTGATGCCATAACCATGCCTGAGTCATTGAAGCTTTAGCCAAGAAGCCAATTGGAGTTGTAGAATTTGTGTCTTGAAGTGAAATAGTGTAGAGATCAGTACCCCGTGAACCGGTAAGTAAGTCATTCCCATCATAATCACGAACAAAACATGTCTTCTTTCTGAAAGCAACCTCCAAATCTGCATCACAGAATTGAGCAACCGAGAAAAGATTATGATTGAGCCCTTCGACATAGTATACCCTTTTATCGTTATATTCCCATGAACCAAATCTCCATATCCTAGGATCGGTGCAAATTGATCATTTCCGAATCGGACCGTACCCAAGAACTTCTCCACGAAGTTAAATAGAAGCTTGAGATTCCCCGTCATGTGCTTCGTACATCCGGAGTCCAGTATGAAGAGAATCATCTGCAGAATAATTAGAATACGATGGAGCATTTGCTAAATTAGGTTCCATGTTAGTTGTGATTTCCGATTCATTAGTTTCTCTAGTTTCAGCACTTAAAGGCACACTAACGCTCGGTGTCACGCTTTCTTTCCTAACCTTAGGCATCCATTTATATCCTGGAGGACATTGATTAGCAAACCACCATTTCTAAGACTTGATAGAAGACACATATAATTCCCTAATTATGCGTCTAGGGTTCTTAGTGGTGGAGTCTGATGCAATGCTTTTCTTAGTATGGGTTGCACCAGAATGGTTCACTTTGCATTTGGGTATACTAGCACTAATAGGCATCGCAACTTGCTTCTTAGTTCTAGTATCTACGCCTTTCACATTATTCATAACACACAGAGAATGATCAGCATTAGCACATTTTCCACATTTCACACAAACAAACTTAACATTTAAAGCATTCAAAGCAATCGAATCATTCAAATAGTCATTACATGCGATTACAGACGTTTTATTCTTAGAAACATGCAAATTCCTAGGGTGTTCTTCTACTTCCTTCATCTTCCATTTACTCTTGTGTTTCCAAACCTTATCATTCACTTGAGTGATCTTAAGCTGAGGCCGACTAACACTAGCATTAGAGACTACTCCACTAGTAGAAGACACACGGGTATTAGTGTTTCTAGAAGTCTGAGGTGATTGACTAACTTTGTGTGTGTGTTTAGTGGTCATTCTATACATCCCTGGTTTAATCACATTGTTGTGCTTAACGCTTGGTACTAGAGTATTCCTTATGGGTTGATTATGTTGTAACCTTTCCTTTCCATCCATCTTGGGGGCAAACACAGGTTTTGCAAACGAGGAATTTGAGAAAGCGTATGGTTTTCCCAAGATAGAGGATCTGTTCACTTTATAGGAATTGGGTTGTCTAACAACAGATTTCTTAACAGTAGGTTCCACAACTTTACCACCCATCTTAGCAATGAGTTTCTTCAACTCTGCTATTGCTATGTCTTTTTCTTGTAACTAAGCTTTCAAATCCACAATATCAATACTTTTTTCGTTTAGTAATCGACATGACTCAGATAATTTTACTTCCAAATGTGTATCTTTTGAAAAACTGCCAACTTTGTTTTGCAAAGCAAGTTCAAGTGAATGACAATGTTTTTGAAGAAAATCATATCTATGTTGAAGTAACGAAAACTCTTTTTGGTCAATTTTATTCGAAAGCTCAGTTTCAAGACGTTCACACTCTTTGACTTGATCAATATATTTTCATGCAACATGAGAATATTCACCGATATCAGCACAAGATGTAACATAGACACACATAATATCTTTTTAGAGGCATTCTTGCAAGAGTAGATCATATGCTATAGAAAAATCGTCTCTTTTAGGTTGATGATCGTCAATTTCTTTTTCAAGAGATTCCACATATTTCAAATCGTCGAACATTTCTTGCCCTATTAACTTTTCAAATTCCAAAGCATGTTTCTTTGTTCTTTCCGCAAGAGGAATCAAAATAGTTTTCACAAGAACAGTTATATCGTGAGGAATTTCTTTATCACCTTTCAAAAGTTCACGTTTTTTCCAGTCATCATCAACAACCTATTTAAATTTTTCAATGTTACTCTTAAGAATACTAAGTGCTTGCTTGGTCTTGCTCATAGAAGCTTGATGTGGCAAATACCCGATATATTTTGAAACATTAGTTTTCTTGCTGGCAAAAACATGTCTCCATTTAATTCTTATTTGTGCACATTCGTAAAATATTTGCTCGCGAGACTTCTGTTTTTGTGGTTAGAAAATTTCATAAAGACTATTTTCATAAGCATAATTATATGGTTTCACAAAGTCTTTATTCACTGGTGATCTACTCTCCTCTTCAAAACTTAGTGACTCATCACTATCGGCTCTAACAAGAAGACAATCATGGTCGGTCTATTGGGACTCCTCAAGATAGAGTCGCGGGTTCTCAAATTGAGCTTGCTCGAGGTACTTAGGACCAGCAAAACTGGATTTACCCTTGAAAATTGAACGAGGTGCCAACGTTCGTGTGGTTTGAATAGACTGATTTGTTTTATAAACAATTTTCTTATAAAAATCAATTTGAACTTCAAGTTCCACGACTTTGTCGATGTCTTTTGCTGTTTAATTTTGAAAGGTTTTTGCAAGTTAGCAACCTCTTCCGTCTTCGCAGTGACTAGTTTAGTTTTATCCTCTTGAAGAAAACCAATCTTTTGAGTTAACTCATTCACTTTAGTGGTAGCAAGATACGTTTTGTGTCGTTCAGTACTTAAATAGGTGTTATAATTACGTTTCTCTTGTTCTAAAAGCTTAAGAGTTTTGTTGTATTTAGTTTCAAACACATCCTTAACAGTAGTAATGACACCCCCTTTGTACCTCGCATGTTCTTTTTCTTTTTGAAG
The DNA here is from genome assembly GCA_025667525.1 of Glebionis coronaria. NCBI lineage: Eukaryota > Viridiplantae > Streptophyta > Magnoliopsida > Asterales > Asteraceae > Glebionis > Glebionis coronaria. The sequence continues at coordinate 170,497,783 of CM046877.1, read as the reverse complement.
AAGCTCAGCTCTACAGCTTGCAAGAAGCTCACTAGATTTTATAACTGCAGCTTTGCTTTCTTCAAAATTTTGAGTGAGCGTAGCGTTTTCCTTCTTTAACTGTTTTGACTCTTTTTAGTTTCTTTGACATCTTTTTGTAAAGAAGCAATTAAGTTAGCAAGCGCAATACGCTCCTCATCAGCATCATACTCGTTTGCATGTTGATCATCCTCAGACTCATTATTGCACATGTCTGATGAATCGGGTGTGGTATTGCTATCAACCGTTTCCATCATACACATGTCAATAATGGTTGTTGGAGGCTCACTATGCTCATGAATATCACCAAACTCATTATATTCGTCGTCAGTATGTACCTTATCGATTGGATCGGTATCAAAGATATGACCATTTTCATCTTCAGTGACTTTAAGAACTTCTTCAATCTTTGCCATGTATGATTAATGTGCTTCAAGTTCTTGGTCGGAGGCTTCATCATCTGTGTCATCAAGCATTGCTCCTTCCTCAGCCGACAATTTAACCCCAGCTTCCATCTTCTTGCATAGCAGCATCTTTTCCTTATGATAACCAGAGTCTCTAACCCGTTTCGGCTTCCTACATTCCTTTGACATATGCCCACAACCTTGACAATTAAAGCACTGAATCCCACTTTGCTGAACCATTTGAGTTTCAACAGTTTCCCTATTCCCAACAACAGTAGCAGTCCTCTGAGCATCATACTTACCAATTTGTCGATCATACCGTGCAGAACCCTCAACATGTGTTGGATGACTTCGATCATACCTAGGAGGACTTTCATCATGTCGACGTGTGTCATACCTTGGAGGAGTCTCAACATATCGGTTCCTTGTGTTAGATGATGTTCGAAGATTGTTGTTGGTGGGTTTGTATATCTTTTTGTAAGACTTCATTATGAACGAAATTTGTTGTTTTATTTCCCTATCCTTCTAAGCTTTTTCTTCATCACAGTCCTCTTCAGATGATGGCTCAGATGATGGTGATGGTGCTGATAGGTGTGAAAACACCCATCCTTTTACCACTTAATTATAATATTAACGAAGCCAAAACGTATATTTAATGTCGTAAAAGTCGGAATTATGCGTGGTTTGTGTTTTTATTATGTTTTAGGACCAAAAGATGAAAAAGGAAGAAAACACGGGCTTTCACGGTCTTTTATCGAAGATAAAGGCAAAAGACGAAGTCAAAAGATCAAGAGTGCAAAAAGAATGGAAGTCCAAGGCCTGTTCTGAAGATTTATCGAAGAAAAAGTCTAAAGACGGAAGTTTAACGAAGTCGAAGAACCAAATCTAATAAAAGAAGAATATTAGAAGACGAGTTTATTTCATATCGACAAATCCCGAGACAACGTCGAGAAAGACGAAGAATTTAAAAGATGAAAAGACGAGAAGAAAGAAGAAAAACAACAACACATTTACTCCTCCTATAAATACCCTCCTAATGTGTCATTAGGAGGTGGTTAGATTTATTTTTAGTTAGTTTTAATTTTTGTAAGGTAATGAGGAGTAGCTTAATATTACTTTCTCTCTCTAGCTTTTCTTTCATGTTTTAAGCTTTTTCATTAATCTTGTATTTGGAATCTTAACCATTTTTAAATTCAAGCTTTTTAGATAATCATTCTCATTCTACCTTTCTTTATTTTGAATCTTGTTTACATTTTATAATCATGTAGTTTTTTAATCATATTCTTTGTTTGATTGATGTTTTTGTTTGATTGTGCTTATTGGTTTTGATGTGTTTGATTGTTTTAGCTTAGTGTGTTTAGTGCTTATTGTGTAATTTGCTTATTTTTAATTAAGTGTTCTTAAAAGTTATTTTATAAAAAGTTGATTTTAAATATTTTGATTATTTAGTGTTTTTAAAAGTTTTTAAATTTTAGCTTATTTTCTTTTTCTTAAAGTTGATTTGGTTAAGTTTTTAGATAAGTGCTTATTGTTTTTTTAGCTTATTTTTGGTTTTGTTTAATTTTTAATCCTTATCCGGATTCCCAAAACCCCTTTTTCCCGAATTAAGTATTTCCCGAACTATGTACTACTCCTTTATTCCGAACTAGATTAAAACTCATCTTTCCGAATTACTTTAGAAACATTGGCATTCCAGATTGTATGCGGAATTTATATTCCAGATAGTGAACCAAGTCAGGATTCCGAACTAGGTGAGAACAACACATTCCGAAATATTATCCGGAATCCTTGATTCCGGATTAGGTCTAATCTTATCCCGAATTATGTGTGTGATATTGTCCACTCCGGATTACATTCAAGACCTGGATTCCGGATTACGTTAGGATGATGGATTCCGAATTATACTAAAACTTTGTATTCCGGATTGAGTTTGAGATACGTATTCCGGATTAGGTTCAAGATTCATATTCCGAATTAGTTGGTGACAAGCTTATTCCGAATTGAGTTGGAGTTCTTGATTCCGGATTATGTGCAAGTGGATGATTCCGAATAAGGTTTAGCACAGGGATTCCAGATTAGGTTAAGTATTTAGTTTCCCAACTTAGGTTTTGTCTCTTGTTTCCCGACTTAGTTTTAAATCTTTATTTTTCCCGCCAAATTTCTTAAGTGTTATTTTAATTGTTTTATCTTAGATTTATTTCAAGGTTGCATTTTTATTAAGTTTTCAAATTTTACTTTTAAAAGTTTTAATTTCTCGTCATTTATTTTTAATTCTTAATTTTTAGTTTAAATTTTAAAGCTTCCATTTTTACTCAACGACATTTATATTTTCATTTTACTTTTAGTTTAAAATAGATAATCATACTTCTTTATTTTTCACCAAGAACAACTGAGTCACACTTTCAACTGTAATCAATTCGATAAGACCGATTTAACGAACTTTATTTTTATACTTGGTAGACCCATGTATTAAATGGCGCCGCTGCCGGCTCTTTTCGTGAAGATTAACGGTTTATTGTGAGAGACGCGTTGGATTTTGGGATCCGTTCATTTTTTAACGTTATTTTTCTTGCTAAAATTTTTTCAAAAATCCATAAAAATTAAAAATTTCAAAAATCCAAAAACATTTGAAAAATCATAAAAAGCATTTCTTTTTCAAAGTATTGCACCAAAAATATTTTCTTTTCACGTTAACTTTATTTCTTCTATTTCTTTGCTATTGTTTTTCTTTTGTAGGTGTATGCGTACTCGTTCACGCAAAAGGAAGTCCATTCAAGCCGCTATTATTGATCCTCCTGTTATAGAGCCTCCCGTTGTCAACACAATGGAGAACCGTCCAATGATCGAGCTCTTGCAATCACACGTTGAAGGCAATGATGATGCGATTGTGGTGCCGGCTATTGACGCCAACAACTTCGAGCTTAAGTCCGGTTTCATTCAAATGCTTTCCGCAACACCTTTCTTGGGTCGGACTCATGATGATACACACGATCACATTAAAAGGTTCGTACACTTATCCAATACTGTTAAGTACAATGGGGTTTCACAAGAGGAAATTCGTTTGCTCCTCTTTCCTTTATCCCTCGAGGGACAAGCCCGGACTTGGCTTGATAAGGAACCACCCTCGAGTATTGTCACATGGACGGACCTCGAGACCAAGTTTATCAATTACTTTTTCCCACCCTCACGTACTACCGCTTTGCGGAATGACATTATCAACTTTGAACAAAAGTACGTGAGACATTTAGTGAATCTTGGGATCGTTTTAAGGAACTTTTAAGAAAGTGTCCAAAACACGGTTTTACAAAGGTACATCAAATTAATACTTTTTATAATGAATTAACATTGAGTGACCAAGATTCAATAAATAGTTATTCGGGGGGTAATATTCTTGTCAAGACTATGAATGAGGGTTGGGCTATTATTCAAAACAAGGCCAAAGTCCAAACCAAGAGTGTTAGGGCTACTATGGCTAGTGCCAGTGAGAGTGAGTTGACCAATCATCTTAAGGAACTTACTTCAGCTGTAAAGCAACATGTTTTAAGAGATCACCCTCCTAATCAACATGCCCATGCTCTTAATATATCTTGTGAAAGTGGACCACACTCTTATGCTAATTGTGATAAAGCTTATGATCAATCTCACGGGGAAGTGTATGCTTACAACAACACCGACAGAGTTCATTTCAAGCCTAATGTCGATGTTAATCACTTGTCTTAAAATTCTAAGAATTACTTGGCTTCACCCGGTTTTCAAAAAAGACCTCACCCACCCACCCATAACAACCAAGGGCCACCAAGAGCAAATTTTCAACAAAATGCTAATGTGAGGGGCTAGAATGCAAATCAAGGAGCTTATCCAATGTAAAACCAAGGCTTTCAAAACCAAGGCTTTCAAAACCAAGGTTTCAATCCTCAAGGTTTTCAACCTTATAACCAATACCCAAACCAAGGCTTTCAACAACAAGGGTTCAGTTTACCTCATCCACACATGGAATTGATTCTACAAAAATTAACCGATCATGAGAAAACCATGAAGGAAATGCAAGAGTCCACGGATAGGAAATTCGTTCAAATGTTTCAAACCCTTCGTCCTCAAGGTGCTCTTCCTTCTACAACCGAAACAAACCCTAGAGCGAATGTGAGTGCTATTACTACACGTAGTGGAGAAACTCTAGTAGGACCTTCTATCCCTCCCCAAGTTACTCCATCTACACCTCCTCCACCTCCATTTATCCCTCCTACTTCCACGCCGAGTACTAGTTCTCCATTATCGTCTCCACCTCTCATGGAAGAAGTACCAAAGAAAAACTCTTCACCAACCCCACCTACACCTCTAAACCTTCTACATCTAAACCTTCACCTTCTACACATACACCACCTAAACCCAACATCCCTTATCCTTCTCGGTTAGACAAGTGCAAATTGCTCACTAAAGAGGATGCTCAAGTTACTTCTTTTTTGAAGATGATTACACAAATGAACTTTAACATTAGCCTCGTTGAAGCACTTGTCCAAATGCCGAAATTTGTCAAAGCATTCAAGGAATTGCTTAATAAGAAGGAAAAGATGGTTGAGTTTGTCAACACACACTTAAATGAATATTTTTATGCAGTCCTTCTTAAAGAAATTCCGGAAAAACTTGGAGATCCCAGTCGTTTTGTGATACCTTGCATTTTTAACAAAGTTGAAGAATTTACTGCCTTAGCCGATCTCGGGGAAAGTATTAATTTGATGCCTTTAAGTGTTTGGAAAAAGCTATCATTACCCGACCTTACACCAACAAAGATGACTCTTGAGCTAGCAAATCGAACTCTCGCTTACGCCGTTGGTATTGCCGAAGATTTTTTTGTTAAAGTTGGTACCTTCACTTTTCTGGTCGATTTTGTTGTTGTTGATTATGAATGGACCCTCGTATTCTGTTAATACTTGGACGGCCATTCTTGAGATCTGGAAAAGATTTAGTCGATGTTTCCGAAGGTGAATTCATCTTAAGGGTCGGGAATGATGCACGAGTCTTTAAGATGGGGAAGATTACAAGTAAATCAAATGGAAAAGAATCAGTGAAAATGATTGATGTGCTTCAAGAAGAGCTTACTACTACTTTGGAATGTATAAAGCTTGATGATTTTGTTGTATATGACAATCCTCTTTTCGAGTCTTGCTATGATAATCCACTTTTCCAAGACGATGTGGATGATTCTAATGATTCTCTCTCCAATTTGGATCCCCAACCAATTTATGAGTCTCCACGATCTATGATGATTATGATGACGATTCAAGTTCTGATGTGGATGATTATGACAATTTTGCTTCAGTGTATAAAGACATGCTAACTTATGATAACTTTGATGATGTTGATACTCTTTCGAGTGATTCTTCAAATGATGACCTTGCTCCTACTTTTGATGAAGATCCTCCGCCAACAATGCTTGATCCTACTTTGGATGATTACTCATTTGAGGAAGATTTTGCTACTTTTCTCAATACATACTTTGCCAATGAGCATGATTCTCCTCCTTTGGACTTTGATTATTGTCTTTATCCTCCTTTGGATATTAAGAAACTCGTTTCCAAGGAGAAGAAACCAGACGACACCGATATCCGTAGTACCTATGTTTTGACACCTCTCTTTCCACCTTCTTCGGATGAGATTGTGCGGTTTATGGGCGAATTTCAAGGTCTACTGAGTCTATGTCTTATTTTCCCCTAAAGGAAAAGGATTTCGATCCGGGTATCAAAATTTTTAAGCCATCTCAGTATCCATCTGATGAAATAAAAGGAAAGATTTTTGGAACTTATTGAGCTATGCTTTCACTTCATCATACCTTATACCACCGTGCTCAACAATTGCTTAAGGGAACCTCGCCTACTCCTCTTTAGCTTGTCTTGTTCACCTTAAGCTTGTGCTATTTGATAGACGAAAACCATGTATTTGACCCCAGTGGATGTTCTTCAAGGTTCTTACCATTCTAAGCAAGGTCGAGTCAGGATCACGACTCGGAGAACAAAAACAAGCGCTTCTCGGGAGGCAACCCGAGTATCTATCCTTTTTATCCGTTTTATAATAAGTGTAGGGGAGACCCTAGTATGTGTTTGTTGTTTTCTTTCTTAACATGTGCAGGGATTCGAGCTATCAAAGATCCATTCTTGATGACTTTTGACGATCCGTGATTCCGTCTTCCCGGTTCTATCCTAAACTCTTTTGATTCTCTATTTTATATTCTTCAATATTAAAATAGGAATCACTTTAGTTGTCTCTTCCTTAGCAAGATTTAAACAACGTGCACAATGTCCTAAGTGGTAGGGGAGTTTACTCCCACATGCTTAAACATTGAGGACAATGTTCATATTAAGTGTAGGGGTGTTGTCACTAATAATATGATGATAGATTAAAGAAATAAGATGGAAAAGATATGAATTTTAGAGAGAGAAAGTAGTGAGAGAAAGTAGAGAGAGAGATGATTAACTTGTGAAATTAGATTAAGAGAAATTATGAGATCATCCACCCTCCTAACATGCTAGGAGGGTGCTTATATAGTCCACCCACATGCGGTCTCTCTAATGAACTATATTGTTTTGGGCCGGGCTTGAATAAATGCTTAGTACCTTAAAAGAGGCCTTTTAAGCTAACCATCAAGCCCGTAATGTCACGACTATTTTAACTAACTATTACAACGTTCTAATAAATATTACAATATAAACCTATGACCGAGCATTCTTGTTTGACTCAATATTTTGAGGCTAACAATCTCCCCCAATATAAGGTCATTCCTCTTTGATATTTGGATTTCAATGGAGATTATGAATTTCGTCATAAATGAGTCTTGAACGTGTAATAGTAGTCTTGTTCTTTCATGCTGTGATCTTTGGGCCTTTGTCATTGCCTTTCGACTTTGTCTTTTATCTTGAGATCTTCAAATTATTCTTGACTTGTCTTTTCCATCTTGTGATCTTGTGTCTTTATCCACATGCTCATACATTGCATAATCTTGAAATCTTGCTAATAATATCCTTTGAAGAGAGGTCATTGATCATCAGATTTGCGGAAGTCTTTAGCTTTCTTGATTCTTGAATGTCTTTGGGCATGAGTATGTGGTTTTGAATCTCTGACTTTGCTGAGTACACCGTAACATCACCTTCTTGAGACAAAACTTAGACACGGACTGAATGGCTTTGACATTCGTCCTAAATCGGTAGCGTTTTATCTCCGGTCGATGAAGACCGTTACACGATATTAAATATCGTACATGTGATTAGGTAGATTGAAATTGTGGTATAATGCAGTTCGTTTTTCTCAGTTCTTGCTAATTGAAAGTCCTAACAATATCGGGTTTTTAACTGTTTTTGGTTGTTAATATTTTTTTTTGGATATTCTATTTGCTAATTCAAACAATGACTTGCAAAATTGAAAAATATTGTCTACTTATATGTAAAACATCGTGCAATTACCAAGTATTTATTCAAGTAAAATTCAAAATGTAAATTTTACAACTAAAAGGACTGAAATTGTAAATTCTATGAAAAATAAATGCTCAAAATGTAAAACTAACAAGTATAAGGACTGAAAATGTCAAAATAGTTAACTATGAGGATCAAAAATGTAAACTATGCAACAAACTAACCAATTTTTAACAAATTCCAAAACTTACTAACTGATTTCTAACAAAGTATGAAAATTAAGGGACCTGATTAGTGAAAACCCTAAAAAGTATCAAGTTTAGCCAAGTTTAAAACAAGTCTAATACAAGAAGGACTAAGTTGCAATTTTGAAAAGTTTTATATCAAAAACGGGTTAAGCTAACAAATAAGCTCGTTTGAGCTTATTTCTCAACCAAAATCAATCAAACCACTTGCAAAATGTTTAAAATAAAAAATAAGCTAGACCTGTAAGAGGAAATTTGATGAAAATGGCTAATAAGCTGATAAGCACTTTCCAATAAGAACAAAATAAGCTCTACAAGAATATAGACATGCACAATTGGATTTTTGTAGTAAAACTGATTAATGAGCTCAAAACATGAACGGGAAATCAAGTCTTGTCTAAAATCATCCAGTACTAAGCTTGGAATTTGAAATAAGCTGAAATTGGCTTATGTTGACCAGCATTGACCAAGCCTTTTTTTCAAAAAGCTCAAAATATCAAAAATCAACCACAAGCACTAACTAAGTGATTTTGTAAAAGAAAATTGACTAGTTTATGAAGAGGATTAAGAGATATGAAAAAGTAGTTTTCAATTTACAGAAACTTGCATTTGCTTATGTGTTCAGATTTTTGCTTATTTCTACTAGCTTACTGAAAACTGTACAAAATGCTTATGGAATCTGAAACTTCATGTTATGACCTACAAATGAGAACTGGTTTGGTAGAATTTCATCAAGAAACAAGTAAATGCAAGGCAAATGAATTTGACAACTTTTTATGAACAAAACTGACTGAAATAGACCCAAACTTTTTATATTGCCATTTGCCTCTTTGACCTTAAACTTGACTTGAAAATGGTTTAAAACTACTAGTTATCACTTGTTTATTGAAAATGAATACTATTTTGCCAAAAATCAATACTTGAAAATCCTAAACAAGCTAATGCCAAACACTCTATTACTGATCTTTTTGAGATTTTTGTGAAGCCTTTTTAAGTACCAGTCTAAGCTGAATGAAAAGCTTTATCAAAGTAAATTCAATGACCAAAATGAAGTGTGTAAAAGCTAAATGCAAGTACTGAAAGCTACTAGAACTCAAACTGAACAGCAAAGCTAAAAGTGACTAAATTAAGCTAAAAGCTAAGATACTTATCTAATCAGTAAACAAATTAAGCAACACTAAAGCTACAAGATGACTAGAACTAAATCAAGATCAGTCTAAACATGTTTTATCATACAATCACAAACAAAATTAACTAGAATTGAGCATACATTTGACAATTGAGTGGAATCAAAAATTAGAAGCGTTTGCACCTTGTGAAGTAACCTTTGAGCAGTAGAGGAGTGCTGAACTCTCTAGTCTAGTGCTAACCACCACCTTAGCACTAGATTCAACTATCTACCATCAATCAAAACAGCTACACATCATCAACAAGGCTAAAATGCCTTGAATTCATCACATATGCTATGAACTTGGACTGAAATCAAACAAGCAGCTACAATCTTCACTAAAAGTCAGTTATGATCAAGTTATAATCATAACAAACTCAAAACAGCAACAAGAATCACAATAGTAGTAAGAGATGAACAGTAAAGAAGGCAAGAAGATTTGGCGGGAAAGTAGAATTTGAATTTTATTAATGGAGAATTGGTTACAAGGCTGTTAAGTTGTTACAAACTAACTAACTAACTCAAGAGTGTGTCAAACTCTTGAGTAGTTTAACTAAAAACTAAGAAAATGGTGAAAGAACAAGAAAGTGTGTGTGTTTTCACACTTTACAACTAAAACTAGAAATGAAGCCTAAGCATGCTATTTATAGACTTGAGAAGAAGATCAGTTGGGGTTGGTGACGTGTTGGAACCAATCCCAGGTCTCCACGTGTCCAATTGTGCTTAATTGATTTTTGCAGGTATGAATTCAAATTGGGGGTTCTTTGTAGAGTTGATTCCAGGTTAATTGATTATGACCAATGAACTCGTCTTGTGATTTTGAGCAATTTTGATGTTTATAACATTCCATGAAATTGCCTCTTGCTCCAAATCGATCCTGGAAATCTTTGATTATTTGAAAATGCCACGTGTCAAGATATAATTGGCTAAAAAGGGTGCACACGGATTGCACTGTTTTGATTCGTTCATTAATGAAGGCGGCGCTAGTGGGTATTTAATGACATTATGTGGCAATCCATGGCTTTCTTTTACTGGCTTCTCATTGGTCCAAAGTATAGCACACGGATCACACTTGTAATACTTTCCAAAATAGGCAGAATTAACCCCTTGACTTTGGCAGATTGTCTTTTTGAGCTTGTAACTTCATTTCTTTGGCATATTTGGTCCTTCAAACTTCATTCTTGAACAAAATTGGTCCTTTGACTAAGTTGACTTGAGAGTTGACCAAATTTGACTATGATCTTGACCTTTACATATTTACACTTTGGTCCTTCATCTTTGGCAGATTGTCAAGATAGGTCCTTGCACTTCAAAGTCTTGTTACTTTTGATCCTTCTTTGTCTTTTTCATCAAATTAAGATTGATTATTCCTTGTTTGCTTGAAAATGCATCCTTTTACCTACACAAGTGTACACAAACACAAACATACCACATAATACTGTTTTTACAAGATAAATTGGTATTTTGCCTCATGTTTTAGGGTTATTTGTTGACAAATTGATATGAGTTTTAGCTCATATCAAATCCCCTACACTTGAACATTGTCATGTCCTCATGCAATTCTATATATTTTTAAAGCACAAATTTACATTCTCCTCATAATTAATCCTCCTTGGCCAATGGAATGCATCTACACTACTCTAAACTAAATGATGCATGATTTTGACTTTTAACAATGCAATGAACAAAATACAATTCTATCTATATCTTTTTGGTTTTTCTTGAAATGGTTTTGATGGAAATAACTCATAAAGAATTCAATGACTTTGATTAGGGCTTGGGTACCATGGACATTTATCACCCTCAAGTTTCACTTTCCCCATACCAAGCTTAAAAATGGGATCATTGGATTCACAAGTAAAAAGTGCATAAACTTATTCATGACAATTAAATGTGGAACCGGTTATTATTTGAGCAAATTGCTTGTGGGCAAATTTGTCATTTATTCAAGTGTGAAGTATAAGAAGTGAAAAATCCAAAAATAAGGAAGCACGGTTTTAATCCTAAGTAATCCTCTCATCCATTACTTGAAAAACCGCTCATAATTAATACAAGTCCGTTTCAAGAATAATAAGTCATTCGCCTTATGTGTAAAATGCTCATGTCATGCTTTCATAAGTAGCTACACACTCGCTAAAGAAAGAAAAATAAAATGCTCACGCAATAATTTACATCCGCCATCTTTTTGAGACTTTGGATCTTCAACCCCGCAACCCGTCAAGGTAATATTGGATTGGAGCAATCTATTAAATTCCCGCAACACGTCAAGGTAATATTGGAACTCAATAGTCATTATAATTAACACCACACTGCCCCTCTTGGGAGTCTTGCATATATTTTTTTTTCTCTTTTCTTTTTCTTTTTTCTAGCCACTCATTTTTTTGTAAGCCGCTCTTATTTTTCTTTATTCCTCACAAAGAAAGTAGAAAAGAATAAAAGGAAAAACACCCGCTAAATATTGAGCATGACATAAGTCTAGTACACATAAAACGTTCTAACTTAGAACCTTAAGACATACTTATATCAACCATGAATGATTAGACAAAAATGCATAAGAGATTACAAACCAATTAAAACCGTTCTTTATTATTTATTAACAATTATATACATGCGAAGAAAATAGAGGTAGAGAAGAGAAGGTTTAGCCACATGTAATTATCATGAAGTTTATCTAGCCCTTTTACACTTGCTTCAACTCTATCATTTCCCATTCTCCACAAATTTAAAATCTCAAATAATGAGAGTGGTAGATGCTTAGCCTAATAGACCAATGAAGGACTACATGGTTAAGGATACTAGCTAGAGAGTGCTAAGATAAGCAAACTCGGGTTGAGTCAAAATATCCATGGCGGGCCTAATATGTCAAAGAAGTCTAAACTTGTTAAAACCATGTTTTTATATTTTTTTCCTTTTTATATATTTTTTATTAAGAAGAAATATATACAATGCAAATGTGTTATGCAAAATGATTGATGCAAAAATTATGAATGCATATTTTTGGTGGCCAAAGTAGATCAAAAATTTGAAAAATGTTTGAAAATACAATTTTCCATGTTATCATGAAAGACAATGACAAGTTCTAGGTAAGGTCACTTCGATAGAAGACCCCCTACACTTAAACTAAACATTGTCCTCAATGTTTAAGAGCATGGAAGTATAAAAACTTCCCATACACTTATGACAATGAATAGACTTTGCTTAACCCATGTTAAGGAAAAGACAACTATTAGTGAAATCATGTTTAAGCACAAGGTGTCAATGAAAGATCACAATAGTAACGAAGTAAACCAGATACAAGGGCCTCCTCCATAAGCTCCAAAGCATGAAATGAGTGAGCAACCCTACAAACAATCATGAAGACAAAAGAAGGTCTCCCCTACACTTATCTCCAAGTCTATACCTTTATTTCTAACCTACAACACTCTAAACCTAGTTATACGATGCTTGAGTTAATGAGTCTCTAGCTCGACTCGTCCCTCAATGAATCACTTCATGGGGAAAATGGGGATCTCTTGGACCATTTCAACGGAAATGTCCTCCCCAAAGTAATGCTTAACACGGTGACCATTAACTTTAAAATTTGGACCATCGGGTTGTGACAACTCAATAGTTCCATATGGAAACACTTGAGCAATAGTGAATGGACCGGACCATCTCGACTTAAGCTTGCCCACAAAAAGTTTCAACCTTGAGTTAAAGAGGAGAACCGGCTCTCCAACTTTAAACTCACGATTCTTGATCTTAGCATCATGCAATTTCTTAGTCTTTTCCTTTTAAAGCAAAGAATTTTCATAGGAATTGGCTCTCAATTCATCCATCTCATTGAGTTGATCTTTCCTATGTGAACCGGCTTGGTTTAAATCAAAGTTAGCCCACTTGAGAGCCCAAGATGCCTTGTTTTCTAACTCAAATGGGAGGTGGCACGCTTTTCCATAGACAAGCCTATAAGGAGTACAACCAATTGGTTTTTTAAAAGCCGTCCTAAACGCCCACAAAGCATCATCAAGCTTATCCGACCAAGAAGCTCGATGCTCTCCCACCGTTGTCTCTAAAATTTTCTTTAAACCACGATTTGTGACCTCGGTTTGACCATTTGTTTGAGGGTGATACGCGGTAGAAAGTCTATGATTAACTCCATATTTCTTCATAACTCTCGTGAATTGATCATTACAAAAGTGCGTACCACGATCACTTATGATGGCCCGAGGTACACCAAATCTAGCAAACAATTGTTTCAAAAACTTCACAACAACTCTAGCATCATTGGTAGGTAAGGCTTTAGCCTCCACCCTTTTTGACACATAATCCACCGCCACAAGTATATACTTGTTTCCCTTAGAGGATGGAAAAGGTCCCATGAAATCGATGCCCCACACATCAAATATCTCACACTCTTGAATAAAATTTTGTGGCATCTCATCACGTTGCGTAATTTTTCCTTGTCTTTGACACACATCACAAAATTTCACCATTTCATGGGCATCTTTGTAAATGGAAGGCCAATAGTAACCCGAGTCAAAGACTTTCTTGGCGGTATAGTTGGGCCCAAAATGTCCACCCGTAGGTCCTTTATGACACACTTCTAAGATCTTAAATGCCTCGGGCCCATCTACACACCGTCTAATGATTTGGTCCGCATATTGCCTAAAAAGATAAGGATCATTCCAAAAGTAGTACTTAACTTCCTTAAGAAACTTCTTCTTTTGTTGATAAGTAAGACCCTCAATAAGCACATTGCCCACAAGATAGTTTGCGATATCCGCAAACCAAGGAGTGGCATCCTCTTGGGAAGAGATAGACATGAGCTCCTCTAATGGAAAGGATTCATTGAATTCTTGATGTGGCAAATCTCCTTGAAAAGATGCTCAAGTCTACTCAAGTGATCCGCCGCCAAATTCTCGGCCCCTTTCTTATCACGAATTTCTATCTTAAACTCTTGAAGCAACAAAACCCATCTCAAAGCCTAGGCTTAGCATCTTGTATTGTCATAAGATACTTGAGAGCGGAATGATTCGTATACACTATGGTTTTGGAGAGCACAAGGTATGGTCTAAACTTTTCAAAAGCATATACTATAGCAAGCAACTCTTTTTCCGTGGTAGTGTAATGAAGTTGTGCACCGGTCATGGTTTTACTCGCATAGTGTATAGGTTGAAAATGCTTATTAACTCTTTGTCCTAAGACGGCCCCCACCGCATAATCACTAGCGTCACACATAAGCTCAAAAGGTAATTCCCAATTTGTAGTATAGTGGTAAGTATTCCCGCCTGTCACGCGGGTGACCCGGGTTCGTTCCCCGGCAGCGGCGCAATTTGAAATTGTGGTATAATGCAGTTCGTTTTTCTCAGTTCTTGCTAATTGAAAGTCCTAACAATATCGGGTTTTTAACTGTTTTTGGTTGTTAATATTTTTTTTGGATATTCTATTTGCTAATTCAAACAATGACTTGCAAAATTGAAAAATATTGTCTACTTATATGTAAAACATCGTGCAATTACCAGGTATTTATTCAAGTAAAATTCAAAATGTAAATTTTACAACTAAAAGGACTGAAATTGTAAATTCTATGAAAAATAAATGCTCAAAATGTAAAACTAACAAGTATAAGGACTGAAAATGTCAAAACAGATAACTATGAGGATCAAAAATGTAAACTATGCAACAAACTAACCAATTTTTAACAAATTCCAAAACTTACTAACTGATTTCTAACAAAGTATGAAAATTAAGGGACCTGATTAGTGAAAACCCTAAAAAGTATCAAGTTTAGCCAAGTTTAAAACCAGTCTAATACAAGAAGGACTAAGTTGCAATTTTGAAAAGTTTTATATCAAAAACGGGTTAAGCTAACAAATAAGCTCGTTTGAGCTTATTTCTCAACCAAAATCAATCAAACCACTTGCAAAATGTTTAAATTCAAAAATAAGCTAGACCTGTAAGAGGAAATTTGATGAAAATGGCTAATAAGCTGATAATCACTTTCCAATAAGCACAAAATAAGCTCTACAAGAATCTAGACATGCACAATTGGATTTTTGTAGTAAAACTGATTAATGAGCTCAAAACATGAACGGGAAATCAAGTCTTGTCTAAAATCATCCAGTATTAAGCTTGGAATTTGAAATAAGCTGAAATTGGCTTATGTTGACCAGCGTTGACCAAGCATTTTTTTCAAAAAGCTCAAAATCTCAAAAATCAACCACAAGCACTAACTAAGTGATTTTGTAAAAGAAAATTGACTAGTTTATGAAGAGGATTAAGAGATATGAAAAAGCAGTTTTCAATTTACAGAAACTTGCATTTGCTTATGTGTTCAGATTTTTGCTTATTTCTACTAGCTTACTGAAAACTGTACAAAATGCTTATGGAGTCTGAAACTTCATGTTATGACCTACAAATGAGAACTGGTTTGGTAGAATTTCATCAAGAAACAAGTAAATGCAAGGCAAATGAATTTGACAACTTTTTATGAACAAAACTGACTGAAATAGACCCAAACTTTTTATATTGCCATTTGCCTCTTTGACCTTAAACTTGACTTGAAAATGGTTTAAAACTACTAGTTATCACTTGTTTACTGAAAATGAATACTATTTTGCCAAAAATCAATACTTGAAAATCCTAAACAAGCTAATGCCAAACACTCTATTACTGATCTTTTTGAGATTTTTGTGAAGCCTTTTTAAGTACCAGTCTATGCTGAATGAAAAGCTTTATCAAAGTAAATTCAATGACCAAAATGAAGTGTGTAAAAGCTAAATGCAAGTACTGAAAGCTACTAGAACTCAAACTGAACAGCAAAGCTAAAAGTGACTGAATTAAGCTAAAAGCTAATATACTTATCTAATCAGCAAACAAATTAAGCAACACTAAAGCTACAAGATGACTAGAACTAAATCAAGATCAGTCTAAACATGTTTTATCATACAATCACAAACAAAATTAACTAGAATTGAGCATGCATTTGACAATTGAGTGGAATCAAAAATTAGAAGCGTTTGCACCTTGTGAAGTAACCTTTGAGCAGTAGAGGAGTGTTGAACTCTCTAGTCTAGTGCTAACCACCACCTTAGCACTAGATTCAACTATCTACCATCAATCAAAACAGCTACACATCATCAACAAGGCTAAAATGCCTTGAATTCATCACATATGCTATGAACTTGGACTGAAATCAATCAAGCAGCTACAATCTTCACTAAAAGTCAGTTATGATCAAGTTATGATCATAACAAACTCAAAACAGCAACAGGAATCACAATGGTAGTAAGAGATGAATAGTAAAGAAGGCAAGAAGATTTGGCGGGAAAGTAAGAATTTGAATTTTAATAATGGAGAATTGGTTACAAGGCTGTTAAGTTGTTACAAACTAACTAACTAACTCAAGAGTGTGTCAAACTCTTGAGTAGTTTAGCTAAAAACTAAGAAAATGGTGAAAGAACAAGAAAGTGTGTGTGTTTTCACACTTTACAACTACAACTAGAAATGAAGCCTAAGCATGCTATTTATAGACTTGAGAAGAAGATCAGTTGGGGTTGGTGACGTGTTGGAACCAATCCCAGGTCTCCACGTGTCCAATTGTGCTTAATTGATTTTTGCAGGTATGAACTCAAATTGGGGGTTCTTTGTAGAGTTGATTCCAGGTTAATTGATTATGACCAATGAACTCGTCTTGTGATTTTAAGCAATTTTGATGTTTATAACATTCCATGAAATTGCCTCTAGCTCCAAATCGATCCTGGAAATCTTTGATTATTTGAAAATGCCACGTGTCAAGATATAACTGGCTAAAAAGGGTGCACACGGATTGCACTATTTTGATTCGTTCATTAATGAAGGCGGCGCTAGTAGGTATTTAATGCCATTATGTGGCAATCTATGGCTTTCTTTTACTGGCTTCTCATTGGTCCAAAGTATAGCACACGGATCACACTTGTAATACTTTCCAAAATAGGCAGAATTAACCCCTTGACTTTGGCAGATTGTCTTTTTGAGCTTGTAACTTCATTTCTTTGACATATTTGGTCCTTCAAACTTCATTCTTGAACAAAATTGGTCCTTTGACTATGTTGACTTGAGAGTTGACCAAATTTGACTATGATCTTGACTTTTACTTATTTACACTTTGGTCCTTCATCTTTGGCAGATTGTCAAGATAGGTCCTTGCACTTCAAAGTCTTGTCACTTTTGATCCTTCTTTGTCTTTTTCATCAAATTAAGCTTGATTATTCCTTGTTTGCTTGAAAATGCATCCTTTTACCTACACAAGTGTACACAAACACAAACATACCACATAATACTGTTTTTACAAGATAACTTGGTATTTTGCTTCATGTTTTAGGGTTATTTGTTGATAAATTGATATGAGTTTTAGCTCATATCATAGATTCAATTAAGAATCTCCTTGACAGGGTTTCGCGGCTGTACTAGCCGTTCTCTTTACTCGACTGTCTCAAAGCAAGACAACGAACGTAAAGAGTGAATCAATTGGATAAATATCCGCTTGATTAAAGTCGTCAATTCAAGATCCTTGAACAAGTTTGATTCATTAAGAATCTTACCATTGTTTCTTTCCAGTTGACACAAGCTTGATTCATAACAATCTCGCAAGTTACCTACCATAGCGCTGTTTGATGTTGACGCTAGAAGGATTTCCATTCATCACTGTGAATATTAATAAATATCATTCTGAATGTTCTGGCAAGACCATAAAGATATTGCGTAGAAACTTGAAACGAGTTTGAATCGATAAAGAAACAAACCACTATTGCTTTTCAGTTTTACATATGTTCAATTCATGAAGAATCTTACACATGACCTACCACAGTGCTGTTTGATGTTAACACTGGATGGATTTCCATTCTTCATTGTGAATAATAGGTAGTATCACTCTGAGTGTTCTAGCAATATCGCAAGGATATAGCGTAGGACTCTCTTGATCTTCATCCGTGTGTCCTAACGAGTTTTTATTGATCTCTTGGCTCTAGACTCGATTTGTGCACTTTTAGTGGTCGGAGGCTAGAGCAGATGCCACATATTCAATATCAACTATCTCGGAGTAAGAAAGTTAATAGAAGTCGTGTTGATCTCCGTGACAATAAAACAAACTTCTTTTAAGAGAAGCCTGAGTTAGCTGGGGAGGGGTTGTGCATTACATCACTGGGTCCATGATGCGTTGTCTTCATGATTAATCCCGGTTTCTGCCTAAGTTGTATGGAGGTCTTCTTTCTTTACACCCTTTATCCTTACATTTCTTTTCCATTCTTCAACCCCTTCAATGCTTACCAAGACATCATTAATAGCACCTTGTTGTGATTGTTCCAGTGCTATCATCAGTACATAGTCGGCATTCAGCTTCGTTCACATTCTACTCCATCTTTCCTAAGGACTTCTAATAATCTATTGGATTGTCCCTGGGAAGATCCCTCCGGTTCTGGTTGGATCATAGGACTTAAACCTAACCACCCTTTTTACACCAATAACGTCGTGAATTAAAGATGTTGTGGGTATTTGATCGTAACCATGAGTGCTTGAGTCTTTAGATCACATTTTAATCACATTTTTTCCCCTATCTCTAATATATAAAATCTTTTGATATTAGAGATACCAAATTTGATTAAAATATATATTGTGTAGAAGAGTCTTGAAAAACTTTCGGGAGAAAAATGTATCAAACTTAGCATGAATTTTGGAACGCTCCCCCTCAAAAATTGATCCAATGGAATTGTCATTACGAGGATATGATCCACATTAAACTTTTGAGGATAGGAGTTGTTGAACACACAATTTTGAAAGATTTTGGATATCATTGAGAAATTCTTGAAAAAATTGTGTTCAACGCTTTTTGAAAAATCAATTCTATTTAGAGAAAAGGTTTTTCTAAAGCATAAACTTGAGTTCATAGACTTTGAATGTCTTGACGAATCCACTCAAGTGTAAGAAGATTTAACTTCTTTTGCTGAGGGTAAGGGCACTAAAGCGTACACTCCCCCGTGAATTTAGATCCGGGTTGCAATCCGAAAGTGATTACAAGCCATTGTGTTGAGCTGAAAACGTTGAATGTTTTATGACAAGCTCAACCCGAGATAGATTGATCTACCCGTTGTTGGAAATATTGTCCAAAAGAGACAATTTCCTTTATAAAAGATAGAAATGACATGTTTTGAAAAATATTTACAGCTTTTATTCGAGCTTTATGTACACACCCGTGTCGTTATTGAGCGACATTTCTAGGCACGTCCATATTATCGATACTGAAAGACATGTCGAGAAGAATATTTTTGTATTATTAAAGATTTTTTAATTTTTTATTTTGCTTTTTCATTAATATTTACAGGTAGATGTTTGATAGGTGAATCAAGCAGGCTTCTTTGCTAGAACCTCCAGTTCTGCTGGAGTCAAACATCTCATACCAATTTGCCTAACTAGATACGCAAACCTCTCTTTCGAAAGAGCTTTTGTAAACAAGTCAGCTAATTGGTAATCAGTTCCAACAAAGTATAATTCAACAATACCCTTTTCAACTTGTTCCTTAATGAAGTGATATCTAACATCAATAAGCTTAGTGCGGGAATGTTGTACCGGATTGCAGGAGATGGCTATGGCAGACTTTGAGTCACAGTACATAGGTACTTTATCAAAGTGAAAGCCATAATCCATGAGTTGTGTTCTCATCCATAGAACTTAGCACAACACGCAGATAAAGACACATACTCCACTTCGGCTGATGACAATGATGTGCAATCCTGCTTCTTGGAAGACCATCCCACAAGCTTATCTTGACTTAGAAAATGTGCACCACCAGAAGTACTTTTTCGTGTATCAAGACACCCTGCATGATCAGAATCTAAATAGGCTGTTAGAAAGAAACCGGTTTCCCTCGGATACTAGAGTCCCATGTGAATGGTATTCTTAAGGTACCGAACAATCCGTTTAACCTCCTTGAGTTGTTTTTCAGTGGGTCATGCTTGATATCGTGCACAATAACACGTAGCATGTGATATATCTTGTCGGCTTGCTGTTAAGTACATAAGGGAGCCAATCATTAAACGATATCTCGTTTGATCTATGGCATCTCCTAACAAATCATCATCTAGGGATGTGGTTGATAATGGTGTCCCAACGGGGTCACATGATGTCATACCATGCTTTTTGATTATCTCTTGACAATACTTAGCTTGGTTAATAAAGATACCACTTGGGGATTGGTGAACTTGAATTCCTAGAAAGAATTTTAGTTCGCCCATCATAGACATTTCAAATTTGCTGTGCGTTACTTTTTCAAACCATTATGAAAGTTTTAGGTTTGTAGACACGAAAATAATGTCATCAACATAAATCTACACAAGCAAAATATCATCCCCATATTTATAAGTGAACAAAGTTAGATCAATGGAACATTTTGAGAAACCTTTGGAGACCAGAAATTTTGAGAGCTCGTCGTACCACGCCCTTGGAGCTTGCTTGAGTCCATAAAGTGCTTTGTGGAGATGATACACCTTGTCAGGGTAATAAGGATTGACGAATCCTTCCGGCTGCGTGACATACACTTCTTCCTTCAAAGGACCGTTAAGAAACACCGTCTTTACGTCCATTTGATAAACAATGAATCCCTTATGTGCAACATAAGCAAGAAAAATCCTGACCGCTTCCATTCGAGCTACTGGTGCAAATGATTATTCAAAATCAATACCCTCTTTCTGTCCATACCCTTTAGCCACTAGCCTAGATTTATTCTTGATGATCGTGTTCTCTTCATCCATCTTGTTTTTCCAGATCCATCGAAGATTTAATGGTATTACATCGTATGGTCTGTCAACAAGTTCCCAGACTTTAAGTCTTCTAAATTGTTGAATTTCATCCGTCATCGATTCAATCCAAGCATGATCAGCCATGGCTTCTTTGATGTTTTTCGGTTCAGCTGAACTCACGGCAAGTGCGAACATACAAACATCGCCATCGGTGTTAAGCTGTCGTCTTGTGCGAACAGGCTGTGAAGGGTTTCTAATTACTTGAACCAAAGGATGATCTCGGGTCCAATGATGTGTTGAAGGATGTCGTTGATAGAACGTATGAATATTGTACGGATCAACATGGCGAGTAGAAGACTCTCCAGTTTCGTATACCGGTGTACCGAATGGGTTGATAAATTCGTCTTCGTTAGATAATGCGTTGTCTGCTTGATTTGTGTTCTCTGGAGCAATAACAGTAGTTGTGGATGTTGTAGGAGCGATTGTTGATGTGATATTCTGAGGAGGTAAATCTGCAACAACCCGTGTTGAAGTAGATGAAGTTGTATCCTTATGTTGACGATGATCGGTATCATCATTCTTATCATGAATGACAGTAGAATACTTCGATACAACTTGTTTCTCCCCCGTGAAATATTCATCATACATTAGTCCATATAACATTTCCAACTCTTCAATTGTCGTGTTGACTATCATATCTGCTCTTGGAACACTTTGTGGAACCAGCTTTGAACTTGACGGTTCATTGGTGTGGTCTTGAGTTCCGAGTTCCGTGCGGTTGTGAACGGAAGTCGTTTGTCGTTGTGGATCGGGACATAAACTGTTTTGTTCAAGTGCCATCTCTTGTAATTCATCAAATTGGATGTGAATAGTCTCGACTATCAAATTTTTTCTCTTGTTGTATCTTTATATCCCTTAGACTGAGTTGCATATCCCACAAGAATACATGCATCACCTTTCTCTTTCATCTTATCCAAATTTTCACCATCTCGTATTATGTAACAAGTACATCCAAAAACATGAAGGTGTTTGAGTGAAGGTTTTCGATCATGAATTATGTGATATGGTGTCTTTTCGTGTCTTGGGATAATTAAGGAGCGGTTTTGTGTGTAGCATATAGTTGACACGGCTTCGGCCCAAAAGTATAGTGGAAGTTTTGAAGCAGATAATAATGTTCGAGCAGCCTCAACTAAAGTACGGTTTCGTCTTTCAACAACACCGTTTTGTTTGGGTGTTCGAGCAATAGATGTTTCATGTTCAATTCCTTTGGCTTCAAAATAGTTTCTCAGTTTTGAATTCAAAAATTCTGTACCTCTGTCAGTACGAACCACTTTAACTTGAGCTTGAAGTCCACGTTGTATCAGTTTAAGGAAGCCGATGAGAACTTCGGGTGTTTCATCCTTGGACCTCAAGAAGTGAGTCCATGTGTACCTTGAGTAATCATCAAAAATTACCATAACATATTTCTTTCCATTGATACTATGAACACGCATGGGACCACTCAAATCTATATGAAGAAGATCTAACCGTCCTTTAGAACTTGGTGTAGTCTTTGTTTTGAAGCTACTTCGTTTAGCTTTATAAAGCTCACAAGAAGAACAAAGATGATCTTTGATGAATTTCAAACTTGGAAGGCCTCTCACAATATCTTTCTTGGAAAGCAAGTTGATTGTATCAAAGTTGAGATGAGAAAGACGTTGATGCCATAACCATGCCAGAGTCGTTGAAGCTTTAGCCATGAAGCAAATTGGAGTTGATGAAGTTGTGTCTTGAAGGGAAATAGTGTAGAGATCAGTACCCCGTGTACCGGTAAGTAAATCATTCCCATCATAATCACGAACAAAACATGTCTTCTTTCTGAAAGCAACTTCCAAATCTGCATCACATAATTGACCAACCGAGAAAAGATTGTGATTGAGCCCTTCGACGTAGTATACCCTTTTGATTGTTATATTCCCCTGAACCAAATCTCCATATCCTAGGATCAGTGCAAAGTGATCATTTCCGAATTGGACCGTACCCAGGAACTTCTTCATGAAGTTAATTAGAAGCTTGAGATTCCCCGTCATGTGCTTCGTGCATCCAGAGTCCAGTATGAAGAGAATTATTTGTATCACCTGCAGAAGAGTTAGAATACGATGGAGCATTTTTTAAATTGGATACCACAATAGTTGTGATTATAGAATCATTAGTGTTCTTGGAAACATTTAAAGGCAAATTAACACTCGTTGTCACATTTTCTTTCCGAATTTTAGGCATCCATTTATATCCTGAAGGACATTGATTAGCAAACCACCATTTCCAAGACTTGCTAGCAGACTCATATAATTCCTTAATTCTGCTTCTAGGGTTCGTAGTGGTGGAGTCTGATGCACTACTTTTCTTAGTGGGGGTTGCACCAGAGTGGTTCACTGTGCGTTTGGGTTTACTAGCACTAATAGACATCATAGCTTGCTTCATAGTTCTAGTATCTACACCTTTGACATTATTCATAGCACACATAGAATGATTAGTATTAGCACACTTTCCACATTTGACACAAACAAATTTCACATTCATTGCATTCAAATCATTCAAAACATTCAAATCATCATTACACGCGATTACAAACTTTTTATTCTTAAAAACATTCAAATTCCTAGGCTGTTCTTCTACTTCCTTCATCTTCCCTTGAATCTTGTGTTTCCAGACCTTATCGTTCACTTGAGTGCTCTTAAGCTGAGGCCGGCTAACACTAGTAGTGGAAACTACTCCTGTAGTAGAAGACACACGAATATTAGTGTTTTTAGAAGTCTGAGGTGAGTGACTAACTTTGTTTGTGGGTTTAGTGGTCATTCTATACATCCCTGGTTTAATCATATTATTGTGCTTAATGCTTGGTGCTATAGTGTTCCTTATGGGTTGATTCTGTGGTAACCTTTCCTTTCCATCCATCTTGGGGGCAAACACAAGTTTTGCAAACGAGGAATTTGATAAAGCAGATGGTTTTCCCAAGATACATGATCTATTCACTTTAGAGGCATTGGGTTGTCTAACAACAGGTTTCTTAATGCTAGGTTCCACAACATTCCCACCCATCTGAGCAACGAGTTTTTGTAACTCTGCTATCGCTCTTTCCCTGTCTTGTAACTGAGCTTTCAACCCTTTAATTTCCAGATTCTGTTCATTCATTTCTCGAAACGTTTTAGAAAGTTTTTCTTGAATGTTATTATCATGTGGAAAACTACCAACGTCTTTTTGCAAAGCAAGTTCAAGAGAATGACAATGTTTTTGAAGGAAATCAGTTTTGTGTTGAAGTAACTCAAAAGCCTTTTTATCAACATTTTCTGTATGTTTCGAAAGCTCAATTTCAAGACGTTGTCACTCTTTCACTTGATCAAGATATTTGCATGCAATTTTAGAATATTCATCAATATCAGCACAAGATGTAACATAAGTACACATAATATCTTTTGAGAGACATTCATGTAAGAGTAGATCATAAGCTGTAGAAAACTCGTCTCTTTCAGGTTGATGGTCGTTAACTTCTTGTTCAAGAGATTCCACATATTTCAAATCATCAAACATTTCTTGCTTAATTAGTGTTTCAAATTCCAAAATATGTTTTTGCGTTCTTTCCGCAAGCGGAATCAAAATACTTTTCACAAGCACAGTTATATCGTGAGGAATTTCTTTGTCTCCTTTCAAAAGTTCACGTTTTTTCCAGTCATCATCAACAACCTTTTTGAAATTTTCAATGTTACTCTTGAGAATACTAAGTGCTTGCTTACTCTTGCTTACAGAAGCTTTAAATGGAAAATAGTCAATAAATTTTGAAACATTAGTTTTCTTAGTGGCAAAAGCTTGTCTCCATTTAATTCTTACTTGTTCACATTCGAAAAATATTTGCTCACGAGTTTTCTGTGTTTGCGGTGTGAAAAGACCATAACGACTGTTGTCATAAGCATAATTATATGGTTTAACAAATTATTTATTAACTTTTGGTCTACTCTCTTCTCCCACATCGTTCGTCTCTTCACTATCGGGCCTAACAATAAGACAATCGAGATCGGTCCATTAGGACTCATCAAGATATAAGTGCGGATTCTCATATTAAGCATGCTCAAGGTACTTAGGATTTGCAAAACTAGGTCTATCCTTGAAAAAGGAACGAGGTGACAACATTCTCATGGTTTGACTTGAATGATTAGTTTTGTAAACAATTTTCTTGTAAAAATCAAGTTGCGTTTCAATTTCCACCATTTTGTCGATGTCCTTCGCTTGTTTAGTTTTGAAATCCTTTTCCATCTTTTCAACAACAACTTTCTTTTCATTCATAAGTTTAGTTTTATTGATGAGACTGCTTTTATACATAGTCTCATCGTCCAAAACGGGCTTTTAATAAATTAAATATCATGAAAATGGCCAAATATATGCTTGTGTTTGTTACTTGTGTATTTTAGGTACGGATATTGGGAAAATGACAAAAGATCACAAGAATCATGCAAAAACGAACACGGGAAACGAAGCCGCACGATGAACCAAGCCCTAATGAAGATTTTCCAAGAAAAACCCTTGAAGATTTGAAGATTATGCAAGAAGGGTCCTCCAATATTGAAGAACTGACACTTTAAACCCTTGTATCTTCATAATTACAAGATTGGTCCCTAAATTTTGTCAAAATTATAAAAGGGCCCTCCACTTTGAAGAATTGGCAAATTTAGTCCCTCAACAAAACTAAATTGTCAATATTAGTCCTCCTCAAAGTCAAACATACCATGAAGGCCTTCAAGTTACAAGAAATTACAAGTTTGGTCCTTTAAAAATGTCAAATTACCAAAAGGACCCTTAACTTTGGAGAAATGGAAAAAATGGTCCCTCATTAATCATGACTTGTCAAATTCAGTCCTCCAAGAAATCAACAATACAAGTCAAGACCATTATCAATGAAGAAAATGCCAAATCAGCCCTTCAAGAATCAACATATGGCAAGAATTACCCCTGAAAATACTTTGCAAAAGTATTTGGGGCAAAAGTGTGAAGTTAGAAACTTCAAATACAAAGGGAATCAAGTTTTGGCCATTTAAAATACAAATGAAAGGAGTTAAAGAGTTGAGGGGTAAAAGCTGTCAAACATCCAACCTTACCCAGACCAGTAGTGGGGTGACACGTGCCCCACTACCACTTCTCCACCAATCACCACTCACCTTTCAACCACCTCACCATCCACTCACAACTAATTTAACAAACCCGGTTTAACTTATTTAATTAAGTTCAAAAACTGGCGCTTAACATATTTTTAAACCCAAACTAAGATCAAACCTCACTATTTACAACTATAAACACAATTAGGGATTTCTTAATTACTTGTAATTAAGCTCTATGAACCTCCAGATTAACGATTAAGCATACCTTAATCACATCCCAACCTTAAAAACAAGTCCTACATCACTCAAAAAGACCCACATGAGATTCCCCTGCACCAAGGATGAAGAAAACGCCAAAACTTTGATAGCAATCCAACCATCCACATTCCAGCTTACATTTTAAGCTTGTTATAAGCCATTGGATGCATTCTCACCTTGCCAGCAACTACAAAACGCCAAGATGAAGTCACATGATTCTCAAAGTTCAAATTCTACAAAGGGCAAATTGGGGATTCTACTGCATTAGGGTTTTCGTTTTTAGCTTTCCTAGAACACATTGTAAGCCTATAAAAGGCATAGCACTTAGTCATTTAGGTTTTTGCTCTTGAATTTTTCCTAGTTCACAATTCTGTAAATCTCATATTCAAGTAATGAAATGTGTTTGAATTTTGTGAAGAAAAGTCAAGTGCGAACCTTATTATATGTTTGTTAATGTTACATGTTTACTAATCTTGAATCCTAAAACCTGTTTTCAAAGGAGTGTAAAAAATTTTGCATATTTTCCTTAAATCTCGATATTTTGCTAAGTTTCTTTGTACACCTTAAAATTTTTGGGCTATAAGTTGATCATAGCACCCTGATATTGTGATATCAAGGTGTTATGAAGCTTATAAATTGGGGATAATCAAGTGTGGGGTACAAGATTTGCATTAATCAAGGATTTGTCACTTTACTATTTTTATATTTTTGCTTCTAACCTTGTTGAATCTTAGCAGGAGTGTGTGTGGAAGCTTGTGCTTGTTCTTGCTAGCACATAAGCTCAAAATTCGTGGGTGTGGATGTACATCCATGAGGTTTGAACCATTCTACCTTAAATCTGCTTAAAATCTTGATTTTTGGTGAATTTGTGTGTTGCTTGTGTTCTTGCTGAATTTATGGTCTAATCTTGCTTAATACTGCATATTACATCTGTTTATGTGTTTGATTGGGCTTGGGTAGTCTTGGAATACACTTATACTTGTTTATTCTTGATTTAAAAAAGATAAGGGGTGTTTGGGATTATCTATTTAAAATCATAGATTGGTATTGTGTTGTTAGAAGGTGTTGTTTGTGCTTTGTATCTGTTATTGACTTGGTTGAGTGCTAAAACTTGCAAGTTTTCAGTCTTATATCCTCAAATCAAAGATTGTGCTATATCTCATTGGTTTTGACTGTTTTTGACCTAAAATCTTGGTAATACTTAGAGTATATGCATGTTTAGGGATAAAAGGTGTTAAATCAAAGTTTATGTAACCTGATTTGAAGATTTGAGTGTTTGAATTTGGCTTGTTGGTCAAGTATATCAGCAAAGTGTTCATAACTGCTTGCTAGTGTTCATCAGTAACTTTTGGTGCTTGAATCTTGATCTAGGCTTTGAATCAGTGGATGAAACCTGTTTAGATTTGTTCATTTGAATTAATTATAGCTTGTGTATGCATTTGGTGAAGTATGGCTGGCTGATTTGTGCTAAAAGTACTTATTGAACCAAAACTGCTTATTGTTCATGTCTGGGCTAGATCTGGTGATGTTTTGAATTAACTGTGCTAATTGGCTGAGTGTGATTGTGTTTTTGTGATTGCTATTGACTCCTTATGATTAACTGATCATTTGGGTGCCTTTGTGAAACTTGAATCCACAAAAAAGTCACTAAAGACAAAAAGTCAATTAAGTCAAGCAGTGGAAAAAGTTTCCACTACTCAACATTCAAAACTAGCCCCTGCTAGTGTAATTTGTCATTCAGCTTATTAATAAGCCATAATGGCTTATCCAGACTTGCAACAACTTATTTTTTGTGATCAATCTTCCTCATTTGACCCATTTATTTGAACTGGAGCTTATCAGACCTTGGATTTGAGTTTTTGCTAGAAAACTCATAAAGTTGACTTTTAATTAAGTGCTTATCTGCTTATTCCATCTTATTGAGTATGCTTATTTAAAATTTTTTTGTTGATTAAGATTAGTTAAGTCATTTAAAAGCTTTTGAAACTTGAATCAGCTCTTGGGGTGGCCTAGAACTCAAAAACGACTATTTTGTCGTTTTGCGAAGATAGCTTTTAGCTTATTCAGACTTATTCCTTGTTCTTATTTCAAATTTCTTTTTACAGATATCTTAAGTAACTCAAAAGAAGCTTGTGTGTCTAATTTGAGCTTATGGCATCAGCTTATAGCTTAATGGGCCAAAAAGCCCATTAAGAATAAGCTGCCTTGAAATAAGCTAGCTTATACACATTTTCAGCTTGTGGGCCTTCAGAGTTTTGTTTTTAAAATCAAATTTTGAGTCAGACTAGAAGTTTTGGGCTTATTTGGTTGACTTTTTCTTATTGGGCCCAAATTA
The DNA here is from genome assembly GCA_025667525.1 of Glebionis coronaria. NCBI lineage: Eukaryota > Viridiplantae > Streptophyta > Magnoliopsida > Asterales > Asteraceae > Glebionis > Glebionis coronaria. The sequence goes on along the minus strand of CM046877.1, from coordinate 170,469,079 downwards.
AGCCCATTAAGGGACTGTTTTGTCTTTTAGCCCATTTCTAGGCCCATTAGGGGTATTTTTGTAATTTAAACTTCATATTTGTGTTTATTAGGTTAAAATAAGCTAGTTTTCAACTTTTTAGAATTTTTTATAAATTTTGGATTTTTAAAATTATTTTATTAATATTTTATTATTAAAAATTAAAATTTAGATTTTTCAAGTTTTTATATTTTTATTAGGTTAAATACATTAACTTAGGAATTTTACAATTTTTAGAATATTTTTATTGTCATTAGATTAATTTTTAGAATTATTTTAAGTTTAAATAGTTTTTAATTGTTTTTAAATAGTTTTTATTAATTTTAAAATTTTCAAAAATAGTTTTAAATTTAGTTAAGTCATTTTAGAGGTTTACAATTAAAAAAATCTCATTTTGGGCTTTTTGTTAATTAAATTTATTTTTTGGGCTTTAATTAGCATTAAAAAATTATTATTTAATTAAATAAAAGGTTTTGAGTGATTTTTGATTTTTTGTAAACTCTAATTACATTATTTAGGATTTATAGCAATTTTCTAGGAATTTTTAGGGTAAATTTTAATTTTGTCACTTTTTTACGGTTTTACGTGTACGACTTATCGTCTTAGTTTTAATCATAATCATAACCGTCATTCTCTTCTAATCTCATTTCTATTTTCTTTTCTCATCAATATAATCACAAAGTTAATCATCTCTTAACACACACACCAAGCCTCCTTGAGAACGATCCCCACTTTGGGTCATTACTTGTGGTTTTCCTAGATCACTTGTGTACTTACCATAATTACGTTCTTTTTCCTAAAAGACGTATTTTACTAGAACATCATTTTGGCGCCGCTGCCGGGGAGGCGTGTTGTGTTTTGATTTGGTAATTGTTGTTTTTATATATAGCCATAATATCTATTTGTATTAGTAGCACTCTACTAATACGTATTATCGGTTTTCGTTTTTTGTGTGAATATTATTATTATATTGTATACGTAGAACAAGAAATTCACAAGTACTCCAAAAGTGTGAAAACACAACCTTGACTTGGGAGGTCATTACCCAATCATGGTATTCGAATCTCAAACCAAAAGAAAAAGGCAAAAAAAGATAAATACTTTCGTGAAGCTCGATTTTGAAAAATACAAACTATAAGGTGGGTATAAGGCGGGTATTATAAAATATACCCTAAGGAAAAAGGCTCTTAAGTGCTTCGCGTTGCCTCGTTTGCCGGCTTGCTTGTGATTATTTTGAGATTGAAAGCTAATCGAGGGTTTTGCCGCCCAAACTATTTTTAAGTATCATATATACTTTCTTGGTTTTATTTGATTAAACCCTCTTGAACGTTTTGGTGTTCCACCATCGTTCTAAAGTCATCGAAGGCGTTCACTTCACGTGATCGTTTTCATTCCTTGAGGCTTCTTTAATCAAGAGAATTGATTAAGGAGGAGATTTGTAGATTTTTGTCTACTTAATACAATCACAAAAATCAAAAAAAAAAAGTAAAAACAATCAAAAACCACAAAAAATTGGAAAAATACAAACCACCAAAAAGAATCTTCTTTGCTCATCCCCTCGTTGTACGTGACATTTATGCAAACCCACAACCAAGCAAGACGTGCACGTAAACGTAGAAACCGAAAGGAGTTAACACCTACTCCTAATCTTTCTAGTGAGGAATCTCCTATTGACGAACCTATCGTAAGAGAAGAACCAACCATGGCAAATCGAACTATGATGGAGTTACTTCAAGCACCCACCGAGGGTTATGGAGAGGCTATTGTGATTCCCGCTATCATTGCGGAGAATTTTGAAGTGAAAACGGGTTTGTTGTCGATGATCCAAAACAACAAATTCCGTGGTGATGAAAAGGACAACCCGCACAACCATATCCGCCAATTCAATCGTCTTACCGCCACTTGCAAATTTAAGGATGTTGCTAATGACTCGATTAAGATGATGCTTTTTCCGTATTCCTTAGCGGGGCCCGCTAAAATTTGGTTAGAGAAAGAGCCACCCAATTCTATATTGACGTGGAAGGATCTCGTTTCTAAGTTTGTGAACCAATTTTTCCCGCCCTCTAAGACTACGCATTTGAAAAACGAGGTTTCAAAATTTTCACAAGAATTTAATGAGAGTTTTTCAACGGCTTGGAATAGGTTTAAGGAAATGTTACATGAGTGTCCTCATCACGGTTTTTCCGACTTGCATCAAATTGACACGTTTTACAATGGACTTAATGATCATGAGAGGGATTATCTAAATGCCACCGCGGGTGGTAATTTTTTGTGTAAAACGGTTGAGGAAGCGTTGTTGATAATTGAGAATAGATCTAAGGTGTATAGTCCTCATAACACATCGAGTGTTCGTAAGGCTTCGTCTTCGGCTTCACCTTCTTTGTCTAATACCATCGATGCTTGCCAAATTGAGGCGAACTTGGAAAACAAAATCTTTGATAAGCTTAAAGGACTTTTGATTGAATTCAAAGTTGGAGAACAAAGTGATCCTGCTACGTCTAAAGCGGTTGAGGTTTCATGTATGTATTGTGGTGGAGGTCATGATTTCTCCGTGTGCGTTACCAACGGTGGTAACACTTCGAGTGCCTACGCGGCCACGGGAACTTACAACCAAAACGGTCAAGTTACCCGCTCCAATCAATTAACTCCACCGGGTTTTGCTCCTAATTAAAATGCTAACAACAACTATCGAAACAATCAAGTTGGTTTTAAAAACAATTACAAAGGAAACTATGGGAATCAAGGGGCTAATAATCAAGTTTCAAACAAAAATCAAAACAATGATTTTCAAAACAACAGCAAGAGTTTTCAAACTTTGAAATATCTTCCAAATGAATTTGTTGAATACGCTAATGGAAACGATGCTAGGTTTGACAACATTCAAAGAGAAATCATTAGCCTAAGATCCGATTTTAAGAACGACTTGAAGAAGGAGTTGAAAAATGAGTTAGCAAATGAGCTTAAAATCCATACAAACAAAATGGAAGGGAATGTAACTAGGTTACAACAAAACCAACAAAAAATGGAACAAGGGCAACATGAGATAAAACAAGAGATGATTAAGGCCGAGAAGAGGCAATCCATGTTTGAGGACAAAATTTCATCTATGTTTGAGGCTATTATGTGCAAACCGTCTTCGAGTAGTCTTCCTAGTAACACCATATCGAACCCTAAGGGAGAGATGAAAATGATTACCACACGTAGTGGTAAGACACTCAAGGAACCAACTCCACAAGCAATTGCTCCTACGGAGGATGCAATTGAGGAAGAACCCGAGGTGGTGGTCGAAAAGGAGCATGTCCAAATCCCACGAAGTACCGCTCATGCCACACCTACGGTTGACCAATTACCACATTTAGAACCCGAGATTCCAAAGGCTATGCCTATGCCACAACCCACACCACCTTTGCACTATCCATCGAGACTTAGAAAGGAGAAACGTCAAGAGCGCGATAATTACCAATTTGAGCTTTTTATGAAAATGTTTCGTGACGTTTATTTTAATGTGAGTTTCGTCGATGCTTTGGTCATGATTCCTCGATTTGCCGCTAACTTTAAGAGTATGTTGAACAACAAGGAGAAATAGCAACAATTGTCTAGTTGTTCATCAGTTTATCTTAACCGCATACCTCTAAAAGTCGGTGATCCCGGTAAATTCTTGATTCCTTGTGCAATCCAAGATATGGAAGAATGCCATGCCTTGGCCGATCTTGGTGCTAGCATTAACTTGATGCCACTTGCTATCTTCAAGTAGCTCAATTTTCCTAATCTTACTCCTTCACTAATGTCTATCGAGTTGGCCGACCATTCCACCATTCCCGCATGTGGATTGGCGGAAGACGTTTTTGTGAAAGTGGGAAAGTTCTATTATCCGATAGACTTTATCGTTGTCGATATTCCCACGGATCCTCAAGTTCCTCTCCTTTTAGGTCGTTCGTTTTTAGATACGTCTAATAAGTGTGAAAAAACTTATCCTTTTACCACTTATTTACAATAAAAACATGACCAAAACGTGTATTTTATGTCATAAAAGTCGGAATTATGCGTGGTTTGTGTTTTTATTGTGTTTTAGGACGAAAAGATGAAAAAGGAAGAAAACACGTGCTTTCACGGGATTTTATCGAAGAAAACGAGAAAAGACGAAGTCAAAAGATCAAGAGTGCAAAAAGAACAGAAGTCCAAGGCCTATTCTGAAGATTTATCAAAGAAAAAAAAAGTCTAAAGACGGAAGTTTAATGAAGCCGAAGAACTCAAGTCTAATTATAGAATAAATTTTAAAAGACGAGTTCAAATCCCGAGACGACATCGAGAAAGACAAAGAATTTAGATCGTGTCGAGAAGAAAAAGAAATAAAGAAGAAAGCATACATGCATTCCCCACTCCCTATATAAACCCTCCTAATGACACATTAGGAGGGTGTTAGTGGTTAGCTAGTTTTAATTTCATTTTCCCTTTCTAGTTTTAGAGAGAGAAAGTTTCAAACTTTCTCTCACTGATAGGTGTGTAAACACCCATCCTTTCTACCACTTAATTACAATAATAACCGGACCAAGACGTGTATTTTATGTCTTTTATGTCGGAATTATGCGTGGTTTATGTTTTTGTTATGATTTAGGATGAAAAGGTGAAAAGTGGAGAAAACACGGGCATTCACGGCTTTTATTGAAGAAAAAGATGAAAGACGAAGTCGAGAAGTCAAGAGTGCAAAAAGAACGGAAGTCCAAGACCAATTCTGAAGATTTATCGAAGAAAAAGTCAAAAGACGGAAGTTTATCAAAAGCCGAAGAACTCAAGTCTAATTTATTGAAGAATTTAAAGACGAGTCAAAGAAATCCCGAGCCAAAAGTCATTAAAGTCCAAGTTCAAAGAAGATTAGAAGATTAAAGGACTAATGGTGCAATTAATGAAGAATAAAAGAAGGAAGGACTTAATCTCGCAATTAAGAAGAAATGAAGGAGGGGAGGAAGCTTCCTAATCCTCCCCTATATATAGTTTAGTTGTTAATCATTTTTAGTTGTTGGCTAAGTGTGACAATTAGTCTTCCACCATTTACTTACCTTGCACCTTTAATTCATGTCATTTAAATACTTGTCAATTTAAATACCTTGTCTTGCACATTAAATTCCTTTAATTCCAAGTAAGTTTTCATTTAATTCTTGTCAATCTTTACTTTATCTTGTTAATCTCCTATCTACCTTTCTTGATCTTTGATTTTTATGTTTATGTTTGTGTTCATGTTCATATCTTTATTTTGATCAAGTGGGTTTTTGATTGTTGTGGTTAAATTTGTTAGTTTAATTGATATAGATTGTTTGTTTATGATTGTTTGTTGTTTCGTTATTAATTTGTTTAAATCTTTTGTTTTGATTTTGATTAATCTGTGTTAGATCTGTTATTACTGTGATCCCTTGTTCTTCGGGATTGTTTGTTTCTGTTTCTGTGTTCCCAGATAAGTTCCGAGCCAAAGAGAAGGAAGTCTTTCATTCGGAACTTTAAAAGTTCCGAATCAAGCTTCATCCGGAAGAGTTCCGAGTAAAGTTCATCCGGAAAATTTCCGAATCAATACTTCCGACTCAAGGTGGCTTCATCCGGAACATTAAAAGTTCCGGATCAACACTTCAGAACCAAAGTTCCGACTCAAGCTAGGCTCATCCGGAAGTCTAAAAGTTCCGGATCAGCAAGGTTTCATTCGGAAGTCTCAAAAGTTCCGGATCAACTCGAAAGTTCCGAACCAAGGGCAAAGTTCCGGATCAAGGGGGGCTTCATTCGGAAGTCTAAAAGTTCCGGATCAAAAAGGCTTCATCCGGAAGTCTTCTGAATCAAGGAGTTCCGACTCAATTGTGCTCATTCGGAACTCATGAAGTTCCGAGTCAAATCAGTTCATTCGGAAGTTTTAAACTTCCGAATCAAGGTTTCTGTCAGGTTCTTTTTGGTTTTTCTTTTTAAGTTCTGTCTTTTATTTTCAAGCTTTATTTTTCCCGCCTTTTATTTAGTTGCACTTTAAATTTGCCTTAACTTTATTTTAGACTTGCCTTAGTTTTAGTTTTAGTTGCGTTTTAATTTTGCCTTAGATAGATTTAAATTTGCGTCATTTACTTTAAGTGCCCTTTAATTCTAGTCTCGCTTTTAAATACTTGCCCATTATTTTAATTAGACTCAGATTTAAATTACCTGCATTTTACTTTAATTGTTCTGCACCTTTATTTAAAAACAACCAAAAATATTTGTTTCACCAAAAACAACTGAGTCACATAGAGAACCTAGATCAATTCGATTAGACATACATCAAATAACTTTTTAACTGAGCAAACAGAAGTTATCAAATGGCGCCGCTGCCGGGTTCTTTTCGTAAAGATTAACGGTTTTCTGTGAGAGACGCGTTGCTTTTTGGGATCCGTTCACTTGTGAGCGTTATTTTTCTTGCATAAAAAATTCAAAAAATCATAAAAATTAAAAATTGATAAAAATACATAAAAATTAAAAATTTCAAAAAACCAAAAATATTTTATCTTTCTTGTGTATATATATTGTCTTTGTGTTTGGTTTCTTTTCTTTTGAATTTTCAGGTGTATGCGTACTAGCTCTTCTAATTATCAAGAGCCCGAGACTCAAGAAGATTTAAGTATGTCAGATGTCAATAACAATAATCCACCGCACCCTAATAATAACAACAATGTTCTTCCACAGCCCGATCTTCGGACAATGGAGGAGCTTTGTCAACCTACAATGTTTGGACGAGAAGGACCGATTGCGCCGATGCAAATCAACGCTCCTGAGTTTTCGTTGAAGCACCACATGATTCAGCAAGTGCAAACAAACCCATTCCGTGGATTTCCTGATGATGATGCCAACAAACACCTCGACAAGTTCATTACAATCACCCAAAGCATGAAGTTGGCTGGTGCCACAATAGATGAACTTCGCCTACAACGCTTTCCACATACTTTATTACATCATGCCAAGAAATGGTTTGATCGTCTCCCGAAGAATTCAATTCACACTTGGGATGACATGACTCAACGCTTTTTGTCGCGCTACTTTCCACCATCCATGGTCGCGAGCCTTCGCAATCAAATCAGCGGTTTCATGCAAGATCCTGATGAATCTCTTTTTGATGCTTGGGAGAGATGTAATGTCTTGATCGATAGATGTCCAAACCACAACATGCTCCCTGTGACCTTAATCGATACTTTCTACAACGGATTGACTTTTCGAGATCGTGATACGATTAATGCATCCGCCGGTGGCACATTCATGAAAAGAAGACCCGAGGAGTGTAGAGAGCTTATTGAGAACATGACTACTCACCACAAAAACTGGGATTCCTCTTCTTCTTCAAGGAATAACCCGAGAGTCAATGTTTCCTCCACCTCAGCAAACCCTGAGATGACCGAACTCACCCGCATGATGACTGAAATGAGCAAAAGTATTACGCTTCTAGCTTCAAACCAACAACAACAACAAGTCAAAGCGGTTGCTAATCCTTGTGAAACATGTGGCGGTCCTCACTCATACACCGATTGTCCTTCGACACAAGGAAATCCAGAAAATGTGTATGCAACTTATGGTAATTATTCACCGGAAAATTACCAAGCTCGACAAGGGGATAGAAATCTGCTGAGTTACCGATCCAACAATTACCTTTCACCCGGTTTTTCTCCTCAAAACCAAAACCCCGCCAACAACTACACTAGAAGCAACCAAATCCCACCAAGAGCTTCTAACCCTTATCACCCACCCGCTCAACAACTCCCACCCAGTAATCCGGATGTTGAAGCCATCATTAGAACCCAAGGTGAGCAAATCAAGAACCTGCAGAGCCAAATTATCCATCTGAAAGGAGATATCACCAAGCAAGGAAATGAGATTAGATCCGAGCTTAGAGATAATATCCAATCATCCTTCAGCAATCAAACCAATGATTTGAAGAATATGCTTGCTAGTTTCTTGCCCGCCGCTCAACCTTCTTCTTCGAGTTCTCTACCTTCAAACACCGTCACTAATCCGCGAGCAAATGTGAGTGCTATTACTACCCGTAGTGGAGTCACCATCGTAGGACCACCAATCCCACCACCATCATCTACACCTCCTTCTACACCTAGTATTAGTGCACCATTACCGTCTCCGCCTCGACGTGATGAAGTTCCCACGAATGACTCTTCAACATCCCAACCTTTACCTGAGACACCTGCACCCTCACCACCCAAACCCAATATCCCTTATCCTTCTCGTCTAGGCAAGAACAAAATGCTAACCAAGGAGGACTCCGACGTGACACGCTATGTGAAGATGATCTCTCAGATGAACTTCAACATTAGCTTTCTTGAAGCACTTGTCCACATGCCCAAATTTGTTAAAGCATTTAAGGAATTGCTTAACAAGAAGGAGAAGCTGATTGAACTCGCCAACACACGCTTAAATGAAAATTGCTCTGCAGTTCTTCTTAGAGAACTTCCGGAAAAGCTTGGAGATCCCGGTCGTTTTGTGTTGCCTTGCGTGTTCAACAAAACTGAAGAGTTTACTGCCCTTGCTGATCTCGGGGCTAGTATTAATCTTATGCCTTTGAGTGTTTGGAAAACACTATCATTACCCGACCTCACTCCAACGAAGATGACTCTCGAACTTACAAATCGCACTCTCGCTTACCCTGTTGGTATAGCCGAAGACGTGTTCATTAAAGTTGGCGCATTTACTTTCCCGGTCGATTTTATCGTAGTTGATTATAAAATGGACCCTCGTATTCCTTTAATACTTGGTCGGCCATTCTTGAGAACCGGACATGCTTTAGTGGATGTTGCCGAAGGTGAGTTAATCTTAAGAGTCGGGAATGACTCACAAATTTTCAAAATGGGGAAGCTTACAGGCAAATACTATGGACGAGAATCAGTGAATATGATTAATGTGCTCGATGACTTTACCGTCTATGACAATCCTCTATTCGATTCTTCCATCGATAATCCACTTTTTCATGATGATGTGGATGATTCTCGCTCCACTTTGGAAGCTTCTCCCATTTATGATTCTCCACCGGTCTTTGATGCTTATGATGATGATGATTCTAGCTCAGACTCGGATGATTTTGATGATTGTACTTCTGAGTATCCCGAGATGCCTACATACGATGATTTTGATGAGGCCGATACTCTTTCGAGCGATTCTTCACATGATGAAGATCCTCCGCCATCACTCGATCCTACTTTGGACGATTACTCATTTGAGGAATATTTCTCTGAATTTCTCAACACTTACTTCCCTCATGAGAGTGATGCTCCTCCTTATGACTTTGAAGATTATCGTCTTGATCCTACTTTGGATTTGAAGTACATTCTTTCTAAGGAGAAGAAACCAGTCGACACCAATATCCGCAGCACGTATGAGTTAACACCTCTTTGTCCCCCTTCTGAGGAAGAGGTTGTGCTTCTTCGCGGATCTTCTTCACACTCTGCTGAGCCTGAATGCTATTTTCCCCTAAAGGAAAAGGTGTTCGACCCCGGTATCGATATTCTGCAGCCATCTCAGTATCCACCTGATGAAATAAAAGGAAATATCTTTGGAACTTATGGCAATCTGCTTGCACCACTTCATACTTGCTTCCACCGTACTCCATCGCTGCTTATGGAAACCTTGCCTACTCTTCTTTGGCTTGCCTTGTTCGCCTTAAGCTTGGGCTTATTGATGGACGAAAACTATGTCTTTGATCCTGGTGGATATGTTTCATGCTTCTTCTGTTGATGATCAAGGTCGAGTCAGGCTAATGACTCGGTTAACAAAAATCAAGCGCTTCTTGGGAGGAAACCCATGCATCTATCTTTTCGCTTTCTTTATCATAAGTGTAGGGGGGAGACCCATTGGTTTGCTTTCCTCTCCTCTCTCTTAATCAGGGATTCGAGCTTCAATGATCCACTCTTGATGATTCTTGACGACCCGTGATTCCGTGTCCACTTCTTCCCGGTTCTATCCTAAACTCTTTTCGATTCACTATTTTATATTTTCTCAATAATAAAATAGGAATCTATTTAGTTGTCTCTTCCTTAGCGAGGTTTAAACAAAGTGCACAATGTCCTAAGTGTAGGGGAGTTTACTCCCACATGCTTAAACATTGAGGACAATGTTTATCTTAAGTGTAGGGGGACTTCTATCGTAGTTAAGTGGTCTTTTCCTTGTATTTGTCCTCATTTTAACCAGAAAATAAACTTTTCGACATTTTTCAAAATTTTTGATCTATTTTGGCCCATTAGTTTTGCCCTTTGTATAGTTATTTTCTTTCCTTATTAAAATAAATGTTTAATAAAGTGGTTTTAATTTTCAAACGTTGTGAATCTTTTGACTCAACCCGTGTTTACTTATCTAAGTTACTCTAGCTAGTATCCTTAACGTGTTTGAGTCAAGTTTTGCTAGGCTATTATATAGGGAGCTATAAAACGCGAAAGTCTTAACTCTCTCGGGTTAAGAACAAGAACTTTTCGCAAGTTCCTATAATTGTTCCTAGAGAGTCGTTTATCAAGGGAACTTTAAAATCCGATTTCTAAAACTTGAAAAAGTCTAAGAATTTGCAAGATCCTATAGATGACTCGAAAACCCAAAACTTTGATTTAATAGGCTAAGTATCCACGAGTCTCATTACTTGAGATTTAAAACTGTGGATAACGAGAAATGATAGCGCCAATTATAAGTTCGGTATTCTTTCGGGAATTTATGTGAGTTAATTATGAGCCTATTCTCCCATCGCTTGCTAATAAAATTATCTGCTAATAAATAAGGTTGTACGATTTGAAAAGTTACTTAGCTTCTGGCCCAAGATCGTTTAAAAGTTGCTCGGTATGGATTAGAGTTCATAGCCAAGGCATAACTTATTGAAGCGGGATGCGAAGATTGGCGAGTCCAAAAAGGCCCTAACAAGGCATGAGGGCTATATTTTGTTGCTAAAGATCCAAAGTGATGTGAAGAATCATTTATCGAAAATCAATATGAAGGATCGAGACACACGGCGAAAAGCAAAAACTCCCCAAAAGTCATGGAGAAGCGTATCCGAAAAGACCCTAACAAGGTATGAGGATAAATAGATCCCAGTCATAAAAGGAGGCGGATCGTTGTATATCAAAGTCCAAAATAAAGATTGGAGATAATGAAGAAGTCGTGGTCCAAGTATGAATCTCTCAAAACTTCAAGTGAAGAAACTGCATTTATGAAGAGAAGACAATAATTTCATGAACGTCTCTCAAGGTTTGAAGTATGAAGTCGCTGCCAAATATCGGTCCGAGAAAGGTCTCAAATCGCGAAGCGAGTTATGCCAAGATATGAACTTTCTGAGGTCCCGAGAAGCAGTTTTAAAAGATTTTGTCCTTTAGCTAACTATTGATTAAATCGTTCACTTTATTTTCGGACTAAATAACTATCGAAATAAGTCAAATAATGCATCCTTGTGATCATTCAAGACAATAATAAAATATAAGAGATACACCTAGGAATAAGGGAGTATAAGTGAATAATTAGCCCACATGAGTTCGTGTTAGTTTACTAACTTATAATAATAATGATCTCGTTTTTTAAGCTTGGTTTGGAGAAAGTGAAAACTTGAGGATGATAATTATTCACAACATTTCCAAAACCCAAGGTATGATTTTGATTTCTTTATTTTGTATGTTTTTAATTTTCTATCTCTTTAATAAAGGCCACTATGGATTGATTATGATGAAAAGTGTAAACATTCTTTGTAACTAATGCATTGCATGAGGACATTGCAATGGTCAAGTGTAGGGGATTTGATAGGTGTGTAAACACACATCCTTTCTACCACTTAATTACAATAATAACCGGACCAAAACGTGTATTTTATGTCTTTTATGTCGGAATTATGGGTGGTTTGTGTTTTTGTTGTGATTTAGGACGAAAAGGTGAAAAGTGGAGAAAACACGGGCATTCACGGGCATTCACGGCTTTTATTGAAGAAAAAGATGAAAGACGAAGTCGAGAAGTCAAGAGTGCAAAAAGAACGGAAGTCCAAGACCAATTCTGAAGATTTATCGAAGAAAAAGACAAAAGACAGAAGTTTATCAAAAGCCGAAGAACTCAAGTCTAATTTATTGAAGAATTTAAAGACGAATCAAAGAAATCCCGAGCCAAAAGTCATTAAAGTCCAAGTTCAAAGAAGATTAGAAGAATAAAGGACTAATGGTGCAATTAATGAAGAATAAAAGAAGGAAGGACTTAATCTCGCAATTAAGAAGAAATGAAGGAGGGGAGGAAGCTTCCTAATCCTCCCCTATATATAGTTTAGTTGTTAATCATTTTTAGTTGTTGGCTAAGTGTGACAATTAGTCTTCCACCATTTACTTACCTTGCACCTTTAATTCATGTCATTTAAATACTTGTCAATTTAAATACCTTGTCTTGCACATTAAATTCCTTTAATTCCAAGTAAGTTTTCATTTAATTCTTGTCAATCTTTACTTTATCTTGTTAATCTCCTATCTACCTTTCTTGATCTTTGATTTTTATGTTTATGTTTGTGTTCATGTTCATATCTTTATTTTGATCAAGTGGGTTTTTGATTGTTGTGGTTAAATTTGTTAGTTTAATTGATATAGATTGTTTGTTTATGATTGTTTGTTGTTTTGTTATTAATTTGTTTAAATCTTTTGTTTTGATTTTGATTAATATGTGTTAGATCTGTTATTACTGTGATCCCTTGTTCTTCGGGATTGTTTGTTTCTGTTTCTGTGTTCCCAGATAAGTTCCGAGCCAAAGAGAAGGAAGTCTTTCATTCGGAACTTTAAAAGTTCCGAATCAAGCTTCATCCGGAAGAGTTCCGAGTAAAGTTCATCCGGAAAACTTCCGAATCAATACTTCCGACTCAAGGGGGCTTCATCCGGAACATTAAAAGTTCCGGATCAACACTTCAGAACCAAAGTTCCGACTCAAGCTAGGTTCATCCGGAAGTCTAAAAGTTCCGGATCAACAAGGTTTCATTCGGAAGTCTCAAAAGTTCCGGATCAACTCGAAAGTTCCGAACCAAGGGCAAAGTTCCGGATCAAGGGGGCTTCATTCGGAAGTCTAAAAGTTCCGGATCAAATAGGCTTCATCCGGAAGTCTTCCGAATCAAGGAGTTCCGACTCAATTGTGCTCATTCGGAACTCAAGAAGTTCCGAGTCAAATCAGTTCATTCGGAAGTTTTAAACTTCCGAAACAAGGTTTCTGTCAGGTTCTTTTTGGTTTTTCTTTTTAAGTTCTGTCTTTTATTTTCAAGCTTTATTTTTCCCGCCTTTTATTTAGTTGCACTTTAAATTTGCCTTAGCTTTATTTTAGACTTGCCTTAGTTTAAGTTTTAGTTGCGTTTTAATTTTGCCTTAGATAGATTTAAATTTGCGTCATTTACTTTAAGTGCCCTTTAATTCTAGTCTCGCTTTTAAATACTTGCCCATTATTTTAATTAGACTTAGATTTAAATTACCTGCATTTTACTTTAATTGTTCTGCACCTTTATTTAAAAACAACCAAAAATATTTGTTTCACCAAAAACAACTGAGTCACATAGAGAACCTAGATCAATTCGATTAGACACACATCAAAGAACTTTTTAACTGAGAAAACAGAAGTAATCACTCACTAAGTTTCATCTTTTTCTTTCAAGTTTAAGGTTTGAATCATTCTTGTATTTGGATTTCATTAATCTAATTCAAGTTAAGCTTTTTGTTCCTTAATCTCTTTCTACATTTCTTGGTTTTACTTTATCCTTGATCCAAAATTTCATATTTGATCCGAATAGTTATTATTCGTGTTTGAGTTTGATGTTTAGTGTTTAAAGAGTTAATCGTTCTATTCCTACGTAAGCTTTTATACGGTATAAGCTATAAGCTTTTGGTGCTTATTGGCTTATTTGTATTTTGGCTTATTTACTTTTAAGCTTTCTAAAACGTTTTATTGTTTTGATGTTCGGTTTATTAAGTCCCAAGTTTAGTATTCGTAAAGGTTTCGATTTTGTGCTTATTTACTCTTTTCCAAGTTGGTAAGTGCTTATCATAGTCAGTGCTTTTTCGTTTAAGCTTATTTACTTTTTGGACGCCATTTCCATCTTAGAAGGTTTTTCTTGGTACGATCACTTGACTTCGATCGCATAGATTGCGATATGTTTATTCTTCCCTGGTACGATCCATCATTTTAATCACCCAGTCCGATCATGTCGTAGCCGTTGAAGCAGTTGTTTGCTCGATTCGGTGTTCCTCGTGCTATCATCAGTGACCGCGGGACTCATTTTTGCAATGATCAATTCGCAAGAGTCATGTCTAAGTACGGTGTCAATCACCGTCTTTCCACCGCTTATCATCCCCAAACCAATGGTCAAGCCGAGATTTCTAACCGCGGATTAAAGAGAATTCTGGAGCGTACTGTGGGAGAGCATCGTGCCTCGTGGGCCGATAAGTTAGATGATGCTTTGTGGGCTTTCCGCACCGCCTATAAGACGCCAATTGGTGGTACACCTTATCGTCTTGTGTACGGGAAACCATGCCACCTCCCTATCGAGCTGGAACATAAGGCATACTGGGCCTTAAAGTGGGCTAACTTCGACATCAATAAAGCCGGTGATCTTCGAAAGATTCAACTCAACGAGCTAAATGAACTGAGGAATGAAGCTTATGAGAACTCATTGATCTACAAGGAGAAGACCAAGATCATCCATGATGCAAGGATTAAGAACCGAGAGTTCCACGTTGGTGATCAAGTCTTACTTTTTAACTCTCGGTTGAAGATCTTCTCAGGCAAGTTGAAGAGCCGCTGGTCTGGTCCATTCACCGTCGCCAAAGTCTTCCCTTATGGCACCATTGAGCTTTCTCAGCCAAATGGGCCCAATTTAAGGTGAATGGCCAGCGTTTGAAGTTGTACTTTGGTGAGAACATCTCTCATAGGATGATTTAATCCGTCACCACGTTTCCCATGAACTAATTTTGGGTCGAGTCAGGCTCGTGACTCGGTGAACAAAAACAAGCGCTTCTCGGGAGGCAACCCGTGATCTATCCTTTATAGCTTTCATAATAAGTGTAGGGGGAGCCCCGTATGTGTTTGTTGTCTTGTATCTTATTCTCTGCAGGGATTCAAGCTTCAATGTGCACATCGATGACTTTTGACGAACCGTGATTCCGTGTTCCCGTCTTCCTGGTTCTATCCTAAACTATCGTGATTCAATATTTCATATCTTATATGTTCACATTGAAATCACTATAGTTTTCCTTTCCTTAGCAAGATTTAAACAAAGTGCACAATGTCATAAGTGTAGGGGAGTTTACTCCCACATGCTTAAACATTGAGGAAAATGTTTATATCAAGTGTAGGGGGACTTCTATCGAAGTAAGTGGTCTTTTCCATGAATTTGCCCTCATTTTAACTAGAAAATGTGATTTTTCGACATTTTTCAAAATTTTTAATCTATTTTGGTCTTATAGTTTTCCTTTTTATCGTTATTTACTTTCTTTGCTAAAAATAAAGTTTAATAAATAGGTTTTAAATTTTTCAAAGTCGTGAATATTTTGACTCAACCCGAGTTTACTTATCCAAGTTTACTCTTGTTAGTATCCTTAACGTGTTTAAGTCAAGTCTTGCTAGGCTTTTATATAGGGAACTTTAAAACGTGAAAGTCTTAACTCTCACGGGTTAAGAACAAGAACTTTTCGCAAGTTCCTATAATTGATCCTAGAGAGTTGTTTATCAAGGGAACTTTAAAATGCGAATTCTAAACTTGAAAAAGTATAAGAAGATGCAAGATCCTATAGGCGACTCGAAAACCCAAAACTTTGATTTAATTGTCTAAGCATCCATGAGTCTCATTCCTTGAGATTTTAAACTGTGGAGAACGAGAGATGATAGAGTCAATTATAAGTTTGGTATTCTTTCATGAATTTATGTGAGTTGACTATAAGCCTATTCTCCCATCACTTGTTAATAAATATATATGCAATAAATAAGGTTGTACGATTTGAAAAGTTACTTAGTTTCTAGCCCAAGATCGTTTAAAAGTTGCTCGGTATTAATTTGAGTTCATAGCCAAGGCATAACTTATTGAAGCGGGATGCGAAGATTGGCGAGTCCGAAAAGGCCTTAACAAGGCATGAGGGCTACATTTTGTTGCTAAAGATCCCAAGTGATGTGAAGAATCATTTATCGAAAATCAATATGAAGGATCAAGACACACGACGAAAAGCAATTACTCCCCTAAAGATCATGGAGAAGTCTATCCGAAAAGACCCTAGCAAGGTATGAGGATAAATAGATCCAAGTCCTAAAAGGAGGCGGATCGTTGTATATCAAAGTCCAAAATAAAGATTGGAGAAAAATGAACGGAAGTCGTGGTCAAAAGATGAAGAATCTCTCAAAACTTCAAGTGAAGAAATTCCTATTATGAAGAGAAGACCATAATTTCAAGAACGTCTCTCAAAGATTTAAAGTATGAAGTCGCTGCCAAATATCGGTCTGAGAAAGGTCTCAAATCATGAAGCGAGTTATGCCAAGATATGAACTTTATGAGGTCCCGAGAAGCAGTTTTAAAAGATTTTGTCCTTTAGCTAACTATTGATTAAATCGTACTACTTTATTTTCAGCCTAAATAACTATCGAAATAAGTAAAAAATGCATCCTCCGGATCATTCAAGACAATAATAAGATATAAGAGATACACCTACGAATAAGGGATTCTAAGTGAATAATTGGCCCACATGAATTCGTGTTAGTTTGCTAACTTATAATAACAATGATCTTGTTTTTAAGCTTGGTATGGGGAACGTGAAACTTGAGAATGATAAACGTTATGGCAGCCAAAACCCCAAAGTAAGTTTTTGATTTCTTTACTTGTTTTGTATATATTTATATCTTTTTATTTTTCTTAATGTTTAGTATTTAATAAAGGACAAGGTGGGTTATTTATGATGTAAAATGTAAACCGTGCTTTAAAATTAATGCATTCATGAGGACACTGCAATGGTCAAGTGTAAGGGATTTAATAAGTGTGAAAACACTTATCCTTTTACCACTTATTTCCAATAATAACAAGACCAAAACGTATATTTTATGTCGTAAAATTCGGAATTATGCGTGGTTTGTGTTTTTATTGTGTTTTAGGACCAAAAGATGAAAAAGGAAGAAAACACGGGCTTTCACAGGCTTTTATCGAAGAAAACGAGAAAAGACGAAGTCAAAAGATCAAGAGTGCAAAAAGAACAGAAGTCCAAGGCCTATTCTGAAGATTTATCAAAGAAAAAAAAAGTCTAAAGACGGAAGTTTAATGAAGCCGAAGAACTCAAGTCTAATTATAGAAGAAAAATTAAAAGACGAGTTCAAATCCCGAGACGACATCGAGAAAGACAAAGAATTTAGATCGAGTCGAGAAGAAAAAAAAGAAAGAAGAAAGCATACATGCATTCCCCACTCCCTATATAAACCCTCCTAATGACACATTAGGAGGGTGTTAGTGGTTAGCTAGTTTAATTTTTCATTTTTCCTTTCTAGTTTTAGAGAGAGAAAGTTTCAAACTTTCTCTCACTAAGTTTCATCTTTTTCTTTCAAGTTTAAGGTTTGAATCATTCTTGTATTTGGATTTCATTAATCTAATTCAAGTTAAGCTTTTTGTTCCTTAATCTCTTTCTACATTTCTTGGTTTTACTTTATCCTTGATCCGTAATTTCATATTTGATCCGAATAGTTATTATTCGTGTTTGAGTTTGATGTTTAGTGTTTAAAAAGTTAATCTTTCTATTCCTACGTAAGCTTTTATACGGTATAAGCTATAAGCTTTTGGTGCTTATTGGCTTATTTGGATTTTGGCTTATTTACTTTTAATCTTTCTAAAAAGTTTTATTGTTTTGATGTTCGGTTTATTAAGTCCCAAGTTTAGTATTCGTAAAGGTTTCGATTTTGTGCTTATTTACTCTTTTCCAAATTGGTAAGTGCTTATCATAGTCACTGCTTTTTCGTTTAAGCTTATTTACTTTTTGGACGCCATTTCCATCTTAGAAGGTTTTGCTTGATACGATCACTTGACTTCGATCGCATAGATTGCGATCTGTTTATTCTTCCCTGGTACGATCCATCATTTTAATCACCCAGTCCGATCTGTGGGTGCGATGGTGTGTCACGATCTCTAGTTGCGATCGCATTGATTGCGATTCTCTTTGTTACGATCAGTACACGATCCACTTGTTGCGATCGTGGTTATGATCGGTGAGTACGATCACCCCTACCTATCGTACTGCTGACTACGATCTAACCCCTTGGTTGCGATCGCATTGAGTGCGATCCGGATTACTGTTTGAGTGCGGTCGCATTGCGATCGGTTTCAGGCTTTCGTTTTGTTTTTCTTAGATTTCAAATTTAATTTTCCCCGCCATTTTTACTTAGTTTATTTTAAACAAGTTTACAAGTTTTTAATCATTTACGTTTTAATTTTAAAAGATTGCACACTTTTATTTGTAGTTTAAGTTTTTAAAGCTGCCATTTTACTCAACGACAATTTTAATTATTTGCTTTTAGTTTAGAATAGATAATCAAACAAACCATCCTCTTGATCACCAAAGGACAATTGAGTCACACTAATTAACGGTAATCAATTCGAAAAGATCGGAACAACGAAATTTCATAACTAAGTAAAATCTAGTTATTAACGTCTATGGCTTTAATCGATATGCATGCTAGAAAGATCACCTTACGTTTCAACGACGAGGAACTTGTTATAAACGCAAGTCAAAACTCTCAAATTTCTCATGTTTATTACGTTGCAACCATAAACCTCGTTGATATGATCGAAGTTGTTTGCGAGGAATTTTCACAAGAAGTTCTAGGTTTTGGTGATGATGAAAATAGTGGCAATCCCACTATGTTAGATCCCATTCTTGATAACTCGACACCAACCTTCACTCCATTTGAAGGTGGTGGTTTTACGTTGGAAGAATTCGATGTTCCACGTACTTGTGACGAAGACCTCGACAATGATGAGGACTTCTCGATTATCAAGGATTTTCTTAACGATTTCCCATTCCCTCCACCCGAGGAGGTTATGAGTATCGAGCCCAAATCTTCAATTGAGGAACCACCTATCCTCGAGTTGAAAGATTTACCTTCTCATCTCGAATATGTCTTTTTGGAGGAGGACGACAAGTTGCCGGTTATTATTTCGAAAGAACTTTCAAATGATGAAAAAATCGCACTTGTCGATGTTCTAAAGGATCATAAAGGGGCAATTGCGTGGAATTTATCCGACATTAAGGGGATAGATCCCAAATTTTGTACCCACAAAATCTTAATGGAGGAGGATTACAAGCCCGCAATCCAACGTCAAAAGAGGGTGAACCCCAAAATTCACGACGTCATCAAAAAGGAAGTCCTAAAACTCCTTGACGCGGGAATGATTTACCCTATTTCTGATAGCCCTTGGGTGAGTCCTATTCATTGTGTCCCTAAAAAGGGAGGAATGACCATTGTGCCAAACGATGCCAACTAGTTAATTCTCACTAGAATCGTGACCGGATGGAGAGTGTGCATTGACTATCATAAGTTGAATGACGTCACTCGTAAAGACCATTTTCCCTTGCCCTTCATGGACCAAATGTTGGAGCGTCTTGCGGGAAACGATTTCTATTGCTTTTTAGATGGTTTTTCCGGTTACTTCCAAATCCCATCGATCCTCGTGATCAAGAAAAAACTACGTTTACGTGTCCATATGGAACGTTTGCCTATCGTATAATGCCATTCGGACTTTGCAATGCACTGGGAACCTTTCAAAGGTGCATGATGGCTATTTTTCATGATATGATCGAGAAGACGACGGAAGTCTTCATGGATGACTTTTCCGTGTTTGGTAGTTCATTCACTTCGTGTTTGTCGAATCTTGAGAGAATGTTGAAGCGTTGTGAGAAAACCAACCTTGTGCTTAATTGGGAATTTAACATGTGACAATCCGTCAATTTATGGTTGATATTTTATTCTTAATATTTATTTAAAAACATTATTTTAATGTTACATTATGAACTCACTTATTTTTGGGAAGAAATTTGGATTTACGTCTTGAAGTAGCATCGACTACGTCTAAACCGGAGGATTCAACGTTACGTGCTTACGTTTACATACACCGTCTTTGGTGACAGTCCGACATTTCAGAAAATAAATTTATCCGTGAATATTATTTTGGAGTTTTAAATTTGTGTTGGTTCATAAACTCACAAATTTACGAGAAGAGACTAGGACTTACGATTTTATTTTAACATCCTTTACGACTAAACCGGAAACCTTAGGATTACGTATTTACGTTTTCGAACTCCGTTTTTAATGAGACAATTTTTATTAGATTCGTTTTGTGCCGTTGATTCATAAATTATAAAAACGTTTTTCGTAAAACGACCCGAGGGCACGCAAACCGAGGAAACTAGAATCGAGTAATACCCGTAATTAAATGGGGATGAGACAAGTAAAACTTGCCCCAACCCCACTACATGGGATGGCAAGCTTATTGAACACACCTTTGAGGTGTCAAACATGTAAACTAGCAAGTTACACTTGTCTAGTTAAGCTTCAATATTAAGCTACTTTTCCCACAAAACCATTAGCTAAAACAAATTCTTTCATTTCCCTCATGAAAAAACCACACATTTTCTCTCTTCTCCTTTCTTTGTGCCGTCCCTATTGCCACCACCACCACCATGTTCATAAAATTTTCCACCATAAATCTTATGTTTAACTTGCATAAGATGGAAACCTATAGAAGACTTGAAGATTGGAGGTGATTATAACATCCAAGGAGGAGTTTCTATGGAGTCTTAGGTCTGATTTTCCACAAGTAGTTCTTGAAGAATGGTGGTCTTGAAGATGGTCTTGATTTATCACAAGTTTCTCCATCAAAATCCATGTCTTGATCATAACCTACATCATCATGGTGGTATAAAGATTGTCCTCCCCATCCTTTTGTTAATTTTGATTATGTAATCATGTATTTTCTTCTTAAATTTATATATGTATGATGATATATGATGATAAAAATATTGTGTGGGGATTTGGTGTTGATAAACATGGTTAAAAAGATGAAAAATTATAAGAAACAAGGCTAAAATCATGCTTAAAAATGATGGCTGTATAAAACAGTAAAGAACCATGTCATGAACTGATAAAATGGCATAGATTAATGGATATACAGTAAGTAATATGTCTTGTACACATGTGAGAGTTGGCCATGCAATGGAATCATTAGGATGAGTGAGATATGATCAAAACAAGTTTAGAGTACAAATCTGAGTCCACTGTTTTGGACGATTTTTATAAAATACTTAGAGGCTGATTCAACAGTAGCTATAGAAGAGTTAAATGGATCACATATCATTTAGTTAATGTCATAAAAATTTGAGCTTCTATTTCCATATAAACTCTAGATATGGCAGTTTTGATGAACATGAAAATAAAAATCAGATTTTTGGAAATTAAAGTATAATAGTATTATATAAGCACTCAAATAAAAATAGTATAAAATGTGAATTAAAACCCACTAACTCATATAATACATTTATATAAATATGTATAAGGATAAATAAATAGACATTTTATAAAAATGGTAGTTTGATAAGTTTTATAAGTTATAAAACTATAAACATGATTTTTACGACGTTTTCGGCTATTACCGTAAAATTAACGTTTTTGTTAAATAAAACTTAGACGGTTGGACCCGTCTAATGTAAACTTTTATAAACTCATATACTGATATATAAACATATATAACAAGTAAAAACCGATAAAACCCGAACTATAAAACATACGGACATTAACGGGCTAAGTTAACGTTATTGGACTAATAATACAACAAAATGGGCTAAAACACTTATAAACTTAATTATTGGGCTTAACCCATTTGGGCCCAACATGTTTAATATAAATACTGATAATACAAGTATGAAATGGATTAATACAAGTTAATGAACTTATAATAGGCTTATTGGACCTAAAACACGTAAATAGGTAAAACTAGTAAACTAGTAAGAAGTTACCAATACGTAAACACTAAAATGAGTAAAAGAGAATATGTAAACCCACTTGATCATCATATATATATAATCATCATATGTATACATAATTTTTATTTTTATAAAGTCATTGGACAAGAGTCTAAGACGAGTATTATTTGTCTAGGTTTTCGTGATTGAAGCACGTACCGTACGTCCGAATTGCCGATAACCCGCCTTCCCACATCAATGTGAGTTCATAGCCTCGCACTCTTTTAAATGTTTTATAAATGTTTTATAAACCCGCGAGGGAGATAACATGTTAGTTTTTATGAAATAGGACACAAATTGTCCCGATTGTCTGTTTATTGATTTGGACCCGAATGATTGTATGACCCTATGAATGATTAAATGACCCGATAGATGAAATAAAATGGATTATTAAAGTTAGGTTATGTCACTAAAAGTCCCATTAGCATGAATTGTGAACTACCGGGATTTGGTAGACGCTTATGCATATAATAGTACTATTTGGGGACGATCACCCCAGTTCGCGCCTTGACGGTTGATCCCCGTCGTGCCACATTGATTGGTAAGCGAATTTATGTATGAGAAGATTTACATAGCGTGACTTTTGTGACGACACGCTAATTTAGATGGGCAAAATGAGTATCGGGTTAGCTACCCGTTGTTGGTTATAGTAAGGTAACAATGTCATGCGGCTTATAATAATCCAAATTAACAAAATACTGCTATATGCACCGAATTACAATGTATTGCCTGACTAGCAATACAGGGTCATACTATTGATATTATGTTCGTGTTTTGGTTTTTCATAACCATATTCATATAACGGTTTTTATTTAATCTATACAACGTTGTAAAACGTTTTGTATGATGTTTTTACGACAATGGTTCGTATAATGATTTTTAAGGCAAATGCCTATATTATGATTTTCGATAAGGATTTTTATGAAAATGACTTTGGCTATTTTATGGCCGATTACAATGATTTGTACGAAATGATTTTTGGTAATAATTTTATACCAAAGTTATATTGATGGAATTTATTAAACTCTATGAATTCACTCGGCGTTATCGCTGACCTTTTCTTTTAACATGTTTTATCTCAGGTACTTAAAGGTAATTCTTGGAAAGACGAAAAGAATTCATGGCTCGCACTTAAATTATAATTTCCATTCAAATGTTTTGTAAAACCTGTATTAAATAAAATGACTTGGGACCTATGTAAATTTGATATTCATGAATGGAAATATTTTATTATTAAATGACGCGATTTTTAATCGTTGTCTATGATGTGAGTAATGTGCTATCCCGTAACACCAACGAGTCTTCCGATGTATTGAGTTGTATAAATTTGGGGGTGTTACATAACACCCCCAAATTACATTGCGCAGCGGAAATACACATTTGGGTGCTAAACACAAACATTGTTACACAAGACATTTTGAACAAACTCAAAATGATACATTTGAAATATAAAAGTATATAATTTAACCATTGTCTAAAACTTTCGATCCCATGTAAAATTTTTTTAATGATATAAGAGTATCAGTTAGGTCCCCCAAAGACTTAATCAAATCCACAAACACTTTACCAAGGTACTCGACCGTACATTATTATTTTTATGACTAAAAGGGAAAGAAATCCGTTTTAGACCCATCACCACAAAAGCAATCCCGCAATCCTTCTCCAGCAAGCTCCATAATTCATCGTCTTCAATACCTGAAATACATGCTTAAAATCATCAACACAACGATTGAGCGATTCTATAGGTTTTCCAAATCAACATTTGAACACAAGAGAAAAATCAATCAAGATCATTTAATAGAATTGTGCGCATACAATCTATTAGTCAGGCATTCTGGTATATAGCAATAGCTATTAAATTGTATTAAGCTCATGACACCGACCCCTTAACTTAGTCACCCACGCCTAAAGCCGGCATTACTAGATGAATTCCAGTGCCCCTACTAGGGTATCAGTTGCAAGTATACCACATTCTCATTCTCGTAAAATTATCCTTCCCAGCGGGTTACTCAGCGTAAAGCCCTGGTCTCGGATAGGGTCGTCAGCCCAATAGTACTATTATTAAAATAAGCAGCTATTCCCAACTCACAACATCAAGTCAGAAGATAGTTAACGGCTCATGAATTTAGGGACTTTTGCAGCTTAGGTACTTATACAATACAAAACAACAAAGGCAACAAAGGCAATATTTAGGTCCAAACAATCAATCATGACTTGTGTTCAGTTTACTTTTAAATAACATGTATCCCCCTCGCGGGTTTTAAAATCATTCAAAAGAATTACAAAAGCGAGGCTATAGACTCACCTGGAGTAATAGCAGTAGTAAGACGATCTTCGACGATGGTTGATGCCCGTTAAACACAAAAACCGCAACCTATCAAATAAGGCGTGTTCATCAATAATAACTCGAATAAAATCCATACTTACTAACATCAAACTCAAAATCATAAAATCACACTCAACCCAAACTGAAAACAATACAATTGACCTTTTACTTAATTCTATATGTTTGTTCTATTAGTTAATTCTTTCGATAAAAATCTGCCGGTACATACCAAATGTACGAGCTCGTTTACCCCACTTAAACACATCAAATATTTATGGTACTTATCAGAGAACTCACTTACTATATATAGAAAGACCTGTTAAAAGCCCATCAAAAGATTTTACTTTTAAAGTTCCCTGCCCGACACATCTATGAACTACAAAAACCGGACTATTTTACGTCACCGACTCATACAACCATTTTGACCATTCTAAACAATCCCGTATACAAATCCGACACTTGGGTTTGAAAATAGACTCACAACCCTAAGCTTAGAACCAAACATCAGTCCTTGACCATTTTTACAACTCATTCTATAGTCCCCGAGATTCGATCCAAATATCGACAACAACTTCGGATTGTGTCGATACTCGTCTCCCGGTACACGAATAATCAAAACATCATAACTTCGCGCTCGTTTGGAGCTAGAAGCTCTATCTTATATCAAATCGAAGCTAAAAGAATTATCTACAACCTCATCTAATTAGTTTGTTCATTTTCAAACAGTAAGGTTGCCAAAATTGGCCTTGAACCAACTGCCCTAAAATACCTTTCTAAAAACCATACTAAATAAAATTTTCAACCAATTTTAATCAATCCCATATGCCTAATATCACCCTAATATCATTTTAAACAACTCCTCTAACCCATAACACCCTTGTATGATCATACAAAATTTTACCCATTCATAAATCCATACATGCAAGCACTCAAAATTTCAAATATAATAATATTAACACCATATACAAGCATAGAAATAGATCAAACAACCGTGTTCTTCATCAAAATTTGAAAAGTTGTTGCATGTGTACAAAAATTACATCAAAATGATCCTCATCAAATTATAAGAGTGGGATATGAATTAGTTTTCATTGATTCAAAGTAGAAATCAGTGATCAATAGTGTTTTTGTTTGGTGTTATGGACGGCAAGAACAAGAGGGAGAAAAGGGTGGGTGAGTTTTTGTGAAAAATGAATTTTTTATTTAAAGTTGCTAGTGGAAAATCTATTTATAGTGGGGTGGAGGGGTAGATTTTGCCAATTTGTGATAGTTTTGGTCCAAAATGCAATTAAATAGTTGTACGGGTGGAAAATGTAAATTGTCAATTTTGAAAATATTTACGAGGCTCGGGTTTCGTAAAAATACTTTTCAAAAGTTAAAACGCACTCAAAATATGATAATAATATGATCCCGGTTCGACTTAATACGAACTTAAAATAAAAATGTCAAAAATATAAACATTGAGACAACAAATGATAAAACATAAATCTCGGGCATCCGTCGATATCGTGGTCACTAATAATCCTCGCTATTAGTAAAAAGATAAATATAAGACCTCCAACGTCGGTTTTAAATAAAACCTTCAATCGTCATTCCATTCAACTCATCAAAAATTTCAAAATTATTCGTAACAATAATATTATATAATACTAAATAAATGACCTCGGGTTTGGGTTGTCACATCCTACCTTCCTAAAAGAGAGCGACGTCCCGGCACTCGACCCCTCTTATACTCACATCCTATACCTCCAGAACAAAAGAGAATTCTTTTCCTTAAAGAAATCCTCATGCTTCCTTCACAATTTCAGATTCCACTGCTAAAATTCTTGTATCTTCACAATATAATTCTTACTATGTTTCGACTTCATAAGAACTCTTCACAGTTCTTTCTTTGAAAAGCAACTTATCTTCAAGTTGAATTCTTTCCTTGTTGTTCTCAAAATAAATTTCACCCGTCATAGCGACACCTTAAGCATAACCACGTTTCCCAATTTCAAACTCCATCGATTTCTTCGAATACCAACATAACTCTTCTGATGATTCCTTGTTACTAATGGATAATCTTTAATCCATACAATCTTATCAATATTGGCAATATCACTTCTAGTTCTGTCATTCAATTCCACCTACATTTCTACAATACACCGAAAACCTAATCTTACGTCCATAACTCATGATCTTTAACCTTCACAATTGGAAGTTCTTTATGTACCATCAATAGTATAGCCTCGCTACTAGCATGATAATCAGCTTCATATAAAAATTTCAACGATTTCTAAGTCAATCACAAATGCATAAGTATACCGTTTGATGTTCGAATCATCCGTTCACTCTGTCCATCAGTCTCTGTATAACACACAATACTCAATTCAACTTTCACTTTATCCAAACCAAATCGTATCATTTACTTGACTTGTGAGATTCCTTCGTCACTAAGTCTCACTCTCTTAACTTAGGTATGTTAGGAGTGCTCAATATACCATGTCTAACTTGGCGTTACAACAAAATCCTTTCCATAAGTTTAACAAAATGTTGAAACCAATTACCTTGACATCCTTCTCAATTCAGACCACTAACTTAAAATTTTATATCCTTGCTATCAAGCCCACACTTCTTGTCATTACCAAAACTCAAATCTTAAAAGACTTCTCCTTTTTATCCCTGATATGTACATTAGCTACCACATTCACCTTCCTGGATGGTAGTGAATCTCGTAGTCATAATCACTCACAGTCATAATCATCAACATACTCAAATACCCTAAATATACAACAGGTAATCCTCTACTCATTTCCTTTTTCATCCTAAGAAATTAATTATGCGGCAACTTCTATGATACTTTATCACTACACACTTGATTCCATACATGTAATATTTCTACCATCTCAAAACAAACACCACAACTACATAACCCTTATGAGACGCATCGCAGCAAACTACAACTATAATTACTTCAGATCCCTTCAACAATGACAACATCGGTGCAGAACACGACTTACCCTTCAGTGTTCAGAATACAGCTTCCTCATCTGATGGGGATCAGATTTCGAAACTTACAATTTAGATGTATAAGTAGGACTCACACATCCAATTCTTCTTAGTCAGCTTAATCAATGGTTTAACAATTAGTGAAAACCTTTCGATAAACCTCCAATTATTCCCAGATTAAACTAAGGAATTGACATATTTCCGTCGGCGTCGTTGGTACCGACCAATCCTTAATCATTTCAATCTTGGCAAGATCTTCACGAATACCTTTGTTGTCAATCAACTACCTTAGAAAACGCAAATATTTCAACCAACATTCACACATAGGAAACTTTACATACAGTTTCTCCTTTTTCCAACCATTCCAAAAATTATCCTCATATGCTACTTATGTTCCTCCTTTCATCTTGAAATAATATAAAATAGAATACCTTCAATAGATACAATGACTAACTCATTCTAGCACATCTTACACACAAGATTCACCCAGTCCATTAATACGGCAGACGCGCTCGTCCATTCCAAAAACATCACTTGCTACTTAAAGTACCCACATCAAGTACGAAAAACAACTATAGGAACATCTTCCTTTCTAACTCTCAGTTAATGATAACCAGAACTCAAAGCGATCTTTGAGTACACACTGGATCCAGACAAGTTGCAAGGATCAAACGAATCATCAATCCTCGGTAATGGATACCGATTCTTGGCAGTCAATTAGTTAAGCTCTTGATAATCAATACACATCTGAAACAATCCATCCTTCTTTAACAAACAACACAGACGATCATCATTGTAACGAAACTTAATCTAATACATCCTTTATCCATCACTTCTCGCAGTTAAGCAGATAGCTCATTCCACTCTGACGGTGCCAAATGATAAGGCATACAAATACTACTCAACAAAACACAGAAGCACTACATAATGAAACGCAGGAGGACTACACCTATCGCTTACAACACTCAATCGAAACGAATTCCTCTTCTCAAGACGGCAGCAACTCTGCAAAACTTCAGGTATAATCTCATAATACTATCGAGTCATTAACAAATCTCTCAACTTCTCCTCAACTACCCTAACACTAATTACCTGAGCTAGGAATACATCACATTCCTCTTCCACATACTTCCTTGTTTCCAAACAAGATACTTCTCAAACGTAAAATTCACTCATCACCTCTCATAGTCAACACTCAGCTTTTGCAGCAAAATCTAAACCAGCAGCTATCAATTTATAGTGAAGATTAGTCCAATCTCAAGCATCAGCACTTCGCACCACTAACCAATTCATACCAATAATCCACATCAAAAGATTCCAACTCTTTGAGCATCAAATCGATACTAAACACCTACTTTCCTAAATTCAAGGAACACACTCTCAGTGTAAACCTAACACTAGAAACCTTTCCATCGGTTAACTCAATACCATAGTTAATTGTCAATCTTATTGACTCTCCATTGATAAAACAACTGAATCTTTACATTTCCACAGTTTCTACCCGATCTGAAATCAAACAACATACTGACATAAAGAATCTCAAGTAAGAATATACCATTTACAACATTCAGACCTTAAGGTTTGTCAGCATCACTCAAAAGTAAGCCGAAGCGGCAGCATTCCTATCTTGTCAATTTCCTTTTCTTGGACAATTCCTTTGTTAGTATTCTTTCTCACCACGGCTGAAACACATCACTACTCCAGGGGTACTAATTACAATGACTAATCCTCTTGTTCTGCACTTAGCAGGTTTATGACCAGGTTTTCCTAACTCTAGCCGCAATTGTGTTAAATCACCTACATGGTATAGAGTACAACAAACACACTTGAGTTTTATCTTGTTACTTCCAGCCAACGTAGCAGCACGAATTCCCTCATTCCTTCCATAGTTTAAATACTGGCTTCGGTTCTGTCTTTGGTTATTGTTAGTACTGTAATCCTTACAATTCTGACCTTGATTCTGGTTGAAGTTAGCAGATTCCCACTTTCTCTTATTGTTTTCAACAATACTATCTTCCCTGTCTAGCACTTTCACATCCATTAAATCATGCGCCATCTGAACAACTTCATCGAAATATTTAGGTCTTAAAGAAATGACCTCACCCTTGATATTACTAGACAATCCTCTAATGTACGGCTTCGTTGTTTTACATTTATTCACAAAAGTATCATGGCATAGCAAATATAGCTCAGAAAATTTCCCAGTAAGCAGTAATATCATCGTCCCTTAGCAGTAATTATCTCAATTTGGGTTCCAACTGTCCTAGTTTCTTCTTAGGACAAATCCTAGCAGTCAATAGTCCTTTCGTCACGGTCCATGCCTTACTATTAGTCACAACCAATCCTAAAGTAGTCACTTGGTATTCCACCATCTTAGTGTACCATCCTGAAATATAGCAGCAGCAAATTTCACCTTATTAATTTCTGAACACCCAATAATCTCAAAGTACTATCTATCTTATCAATCCAACTATGCAATTCTAATGCACTAATATTACCACCAAACAGCGCAGAACCACACTTCTGAAAACTAACATAAGTACATTCTCTTGAACTTGTAGAACAACAGTAATACTATCATCTGGATCAGCAGCATCCTCATTATTGTTAGCAACATCGCCATTATTTTCAACAACATCATCATTATTCTCAGCAACATCATCTGCAGCATCATTATCTCCAGCACAATTAACCCCATCATCTTTAATTCCTGGCAGCACGATCAGCTCCAAATGCTCTAGCAATAACTTGTTCGTTCAAAGTGTTCACAGTAGCAGTTGTTAGATTTGGCAACATATTTCAAGAAAATTAGTCACGTAGCGATCTACTGCTGACAGAAATATGATTCCCCTACTTCTTCTTCCATCATCACGGAAGAAAGAAACATGTTAGGTATACATATCAAGATAAAAGAAGGAATTCTTTATTAGGATGTCTCATGAATACTACATGCACGAACAACACAAACTACAATGGTTCATCAACCAAAACTCAAAAGAGTTAATAAAGGCACATCATAGATCATGAGGGTAATTTAGATTGCGTTGAGGATTCAACAAGGCAGTGGCAATGTCTGTCAATACAATCATCTACCGAACAAAATTAAAGGATAATAAGTTCCATCACAATGCTACGACACAGGGTTTAAATAAGTCCGATCACAAAAGAAAATAAGATACAAAGAAATCCATCACGCGATTAGTTCCTTAGACAGTAGCTCCTCATCCTCCTTAACATTGTTGTCAGCTACATCACACTCGTCTATTTCCCTTTTCACACTTCAAGGTCAAATCCGTAACCTGATGGCAACTCAGTCTCAAAATTCAAATACTCAATCATACACGGCAGATCAATCACCAGGCAAATCTCAATACGACTTTCAACATTCCTAAGCTTCCAATCTCTACTCAGAACCAATCTCACCTGAGGCTCCACTCACTCATCCTTTCAAAACTTACCTACTTCTCTTTAAACCATTCAATTCAAACATACCAATTCATCACCATCGACCCAAGACTAGCAATCTCATCCATCTTCCAAGTCCTAACAAACTCAAATATCCACATACCACCTTTTAAAACCACTTTTCTTTCCCATCAACCTCCTATTCACGCCAATTTCAACCACATATCTATCATACATCAACTAATCAAACTTCCTCATACCCGATATAAGTCGCAAGAATTCAGTTGTAAAATCGTTCATCATCTGGTCTATTGTCCCAGACCCTCGGTAATATATAAGGTCATTATTTGAAATTATATACATATGTATTACATAAAGGAAATTACGATTAAAAGTACTCAAAGTACTTTCAACAACATCAATACATCATCAATACATCATCAATACATCATCAATACATCATCAATACATCATTATATATCATCATAGTATTTACTTAATGAATACTTTAAAAATCATTTCAAATTTTAAGGGATACATCAATCAATAAAACAATACAAAACAAATAATCTTACCGGAGCCTTGCGGAGAAGTTGCGTGCTTTTGTAAAATATTTTCGACACCACAGTTATAGTTTAGGACATTTTTCAAAAATCGACCTAATTCTCTAAAACTAAAAAGGTCTGATTACCAATCTTTAACACCCCCAAATTACATTGCGCAGCGGAAATACACATTTGGGTGCTAAACACAAACATTGTTACACAAGACATTTTGAACAAACTCAAAATGATACATTTGAAATATAAAAGTATATAATTTAACCATTGTCTAAAACTTTCGATCCCATGTAAAACAATTTTAAAGACATCAGAGTATCAGTTAGGTCCCCCAAAGACTTAATCAAATCCACAAACACTTTACCAAAGTACTCGACCGTGCATTATTATGTTTATGACCAAAAGGGAAAGAAATCCGTTTTAGACCCATCACCACAAAAGCAATCCCGCAATCCTTCTCCAGCAAGCTCCGTAATTCATCGTATTCAATACCTGAAATACATGCTTAAAATCATCAACACAACGGTTGAGCGAGTCTATAGGTTTTCCAAATCAACATTTGAACACAAGAGAAAAATCAATCAAGATCATTTAATAGAATTGTGCGCATACAATCTATTAGTCAGGCATTCTGGTATATAGCAATAGCTATTGAATTGTATTAAGCTCATGACACCGACCCCTTAACTTCGTCACCCACGCCTAAAGCCGGCATGACTAGATGAATTCCAGTGCCCCTACTAGGGTATCAGTTGCAAGTATACCACATTCTCATTCTTGTAAAATTATCCTTCCCAGCGGGTTACTCAGCGTAAAGCCCTGGTCTCAGATAGGGTCGTCAGCCCAATAGTACTATTATTAGAATAAGCGGCTATTCCTAACTCACAACATCAAGCCAGAAGATAGTTAACGGCTCATGAATTTAGGGACTTTTGCAGCTTAGGTACTTATACAATTCAAAACAACAAAGGCAACAAAGGCAATATTCGGGTCCAAACAATCAATCATGACTTGTGTTCATTTTACTTTCAAATAGCATGTATCCCCCTCGCGGGTTTTAAAATCATTCAAAACAATTACAAAAGCGAGGCTATAGACTCACCTGGATTAATAGCAGTAGTAAGACGATCTCCGACGATGGTTGATGCCCGTTAAACACAAAAACCGCAACCTATCAAATAAGGCGCGTTCATCAATAATAAATCGAATAAAATCCATACTTACTAACATCAAACTCAAAATCATAAAATCACACTCAACCCAAAATGAAAACAATACAATTGACCTTTTACTTCATTCTATATGTTTGTTTTATTAGTTAATTCTTTCGATAAAAATCTGCCGGTACATACCAAATGTACGAGCTCGTTTACCCCAATTAAACATATCAAATATTTATGGTACTAATAAGAGACCTCACTTAATATATATAGAAAGACCTGTTAAAAGCCCATCAAAAGATTTTACTTTTAAAGTTCCCTGCCCGACACATCTATGAACTACAAAAACCGGACTGTTTTACGTCACCGACTCATACAACCATTTTGACCATTCTAAACAATCTCGTTTATAAATCCGACACTTGGGTTTGAAAATAGACTCACAACCCTAAGTTTAGAATCAAACATCAGTCCTTGACCATTTTTACAACTCATTCTATAGTCCCCGAGATTCGATCCAAATATCGACAACAACTTCGGATTGTGTCGATACTCGTCTCCCGGTACACGAATAATCAAAACATCATAACTTCGCGCTCGTTTGGAGCTAGAAGCTCTATCTTATATCAAATCGAAGCTAAAGAATTCTCTACAACCTCATCTAATTAGTTTGTTAATTTTCAATCAGTAAGGTTGCCAAAATTGGCCTTGAACCTACTGCCCTAAAATACCTTTTTAAAAACCATACTAAATAAATTTTTCAACCAATTTTAATCAATCCCATATGCCTAATATCACCCTAATATCATTTTAAATAACTCCTCTAACCCATAACACCCTTGGATGATCATACACAATTTTACTCATTCATAAATCCATACATGCAAGCACTCAAAATTTCAAATATAATAATATTAACACCATATACAAGCATAGAAATAGATCAAACAACCTTGTTCTTCATCAAAATTTGAAAAGTTGTTGCATGTGTACAAAAATTACATCAAAATGATCCTCATCAAATTATAAGAGTGGGATATGAATTAGTTTTCATTGATTCAAAGTAGAAACCAATGATCAATGGTGTTTTTGTTTGGTGTTATGGACGGCAAGAACAAGAGGGAGAAAAGGGTGGGTGAGTTTTTGTGAAAAATGAATTTTTTTATTTAAAGTTGCTAGTGGAAAATCTATTTATGATGGGGTGGAGGGGTAGATTTTGCCAATTTGTGATAGTTTTGGTCCAAAATGCAATTAAATAGTTGTAAGGGTGGAAAATGTAAGTTGTCAATTTTGAAAATATTTACGAGGCTCAGGTTTCGTAAAAATACTTTTCAAAAGTTAAAACGCACTCAAAATATGATAATAATATGATCCCGGTTCGACTTAATACGAACTTAAAATAAAAATGTCAAAAATATAAACATTGAGACAACAAATGATAAAACATAAATCTCGGGCATCCGTCGATATCGTGGTCACTAATAATCATCGCTATTAGTAAAAAGATAAAAATAAGACCTCCAACGTCGGTTTTAAATAAAACCTTCAATCGTCATTCCATTCAACTCATCAAAAATTTCAAAATTATTCGTAAAAATAATATTATATAATATTAAATAAATGACCTCGGGTTTGGGTTGTCACAGGGAAAAATGTCATTTTATGGTTAAAAGTGGAATCGTCTTAAGGCACAAGGTTTCGAAAGCGGGGATTGAGGTAGATCAAGCTAAGGTAGTCGTCATCGCCAAATTACCTCATCCCAAAACCGTAAAGGGAGTTAGGAGTTTCCTAGGCCACACGGGCTTTTATCGTCGATTCATCAAGGATTTTTCAAAGATCTCTCGACCTATTACACATCTCCTTGAAAAAGATGCATGTTTTGTCTTTGACGAAGATTGTGTACGAGCCTTTGAAATCCTTAAGAGGAAACTTACCGAAGCTCCCATTCTTGTTGCTCCCAATTGGAACCTCCCCTTTGAGCTCATGTGTGATGCTAGTGACTACGCTATTGGGGCCGTATTAGGGCAACGTCATGAAAAACACTTCTTGCCTATTCACTATGCTAGCAAGACGATGACTGAGGCTCAACTAAAATACACTACAACGGAGAAGGAATTCTTTGCCGTGGTGTATGCATTTGAGAAATTCTGACCTTATCTCGTCTTGAAGAAATTCATAGTGTATACGGATCATTCGGCTATCAAGTATCTTATGGCTAAACAAGATGCAAAGCCGAGATTACTTCGTTGGATTCTCCTCCTTCAAGAATTGGATCACAAAATCGTTGACAAAAAAGTAGCCGAGAATCTAGCGGCCGATCATCTTTCTCGTTTGGAAGATCCTCACCAAAGTGTTTACGAGCCCAAGGAAATCACCGAAACATTTCCGCTTGAGACACTTGGTGTAGTGAATTCTAAGCTTGATTCTTCCACCCCATGGTTTACGGACATCGCAAATTACCATGCGGGAAACTTCATCATCAAGGGTATGATGACTCAAGAAAAACGAAAATTATTTCGTGACGTCAAGTTCTATTTTTGGAACGACCCTTACTTGTTTCGAACTTGTGCGGATCAAATTATTCGACGTTGTGTCTTTGGTACCGAAGCTTCTAACATCCTTAGAGCTTGTCACGAGGGACCCACGGGTGGTCACCATGGTGCTAATCTCACGGCTAAGAAGGTATTTGATGCCGGTTTCTTTTGGCCTACTATTCACCGAGATGCACATGAGCTTGTGAAGTCGTGTGACTCATGCCAATGACAAGGAAAAGCCTCACAAAAAGATGAAATGCCACAAAATATCATCTAGGTGTGTGAGATCTTTGACGTTTGGGACATTGACTTTATGGGGCCGTTTCCATCATCTCGTGGTAATAAGTACATCCTTGTCGACGTTGACTACCTATCTAAGTGGGTGGAAGCTAAGGCTTTGCCCACCAATGATGCTTGTGTGGTAGTCAAGTTTTTGAAAAGCTTGTTTCCTCGGTTTGGAACCCCTCGTGCGATCATAAGCGATCATGGAACCCATTTTTGTAACGACCAATTCGAAAGGGTCCTAAGGAAATATGGGGTTACACATCAGCTTTCTACAGCTTATCACCCACAAACGAGTGGGCAAGTCGAGGTTTCAAACCGAGCGTTGAAGAGGATCTTGGAGATATCGATTGGGGAAAACCGACAATCTTGGTCGGATAAGTTGGACGATGCTTTATGGGCCTTTAGGACCGCTCATAAGACGCCCATCGGGTGCACTCCTTATAAGCTAGTGTATGGGAAGAATTGTCACTTGCCAATTGAACTCGAACACAAAGCTTACTGGGCCCTAAAGCATTGTAATGATGATATGGAGACCACGGGAAAACACTGGAAAATGCAATTAAATGAATTGGATGAATTAAGAGATATTGCTTATGAAAATTCATTGATTTATAAAGAAAAGACTAAAAAGTTTCATGATTCAAAAATTAAAAACCGGGTTTTTAACATTGGGGATCAAGTTTTGCTTTTTAACTCTCGTTTGAAAATCTTTTCCGGTAAGTTGAAATCCCGTTGGTCCGGTCCATTCACCATGACTCAAGTTTTTCCATATGGGACCATCGAGCTAGCTCAAGATTATGGCCCCAATTTCAAGGTGAATGGACATAGGTTGAAGCACTACATTGGCGGGGAAGTTCCATCCTTGAACTACCTCGACCAAATCACCTTCCCTAATGATAATTAGTATTGAGGGGATCGAGTCGAGCTCATGACTCGGTAATCAAAAACGAGGTGCCTCGTGGGGGAGTCCCATGCTTATCTATATTATCGCTTTCTAATGTAGTAACGTGTGGGGATTTGTGCCCTTCCAACCTTTGTTCCGTGGTTGTTCGTGAATTGTGGATTTTAGATGATCATTACCTTCACGATTGGAGCCTCTCCTGTTCGTTTTATGGGAGCACTCGATCGTTTGCTTTGAAGACTTTCTCAATATCCATGATATGTCCTTTGATTTTCTAACCTTAGGTTTATAGCACACTTCATAAATGGCTTTAAATTTAACGGTTACACCCTTTCCATGCTAGATTATGCATTCGACTACGTCTCTAGTATGGGGGTGTTTGCACCCCTAGACTCGAAACATTGAGGACAATGTTTAACTTTAGTATGGGGGAATGAATAGATACTTTCCTTGCCAAACCTTCACGCTTTCCAAAGTTTATCTTTTTGTTTATCGTTTTGTTGCAAAATAAGGCTAAAAATGGCCAAATTTTAAATTTTTTCTCATATTTTATAAGTGTCTGAAGACACGAATGTAGTTTTTCCGATGGCGAAAATAAGAGTCATTTTTCACTCGACCGTGTGTGTTGAGCACTTAGCTTTGATTCCTTAACTTTACATTAGGCTAAGTCACTTAAATGAGGACGAGAAATGATAGAGTTAATTATAAGTTACTATGCTAAACGTAGAGTACTCGTATTCTTTCAAAAACTCATGTGTTCTCGTTGTTTGCTTATTCTCACTGCGCTTGTAAATTTTTTTTGCTTAATAAATATTGACTTAGTGGTTTAGTCTTGATTGTTTGTTTCTAGTCTTTTCTAGTAGCTTCCATGTAATTAAATTGGGAAGACATTAAGGTATCGTCAGCGTCACGGTTTGAAGTATTAGAATCCTGAATATTCAAAAGCTTCACCCAATAAAAAGATTTCAAGTGCTCACCTAAATATAGCAAACAATTTGAAGCACACAAGGCCGAAAAATCTATGCAAAACTGAAAGTGAATCAAGCCTTAATCTTTGAGGCTTTAAAGATCCAAAATTCGCCTTAGCGTGAGGATATACGTCTTTGGTCATAATAAAACCACCGATGAGGCGGATAATAAAAGGCAAGGCAAGACTGAAGTCATAATAAAAGGTTCATGGCGAAGTTGAATAAAATATGGAGGTAAACCTATGATAATAAGGCCCTTCTGTTAGGGGGCGTATAAAAGTCTTGGTAATAAGTCTCATGTTCAAAACCGTTATAAAACCGTGTTTATCGATCCTTCTTGTTGACTTACTTTTTTGACATAGTTGTCTATTAGGAGGGGTTATTAGTTTGATGGTATTGGTTACACCGTTGGGACTCTATTTTTAGACCTAAATCTCTATTATCGCATAAGTCAAACAATGTATCCTCGTGAAACACTCAAGACAAAATAAAATATAAGAGATACAACTTAGGAAAATGGGAGGATAAGTACGTGATTAGGGCGTATGAGTAGTGTTAGCATTACTAACTTATAATGACAATGATCTCGTTGCACGCTTAGCATGGAATTGGGGTGAAAATCAAGGACGATGAAATTATTTCTAACGAAGCATTCACGTGTTCTTATTCTATGAACCTAAACGTCCCATTTTGCGATGAAAATCATACATAATGTCTAAAACGCAAGTAGTAGTAATAGTAGTAGTGTAGCTAGTTTATCATTCAATAAAAGTGAATAAAAATGAATTTTGGAGGTGCTACAATACTTTATTCTAGCATTGCGTGAGGGCACGACAATGGTTTAGTATGGGAGAGTGATGAGACTACTTTTATACATAGTCTCGTCGTCCAAAACGGGCTTTTAATGCATTAAATATCATGAAAATGGCCAAGTATATGCTTGTGTTTGTTACTTGTGTATTTTAGGTACGGATATTGAGAAAATGACAAAAGATCACAAGAATCATGCAAAAACAAACATGGGAAACGAAGTCGCACGATGAACCATGCCCTAATGAAGATTTTCCAAGAAAAACCCTTGAAGATTTGAAGATTATGCAAGAAGGTTCCTCCAATATTGAAGAATTCACACTTTAAACCCTTGTATCTTCATAATTACAAGATTGGTCCCTAAAGTTTGTCAAAGTTACAAAAAGGGCCCTCCACTTTGAAGAATTGGCAAATTTAGTCCCTCAACAAAACTAAATTGTCAATATTAGTCCTCCTCAAAGTCAAACATACCATGAAGGCCTTCAAGTTACAAGAAATTACAAGTTTGGTCCTTTAAAAATGTCAAATTACCAAAAGGACCCTTAACTTTGGAGAAATGGCAAAAATGGTCCCTCATTAATCATGACTTGTCAAATTCAGTCCTCCAAGAAGTCAACAATACAAGTCAAGACCATTATCAATGAAGAAAATGCCAAATCAGCCCTTCAAGAATCAACATATGGCAAGAATTACCCCTGAAAATACTTTAGAAAAGTATTTGGGGAAAAAGTGTGAAGTTAGAAACTCCAATACAAAGGGAATCAAGTTTTGGCCGTTTAAAATACAAATGAAAGGAGTTAAAGAGTTGAGGGGTAAAAGCTGTCAAACATCCAACCTTACCTAGACTAGTAGTGAGGTGACACGTGCCCCACTACCACTTCTCCACCAATCACCACTCACCTTTCAGCCACCTTACCATCCACTCACAACTAATTTAAGAAACCCGGTTTAACTTATTTAATTAAGTTCAAAAACTAGCGCTTAACATGTTTTTAAACCCTAACTAAGATCAAACCTCACTATTCATGTAACACCCCATTTTGGAAATGGAAATATCACAGTAATTATGGCGTGTCATCAAAGCATACAAGGTAAAATGTCTAGACATTACTTGACCATATAAAGGAAAATACCGGAATCAAAACTCGGTAGTCCAAAAGTAAAGCTCATCACACACAAACATAGTATAGTAATGGAAAAGGACGAAACAATGTCCAAAGCATAAGTATCATAAAGAAAAAAAAATGCATAATGTAAAGAAGGCTAGACAGCTTCCAGTCCATATGCACGTACTCTTAATGTCTACGAGCGTCCCTGAGTACCTGCCGTTTTGGGAACATAGAAAAGGAAAACGGCTGAGCAATACGCTCAGTGCACGGATGTACAATAAAGCATGAATAGGATAAGCATATAACATAATAACAGCGGAAGAAACTAAGTCTCGAGCAACCTGGTTAAGTCTTAATAAAACTGGTTTTATAGTTTGAAAGTCTTATGTTTATCTTATAAAAACTGTTTGTCATATTTTACCATTTAGCCAATATAGGTCATGAATATCCACCGTGCATGAATAATTGGAGGGGTGACCTCATCATGCAAATTAGAGGGGATGCCTCCAATTTAATATACTGGTTTTTATGGGTAGGAGGGATCAGCTCCTTGTGAAGGATGCAAGGCACACACCACATTCACCATGTAATCCTGAATAAAACGTGTAACTAGGATGCACCCATACGCCCCACATAATAAATATAATATAAATGGCCAAAAGCTGAAGGGACACCACGAGCAATCACTCCGCCGTGGTGAAGTCATAACATCAGTGCCTCTAATGTTATGGTTATGGTACCTCCATAACTAGGTGAAACTGGTCATGCATGTATATGGCTATAGGTAATCATATTTAAAACATAAGCAATCAAACTCATACTTATACTACGGGAAAACAATTGGCCTCATACGGGGAAATCCTAATAAAGAAAGAATGTCCATACTGAAAGGACGGGAATCCGTACCTTATGTACAGTGAACGAGAACGATGAACTGCGAGAATCCTACTTCCGAAACACTAGTGCTACATAAATACGTACATGAAATAAGTATCTGCTTACTACATACATAGCTGGTTTTATATCATGTCTTAGCTTATTTTATGTGTTCTTACTATTTACACTGTTTAAAGCCTTAAACTGTGCTAAATCTTATATCCTGTTCATTCTGATTAAGTATTTCTGATATTTCATGTGTTATTATACTTACTGTGTAATAATAAGTAACTTTCCAAAAATAGCAGGTTTCCTTAAATAGAAAGTTTCCAAAAATAGAAAGTTTCCAAAAGTAGAAAGTTACCAAAAATAGAAAGTTTCCAAAAATAGAAAGTTTCCAAAAATAGAAAGTTTCCAAAAATAGAAAGTTTCCAAAAATAGATTTACTGCTTAAAATAGATAAGTTTCTAAAAATAGAAAGTTTCCATAAATAGATTAGCTGCCTTAATTAAATAAGTTTCCATAAATAGATTAGCTGCCTTAAATAAATAAGTTTCTAAAAATAGCTTGTTTCTATAAATAAAATAGCTGCCTTATTTAATTAAGTTTCTAAAAATAGAAAGTTTCCATAATTATAAATAAGCTGGTTAAATAAGCTAAGTAAATAAGCCTAAGTGTTTTCATGATTATATTCTAAGTCATATGATATATTATATAGTTTAATAATTATTTCATGTAATTTAATTAAACTATTGGTTATAATATTTAATTAAAGTATGACATGTTTTTAATTAAATATATTAAATACTTAGGTTAAAATATGTATTATTAAATATTAATAATATAACCTAAGTCATGTTTAATTAATTAATTATATCCATGGTTTTTAAATAATTAATTAATTATAAGTCTAAATAATATAAATACTTAGTTTAAAATAATTCATTTTTATTAATAATTAGTTAACCTAAGTCATGTTATTAAATTAATTACATCTTATTAATTTATTTCTTAACATAAGTTTATAACATAAACAACTAACATAATCATGATCCGGATCTAAGCCTAAAAACATGCACCGGATATGAAACAACACCGTACCCCGAACCAAATCGGGGTACCCCCTTGCTGCAGTGGGACCCACACGCACAAACCAAGACCAAAAAGGTCTTGGTGGTGGTCGGCTAAAACAAACCGAACCCCCTTGGGGTCGGTTGTTCCTTGCGGCCCAAAACAAAACACCCCTTTGATCGACCCTTTGATTAATTTATGATCAAAACATGTTAGATCTAGGTTTAATTAATGTGTTTTTATGAAAAACATCACGTGTTCATAATTAAATAAAAGATTAATTAAAAAGAAAGAGGTTAAAAAGGTTTTACCGTATTCGTGGATCAAGAGGGTGAAGAACAAACACGAACAAACACTAATCTAACAAGATCCAAGATCAAAGAAATCACCTTGATGGTGATTTGATGGTGGCGGCACACAAAGGAGGAGGAGGAAGGGTTTTTAGGTTTTCTTGAAATTCTTCTGTAAAAGTAATTTTGAGTAGTAAAATTACTTAACCCTT
Source organism: Glebionis coronaria (assembly GCA_025667525.1). Classification (NCBI taxonomy): domain Eukaryota; kingdom Viridiplantae; phylum Streptophyta; class Magnoliopsida; order Asterales; family Asteraceae; genus Glebionis; species Glebionis coronaria. Next base: position 170,427,553 of record CM046877.1, on the reverse strand, counting down.
CCTTTTAGTAAAATTGACAATGGGCTTGGCCCATTGTCCTTATTTTGGCCGCGGGTAGGGACTCCCCTGTGGAGTTCCCGTACCTCGTTTCGTGTCTTGTAATTTCGTACATATTTATGTTTAATTATGTTCGTGTTTTAAATGTTCTCGTTACGTAAATACCATACTCTTATATTTAATTACGCTCGTATTATATATATATACGTAATTAATTATATCTCGTGTTTTAATTACGCTCGTGATCTCGTGATCGCATGTTCGTGATTAATTATTGCTAAATAATTATTACGTGATCGTTCATATAAAATACTTATCGTGTTCTAACACGTACGTAATAAGTAAACTCCTAATACGTAATCGTAATCATGCTATATTAGGAAAGTTTTTAACTAGTACGTACGATCCTAAGGTACTATGCATGGTAAATGCATGCGGGTTTTACAACTCTTCCCCCCTAAAAAGAATAATTCGTCCCCGAATTATAGATAAAGTAACTGGAAAAGAAGAACATACCCGAATTCAAAATATGAAATGAGGGTAAGAAGCCCGGATAGACTCCTCCGTTTCCCAAGTGGCTTCCCGCTCGGTATGATCCCTCCATAGAATTTTGACGAATGGAATCATCTTCTTTCTCATGACTCGTTCTTGCCTGTCAAGAACTCGTTCGGGTTCTTCTATAAAAGTGAGATCTTCACGAATCTGTTCCAGTGGATACTGAACCATGTGAAGGGGATGATATTGGTACCCTCTGAGTAAGGACACATGAAACACATTGTGCACATGCGAAAGCTGCGGAGGTAACGCCAATCGGTAAGATACTTCACCGACTCGTTCAATGATATTAAACGGTCCGATGAAACGAGGACTGAGCTTCCCTTTAATCCCGAAGCGTCTAACACCACGTGCCGGCAAAACTTTAAGGAAGACGTGATCTCCTACGTTAAAGTGTAAATCCCTACGATGCTTGTCGGCGTAACTCTTTTGACGTGACCGTGCCTCCTGAATCTTCTGCCTAGCTACTGCGATCTTCTCGTTTGTCATCTCTATGATTTCTGGTCCTTCGAGTGTTCGCTCGCCAACCTGATCCCAGCAGATTGGGGCACGACACTTTCTGCCATACAACATCTCAAATGGAGCACACTTGATGCTCGCGTGCCAGCTGTTGTTGTAAGCAAACTCCACCAAACAGATGTATTCGTCCCAAGCACCCGTCCATTCCAACGCACATGATCTCAACATATCCTCCAATGTTTGAATGGTTCGCTCCGACTGTCCGTCCGTTTGAGGATGAAAAGCCGTGCTAAGCTTAAGTTGTGTTCCCCAAGCTTTCTGCAGACTTTTCCAAAAGCGCGAAGTGAATCAAGGATCTCTGTCTGAGACGATGCTGGATGGTGCACCGTGTAGTCTCATAATCTCTCGTCTGTACGTATCTGTGAGTTTACTTACCGGATCTTCCTTGCGGATCGGTAAGAAATGAGCTGATTTGGTAAGTCGATCAACGATAACCCAAATTGCATCGTGCTTCCTTTTGGTAGGCGGAAGACCGGTAACAAAATCCATGGTGATTTTGTCCCACTTCCACTCTGGAATATCTAACGGTTGAAGGAGACCGCCAGATCGCTGATGCTCGATCTTAACCTGCTGGCAGGTAAGACATTTGGAGACGTAAGTTGCCACATCCTGTTTCATACAACTCCACCAAAAGTACTGCTTGATGTCATGGTACATTTTGGTTGAACCAGGATGTATCGAGAATGGGGAGCTATGAGCTTCTGCTAGCAAAGCTTCCCGGAGTTCTTGGTCATCAGGAACACAAAGTCTAGTGCCCTGCCATACGATACCATCTGCATCCATTCTGAATTCTGTCTGCTTCTCCAAATTCTGTATTATCGCCCATATTTCTCCGTCATCCTTCTGAGCTTCCTTGATCTTAGATAGTAACTCGGGTTCCACTCTAAGATTAGCCCAGTAACCGTGCTGTCCACGTACCATGATCTCGATGTCTAGTCGCTCCAAGTCTCTTATGATTTCCTCTTCGATTCTAATGCTGTTGATTATTCCAGACTTCCTGCTAAGGGCATCTGCTACTATATTTGCCTTTCCGGGATGATACTGTAGATTAATGTCATAATCCTTCAACAGCTCTAACCATGTCCTCTGCCTCATGTTCAATTCACGTTGAGTGAAGATATACTTCAAGTTCTTGTGGTCCATGAAAATGTCACATGATTCTCCATACAAGTAGTGTCTCCATATCTTCAATGCAAACACGACTGCAGCATGTTCCAGATCGTGCGTGGGGTAATTCTCTTCATAAGGCTTACGCTGCCGTGAAGCGTATGCGATCACTTTCCCATGTTGCATGAGAACATAGCCAAGTCCCTTCCCCGATGCATCACTGTAGATTTGAAATCCACCCGTACCAGATGGTAGAGTAAGAATAGGTGCAGATACTAGCTTCTGCTTCAGGTCTTCAAAGCTCTTCTCTCGATCTTTAGTCCAGACGAATTTCTCCCCTTTCCGCATCAGTTTGGTCAATGGTAGTGCTAAGCGGGAAAATTTTTCTACGAACCTACGGTAATAGCCAGCTAAGCCTAAGAAACTGCGGACTTCCGTCGCTGATGTCGGCCTCGGCCACTTAGTGATGGCCTCAACCTTCGCTGGATCTATAGTGATTCCTTCTGCTGATAAAATGTGACCTAAGAATTCCACCTTGTCTAACCAGAACTCACACTTGGAGAATTTAGCATACAGCTGCTTCTGGCGAAGAATCTGTAGTACTGTACGAAGATGGTCTTCGTGTTCTTCCTTGGACTTAGAGAAAATCAGGATGTCATCGATGAAAACAATGATGAATTTGTCCAGAAAATCATGGAAGATTCTGTTCATCAGATCCATGAACACTGCTGGAGCATTTGTCAGGCCAAATGGCATAACTACAAACTCGTAGTGGCCATAACGAGTACGAAAAGCAGTCTTAGCAATATCCTGCTCCTTGACTCGTAACTGATGATAGCCTGACCTAAGATCGATCTTGGAGAAGTGTTTGGTCCCTTGAGTTGGTCAAACAGATCGTCAATGCGTGGCAGTGGATACCTATTCCAAATGGTAATCTTGTTGAGTTCGCGATAGTCTATGCAAAGACGCATACTGCCGTCCTTCTTCTTAACAAATAAAACCGGTGCGCCCCATGGAGATGCGCTCGGTCGAATAAAACCTCGTTCAAGAAGTTCTTGCAGTTGATCCTTCAGCTCCTTCAGCTCTATGGGAGCCATGCGATAATGAGCTTTGGAGATTGGTTCAGCTCCTGGAACCAGCTCGATACTGAATTCCACTTCTCGTGCAGGTGGTATGCCCAGAAGTTCTGCTGGAAACACGTCTTGGAATTCCGACACTATTGGTTGATCCTGAATCGATGGAGATTCAGCATCCATGTCGTGAACCGTAGCTAGATAACCCTCGCAGCCATGTGACAGTAGTGCACGCGCTTGCAGGGTGGATATGATTTGTACAGACCGTCCGGGTATGAACCCATTATGAATGTACTCTGGTGCATTGACATCACCGAAGATAACTCGATATGAATGGCAGTCTATAGTAGCATGATATTTGCATAGCCAATCCATGCCCAAAATCATGTCGAAGTCATTCATGTCCAGCGGAAGTGCGTCGACAGGTCGAACCTTATCATCAAATTCTAAGGGAAGACTCTTGTATACATGGGTGATTAATACAGAGTCCCTCAAAGGCGTGGAAATAGTAAGCCTATTTTCTAGTGGCAAGGGAGGCATCCTAATGTTCTTAGCATAAGCAGTAGAAATAACCGAGTGAGTAGCACCCGTATCGAAAAGAACACATGCAGCGCGACCATACATATACAAGATTCCAGTGATGGTACCTGTAGACTTCTTGGCCTGGTCTCGAGATGTCGTGTAGACACGCCCGGCAGTAGGAGGCGGCTTGGTATCAGCATGTCCCGATGTACCCTCCATCACTCCCTTACGGCAATCCTTCATAATATGGCCAGGAAGACCACACTTGAAGCACACATCAGTATTACGGCGACATGGTCCTGGGTGCCTACGGTGGCAAGTAGAGCAAAGAGGATGAGTGTATCCTCCAGCAGGTGCTCTGGCTGGCTGAGGACCTGATAAAACATTTTACATAAGACATAATAGTTGGGTACAAAGGACAAAGCGGATAATCGTAAGATTGAATACCAGTAATAGCTGGACGGCTAGGTTGCGAACCTCTCTGGTTCTGGTCCCTACCTTTTCCATGGTTCCTGGTAGAATTTTGCTAGAGTGTCAGAATATGAGTTATAACATAAAACATAAGAAATTTCGTAAGTATTAAGACCTGCTGTTGCTGGATTGCCCGGCGTTGTTACGGTAATTGTCATTACCGCCACTCCTATCCGTAGCAGATCGGTCATTAGTCTGACCATTTCCCTTAGGTTGATGAGGCTGCTGCTGAGTAGCCGGCTGAGACCGGTCCCCAGTTTTCTGCCTGGAAGATACATTTAAATAGATGAATAATTGACATATGGAAGATATACAGATTGATCACCGCTTGAATATGAAGGTTTTACCTCTTGTCGGGTCTTTCAGCTTCCCCGAACTCATCCCTCTCCTGCAGCATTTCCAGTTTCCGTGCTGCATCGGCCACTTGTGCTACAGTATTGAACGTAGCACACACCAAATTTTTTGCGACCGATGTGCGAAGAGCCCATCTGAAGTGATGTGCCTGCTCTTCAGGAGTACCTGCTGCCGCACCAAGGAAACCAGCCAAGCGAAGAAAGCGCTGCATAAACTCATTGCTATTCTCCCCAGCCCTCTGACGGATCCCATGGTACTCTCTCTTGAGTTTGTCCTGCTCAGCCTTGGGAAAGAACTGCTCCATCACCCTGTCCTTGAATTGAGCCCAAGTCAAACCAGCAACCCATTCATCACCACCTTCAGATTGCATCAAAGCTAATCACCAGTTGAGTACATCGCCTTCGAACCGATAGCATGCCAACCTCGCCTTGTATGCGGGGTCACAACCCATAGCGTTGAAGATCTTCTCGATGTGAGCCAACCAGCTTTCAGCATCGCTGGGGCTATCTGTCTTCTCAAAAGCTCGAGGGCGGAGCTTGTTGAATCTATCCAGCCATACTGCTAATGTCACTGGAGGAGGAGGAGGAGGTGGCTGATTGTGCTGTTGCTGATTGTTGGCAGCTTGAACTTCAGCCCGGATGTCATTCCTCAGTTGAGGAAGCAAGGCTTGCATGGCAGCCTGAATTGCAGCATTGAGCTGCTCCTGCTCGCGTGTGAGAACCATCTGACAGTATAACATAAAACATATGATTAACAGTTCAAAACATAAAATATAAAATATATATACATGAAAAAAATTTTATACTAAATTTTTTGTATGAATGCATGATGCAGTTTTATGAAAACTTTGTATGCTCGAGAGTGAACGCCTCTGGTCAGTTCACCAAAAACAAAAGACATAGCGAGGGGACGCCTATGGGTCGATCCCAAATCTAAAAGTTTCGATAAAACACATGCGACTAAATAGGGCCAGTCCTGTACAAACCATTACTTAGTCAAAAACCCTGCAACAATGACATGTATATGTATGCTTAAAAATGATGAATGCATGAAAACAACTGTCAGTTCTAGGAAGACCGTAGTGACTACCCACTAATCACAGGTCATATTCGAGAGCCTACAGGTCGAAGCCTTGGCTCTGATACCATAATTGTAACACCCCATTTTGGAAATGGAAATATCACAGTAATTATGGCGTGTCATCAAAGCATACAAGGTAAAATGTCTAAACATTACTTAACCATATAAAGGAAAATACCGGAATCAAACCTCGGTAGTCCAAAAGTAAAGTTCATCACACACAAACATAGTATAGTAAAGGAAAAGGACGAAACAATGTCCAAATCATAAGTATCATAAAGAAAAGAAATGCATAATGTAAAGAAGGCTAGACAACTTCCAGTCCATATGCACGTACTCTTAATGTCTACGAGCGTCCCTGAGTACCTGCCGTTTTGGGAACATAGAAAAGGAAAACGGCTGAGCAATACGCTCAGTGCACGGATGTACAATAAAGCATGAATAGGATAAGCATATAACATAATAACCGCGGAAGAAACTAAGTCCCAAGTAACCTGGTTAAGTCTTAATAAAACTGGTTTTATAGTTTGAAAGTCTTATGTTTATCTTATAAAAACTGTTTGTCATATTTTACCATTTAGCCAATATAGGTCATGAATATCCATCGTGCATGAATAATTGGAGGGGTGACCTCATCATGCAAATTAGAGGGGCTGCCTCCAATTTAATATACTAGTTTTTATGGGTAGGAGGGATCAGCTCCTTGTGAAGGATGCAAGGCACACACCACATTCACCATGTAATCCTGAATAAAACGTGTAACTAGGATGCACCCATACGCCCCACATGATAAATATAATATAAATGGCCAAAAGCTGAAGGGACGCCACGAGCAATCACTCCGCCGTGGTGAAGTCATAACATCAGTGCCTCTAATGTTATGGTTATGGTACCTCCATAACTAGGTGAAACTGGTCATGCATGTATATGGCTATAGGTAATCATATTTAAAACATAAGCAATCAAACTCATACTTATACTACGGGAAAACAGTTGGCTGAATACGGGGAAATCCTAATAAGGAAAGAATGTCCATACTGAAAGGACGGGAATCCGTACCTTATGTCCAGTGAACGAGAACGATGAACTGCGAGAATCCTACTTCTGAAACACTAGTGCTACATAAATACGTACATGAAATAAGTATCTACTTACTACATACATAGCTGGTTTTATATCATGTCTTAGCTTATTTTATGTGTTCTTACTATTTACACTGTTTAAAGCCTTAAACTGTGTTAAATCTTATATCCTGTTCATTCTGATTAAGTATTTCTGATATTTCATGTGTTATTATACTTACTGTGTAATAATAAGTAACTTTCCAAAAATAGCAGGTTCCTTAAATAGAAAGTTTCCAAAAATAGAAAGTTTCCAAAAATAGAAAGTTACCAAAAATAGAAAGTTTTCAAAATTAAAAAGTTTCCAAAAATAGAAAGTTTCCAAAAATAGAAAGTTTCCAAAAATAGAGAGTTTCCAAAAATAGAAAGTTTCCAAAAATAGATTTACTGCTTAAAATAGATAAGTTTCTAAAAATAGAAAGTTTCCATAAATAGATTAGCTGCCTTAATTAAATAAGTTTCCATAAATAGATTAGCTGCCTTAAATAAATAAGTTTCTAAAAATAGCTGGTTTCCATAAATAAAATAGTTGCCTTATTTAATTAAGTTTCTAAAAATAGAAAGTTTCCATAATTAGAAATAAGCTGGTTAAATAAGCTAAGTAAATAAGCGTAAGTGTTTTCATGATTATATTTTAAGTCATATGATATATTATATAGTTTAATAATTATTTCATGTAATTTAATTAAACTATAGGTTATAATATTTAATTAAAGTATGACATGTTTTTAATTAAATATATTAAATACTTAGGTTAAAATATGTATTATTAAATATTAATAATATAACCTAAGTCATGTTTAATTAATTAATTATATCCATGGTTTTTAAATAATTAATTAATTATAAGTCTAAATAATATAAATACTTAGGTTAAAATAATTCATGTTTATCAATAATTAGTTAACCTAAGTCATGTTATTAAATTAATTACATCTTATTAATTTAATTCTTAACATAAGTTTATAACATAAACAACTAACATAATCATGATCCGGATCTAAGCCTAAAAACATGCACCGGATATGAAACAACACCGTACCCCGAACCAAATCGGGGTACCCCCTTGCTGTCGTGGGATCCACACGCACCAACCAAGACCAAAAAGGTCTTGGTGGTGGTCGGCTAAAACAAACCGAACCCCCTTGGGGTCAGTTGTTCCTTGCGGCCCAAAACAAAACACCCCTTTGATCGACCCTTTGATTAATTTATGATCAAAACATGTTAGATCTAGGTTTAATTAATGTGTTTTTATGAAAAACATCACATGTTCATAATTAAATAAAAGATTAATTAAAAAGAAAGAGGTTAAAAAGGTTTTACCGTATTCGTGGATCAAGAGGGTGAAGAACAAACACGAACAAACACTAATCTAACAAGATCCAAGATCAAAGAAATCACCTTGATGGTGATTTGATGGTGGCGGCACACAAAGGAGGAGGAGGAAGGGTTTTTAGGTTTTCTTGAAATTCTTCTGTAAAAGTAATTTTGAGTAGTAAAATTACTTAACCCTTCCTTTTAGTAAAATTGACAATGGGCTTGGCCCATTGTCCTTATTTTGGCCGCGGGTAGGGACTCCCTTGTGGAGTTCCCCTACCTCGTTTCGTGTCTTGTAATTTCGTACACATTTATGTTTAATTATGTTCGTGTTTTAAATGTTCTCGTTACGTAAATACCATACTCTTATATATTTAATTACGCTCGTATTAAATATATATACGTAATTAATAATATCTCGTGTTTTAATTACGCTCGTGATCTCATGATCGCATGTTCGTGATTAATTATTGCTAAATAATTATTACGTGATCGTTCATATAAAATACTTATCGTGTTCTAACACGTACGTAATACGTAAACTCCTAATACGTAATCGTAATCATGCTATATTAGGAAAGTTTTTAACTAGTACGTACGATCCTAAGGTACTATGCATGGTAAAAGCATGTGGGTTTTACAATTCACAACTATGAACATAATTAGGGATTTCTTAATTACTTGTAATTAAGCCCTATAAACCTCTAGATTAATGATTAAGCATACTTTAATCACATCCCAACCTTAAAAACATGTCCCACATCACTCAAATGACCCACATGAGATTTCCCTGCACCAAGGATGAAGAAAACGCCAAAACTTTGACAACAATCCAACCATCCACATTCAAGCTTACATTTTAAGCTTGTTATAAGCCATTGGATGCATTCTCACCTTGCCAGCAACTACAAAACGCCATGATGAAGACACATGATTCTTAAAGTTCAAATTCTGCAAAGGGAAAATTGGGGATTCTACTGCATTAGGGTTTTCGTTTTTAGCTTTCCTAGAACACATTGTAAGCCTATAAAAGGCATAACACTTAGTCATTTAGTTTTTTGCTCTTGATTTTTCCTAGTTCACAATTCTGTAAATCTCATATTCAAGTAATGAAATGTGTTTGAATTTTGTGAAGAAAAGTCAAGTGCCAACCTTATTATCTGTTTGTTAATGTTACATGTTTAGTAATCTTGAATCCTAAAACCTGTTTTCAAAGGAGTGTGCAAAAGTTTGTATATTTTCCTTAAATCTTGATATTTTGCTAAGTTTCTTGGTACACCTTGGAATTTTTGGGCTATAAGTTGATCATATCACCCTGATATTATGATATCAAGGTCATGTGAAGCTTATAACTTGGGGATAATCAAGTGTGGGGTACAAGAGTTGCATTAATCAAGGATTTGTCACTTTACTGTTTTTATATTTTTGCTTCTAAACTTGTTGAATCTTAGCAGGAGTGTGTGTGGAAGCTTGTGCTTGTTCTTGCTAGCACATAAGCTCAAAATTCGTGGGTGTGGATGTACATCCATGAGGTTTGAACCATTCTACCTTAAATCTGCTTAAAATCTTGATTTTTGGTGAATTTGTGTGTTGCTTGTGTTCTTGCTGAATTTATGGTCTAATCTTGCTTAATACTGCATATTACATCTGTTTATGTCTTTGATTGGGCTTGGTTAGTCTTGGAATACACTTATACTTGTTTAATCTTGATTTAAAAAGATAAAGGGTGTTTGGGAATATCTGTTTAAGATCATAGATTGGTATTGTGTTGTTAGAAGGTGTTGTTTGTGCTTTGTATCTGTTATTGACTTGGTTGAGAGCTAAAACCTACAATTTTTCAGTCTTATATCCTCAAATCAAATATTGTGCTATATCTCATTGGTTTTGACTGTTTTTGACCTAAAATCTTGGTAATAATTAGAGTATATACATGTTTAGGGATAAAAGGTATTAAATCAAAGTTTGTGTAACCTGATTTGAAGATTTGAGTGTTTGAATTTGGCTTGTTTGTCAAGTATATCAGCAAAGTGTTCATAAATGCCTGCTAGGGTTCATCAGTAACTTTTGGTGCTTAAATCTTGATCTAGGCTTTGAATCAGTTCATGAAACCTGTTTAGATTTGTTCATTTGAATTAATTATAGCTTGTGTATGCATTTGGTGAAGTTTGGCTGGCTGATTTGTGCTAAAAGGGCTTATTGAACCAAAACTGCTTATTGTTCATGTCTGGGCTAGATCTGGTGATGTTTTGAATTAACTGTGCTAACTGGCTGATTGTGATTGTGTTTTTGTGATTGCTATTGACTCCTTATGATTAACTGATCATTTGGGTGCCTTTGTGAAACTTGAATCCACAAAAAAGTCACTAAAGACAAAAAGTCAATTAAGTCAAGCAGTGGAAAACGTTTCCACTGTTCAACATCCAAAACTAGCCCCTACTAGTGTAATTTGTCATTCAGCTTATTAATAAGCCATATTGGCTTATCCAGACTTGCAACAACTTATTTTTTGTGATCAATCTTCCTCATTTGACCCATTTATATGAACTGGAGCTTATCAGACCTTGGCTTTGACTTTTTGCTAGAAAACTCATAAAGTTGACTTTTAATTAAGTGCTTATCTGCTTATTCCAGCTTATTGAGTGTGCTTATTTAAAAATTTTTTGTTGATTAAGCTTAGTTAAGTCATTTAAAAGCTTTTGAAACGTGAATCAGCTCTTGGGGTGGCATAGAACTCGAAAACGACTATTTTGTCGTTTTGTGAAGATAGCTTTTAGCTTATTCAGGCTTATTCCTTGTGCTTATTTCAAATTTCTTTTTACAGATCTCTTAAGTAACTCAAAAGAAGCTTGTGTGTCTAATTTGAGCTTATGGCATCAGCTTATAGATTAATGGGCCAAAAAGCCCATTAAGAATAAGCTGCCTTGAAATAAGCTAGCTTATACACATTTTCAGCTTTTGGGTGTGACAACCGTGGTTTTGAGGTTCGTCACTTGGTCTTATTTTAATGTTAATTTATGTGTGACTATGTGATTTGCATGTTTACATGTTATTTTACGTGAACGAGACTGGTGTGGATATCGTTTATGGGTATAAAGTACTCATAAGTAAATCGAGGAACGGTTATTTCATGTTCATGAGCTCACAAATTAGTGACTTTGAAATGAAATGGTGTTATTTTGGTGTTTTACGTATACGTATAAGTATTATAGTAAATCGTATTTTTTTTACGATTTGGTGTTTAGCATTTAGAGGTCTCGGGTAAGGTGTTTAGTCATGTGAGTATTTTTCGGGATGGTTTTAAGTCATTTAGGACTTAGTTATAAAGTTTATTTCAAAATTTAAGATTTTTTTTAAACTGTATATTTTACGTTTTTTCGGTATACGCGTAAAATTGACTAGTTTTATGGTTTTAAGGTTTCGAAGGCTTTAGGAGCTGAAATAAATTAAGGTAAATTAAGGTATTATCAAAAACATAATAATAAGTAATAAAAATAAAAAAAAATAAAAAAATATATGTTAAAGTCGGTTTAGGCCGATTAAAAAGAAAGAAAAGGGAAAAAAGGAAAAAAAGGGAACCGGGCTTTTGTAATGGGCCAAGGACTTGTTAGGAATTTATATAAAGACTTTTTATTAACTAAAAACACATCATAATCCCCTGGAGATCAAGCTTAAGTCGAAATCAATGGAGTCTATTTAGGGTTCTTCATTAATTTTTCTTCTTTCAAAAATTCTAAGGTAAAATCTTCAATACACTTTTTAATTAAATTGTTTTTAATTCTATTACAATCAATACATGATGGATCTAGGGTTAAGTTAATTATGAATTCTGTATTATAATGGTGTAAACATGATTAGATTAATTAGAGATAATAATTATACATGGTGATGGTAATTAATTAAGCTAATTGTGTTAAATTCATTTTTAAAATTGTGCTAAATTTTATGTCACTTGTTTTGATCATATCTAGAGTTCTACAAACCCTTATTTTGCGATCCAAGCATCCCTGAATAGTTATTTGAAGTGGCTTTCAAATGCAAGAAACTATAACTAAATTGGAGGTCGGGAGGTGGGTCAAATACAGGTTAGACAATCGGAGGTCAAAAGAGTTTTGAAATAAGTCGGGTTTAATTTAATGTTTTAAGGTGATTGGGGTACTTAGGAGTTCACTTGAGCCCTCTAATGAGCATGGTAGTTATTTTATATATTAAATAAGAGACCTGAAGGGTGGCTAAGCAAATGGGTTAGGGTAAGACCCCCTAATCATAACAAACTTTTTGTATGTTCAAAATCAGTAATATGTGGATAGGCAGAAGTATATATATATATATATATATATATATATATATATATATATATATATATATATATATATATATATATATATATATATATATATATATATATATATATATATATATATATATATATATATATATAAAAATATTGAGGCCTTAACAGTAGCTTTAAAGTAAGGGCAAAAGGGAGGAGTTAGCTGACATATGTCAGCGCATAGGTTTTCCTTTACAGAGATCATGGGTATGGTTAGGTGGGCGTTTGGCTTATAGTTTGGAGACCTAAAAACCAGGACTGTTTTGGGTAAAATGTTAACGAGACGGGTTATGAAGTAAACTAAGTTAAGGGTTTTATAGAGGGGTGTAATGAGATGATTAGAGCATATAAATGAGGTATATATATGGGAGAAGGTTAGATGTCCATCATGGGTTGATGAGCCATCTTAGTGTTTGGTTCATGTTTTGATTGTGTGCTTTTGTTTGTTAGTTTTTTGCTAGTGCGCGGATTTTTGGAGAAGCTCAATCATGTGAGTTTCATAGTCCCATATCTTTTAATGATTTTCACTTCCATATGGGATGGAAGAGACACTCTATGGTTTTGTAAAGAATGATGTGAATGTTTTTATAGTTTGTGAGGGACTTGTGTGTATACTTATGTGATTAACTGCTATGTGATTCTTGATTGTGTTTATGATTTGGATCGGGGGACACGTACCGTCTCAGTTATTGTGGTTTGACTTGGTACCAAGGGGATGTTGACAAGGCGTGGCCTTGGGGAGGTACATAGATGTGTGAGAATCTATGGGACCAATAGATAATGACAAGGCGGGACCTTGGGATTGGTACATAGGTGTATAGGCGCCTATGGTACCACGGTGTTTGGTAAGACTGGGAGCCTTGAATTTGGTTTGGAATGATTGATCTTGAATGTTAGTTGTTAATGCATACTTGTAGCACATTGTCCATATGTTTAGTGGTTTATGGTTGTTCGCAGCTTATTATAATCTATTTTCGGTTGGAGTCTAAACCTATGACTCTCACCAACATTATGTTGACCTGTTTTAGTGTCTCTTTCAGGTGATAAACTGGTTAAGCGTAAGAACATATGTGGCTAGGATTGGAGTCGCGTAGGAATGCATTTAGAAGGAGATCCCCGTTCCTTCTTAGTTTATTTTTCTGTTTGTTTCAATAAGTGATACTATGAACCTATATGTTGATTTGTTTGTGTTATTTGTTTGTCTTGGGTAAGAGGTAGGACTGTTACCTACTTACCTAGACTCCTGCATTGATGAGATATTTTCATGACATTTGTTTCACCTTTTATGACATTTCTAATTCATATAGTTCTCTCTATGGACACGCTATTGTTGTGATGATATCCATGTGTCGCGTCCCATATTCCGCCATGGTGGGGTGTGACAAATGGCATCAGAGCCAATGGTTATAGAGAATTAGGTTGCGTAGTCTAGTAACCTAGTCTATAGCTTAAGGGTCCCTACATATAGGCGTCATAGGAGTATGTGTGCATTTTATATTAATTAAAGTTTTCTGGATGTTATTGGTTTTTACTTGTGATGTTTGTTAAGTTTTGACTAGTATGGGTTGAACCATAGTAGTTCATACTTAGCCACATGTTATTTTCTTTTCGGGGTGTGACTAGTGCTGGTTGAACCATAATCATCCACGCTAGTCATTGTCGTATTTTGCTTAAATTGTACATTATAGTACATAATTTGGTACAAGGTAGTTTCTATCTTTTGTTGGGTTATTTTATGTACCTGAGGTATAGTATTTTTCTTTTGATGTTTAAGTCATGTTCCCTAAGAATCATGTGGTGGTTAGAGTTATTAGGAGTAGGTGGATATGTAGGATTTAAGCTGTTTCCACTCTTATGGGCGACATGACTTATAACTGATTATGTTTTCGTTTTGGATTTAGTCTATGCTGTTTTAGCTAGACTATGGATATATGTATTTCAAGAGTTTGACTATGTTATTTTAATGGATGGAGTTTTGGACTTTTTTTGGTTATGTGGTAGATGGATATATGTGTTATGTGTTGTATTAATTCTTATAAGTGTCATCATAGGAAGGAGTGCATTGGGGAAGGGTAATTGTATAAGTATGGTGGCCAACATAGTTATACAAGTACCACAACGTCAATGGATTCCCAAGTATGATTGCTTAAAAGAGGGTTAGTACATGCTTGTATAGTAGATGTTAGATGGATTTAAGTATATGTATCCCGATATGCCTATATATGTATGATCCCCTACAATTATCGATTGTATCCTTAGGAGGGTGGCTAACTCCCTTTTTTTATATTAACCTCCGTTGTAGCGTATTCTTTGAGTTTCGTATTTCACGTGTACGTTTTAAAATGGTGTTCTTGGTTTTAAGTCTATTGAAATAACTTGGGATTTCTTTTGAGATAATGAAATCTTTTGTGTTGGGTCTTACATTTCTTTTGGTCGGTATATATTGAAAAAAAAGGGACTTGGAAATCTACTATAGAGTTAGATAGTTGGTTGTCTTCGGTAAAATAAGGGTAAGGTGTTGGAGTCGTGTTTGAAACAAGATGTAACATAAGATTTTTTTTAATCAACACTTATTTATTTAAAATTTTAAAAGACTTTCTTTAAAATAAAGCGAAAACAAATTTCTTTCTACTTAAATAGTTTATATAAGTGAGGTTAATCAATATACGTCATTTATAATTATTTATGCAAGACTAAACAAAGTTCATGAAAATTTTACATACATTTATTTCTTTTCATTTAAAAAGGATTACGTTAATTACTAAGAGGATACTTTAGTTTTTTTTTAAAAACAACTAGTATAAAACTGTTTTGGTCATAACTTGTTCGTTTTTAAAGCTTTTTGGGTGATTCAAAAGCCTAAAATTATGTACTCAGAATGTACTTTTCAAATATTTGGTATGTATAGTCATGGGGTGTCAGTAGCTTGATCGAAATTTTGGTACAAGTGACGGGTTCAAGGTTAAGTTTTGAATAGTAGTTTTTTTTATGATTTGGGATGCACGGGATACCTAGTCTTTGAGTTGAGTTTTGAGATCGTCTAGAAGGTTGTTTGTAGATTGTTTGAGTCACATAGATGTGGTGAGGAAAGAAAAAAAAAATATTCTTTTGGAAAAGTCGATCTTGTGCACGGTTTAAATAATATGTCGCGGGGCATAAGATGTTTTTGGTTGCCATTAAGTGTTTCTTGGATCATTTTTCGTTGTCATGAGTCATTTGAATTGGTACATGTTTGAGTTTTCCTTTTGAGTTTTCGTGGTTTTTGTCTGTTTTAACTCGTGCGCGTGAAATGTCGTTAGTTATCCGTGGGTTTGATTCATTGATCGTATCTAGTGGATTCAGGATGTAGTTTTGGGTTCGTATTGATTGGGAGCGTTGAGGTAGACATATGAAAGACTTGGTCGCGCCTACACGATTAAGTAGGTGGCCCTGAGAGAATGGTGGGAATGCCCTTAGTCGGGGTGAAAGAGTTAAAAGTTCGTAGACGAACTAATGTGGTCATGAGGTCTCATAGGAGTGCCAAGGGAGATGAATAGAGATTTGTATAATGTATGAATATTGGCACAAGTAACGCGCGATAGAGAGTGTTGGAAGGGATATAATACCTCAAAGGTATTTATGATTGTTCGTAAGGCATGTAAGTTTTCCGAAAATTTCCTGAGATTTAGTAGGTTTGCCTATTACTGTGAGGTAGAACCATAAATAGAGCAAGTAGGAGAAATGAGAGGAGTTGTAGTTAGTGCCTTTCCAAGGAAATTGTTGATGGAATGATTTTAAGAGCAAGAGTTGTTAGAAATTGCAACGGATGCAAGGTAAAATTTGAGTTGCTTAGTAGTAGATTGGCTGTGAAAAGCGGTTGAGTGGTCTGATAAGAGGAAGTATTGTTATTTTAGAATACGTGTAGATTTTTGCGAGTAGAACGAGGTAGAAATTTATTCGTATTGCTTCTAAGAGAGGGTGCAAGGAGGACGTAGTTGAAACTGCTAAGGATGTTGTATGAACGCTTTGGGTTTACGGTTATGATTTTGGCTTCGCCGAGGCGCTAACAGTTTTCATGGAGTCAATGAACCGGGGGTGCATGACAATATATAAACGAGTTGTCATCGGGAGCATCGGCGACATCTTGATCTACTCAAATCTAAGAAGGAGAGCGAGGCGAATTATGATTTGGTTTTGGAGTTGTTAGGAAACGGAATTATACGTGAGATTTTCAAGTGTGAGTTTTAGGATTAAGTTGTCCAGGACGAGTAGTCAGAGATGATGGCATATCGTGGAACCAGCAAGCGGCAAAGTGAAGAAGGGTGAGGAAGCGTTTTGGAGGCTGAAGAGGTGGATTGAATAATGAGCAGATCTTGGAATTATCGGAAGGACTGGATGAATTCACGAAGCATGACGATACGTGGAGCAAGGATTTAGATGTATACGAGAACGACAAAGAAAGGCGGTTGTTTATACGTTGTGGGAACTAAAGATTTGGAAGAACTAGATAAACTTAGTTACTGGAGCTGGATTGTTATATCTGCCTAGAATGCTAGAGGCATTTGGGGTACGAGACGTATAGAATGATCTATACAGATCATGAACGTCTCCAACACATATTTAATCATCTTGATTGAACATTTGGAAAAGGTGATGGGTGGATTTAAGTGATGAAAGAAAATTGCAAGGCCAAGTACCATCTGGGAAAGGCAAGCATGGTTGATGAGACATGGAATAAGAAGAATGAAGTGAAGCTGAGACGAACTTGAACTATATGGATGACGTATTAGGGTGGTTTGTATGAACGATGTAGGTTGCACGATTTGAGTTGTCTAAATCAGAGAACGCGTCAACATGTATGTTGCGTGGCTTGGACAATCATATGGAGAAAAGGGGCGTAGACTATACTTCCTACATAGATAGGAGTAGCTTAGAAAGGGTAATGTAAGGACGAAGTTGGTGAAAGGGATACATAATGGGGTGGAGGAATAAGTACGACGAGAGTTGGGTGATAGTCGATAGACTGACTAATTCATCTCATATTTCAAGAGGAACGAGAAGTCACGTAGTTGAGAAGTTGGAAGGATTGCGTACGGATGTGATGGAATAGAGGGTTTTGCGTAAAAGTTAGCCTAATATGTATCGAATGCCTTATGAAGGATTATGGCAAGGGAAGAAACGATGGGAAGCAAGCGTAGTATACCATTGATAGACTAATGTTTGGTATGAGCATACTATAAGGGTAATTGAGAAAGACGCCTAGAGAATTGGCGTGAGATTTGGAGATAGTTGGAGAACGCATTATATTAGGAAGAATTCTCCTACAAAGAGAGAGTCACCGGTGAGAGGGGCATATTCCCCATTGATGAGGATGTAAGGAATAAAGGAGGAAACACCTAAATTATAGGCTGAAGACGGGATATAAGATGGTATGGAAATTAAGATTGTGGAGAGACAAGCGAAAAGTAGTATGGAGGAAGAATGATTCGAGGGAGCAAGAGGTTGTGAAGATAGTGGGGTTATATTGAAGAGAAACCGTTAGAGCAAGAGGTTAGTAGTCACGAACAATGGAACGTCCACCTAGAGAAAAGGTGTAACACATGTTAGTATGAAGGATGGTTAGTTACTTGGTGCCGAGCATGGGAAAGCAAGGATGAGGTGGTGGTTATGACATGTTTCTTGTGAATATTATGGGAAGCTTTTGGTTATGCAATCCTACATATACCATTGGATGTGTTTAAGGTTGGGAGAACTTCCGAATGATGGAAAATCCGTAGAGGATAGAAGCCGTTAGGTATGGTGATAGGAATTGTAGTAGAAACTGCTGGAGTTAATTCATAGGAGATGAGGTGGATTACCGTTACAGTGAGATGAAGTTAGAAGCGGCCAACGTATTGGACCGGAGGTGGATCGGAAAACTATGAAGGTGGTGGCAGTGACTAAGTAGAGGTTAAAAATAGCAAAGAACCGACAAGAGAGCTATGCGGACAAGAGGCGTAAGCCGTTGAGATTTGAGATAAAGTTATGCTAAAGGTTTCACCATGGAAAGGGGTGATGCGGTTTGGAAAGAAAAGGGAAGTTAGCACCTAGATTTGTGGTTCCATTTGAAATCCTTGAAAGGATTGGGCTAGTGGCGTATAGGTTGAGATTACCAGAGGAATTGAGTAGTGTGCATGACGTATTTCATGTATCAAACTTGAGGAAATGCTTAGCAAGAACTGTCTTGCAAGTACCGTTAGATGATATTAGTATGGATACGAGTCTTCGTTTTATCGAAGAGCCGATAGAGATTTTGGGTCGTGAAGCTAGGACGTTGGATAAAAAGGGTAATATACCGTAGTTATGGGTAGATGGAATTTGGAACGTGGACTAGAGTTCACGTGGGAACGGGAAGGATCTATGAGGAGCAAGTATCCTCAGCTAATTGATAATGACGATCCTAAAAAGTAAATCTCGGGACGAGATTTCTATTAGGAGGGAGTGATGTGACAACCGTGGTTTTGAGGTTCGTCACTTGGTCTTATTTTAAGGTTAATTTATGTGTGACTATGTGATTTGCGTGTTTACATGTTATTTTGCGTGAACGAGGCTGGTGTGGATATCGTTTATGGGTATAAAGTACTCATAATTAAATCGAGGAATGGTTATTTCATGTTCATGAACTCACAAATTAGTGACTATGAAATGAAATGGTGTTATTTTGGTGTTTTACGTATACGTATAAGTGTTATAGTAAATCGTATTTTTTTTACGATTTGGGGTTTAGCATTTAGAGGTCTCGGGTAAGGTGTATAGTCATGTGAGTATTTTTCGGGATGGTTTTAAGTCATTTAGGACTTATTTATAAAGTTTATTTCAAAATTTAAGATTTTTTTTAAAACTGTATATTTTACGTTTTTTTCGGTATACGCGTAAAATTGACTAGTTTTACGGTTTTAAGGTTTCGGAGGCTTTAGGAGCTGAAATAAATTAAGTTAAATTAAGGTATTATTAATAATATAATAGTAAGTAATAAAAAGAAAAAAAAAATATGTTAAAGTCGGTTTAGGCCGATTAAAAAGAAAGAAAAGGGAAAAAAGGAAAAAAAAGGGAACCGGGCTTTTGTAATGGGCCAAGGACTTGTTAGGAAATTATATAAAGACTTTTTATTTACCAAAAACACATCATAATCCCCTGGAGATCAAACTTAAGTCGAAATCAATGGAGTCTATTTAGGGTTCCTCATTAATTTTTCTTCTTTCAAAAATTCTAAGGTAAAATCTTCAATACACTTTTTAATTAAATTGTTTTTAATTCTCTTACAACCAATACATGATGGATCTAGGATTAAGTTAACTATGAATTCTGTATTATAATGGTATAAACATGATTAGATTAATTAGAGATAATAATTATACATGGTGATGGTAATTAATTAAGCTAATTGTGTTAAATTCGTTTTTAAAAACTGGGCAAAATTTTATGTCACTTGTTTTGATCATATCTAGAGTTCTACAAACCCTTATTTTGGAATCCAAGCATTCCTGAATAGGTATTTGAAGTGGCTTTCAAATGCAAGAAACTAGAACTAAATTGGAGGTCGGGAGGTGGGTCAAATACAGGTTAAACAGTCGGAGGTCAAAACAGTTTTGAAATCAGTCGGGTTTAATTTAATGTTTTAAGGTGATTGGGGTAGTTAGGAGTACACTTGAGCCCTCTAGTGATCATGGTAGTTGGTTTATCTTTTAAATAAGAGACTTGAAGGGTGGCTAAGCAAATGGGTTAGGGGAAGACCCGCTAATCATAACAAACTTTTTGTATGTTCAAAATCGGTAATATGCGGATAGGCAAAAGTATATATATATATATATATATATATACATATATATATATATATATATATATATATATATATATATATATATATATATATATATATATATATATATATATATATATATATATATATATATATATATATATATATATATATATATATATATATATATATATATATATATATATATATATATATATATATATAATCGGTGCCTTAACAGTAGCTTTAAGGTTGGGGCAAAAGGGAAGAGTTAGCTGACATATGTAAGACATAGGGTTTCCTTTACAGAGATCATGGGTATGGTTAGGTGGGCATTTGGCTTATAGTTTGGAGACCTAAAAACCGGGACTATTTTGGGTAAAATGTTAAAGAGACGGGTTATGAAGTAAACTAAGTTAAGGGCTTTATAGAGGGGTGTAATGAGATGCTTAGAGCATATAAATGAGGTTTATATATGGGAGAAGGTTAGATGTCCATCATGGGTTGATGAGCCATCTTAGTGTTTGGTTCATGTTTTGATTGTGTGCTTTTGTTTGTTAGCTTTTTGCTAGTGCGCGGATTTTTGGAGAAGCTCAATCAGGTGAGTTTCATAGTCCTATATCTTTTAATGATTTTCAATCCAGATGGGATGGAAGAGACACTGTATGGTTTTGTAAAGACTGCTGTGAATGTTTTTATGGTTTGTGATGGACTTGTGTGCACACTTATGTGATTAACTGCTATGTGATTCTTGATTGTGTTTATGATTTGGATCGGGGGACACGTACCGTCTCAGTTACTGTGGTTTGACATGGTACCAAGGGGATGTTGACAAGGCGGGGCCTTGGGGAGGTACATAGATGTGTGAGCATCTATGGGACCAATGGATAATGACAAGGCGGGACCTTGGGATTTGTACGTAGGTGTATGGGCGCCTATGGTACCACGGTGTTTGGTAAGACTGGGAGCCTTGAATTTGGTTTGGAATGATTGATCTTGAATGTTAGTTGTTAATGCATACTTGTAGCACATTGTCCATATGTTTAGTGGTTTATGGTTGTTCACAGCTTATTATAATCTATTTTCGGTTGGAGTCTAAACTTATGACTCTCACCAACATTATGTTGGCGTGGTTAAGCGTGAGAACATATGTGGCTAGGATTGGAGTCGCGTAGGAATGCATTTAGAAGGAGATCCCCGTTCCTTCTTTGTTTATTTTTCTGTTTGTTTCAATAAGTGATATTATGAACCTATATGTTGATTTGTTTGTCTTGGGTAAGAGGTAGGACTGCTACCTACTTACCTAGACTCCTGCATTGATGAGATATTTTCATGACATTTGTGTCACCTTTTATGACATTTCTAATTCATATAGTTCTCTCTATGGACACGCTATTGTTGTGATGATATCCACGCATCGCGTCCCATATTCCGCCATAGTGGGGTGTGACATTGGGCCTTCAGAGTTCTGTTTTTAAAATCAAATTTTGAGTCATACTGGAAGTTTTGGGCTTATTTGGTTGACTTTTTCTTATTGGGCCCAAATTAAGCCCATTAAAGGACTGTTTTGTCTTTTATCCCATTTCTTGGCCCATTAGGGGTATTTTTGTAATTTCAACTTCATTTCTGTGTTCATTAGGTTAAAATATGCTAGTTTGCAACTTTTTAGAATTTTTTATAAATTTTGGATTTTTAATATTATTTTATTATTATTTTATTATTAAAAATTAAAATTTAGATTTTTAAAGTTTTTATATTTTTCTTAGGTTAAATACATTAAGTTAGGAATTTTACAATTTTTAGAATATTTTTATTGTCATTAGATTAATTTTTAGAATTATTTTAAGTTTAAATAGTTTTTAATTGTTTTTAAATAGTTTTTATTAATTTTAAAATTTTCAAAAATAGTTTTTAATTTAGTTAAGTCATTTTAGAGGTTTATAATTGAAAAAATCTCATTTTGGGCTTTATGTTAATTAAATTGATTTTTTGGGCTTTAATTAGCATTAAAAAATATTAGTTGATTAAATAAAAGGTTTGAGTGATTTTTGATTTTTTGTAAACTCTAATTACATTATTTAGGATTTATTGCAATTTTCTAGGAATTTTTAGGGTAAATTTTTAATTTTTTCACTTTTTTTACGGTTTTACGTGTACGACTTATCGTCTTAGTTTTAATCATAATCGTAACCGTCATTCTCTTCTAATCTCATTTATATTTTCTTTTCTCATCAATATAATCCCAAAGTTAATCATCTCTTAACACACACACCAAGCCTCCTTGAGAACGATACCCACTTTGGGTCATTACTTGTGGTTTTCCTAAATCACTTGTGTACTTACCCTAATTACGTTCTTTTTCCTAAAAGAGGTATTTTACTAGAACATCATTTATCCTCTTGAAGAAAACCATTTACTTGAGTTAGCTCATTGACTTTAGCGGTAGCAAGATAAGTTTTGTGACGTTTAGTACTCAAAGAGGTGTTATAATTACGTTTCTCTTGTTCAAGAAGTTTAAGAGTTTCGTTATATTTCTCTTGAAAATCGTCCTTTTTAACATTGACTAAACACCCTTTGTACCCCTCAACCTCATTATTCTTTTGAAGAGTCTGAGCTCTATAGCTATCAATGGTCTCACTAGATTTAATTAGAGCAGCTTTGCATTCTTCAAAATTTTGAGTGAGCGTAGCGTTTGTCTTCTTTAATTGCTTTTGACTCTTTCTAGTTTCTTTGAAATCTTTTTGTAAAGAAGCAATTAAGTTAGCAAGCGCAATACGCTCCTCATCATCATCATACTCATTTGCATGTTGATCATCCTCAGACTCATTATTGCACATGTTTGATGAATCGGGTGTGGTATTGCTATCAACCGTTTCCATCATACATGTGTCATTAATGGCTTTGGGTAGCTCACAATGCTCATGAGTATTACCAAACATACTACATTCCTCTTCAGTGTGTACCTTTCGATTGGCTCAGTATCAAAGATAAGACCATTGTCATCTTCAGTGACGTGGAGAACTTCTTCAACATTTTTCATGTACGAGTAATGTGCTTCAAGTTCTTGATCAGAGGCTTCATCGTCAGTATCATCAAGCATTGCTCCTTCCTCAGCTGATAATTTAACACCAGCTTCCATCTTCTTGCAAAGCAGCATCTTTTCCTTATGATAGCCAGAGTCTCTAACCCGTTTCGGCTTCCTACATTCCTTTGCCATATGCCCATAGCCTTGACAATTAAAGCACTGAATCCCACTTTGCTGAACCACTTGAGTACCAACAGTCTCCCTATTCCCAGCAGCAGTAGCAATCCTCTGAGTATCATTCTTAGCAGTTTGTCGGTCATACCGTGCAGAACCCTCAACATGTGTTGAATTACGTCGATCATGCCTTGGAGGACTTTCACCACGTTGACGTGTGTCATACCTTCGAGGACTCTCAACATATTGGTTCCTTGTATTTGATGATGTTCGAAGATTGTTGTTGGTGGGTTTGAAAAATTTTCTTGTAGGTCTTCATAATGAAAGCAATTTGTTGCTTCATCTCCTTATCCTTCTGAGCTAGTTCTTCATCACTGTCTCGTGATGGCTCAGGTGATGGTGATAATGCTCTTGGTTCTTTGTCTCGTGATCGTGTGGGAGCAGAATACTTATATGAAGTAGAGTATCTTGGTGAGGAGGATGTAGTTGAGTACCTTGGTGAGGATGATGTTGTGGAGAACGAGAGCGATGATCTTGAGTATGTTGAGTGGTAGACACCAAAGAAAGTGGATTAGCAGTCTTTGCTATCCTTTTAGCACGAAGTTCATTTGCCTCATTCTGAAATTGTTTCAAAATGTCAAAAAGCGTGTGATAGTTGACCTCGTCTAACTTACTTTGTTGTTTCACCAAAGTTACAAATCGTGTCCACTCAGCTTGAAGTTGCTGTAGAAATTGCACATTGACTTGCATGGTGGAGACATGCAAATTGTTTCTTGTCATGTCATTCATCATCTTGTAGAACCTTGAGTAATATGAATCAATTGATTCCCCATCCAATGAAGTACATTTACCAAAGTTCTAGAACAAGTTAGTTTTGACATCTTGCTTGTTAAGTGATTCACCTTGTTTCAAGAGTTCAATGGCAAACCACATCTCTTTAGCAGTAGAGCAAGCATCAACCGTTGAGTAAATATCATCCCCAATCCCACTTAGAATCAAATAGATTGCTTCTTTCTCTGCATCAATCCAAGCACGTTTCTCTTTCGAAGTTTTCTCATATGTTTCCTCAATTGTTTGCTCATCGGAACCGGTCGTCGAGTCGGTTGCTGGAATTGCAGGAATGGTTATGGTTGTGAGAGTATTGTGTCCTTCTTTGATGCAATGTCGAAGAACATCACCATTAGGTTTGGTGTTAAGATATCGAAGGAATCGTGATTGCCATTGTGCATATCTACCAGTGACAAGCATTGGTGGTCTCTCTTTGTTACCCGCCACGATGATGTTGTTATTGGTAACACGATATTCAGTAGTAGAATCCATCTCAAGAATGAAGTGAAGTGAATGGGATCTTAAGTAGATGTTGTTGTAAGTAGATTGTGGGTGAAACTTCAAGAAATGGTGTGAAAGCCCTAAACAATGTCTTCCTAAGAAACGAAAAAATCGTAGGCGAAAAATCACACGAGTTAAAAAATTTCAAAATCATGTTTTTGAAAATTTTATAACAATTCGGAATAACTTTCCTTTATCTTATCCGGAATAGCAAAATTCTTATCCGGAATCCTTGTACTTGAGCTTATCCGGAATAAATGATTCTTTAGCTTATACAGAATCTGTTTTTCTAGCCTTATCCAGAATGCTTGTTGGCAACGTTATCCAGAATATGAAGAAAATTGATATCCGGAATATGTGAAGTTTTCCTTATCCGGAATTTGAGAAGTTTTCCTTATCCGGAATCCGTGAAGTTTCCCTTATCCTGAATCGATGATACTTAGGTTATCCGGAATACAAAAATTGTAGATCTTATCCGGAATCTATATTCCCACTACTTATCCGGAATGTGGACGAAAAAACTTGTTATCCGGAATCCAACTTGGTTCTTCTTATCCGGAATATCACAAAAAGGCCTTATCCGGAATCACAAACTTTTGCTTATCCGGAATACTTGTAAAACGTACTTATCTGGAATATTATCCGAGTGGTTATCCGGAATCCAAGTGAATTTCTTATCCAAAATCCTTACAAATTTTCTTATCCGGAATGTTTTGGTGAAGCTTATCCGGAATATATGAAAACCCTTGTTTCCCGACATCAGTATCCCTCAAAATCCGGATAGTGAAACATTCCAAGAACTTGTTTTTTTCAAACTTTTTCCAAAAATCAAACCAAAATTACCAACTTTTTATAAAAATCAAGAAAAATGATACACACAAATTCCTACCACAACTTTGTAGGCAATCTTTATATAGATTTTGAGCTTGAAAACAGAAAACTTTTTGAGACGAGATGATTTGAAGAATAAAATCACACGAATCAAAAGATGATAATGACAAACTAAACACGAATCTACCCCATGGCGATCGATACCAATTGTTGTCCCTAATAATATGATAATAGATTAAAGAAATGAGATGAAAAATATATGAATTTTAGAGATAGAAATTAGTGAGAGAAAGTAGAGAGAGAGATGATTAACTTGTGAAATTAGATTAAGAGAAATTATGAGATCATCCACCCTCCTGACATGCTAGGAGGGTGCTTATATAGTCCACCCACATGCGAGCTCTCTAATAGACTATACTGTTTTGGGCCGGGCTTGAATAAATGCTTAGTACCTTAAAAGAGGCCTTTTAAGCTAATCATCAAGCCCGTAATGTCACGACTATTTTAACTAACTATTACAACATTCTAATAAATATTACAACATAAACCTATGATCGAGCATTCTTGTTTAACTCAATATTTTGAGGCTAACAAGGGGGGACTTCTATCGAAGTTAAGTGGGCTTTTCCTTGTATTTGTCCACATTTTAATCGGAAAATTGATTTTTCGAAAATTTTCAAAATTTTTGATCTATTTTGGCCTAGTTGTATTTTCCTTTGTTTTCGTTATTTTCTTTCATTAGAATAAATTTTAATAATATGGTTTTAATAGGTTTAGATGTCTTTGATATATTAGGCCCGTCTTGAATCTTTTGACTCAACCTGAGTTTACTTATCCAAGATTACTCTAGCTAGTATCCTTAACATTTTTAAGTCAAGTTTTGCTAGGCTTTTATATAGGGAACTTTAAAACGCGAAAGTCTTAACTCTTACGGGTTAAGAACAAGAACTTTTCGCAAGTTCCTATAATTGATCCTAGAAGGTCGTTTATCAAGGGAACTTCAAAATGCGAATTCTAAACTTGAAAAAGTCTTAGAAGTTGCAAGATCCTATAGATGACTTGAAAACCCAAAACTTTGATTTAATAGGCTAAGCATCCACGAGTCTCATACCTTGAGATTTTAAATTGTGAAGAACGAGAGATGATAGAGTCAATTATAAGTTTTGTATTCTTTCATGAATGTATGTGAGTTAATTATGAGCTTTTTCTCCCATCGCTTGTTAATAAATATAATTGCAATAAGTAAGGTCGTACGATTTGAAAAGTTACTTAGCTTCTAGCCCAAGATCGTTTAAAAGTTTCTCGGTATTAATTAGAGTTCATAGCCAAGGCATAACTTATTGAAGCGGGATGCGAAGATTGGCGAGTCCGAAAAGGCCCTAACAAGGCATGAGGGATACATTTTGTTGCTAAAGATCTAAAGTGATGTGAAGAATAATTTATCAAAAATCAATATGAAGGATCGAGACACACGACGAAAAGTAAATACTTCCCTAAAGATCATCGAGAAGTTTATTCGAAAATACCCTAGCAAGGTATGAGGATAAATAGATCCAAGTCCTAAAAGAAGGCGTATCGTTGTATATCAAAATCCCAAATAAAGATTGGAGAAAAATGAAGAAGTCGTGGTCCAAGTATGAAGAATCTCTCAAAACTTCAAGTGAAGAAATTCCTATTATGAAGAGAAGACCATTATTTCATGAACGTCTCTCAAGATTTGAAGTATGAAGTCAATGCCAAATATCGTTCCGAGAAAGGTCTCAAATCGTGAAACGAGTTATGCCAAGATATGAACTTTATGAGGTCTCGAGAAGCAGTTTTAAAAGATTTTGTCCTTTAGCTAACTATTGATTAAATCGTCCTACTTTATTTAATAACTATCAAAATAAGTCAACAATGCATCCTTGTGATCATTCAAGACAAAAATAAAATATAAGAGATACACCTAGGAATAAGGGAGTCTAAGTGAATAATTGAGCCACATGAGTAAGTGTTAGTTTGCTAACTTATAATAACAATGATCTCGTTTTTAAGCTTGTATGGGGAACGTGAAACTTGAGAGTGATAAACATTCATGACAACCTAAAGCCCTAATGTAAGTCTTTGATTTCATTACTTGTTTTCTTCCTTCAAATATTTTGTTATCTTCTATCTTTTTACGTTTCCTTAATGTCTTGTTTTTAATAAAGGCCAAGGTGGGTTAATTATGATGGAAAATGTAAATCTTGCTTTGTAATTAATGCATTGGATGAGGGCATTGCAATGGTCAAGTGTAGGGGATTTGATAGGTGTGAAAACACCCATCCTTTTACCACTTAATTATAATATTAACCAAGCTAAAACGTATATTTAATGTCGTAAAAGTCGGAATTATGCGTGGTTTGTGTTTTTATTGTGTTTTAGGACCAAAAGATGAAAAAGGAAGAAAACACGAGCTTTCACGGTCTTTTATCGAAGATAAAGGCAAAAGACGAAGTCAAAAGATCAAGAGTGCAAAAAGAACGGAAGTCCAAGGCCTATTCTGAAGATTTATCGAAGAAAAAGTCTAAAGACGGAAGTTTAACGAAGTCGAAGAACCAAATCTAATAAAAAAGAAAATTAGAAGACGAGTTCATTTCATATCGACAAATCCCGAGACAACATCGAGAAAGACGAAGAATTTAAAAGACGAAAAGACGAGAAGAAAGAAGAAAAGCAACAACACATTTACTCCTCCTATAAATACCCTCCTAATGTGTCATTAGGAGGTGGTTAGATAATTTTTAGTTAGTTTTAATTTTTGTAAGGTAATTAGGAGTAGCTTAATATTACTTTCTCTCTCTAGCTTTTCTTTCATGTTTTAAGCTTTTTCATTAATCTTGTATTTGGAATCTTAATCATCTTTAAATTCAAGCTTTTTAGATGATCATTCTCATTCTAGCTTTCTTTATTTTTAATCTTGTTTAATTTTTATAATCATGTAGTTTGTTAATCATGTTCTTTGTTTGATTGATGTTTTTGTTTGATTGTGCTTATTGGTTTTGATGTGTTTGATTGTTTTAGCTTATTGTGTTTTGTGCTTATTGTGTGATTTGCTTATTTTTAATTAAGTGTTCTTAAAAGTTATTTTATAAAAAGTTGATTTTAAATATTTTGACTATTTAGTGTTTTTAAATGTTTTTAAATTTTAGCTTATTTGCTTTTTCTTAAATTTGATTTGGTTAAGTTTTTAGATAAGTGCTTATTGGTTTTAGCTTATTACTAGTTTTGCTTAATTTTTAATCCTTATCCGGGTTCCAAAAACCCCTTTTTCCCGAATTAAGTATAGAAAAACCCTTTTCCCGAACTTTGTACTACTCCTTTATTCCGAACTAGATTAAAACTCATCTTTCCGAATTACTTAAGAAACATTGGCATTCCGGATTGTATGCGGAATTTATATTCCGGATAGTGAACCAAGTCAGGATTCTGAACTAGGTGAGAACAACACATTCCGAACTGTTATCCGGAATCCTTGATTCCGGATTAGGTCTAATCTTATCCCGAATTGTGTGTGTGATTTTGTCCATTCCGTATTACATTCAAGACCTGGATTCCGGATTATGTTAGGATGATGGATTCCGAATTATACTAAAACTTTGTATTCCGGATTGAGTTTGAGATACGTATTCCGGATTAGGTTCAAGATTCATATTCCGAATTAGTTGGTGACAAGCTTATTCCGAATTGAGTTGGAGTTCTTGATTCTGGATTATGTGCAAGTGGATGATTCTGAATAAGGTTTAGCATAGGGACTCCGGATTAGGTTAAGTATTTAGTTTCCCGACTTAGGTTTTGTCTCTTGTTTCCTGACTTAGTTTTAAATCTTTATTTTTCCCGTCAAATTTCTTAAGTGTTATTTTAATTATTTTATCTTAGATTTATTTCAAGGTTGCATTTTTATTAAGTTTTCAAATTTTACTTTTAAAAGTTTTAATTTCTCGTCATTTATTTTTAAGTCTTAATTTTTAGTTTAAATTTTAAAACTTCCATTTTTACTCAACGACATTTACATTTTCATTTTACTTTTAGTTTAAAATAGATAATCATATTTGTTTATTTTTCACCAAGAACAACTGAGTCACACTTTCAACTGTAATTAATTCGATAAGACCGATTTAACGAACTTTATTTTTATACTTGGTAAACCCTTGTATTAGTGCTCTTGGTTCTTTACCTCGTGATCTTGTGGGAGCTGAAGACTTAGACGAAGTGGAATATCTTGGTGAGGATGATTGAGTAGAGTATGACTTGGGAATACGAGAGTGATGCTCTTGGACGTGTTGAGTGGTAGAAACCAAAGCAAGTGGATTAGCAGTCTTTGCTATACTTTCAGCTCGAAGTTCATTCGCCTCATTCGCCTCATTCTAGCTAAATCAATGATAATTGATTTAACAAGGAGTTAGCCCTAGATCATTAGAAACCCTAACCCGCCTATGTTTTCTTCCTAATTTCACTTCAAACCTTTGTTAAACTTCAAACCATAGACGGAAACTTCTTAATTATAATTTCTGAACCCTAATTATACACAAATCCATCACTAATCACATTCCTAAACCCTTAATTACAATAATTACAAAATTACAAAGTTACAAGCCCTAATTTAGGAATCGACTAGATTTTTCCCTCCAAAAACACATTTAATACCTTTCCCTCCCATTTTTAAACTTAGGATCGGATCAATGGGATATTTTGGGATATTTCTAAGTAGGTGATGTACCTACTTGTGGGTTACACATCTTCTCATCCTAAACCTTGTCGTGACCATTTCTAGCCACAAACCATGGATTGGATGGAATCTAGCTCCTATAAACTTGAATATATCTTTCCTAGCGTCGCTTATTCACTAAGTTATCTATGTTACACGTTTACAAGCCAAAATTGGAGCCTAAGTGTTGGAAACACTATAAATAGGGGCGAACTCTCATAGTTAAAACCTATACCCCGTTTTCTCTTAACCTCCTACCTATTCTTAAATTCAAATTATATATACAATCTTGGACTATTAGAATACCAGAAAACAGGTCTATAAGGAAGCCATTGAAGCTCTTGAAGCTTTGATAGCAAGCAGTGTTCATAGGAAGCCATAAGGAGCCATTTTGGAGCTACCTAGGTAATCTCTATGTTAACTAATCTTTGATCTTGTTATAGTGATTTCTTAAAATTTTATAATGTTCATATAATGTTAGAAAGATAATCTAAAAGAAGTTAGGTCATATGATCATTTAGAATTAAAGTTATAAGTTAAAGATGTCTTAAAACCCTAGTTTTGTAATTTACATAAAATAAAGCAAAATCCAATTTCAAAAGCTATAATTCTGAAGAAATGTTGTTATTATGATTATAAATGTGTTTGAAACTTTTTTCTAAAATTCTAGATCATTTGGTGCATTTTTGAGGTTGTTATGTGATTTTTACAAGTATAGGGACTAAAACTGTCATTTTTGAAACTATTCAATATTTTGGGACAAAAGTGTCATTTTATGAAATCTATAACTATAAGAATAAATATCGGAAAGTTTGAGACCCTAAGGTTAATATTTTAGAGTTTAAAATGCAAATACTAAAATTATATACTTTAGGGGTTAAAAGTGTAATTATGCCAAAATATAACTATAAGGGCTATTTTTGCCAATTTTAGAGGTAAAGAAGATAAATTATAAATACAAGAAAGTAATGAATGTATCATGTTAGTTGGGAGCTTTGTGCAAAGATGTTTCATCTCGATACTACGTTCTGACTGAGTGGTTGGATTACGATTTAAAGTGCCCTCGCTCCTCAAACGTTTATAGAATGGATTTTGAGTATGATGGCCCGAACAATGATACTTTAATTACAAAAAATACTAATTAAAGAATACATATCTAACTTAAAAGTATTAAACTTAAGATCGAAGAACTATATAGAATGTGTTAATCCAGGTTTGTGTGAGATCAAGTTGTGGTCTGTGTGACTAAGTTGTTTATCTGTGAATGAAACATATATGATATAGCTGATACCTTATGGATCTCAGGTGAGTTTATAACCTCACTAGCGCTGATTATTAAATGATCTGAAAACCCGTGAGGGAGATATATGCTAAAACTAGAATACAATAGTTTTTTGTTTGCTGCCTGTTACGATTGTTGACACTACGCTTACTTGTTGCCATTAAGTCCCTTTTTAATCATGACCGTTAATCAGAAGTGAGCGCTAATATTATGAATAGTACTATTTGGGGACTGACATCCCCTATCTGGGCAAGTCGCACTTGCTGGAATGTCGACTAGTTCCTACCTAGGCTAAACGGATACACTTTATTTTGTTTTCCTTGGGAGTCTGGAAAACTACCTGCATGAAGGCAATTTGTTGGTGCATGAGCTAGTTCAATAATAATTGATTATATTATGTGAGTGAATAACACTGTAGCTCAAGAAAAGTATCTTGATGTGATAACCCGAACCCGTGGTCATTATTTAATTATATTTTTACGTATAGTTTTGAAATTTTTGATGAGATTGAATGTTATGATGTTTGGTGATTTGAATTGAACGAATGTTGAAAGTTATATTTTTACGTTTTGACGAGTTGCTAGGATTATTAGTGATCATGATATCAACGGATGCCTAAAATTTTACGTTTAATTTCTAGTTATGTCGATGTTTAACATTTTGACGTTTTTATTTTTAATTTCGTATTAAGTCATGACGGGACTATATAATATCATATTTTGTGTCCGTTTTAAGTTTTGAGAAGTATTTTTATGAAACCGAGACCCGTTAATATTTTCAAAATTGACTAATAGTCATTTCCCGCTTTTTAACAAGTATTTGCAATTTAGTCAACAAGAATCACAATTGACAAAAAACTAACCTAAACTTTTCCCATATAAAAAGAGAAAATTGTAACAAATAAACACACAAAACCACTCGCAACAAAAATCTACTCCATCTCTCTCTCCCACTCCATCTTGCCGTCACCCCCTAGCCACCAAAAACCACCATCATCTAAATTTTGAGCTCGAATCCTTAAAAACCAATCAAAGAACCATCTTAGTTTCTTGATGAAAAGCATGTGTTTTGATCTTGTTTATGTGTTGTAAATAGGTGTTTGTGATGATATATATAATTTTTACTTGTTGCATGTTAAAATTTTTGAGTTGAGTTTTATTTGATTTGATAATCTAGCATGATATGAGGTATTCGGATTAGAAGTAGTGATATTAATATGATTATTGTGGTAAAAATTAGGTTAAAATGGGTGAAAAATATGATTTTGAGTATTTTTAAGTATATATTTTTAATCAGCAGCTAAAAGCTAATTGTTGGAAAACTTATGTTTGTGTATGATATAAGTTAATTATATATTCTTGTAGATAATTTCATGAGCTTCGATTTGGTATAAAGTAGAGCTTCTAGCTCCTAACGAGCGAAAAGTTATGATAGTTTGATTATTCGTGTACCGTGAGACGAGTATCGGCACAATATATAGTTGTTGTAGATATTTGGATCGAATCTCGGGAACTATAGAAAGGATTTTGAAATGGGTCAAGGACTGATAAAAATGGTAAACATTAGAATGTTGAGTCTATTTTCAAACATGAGTGTCGGTTTTGTAAATGGAGTCGTTTATAGAGGTTAAAAAGACTATATGAGTTGATAACGTAAAACTGTCCGGTTTTTGTATTTCGAAGATGTGTCGGGCAGGGAACCTTAAAAGTAAAATATTTTAACCAACTTTTGGGAGTACTTTCCATATATAGTAAGTGAAGTTTGTGATTAGTATCGTAAACATTTGACGTGTCTAAGTAGGGAAAATAGTTTGAACGAATAGTATATATATCGACAGAATTTAATAAAGGAAATAAATAAAGTAAAAGTGTAAAAGGTCTACATGTGTAGGAATTATTTAAATGTGAATGGTGTGAGTTTACTTTTGAATTGAGTTATTTTATTTTATTAAAGTATGAAATATTACTTGAATATGATATTAAAGGTGCGTGTTTATTTTGATAGACTGTGAATCGTCAATCGTTGAGTCTATTTTCAAAGTTGAAAGTCGTCTTAGTATTGCTATTACTCAAGGTGAGTCTATAACCTCGCTTTGTACTTGTTTCGAACGATTTTAATACCCGTGAGGGGGATACATGCTATTTGAAAATAAAATGAACACAAGTCATGATTGGTTGTTTGGACCCGAATGTTGTCTGTTGTTGCCTGATGTTGCCTTGAATTGTTTAAGTACCTAAATTGTAAAAGTCACTAAATTCATGAGCCGTTAACTATGTTCTGACTTGATATTGTGAGTTAGGAATAGCCGCTTATTCAAATAACAGTACTATTGGGCTGACGACTCTATCTGAGACCAAGGCTTTACGTTGAGTAACCTCTGGGAAGGATAATCTACGAGAATAAGAATGTGGTATACTTGCAATTGATAAGGGGCAATGGAATTCATATAGTCATTCCGGCTTTAGGCGTGGGTGACTAAGTTAAGAGGTCGGTGTCATGAGCTTAATAAAATTCTATAGCTATTGCTATAAGCCAGAATGCCTGAATAATAGATTGTATGTACAACAATTATATTAAATGATCTTGATTGATTTTTCTTTTGTGTTCAAATGATGATTTGGTAAACCTATAAACTCGCTCAACCGTTGTGTTGATGATTTTAAGCATGTATTTCAGGTAATCTGATGAGTTGATCAAGGAGCTTGCTGGGGAAGGTTGCGGTGTCGCTTTTATAGTTGTTCATTCTGAAACTGTTTTCTTTCCCTGTCATTATTAAATGTTATCTTTTATCTGCAGGAAATTATAAAAATCATTTTGAGTACTATATAGTTGATAAAAGGGTTGTATTTTTGGGATGGTATTTTGAAGGGACCGAACAACTTTAGACTAAAGATAGTATTATTTTATCCTTCAATTTAAAAGTCTCATTTTGAGATTGTATAAAGTGTTTTGATGACGAGGTTTGTGTTTAGCACCCAAATGTGTATTTCCGCTGCGCAATGTAATTTGGGGATGTTAAAGATTGGTAACCAGAGCTTTTTAGTTACAGCGAATTAGGTCGATTTTTGAAAATGTCCTAAACTATAACTTTGGTGTCAAAGGTATTTTATAAAAGCAACACAACTTCTCTACAGGGCTCCGGTAAGATTATTTATTTTTGTTATGCTTTATTATTATTGATGTATCCCTAAAAAAACTTATATGAATCCCTGAGTATTTATTAAGTAAATACTACGATAAGGTATTGGTATTAATGAAAGGACGCTGAGTGCTTTCATCATAATTTCTTCTTATGAGTATTGCATAATTATCATTTGCATTGCATTGCATTGCATCGCATACATACATATTGGCATACGTAAATCATTTGCATTTGCATGACCATGCATTACATATATTTTTTTTAATAATGACCTTATCTACCCTTGAATTTTCTGTGATTGTAGAAAATAGCCAACATACCACCTAATAGTGTTAAGTCGGGATATGTTGTAAGGGGACTGAGATTTCCGTGTCAGCGAGGATGTCGTCATAAGGATACTGGTGGATTGTGGATAGTTGATGAGGATGATACGGACAATAAGAGTAAGTTTGTAGAGGCTGAGAGTGATAATTTAAGAACTGAGAGTGAAGTTGGAAGAACTGAGGTTAGAGCTGAGGTAAGAAGTTATGTTTCTTCACAGGATAGATAATTATGAAGCTCATCTTAGGCCATATCTTGAACCGTATTGGAAGTACCAGGATAGTGAGGAGTATGATGATTCCAACTATATGATAAATCCGCCGTGTCAAGGAACCTATCCGAAGTATGGATTAGAGTTTCCGCCGTGTTATGGTCCAGACGGGAGGTGTAGCAAGTTGGACCGGATGAGGACGAAGCTGGGACGAGCCAAGCTGAAGAAAATGAGGTGCCACGTCCTATGGACTGATGAAGTGATGGATCTCTGTTGTATTTTAGTTTATGTATTGTTGTGTTGTATTTGGATTATTTAGACTTTATGATGTAGTACTATGATGGAATATTATTGTTGTGGCTTAGGTTGATAAGGGTAAGTGACAGTAATGACAAGATTTTGTCATGATTTTCTCGGATTTGATGGATGTAATCTCCTATTACCCTTTATTATTTTGATGTGTCTTTATTATTTGCTTTTGTGAGTTGATTTGGTGAATTTAGGTAGTATTGTGTTGTTTGTACATGTAGTATCCATGATATATCTTGATGAAAAGATCCTTCTTTCTATCTCGATGTGTATATTTATCATGTTTCTTTCATCTGTGATAACAGTAGAAAGAATGGAGTAAGATATTTTCTGTCATTAGTGGGGATTCCACGTGACAATGTTTCTTGAAATATGTCTCCAGGAATTAACAACCTCTAGGGTAGATTATATGATTATGGAAATAGTTGTTAGAGCGTTTGAAGTTGATTGTGTTGCAAGGAATCAAGGTGCCAAAACTGAAGATGCTGATGTTCCAGTTGAAGATGCTGCTGCTGTTTTGTAAGATTGTAAAGGACGTCTGCGTGCTACCTTCATAGAAATGAGAAAGGATGCGGTGAAGATTGTCGTACGAAACTAATGGTGATTGGAAATGTGCAACTATATGGATAAGTTTAAGTAGCTGATGGATATATCGTAATACTGGTAGTAATTTGGGGAATATACCAATAGACGAAAGGAAATAGTAATTTAAAGATTGATTCTGATCCGAAATTAAGTATAGCAGAAAACGATAAAAAGGACGGCATTGCTGCGAATGTCGGCTGGAAATGAAAATTTATTTCTTCTAATAGAAAATAAACTCGGAATTCAACAGTATAAGATAAGGAAAGATAGTATTCATGTTGTTACTGTAAATTGTGTGAGTAGGAGTAATTATAATGTGTAGACGATGTATTTTGCACCATATGGGTAATTATATATCTACTTGTCGCAAGTACGGACTAGCTGGATGTTAAGCTGCGGAAGGAGAACAAGGAATATAGTTATAGGAACTAGTATTCCTGGAAGCAATGAAATGTTTTTATTATAGTAAAGGAGTATAGATAAAGGAATTGTTCAGCTAAGAGAAATCAATAGGAAAGGAATGTTGTTGTTATTGCAGCTTATATATTTTTGGAAATGCTGATAAGTCTTGAGATTCAGAGATTACAATTTATATATTTTTATTTAATACTCATTGAGTTAGTCTATTGTTTGAATAATATGTCCGATGAAGTTCTAAAGATGTTAAATTTTAGTTGACCCGAGGATGAGAAATCAACAAGAATTAACGATTAATTGAAATGAGAAACAAACTAATAAAAAGATTGTTGATAATTATATATATTAAGAAGATATTTTCTAAACATATGGAATTAAGGGATGTCATGTATTTAACCGAACTAGAACTATGTTGGAAATTACTGGAATGAGAATGAAAGTATAGTGTATGATAATTAAAGATGGAAATGATTGATTTGAAATGTTGCTGAGCATTGAGTACTGACTACAAGAATTAATAAGCGAAACTTCTATTTAAGGATTTTGTTTGATCAAAAATGAGAAGTATGTAGGAGGAAACTGTAATAGGTCGTATTTTCAGTGCACTTCACCAGTAGTAGCCGAAAGGGAATGAGAAGACGAGTTTGTATTTAAGAGCATTTTATGAATGTTATGCGGAATCGTAGAGTTTACCGTCGTCTTGGGAAAAAGAAGCTTTGTGTTAGCTTAATTTTGGAGGTAGTGTAATCTGCTTGTATATTTTGTCATTTGACACTGTTAGGAAATTAAGGATGATAATTTGATCAATTGTAAGGATTGGCGGATGAGACAACAAGAATAATCTGATAAGACTGGAAGGGTAAGTCATAGGAAGCATAGTATTTAAAGCAAGAACAGAAGCTAGATGTTTTGAGAGTAAGATGATTGCTGTGAGATTGAACAAATTAATTTCCAAGAATCGGTATCCATTACTGAGGTTTGATGTTTTGTTTGGTTAGTATTAAGGAAGGTGAGGAAATTATTTGATAACAATTGTAAAATTGTTAAGGAAGGAGGAATGGTGTATGAAATTCTTTGGATATGAATTTTAGCTGGAGTATATAAATTCTGGTATGTACGATTTATGGCTGATGTATTCGTGGGAAATCTTGACTAGATTGAAGCGATTAAGGATTTGTCGATATCGACTGAACCGACTGAAGCTTGTTAATTCTGTTGTTTAAGTTGGGTATTATCGAAGGTTTGTCGAAAGGTTTTCACTGATTGTTGAACCACTGATAAAGCTGACAAAGAAGAACTAAATATGTGAAATCCATTCATGCATTCAAGTTGTAGTTTTGAGATCTGAACTTCGTTATTTAAGGAAGTCGTTTATGAGTGTTGAGGATAGGTTGAGTTATGTGGCCGTATAGTCAGTACCGGAGGAATCTGAAGGAATTTTAGAGTTGCGGTGATGATATCATAACATTATCAAATGGAAAGAGAAAGTAATAGTAGTGTGTTTACTTAATTAGAGAAGTATAAAGGGGAATTATATAATTTTGAGTTTCGACGATGTGGTATCTATTTTGGAACTATGAAATACTACTTGTATGGAATCAAGTATGTAGTAATTTTTAATCAAAAGTGATCATAATCATGAGATGTAATTTTGTGAGGCAAGTGTGGTAGTCGAAGTATTCAGTAAGAAGGAGAAGGAAAAAGGATTACAAAGATTATAAAAGTACTTGAAAGTCGACTATTGAGTCTTGAGTTTTGAGAACTGAATCTTGAGTTTTGAGATTTTTGAATACCGGTAAT
Organism: Glebionis coronaria; assembly: GCA_025667525.1. NCBI lineage: Eukaryota > Viridiplantae > Streptophyta > Magnoliopsida > Asterales > Asteraceae > Glebionis > Glebionis coronaria. Next base: position 170,389,178 of record CM046877.1, on the reverse strand, counting down.
GACAAGTAGAGTGGATGGAATGGAATGAAATATTAGAATCGGATTGATGAATTAATGTAAAAGGAATACAAAGGAAAGAAGATCAACAGGTTGTCAGAAATTTTGAAATGGATTGGTAGTAGGGATAAGTGAGATGAAATATTTTAGTGGAATGAAATCATTTATTGTAATTATATATTTTAAAGAGGAGGTGTTAGGAATGCAAGGACGGTGGTGAATGAATTTTTTAAATCACAGTGAATTCAATTATTCTAAAAATGCTGAGAGGGCTATATGTAGTATTAAAGGAATTTCACAAGTTGAAGTATTGATATATTCTGGTTGGGGTAAGATGTATTATGACATCAAGAAAATGTATTAATAGTTGATTTGAATATATGAGACTAATGGAGTTATCTAAACAATATATGATATAAGAATGATAGAATGATATAATATGGATGGTACAGTGGTTCAGTGTTGTGATTGTTAGATTGAATGCAAGTGGAAGATGAGCATAGGAAATTATATAGTTGACTAGTACGAGATGCAATTTGTGAATTAAGGAAAAGAAAGAAATCACTAGAAATTTTATGATGAAATTGTCAATAACCCCGGACCGTAGTGTCAGTATTTTTTTAAATCTTTAGAAATCACTGTAAGAAGAAATGAGAATGGAATAAAGTTTGAATAAAATATATGTAACCTAGAGACTGAAGTTAACTTTTAAATATTAGAGATCTTTAAAGAAAGTGAGAAGAATTGAGTCAAGAATGATATTGCGTATATTTGGAAATCAATGGGCAGAGTGAGAGTATAATTTGAACGAGGGAAATTTCACTTGTGTAGATGCGATTGAAACTTGGGATTATGTTATCTTTAAATACTTTGCTATGAGGACAAACAAAATCTGTTGAGGATGGATTCTTTATGCGATGATAGTCGTCATATCAGTGATTAGGATGTGCAACTTGAGATTTTACATGGTCGTAAGCTAGGTTTTAGGGTATTGAAGTAAGAAATGGAACTGAAGAACTGATGCAGAAGGATTATGGATGATGAAAGATATACCAAAGAATACTATCATATATTAGAAGGTGAACTTTGGAAGTTGAAATATAGTAATATTCTTTGATATGGTGATATTATAGGAATTGAGTTGAACTGGTGCGAAGGATGTGAGGATTTCTTAAGGAAAAGACGTCTCGTTGGTTTTAGAGGTGAGAAATTGTGAGTGTGAGGCGGGTCGAGCGCCGGGACGTCGCTCTCTTTTAGGAGGGTAGGATGTGATAACCCGAACCCGTGGTCATTATTTAATTATATTTTTACGTATATTTTTGACGAGATTGAATGTTATGATGTTTGGTGATTTGAATTGAACGAATGTTGAAAGTTATATTTTTACGTTTTGACGAGTTGCGAAGATTATTAGTGATCAGGATATCAACGGATGCCCAAAATTTTACGTTTTATTTTTAGTTATGTCGATGTTTAACATTTTGACGTTTTTATTTTTAATTTCGTATTAAGTCGTGCCGTGACTATATAATATCAAATTTTGTGTGCGTTTTAAGTTTTGAGAAGTATTTTTATGAAACCCGAGACCCGTTAATATTTTTAAAATTGACTAATAGTCATTTCCCACTTTTTAAACAAGTATTTGCAATTTAGTCCACAAGAATCATAATTGGCAAAAACTACCCTAAACTTTTCCCATATAAAAGGAAAAATTTATAACAAATAAACATACAAAACCACTAGCAACTAAAATCTACTACATCTCTCTCTCCCACTCCATCTTGCCGTCAACCCTAGCCAGGAAAAACCACCATCATCTAAATTTTGAGCTTGAATCCTTAAAAATCCATCAAAGATCCATCTTAGTTTCTTGATTCTCTATCTTTTGGTATAAAATTTACCTACATGCAAGGACTTTTTGTAAAAACTCATTTTTGATGAAAAGCATGTGTTTTGATCTTGTTTATGTGTTGTAAATAGGTGTTTGTGATGATATATATAATCTTTACTTGTTGCATGTTAAAAATTTTGAGTTGGGTTTTCTTTGATTTGATCATCTAGCATGATATAAGGTATTAGGATTAGAAGTAGTGATATTAGTATGATTATAGTGGTAAAAATGAGGTTAAAACGGGTGAAAAATATGATTTTGAGTGATTTATAAGTATATATCTTTAATAAGCAGCTAAAAGCTAATTTTTGGTAAACTTATGTTTGTGTATGATGTAAGTTAATTTGATATTGATGTAGAGAATTTCATGAGCTTCGATTTGGTATAAAGTAGAGCTTCTAGCTCCTAACGAGCAAAACGTTATGATAGTTTGATTATTCGTGTACCGGGAGACGAGTATCGGCACAATATATAGTTGTTGTCGATATTTGGATCGAATCTCGGGGACTATAGAAAGGATTTTGAAATGGGTCAAGGACTGATGTAATATGGTAAACATTAGAATGTTGAGTCTATTTTCAAACATGAGTGTCGGTTTTGTAAATGGAGTTGTTTATAGAGGTTAAAAAGACTATATGAGTTGATAACGTAAAACTGTCCGATTTTTGTAGTTCGAAGATGTGTCGGGCAGGGAACCTTAAAAGTAAAATCTTTTAACCAACTTTTAGGAGTACTTTCTATATATATTAAGTGAAGTTTCAGAATAGTATCGTAAACATTTGACGTGTCTAAGTAGGGAAAAATGTTTGAACGAATAGTATATATATCGACAGATTTTTGATTGTAGTAGTTTACATCTTTTAGGAAAAAGAGCGTAATTAGGGTAAGTACGACGGTTTAGGAAAACCGTGCACAAATGACCCAAGTGTAAGAGAGTTCGTTCTCAAGGAGGCAAGTGTGTTGTGTAAAGAGATGATTAATATTTTTGATTATCATTATGAGAAAAGAAAATAGAAAATGATGACGGTTACGATAAAATTACACTAAGACGAAAAGTCGTGCACGTAAAACCGTAAAATATGACGAAATTTAAAAGTTAACCTAAAAATTCCTAGAATACTTGCAATAAATCCTGAAAAATGTAATTAGAGTTTACGAAAAATCAAAATTCACTCAAACCTTTTATTTAATTAAATAATAATTTTTTAATGCTAATTAAAGCCCAAAAAATCAATTTAATTAAAAAAAAGCTCAAAATGAGATTTCTCACTTTGTAAACCTCTTAAGTGTCTTAACTAAATTAAAAACTATTTTTTAAAAATTTAAAATTAATTAAAACTATTTAAAAATGATTAAAAACTATAAAAACCTTAAAATAATTCTAAAAATTAACTGAAAGACAATAAAACTAATTTAAAACTTTTAATAATCCTAACTTAATGTATTTAAGATAGGAAAAATGAAAAAGTTTCAAAAATCTTAAATTTAATTTTTAATAATAAAATAATAATAAAATATTAATAAAAATCCAAAATTTATAAAAAAATATAAAAAGTTGAAAACTAGTTTATTTTAACCTAATTAACACAGAAATGAACTTGAAATACCAAAAATACCCCTAATGGGCCTTCAAATGGGACAAAATGAAAAACAGTCCCTTAATGAGCTTAGATTTGGCCCAATAAGAAAAAGTCCACAAAAATGGCCCAAAAACTCCAATTAAGCTTAAAATTCAATTTTAAACACAAAATTTCAAAGATCCAAAAGCTGAAAGTGAGCTTATCACAGCTTATTACAAAACAGTTTATTCTTAATGGGCTTTTTGGCCCATTAAGCTATAAGCTGATGCCATAAGCTGAAATTTGACACACAACCTTCTCTTGACCTAATTAAGTTGTTTGTAAAAAGAATTTTTGAATAAGCCCAAGAAATAAGCCTGAAATAAGCAAAAGCTCTCTATAGAAAACGACAAAATAGTCGTTTTTGAGTTCTAGGCCACTTCAAAAGCTGATTCAACTTGCAAAAGGTTTTAAATGACAAAACTAAGCTTAATCAACAAAAAGCTGAAATAAGCAATAAGCTGTTTTTGTTGATCCCAAACTTAGATCGATTAGCTTTGTGTATACGAGATTAGATCAAGTAATACACGTAGAGAAACCTTTGTATATGCTTATGAATCTAAGTGTTATGCGGAATTTAACACTTAAACTAGAACACACAATGATATGAACAAACTTTCACTTTGATTATCAATATCAAACTTGCTTACAATGAAAGTTGTTTACGAATGAAAACTTATATGAAACTTATAACCTAAAGGTCTTCTTTTATAGACATAAGAAGCCTTGTACAATAATCTACGTATCAGCTATTCTAGGTAAAGATAAATATAGAAAATATATTGTTGTTCCTATCTTTACTAGAAGTATTCTAGAATATAATACACGCGTAAAATATATCTTCTATCAGTGCTTGTCTTCAATGTGTCAACGCTTGACTTTATCTTGTCAACGCTTGAGCTTTCAGCGCTTGTTTTGTTCTTGTCAACGCTTGTTTTGTTCTTGTCAGCGCTCAAGTGATCTGGCCTTAATTTATTCCCAACAATCCTCCCCTAAACTTGATATCCACTCTTATGATCAAGTTTCTGAATATGCATTAAGGACTAGGAGGAATCTTACAAACCTTCTCATATTGATAGTGAATAAATCTGATCAAATCTTTTGCCACGTCACTTGAATAATCTATTTCCAGCTGAGTGTCCTTCATCTTCTCCAAAATAGCCTTGGATATGAAATACTGAGCATCCACAAGTAGATACTCATCAAACTTTGTTGAACTCAAATGGTATACACCAGCAGCTGAATATAACCTCCATTGAAGACCACTGAGATCATCTTCAAGATCCTTCCATATTGCAGGATCCTCATCTTTTGGTCCACACATTCTTTTGAATGTGGTCCAAAGTTTTATTCCATAAGCTGAAGTTGGTGCTTCAGCCTCATACTTGGTTTCCAGCAACCTCCAAAGGTCAACCAAGTCTTCTCTATCACAACTTGCAAACAAAGATATGAGAGTGGTAAAAGTGTGTACCTCCTTGCCAAATCTGCCAATCTTCCAGAACCCACATGCATCTTCTTCATAGGTCACAATTGGGTTCCTGGAATCTAATGGTAACACTTGCACCATATCTGAAGCTTCTAATGGGGAGAGCTTGAGGATCTTTCTTATAGCTGCTTCACTTGGATATAGTGGATCCATATCTTTTGGAAACTGAAATGAAATTCCCTTCTTCACTGGCCTGGGAACAATCATATCTTTCTTGAGTTCCATTTCTTCTGCAAGTTCCTCCTTTCTTTCATCTGAAAGAATTCTGAGAGTGTTTGCTTCCTGCACTCTCACCCAAATAGGATAAGCCCTGTTTTCCAACTCATCAAATGTCAAAGCCTTCAACTTCTGATATGTCCATCCAACTCCATGACATCTGAGCAACATAAAGTAGAGCTCCCTTCTATCCCTTTTCAACTCTGAGAGAATATTACTTGCCTTGTGTTTCAAAATTACCTGGCAATCTTTCTGAACTCTAAGAAAAATCTCCAAACCCCATATTTGATCTGAAATGGTCAAGTCTGGATTCTCCATGCATCTGTCTTCCCAAGCATGATACATTTGAACCACCTCTGGCATGTCAAAGTCAACCTGCAATTTCAATTCTCTCAACTTTTCCCTAGCAAACTCATCACCATACTCAAGCCTTTATGGTTCTATAATCATTACACTTGAGTCTGAGCTAGCTCCATCACTTCCTTCTTCTGAAGTCCCAACAAATGGTGACTCCTTTTTATCTTGTTCCATGATCTGTGCAGCTAATCTTCTATCAAACTCAACTTGAGCTGCATCCTTTGGAACAATCTCTTCTACCAATATACCCTTACACTTATCTGATGGTGCAATGGTTGGTAAGGTAGATGGTGATACCTGAGTAGAAACCTCCTTGATGATAGATGATGACTGGGATACATCACCCTCATGTGCAGGTTTGTCAACGCCCAAATTTATCCTATCAGCGCCCAAAATATTTCTGTCAGCGTCCAAATTTTCCTTGTCAACGCCCAAATATCTTCCCTCAGCGCCTTGTGTAACCTCTCTCAACATAGCTGTAAATGATAAATTTAAGTTGGTAGGAGAGACTAAGGACGTATCAAAACCTGTTTGTTTCTTCAAAGTTGTAAGGGCTTCAGCAACATCCATTGATTGACCATCATGACTGCCCTTATCACTCAGATTTATTGGATCTTCCTCCCCTTTGGAAGATTCCTCCACACCCCTCCTAGCACGATCACTTTCCAAAACAACAATCCTCTCCCTCAATTGCTTGAGTTCAAGGCCTTGTGAGCTGACAATTTGTACTAAGTCTGCATTTTGCTTTTGCAAGCTTATGCAGACTGCCGTCAATTCCATAAGAGTCATTGGTTCCAGTCTGCCCTCTTCTAAGATGGGGATTTGACCTCCCAAGTCAGATTCATTGGGCATGGATGAGGACTTAATGATGGTGGGACTGCCTTGGCCAGCATCTAAGGCAGAACCAATAGTCCCAGCCTCATCCAGGTCACCAACCACACTTGTGGTGGTGGTTCTCTCTGCTACATGGCTAGGACCACCAGAGGAGAACACTCCAGTAGTCCTTTGGCGTTTCAGCAACCTATATTCAAGGGGTATGGAAGATGGTGTGGAAGAATGGGTGGATGTGAGTTGGTTAAGGGGTGTTTGGGATTGTGAAGGTTGTGTGTCAGCGTTGAAAATAGGCACATCAACGCCAACATTGAGTGTGTCAGCGTTGAAGGATTCTGAGTCAATTTGCATCTGTTTAGGTGAAGGTAAAGGTTCAGGGATTGGTTCAAGTTGTGGTTGAGGGTCAATTTGTGGTTAGGGGTCTGGTTGGGGTTGTGCTGCTGCAATGACAGCAAGCATAGCTTGGGTTAAAGGTAGATCACGATGAGGTGGTGAATTCATCTTCATAAAAATAGCTTTCTTTTGCTCAGGGATCTTATAAAAATCATTGTGATCCCTTGAGCAGTAACCTTGAACATCAAAAACTATTTGCAGAAAACGGGGATAAGCTAAAGTCATTTTGTTCCCCTTGTTTTTACACATCCCCTCAAAAATCATTTTAGAATAATTGAATTTTTGCCCTGTTGCAATGCACACAATAGCACTGGCAATGGATCTATTGATCTCATTGTGTGCAGTACATTTGGGACTCAAACATTGAAGGAGAACATGTATGAGGTACTTCCAGTCTAGGGGAAATTCCTGCTTATGATACTTGTTAAGAGTACCTTCATCAGGAAAAGGATATCCAAAGCCCGAAGCCCTTGTTCTATTTCATTTATGGGAAGGGTGGCTATACTATCAGCATCATCAAGATGCAAGGCTTGGCGTACCAAGGCCTCAGTAACCACCCAAGGTCGCCCATGAACAATAGAAGTCAATGTGGTCACTCTATTAATTGTTGAGGAACTAACAGTGTTCCAAAACTGTTTAATATGTGTGACTGGAATGAGTGGTGCATGAGAAAGAGCATACCTTAATGGGGATGCGTTCAAATACGCCACCATTTGTGTGTATTGGGGAAACAGAGTATCATCAGCTTCAAGATATGCAATCATGTTGTGTTGAGATCTGAACCCCAATTCCAATTCTGATGGTCTAAACTTTGGTGCCATTGATGAAAGCTGTTAATTTTAAGTGAAGAAGATGAAGTTGATAAGAGAAAATTGTTAGTTGATAAGAATTATAGATACCCTGTTTAAAAAATAGGAGCCAAATTTATAGGAGAAGAAGATGCATGTGATAGGCCCAAAAATAGGCAAGTATTTTCAAAAATCAATCATGAAAATATTGAAAAAGTTTATCTCATGCACTAAATGAAAGTAACAACTCCTAAAATTACGGCCTAAAAATTTGTCAAAAAGTAACAACTGGGTAGGTCCCATTGAGTGTCAACGGTCAAAAATAACCTATCAACGCCCAACGGCTATAATCTTGTCAACGTTTGCCTATAGCCATGTCAGCGTCCAATTTGGTCACAACAACGCTTGGAAAATTCTTGTCAGCGTCCAAAAGTAAAAATGTTTTAAAAATGAAAAATGACCTTAACAAGTAATTTATCCTAGAGAAGATAACCAAAAGCTGATAATTATTATACGGCGGCAAGCACTGTCCAGTTATGCACACTTGCGTAAGCAAGATAGACATAACAGTCCTCTAGTGTCCCTTGCTAACCAAAACTCTTAACAATCAAGTTACCTTATAAAATCCTTGTTACTCCCAGGTAAATCCCATAACAAAATCATTCCCAAGTCTCCCAACAGACCACAACCAATTCTAGGCCAAAAATGTCTTGGCAGCATGCATAGTATATCAACTTTGCATGCTACAGTGCCTCATGATTTAGTAAAACTAACTCATACTCACCTGTGGACACAATCTAGAATTGTGATAAGAGTATCATATGGATACCCAAACATCCTAAAGGTTCCTAAAACCTCCCCTTAAACTATGATACAAAAGTTTGCTAAAATCATGCATGAACATAAAAAAAATTTTATGTCAAGATAGGAATGAATCATTCCAACCATCATCCATAAATAAAAACTTGTCCAAATGCTTCTCCATTGATCCATAAGCAACTCTGTATCCAATGGTATACTGCTAACACCATCTGCACATTTAGATTGAAAACCACAAAACTAACATTGTTGCTGACAACGCCCCGATAACACATGACAGCGTTGAGGAAAGCTTTGTCAGCGTTAGACAATTATATTGCTGACAACGTTGCAAAAACACTTATCAGCGTTCAAGCAACCTTTGTCAGTGTTAGAAAAATATAGTGGAAAATCTAAATCATCAATAAGATCAATAATAATGCATCATCCTGTACATACTTTTACAAAAAGACTCCAAAACGTATATTATGTGAGATTGACCATTCCAATACTTGTGACCAAGTATTGAAATCTCCCAGCATCAAAAGGTTTAGTTAATAAATATGACACATTTTCCTCAGTGTCAACCCTATCTTGTTGTATTAAATCTTTCTCAAAGCAATCTCTTATAAAATGGTGTCTAATTTCTATGTGTTTAGTTTTAGAATGATGTACAGGATTCTTAATGATGCATAAAGTACTATTATTGTCAACAAATATCTTAGTATGCATGAAATTGTACCCATAGTCCAACAGCTGGTTTTGAATCCACAACACTTGGCCACAACAAGCAGCTGCAGCCACATACTCAGCTTCAGTTGTAGAATTAGCCACCACTGTTTGCTTCTTGCATTGCCAAGATATCAACCTGCTCCCAAGAAACTGACATCCACCAGTTGTGGATTTCCTATCAAATTTATCACCTCCATAATCACTATCTGAATATGCAATCAGCTCCAATGGTGAATCCTTTGGGTACCACAAACCAAGACCAGGATAACATCTTAAGTACCTAAAGATCCTCTTCACAGCATAAAGGTGACATTCTTTGGGAGTCACTTGATGGCGTGCACAAGCACACACAACAAACATGATGTCAGGTCTGGAGGCAGTAAGATACATCAAGGATCCAATCATGGATCTATAGTTCCTGACATCAACATCTTTCCCATCTCCAATCTTTCCCTAAGGGTGTTCTCTATCCATAGGAGTAGTAGCCCTCTTTTCATGTGGAGAAAAGCCAAACTTCTTCAAGATCTCAGCAACATATTTATCCTGGGAGATGAAGATACCATCTTCTTTCTGCTGAACTTGTAAACCAAGAAAGAAGTTCATCTCCCCCATAGCACTCATCTTGAATTTGTCTGTCATAAGCTTGGAGAAATCCTCACTCATCTTCGGATCAGTAGACCCAAAAATGATATGATCAACATAGACCTGCACAAGCAACACATCCTTGCCTTTCTTCTTGGTAAACAGTGTCTGATCTATGGTGACCCTCTTGAATCCATTGTCCACCAAATAGGTAAACAAAGTACCATACCATGCTCTTGGGGCTTGATGGAGGCCATACATAGCCTTTTTGACTCTATACACTTTATCTGGATGCTCTGGATCCTCAAAAATAGGTGGCTGCATTACATAAACTTCCTCAACAATAGTTCCATAGAGGAAAGCACTCTTGACATCCATTTGATAGACTGTGAAGCCCATGCAGGATGCATAGGCTAGAAAAATCCTAATAGCTTCAATCCTTGCAACCGGTGCAAAGACCTCCTCATAGTCTATCCCCTCCTCTTGAGTATATCCCTGAGCCACTTACCTTGCCTTGTTTCTGATCACAATGCCTCTTTCATCTCTTTTGTTCCTCAGAACCCACCTTGTCCCTATAGGTCTGACATATCTGGGACAGTCAACCAGCTCCCAAACATCCTGAATTGCAAATTGGTGAAGCTCATCCTGCATTGCTTCCACCCAACTTGGTTCTTTGAGAGCATCAGATATTTTCTTGGGTTCCTCTTGTGACAGAAAACAGGCAAACAAACATGCTTGCACAAGAGGGGTATCAACCTTCTTGTGTATATTAGCAATAAACCCACCAAGACCTTGATGAGATCTTCTAGTCTGAGCTAGAGTCATAACATCACCAATGATCTGAGAAGGGGGGGTGATTCTTCATTGTGGAAGTGAGAACTCCTCCTTCAAAAAGTCTAGTGTCCTCAACCTCATTCTCCATATTGCTAATATCCTCTTCATCAGACTCTCTTATGTCAACGTAAGGATGACCTTCTTCATAAGAATTGGAAGGTTCACCTTGTTCAAAAGTGGAAGAGAAAAGATGTGCAAAGGTGTTGTCAACGTCTGAACCTTGTTTGTCAGCGCTTGGGCTAACAACGCTTGAACTGTTGTTGTCAACGTCTGAGCCATCAACGTCTGAATTGGTCTTGTCAGCGCTAGATTTGCCTTTGTCAGCGCCTGAAATACCATGCATGTTTGTATCTGGTGGTACTTGGAAACCACCATTATCTTGTCCAGCAGCACCAGCAGCAAAAGCATCCGTCCAAATGGGAATGGTAACATATTCTAGGATAGGAGATGTCTTTTCTGCTTGTGATCCAACCTTTTCATGAACTTGAGTACCTGAAACATCAACAACTTGTTCCTCCATAACATTTGAAGTTACCTTCACAATGTCTAGATTAGTCACAGGCATATAATTTAAAGTTCTAGATAAAGGTTCCATGTCAAACAACCAATTAGGACCACTTTCAGGATCACTAGGTTTATTCTCTAAAAACCTAACATGTACTCTTTCAACTATACTATTGTCCTCTTTAAGATAAACCCTATAACCTTGCTCTGGACTGAATACCCCATGAAGTAACCCTCCTCACCTTTTGCACTAAATTTCCCTAAGGCATCACTAGTATCCAAGACTACTACATGACAACCAAAAGGTCTGAGAAAACCAATATTAGGTTTTCTATCCCAAAGTAACTCATAAGGTGTTTTGTTCTGAATTTTGTTAACCAATGCTCTATTTTGCACATAGCAAGCTGTATTAACAGCCTCAGCCCAAAAGGCTATAGGAAAGTGAGCATCAGCCAACATTGTTCTGGCTGCTTCAATTAGGGTTCTATTTTTCCTCTCAGCAACCCCATTTTGTTGTGGGGTTCTAGCAATACTAAATTGCCTTGTAATTCCTTTCCTGGCACAAAAATCATCTAGCTTCTTATTCCTAAATTCTCCACCATTATCACTCCTAAGCATTTTAACCTCATTGCCAGACCTCTTCTCAATCTGAGTGATAAAATCAATAAGAACATCAGCTGTGTCACTCTTCATAGCTAGAAAGAATGTCCAAGTAAACCTAGAAAATTCATCTGTGATAACAAAGCAAAATGACTTACCATTCAAACTTTCTATATTGGTTGGACCAAAGAGGTCCATGTGAAGCATATGAAGAGGTCTAGAACTAGTATGCACCTGTTTGGACTTGAATGAGACCTTGTGCTGCTTGCCTTTAAGACATGCAACACAAGAGTGGTCATTGTGGAAGGCCTTCTCAGGCAAACCATCAACTAAACCAAGCCTCACAAGTCTATTTATATTTTTGAGATTTATGTGCCCTAGTCTTGTGTGCCACAAATTACTCTCATCTACTGAGGCCTTAGCATAAAAACAAGACATATTATTGTTCATTTTAATCCCATTTAAATTCACATTATATATGTCCTTATGCCTAGGTGTTCTATACTCAATATATTTCTCATCAGGGATCTTAAAATCCTTGCTTAACACCAAACACTCAGTATCAGTAAAAAGAACTTTATTTTTGTTATCACAAACTTGTGATATACACTAAACAGGTTATAATCAAGTTCTTTTACCAGGAGGACGTTCTCAAAACGCAGATTCTTGGTGAGAAGGGTTCCTTTGCCTGTGATAGTACCATATCCGCCTCTAAAGTAAACCTTATCACCATCTTTAATAGGAGAGAAGTTCGTCAGATAGTCTTCCTTCCCTGTCATGTGCCTTGAGCATCCACTATCCCAATATCCATAATCATTGACCTGTCTTTGAATGCCCTGCACATAAAGAAAACAAATTAGTTTTCTTTGGGAACCCAAGTCTTAAAAGACTTGGATTGATCTGGTTGTTCAATAAGAACAGACTTAGTTCTCATAACAACCCCATTCTCATCCTTCTTAGGATGAAATACCCAGTTAACCCCAATAGGTTTTGTAATGACTTTTGAAATGTAATTAAATCTATTGCAAGTCATTGAAATCCCATTATCATTAGGGTTTTGATCTTTCTTGGGTCTCCATGTTAAGCTTGAAGAAGCTTTAGACCCCTTACCTTGTGGTTGCAAATATTTAGGTCTGGTCACGTTTCTGTCAGCGTTAGAATTTGTCATGTCAATGCTGAAATTACCCTTGTCAGCGTTGAACCTAGGGTTTGCTACAGAAACCCATTGCCTATTTGACCAGGTGTTTGTCTTTTGAAATGGTCTTTGTCCATGAGTGTTAGACCCTCTAGTAAAGAATGGGGCAGGTCTAATCACTTGTGGACTTTGCTGCACACAAGGTTTGGGTCTGACAACGTTTGACTTCCTAACAACGTTGACTTTGTGCCTGACAGCGCTGAAATTATTCCTATCAGCGCTGGCTTTGGGAGCGTTGACACACTTGTATGCCAAGTGTGAAAAGCTACCACAAGTGTAACAAGCTTTTCTAGACACAACCTGAGGTCTAGAAGAGAGGAAGCCTGTTCCATGATTGCTAACTTGGCTCTTGGGAGACCTAGTATTCCTATACATTTCTGCATATTTAATGGTAGGTCTTCTAACAGTGTTTGAGCCTAGGTCAACAGCTTTACCAGTGATTGGGTTAGTAACCTTAATGGGTGGTGACTCATTAGGACTTTCACATAGCAAGCCACCCTTGACAAATAAAGTAGGGTTAGCCTTTTTCCACTCATTCAGGTCAGTCAATTTTTGTTGATACTCTTCAACTGGAGTGACAACTCTTGGTGGAGGAATGAATTCCTCCTCTTGGAGCTCTGGCAAACCAGTCCAAGATAAGTCCCTTTGTTGGACACCATAGAAGTCACCAGCTGGTGGTGGAACCAAAGAGTAATCATTCATCCCAATCCCAGTCATGTCCTTAGGATCCCTTTGTTTAGCTACACAGTCTCCTAGGGTTTGGGTGGCTCTATCAAATCTTTGAATTTTAAGGCCAACATTGTCTTTATTTTTAATAGCCTCATCTAACTTAGACTATAACTCACCATTAACCCTTTCCATGATATTTCTAATATCCATACTAGCATCTAACTCATGTTTTAAGATATTGATTTTATCTTTTAAATCAAATTCCATTTTCTTGTATTCAGAAACAGTTTTCTCAGTTTCAGTAAGAGCTAGTTGGTAATTAGACAATTTACATCTTTCAGTACTCATATCATCTAATAATCTTAACACCTCTTTGTTAAGTCTTTCAGTATTTAACCTACACCCTTTGCTACAAAAAGCATCATCATATACCTCATTATCAGATGAAGAGGAGGAGTGTGCCATGAGAGCATATTCAACATGCTCTTCTTCTTCAATATCAGCAACCAAAGCTTTGTCCTCTTCAACATTCTTAGCCAGATAGCTCCAATCCCATCCCATACCATTAATTCCTTGAACTGCAACCATGGCCTTGGAATCCTGAGCTTTAACAACCTGACTTGAGGGTTTGCCAGCATCAGATCTTCTAGGAGATCTGCATTCCCTCATGAAGTGCCCCATATGATGGCAGTTGTAGCATTCAACTTTGGATTTGTCAAATCCAGCTGTTTCTTTAGCATTGAAGGTCATTTTCTTCTTAAACCTTTTGTTCCACCTGTTTGCTCTTATACTAGCAAGAGCCATGTTCCACTTGATGTCCATCTCTTGCAAGTGCTCATCACTTATCTGCTCAAGGTCCTCATATGTAATCACTGAACCATTGGGCAAAGAAGCAATGTAAGAATAAACAGTATCTAAATTCAAACCAGCAGGTGTAACTCTTGGGGAGTCACTCTTGAATGTGTCAGCGTCTGAATAGGAGACGTTGACAGGACTTGTTCCAACGCTGACATATGATGATCCAGTAACTGGATGCACGTAAGAGTCCTTCTGATTGAATTGACCTTCACTATGAGAGAAGAAGGCCATGTTGCTGGTAGTAGACTTGCTTCCATGTTCTGAAAGAGTTTCATCCTCCAACAGCCTTAGTTTGTTGTAGATGTCATCAAACGAGGAGCTCTTGTAAGTATTGTTGGCAAGAATAGATCTTGCCTCAATTTTCCATGCCTCACCAAGACATTTAAGAAAGGTAGCATTAATATCAACATCACCAACTTGTGTCCCCATGAAGGACAACTTGTTTGTAATGTCAAGCAATCTACTTCTCACACTACTTAGTTTCTCATTGGGTTGAGCCTTGAAGACAGAATAATCATGCATGAGTTGCTTTTTCTTTTCTTCCTTAGTGTCTGCATTGCCACCATGTGCAACTTCAAGAGCTTCCCAAAGGTCTTTAGCAGATTCATAACCTCTGTATTTATGCTGATTCTCATGTCCCAAAGAGAGCTTCAGAATATTTAGGGTTTTCATGTCAACCCTTCTCTTTGCTATGTCTTCAGCGGACACAGCTCTACCATCATCAGGTTTTTCCCTCGTGTCAGCTTCTGAACATCCAGCAACAGCTGTTCTTGCAGCAATGGCATTAAGAATCTTTTGAGCCTTATTGAATGTGTTTCCATATTCAATAACCTCCCAGAGTGTGTAATCATAGATCCCCAGATATTGTTCAAAGTTGAACTTCCACTGATCAAAGCTTGTTGCATCAAGCATAGGAATCTTGATGTTTGGTAAAGGTGAGGAGGAAGAGTTGGTGATTTCTGGAGTTGACATGATGTTGTTAGGGTTTTTGAGAAAATTAAGGTTTTGGTGATTTCTAGGGTTCTTGTGTTCTTTAAGATCAAAAGTTTCTCAACAAGCTCTGATACCACTTGTTGATCCCAAACTTAGATCGATTAGCTTTGTGTATACGAGATTAGATCAAGTAATACACGTAGAGAAACCTTTGTATATGCTTATGAATCTAAGTGTTATGCGGAATTTAACACTTAAACTAGAACACATAATGATATGAACAAACTTTCACTTTGATTATCAATATCAAACTTGCTTACAATGAAAGTTTTTTACGAATGAAAACTTATATGAAACTTATAACCTAAAGGTCTTCTTTTATAGACATAAGAAGCCTTGTACAATAATCTACGTATCAGCTATTCTAGGTAAAGATAAATATAGAAAATATATTGTTGTTCCTATCTTTACTAGAAGTATTCTAGAATATAATACACGCGTAGAATATATCTTCCATCAGTGCTTGTCTTCAATGTGTCAACGCTTGACTTTATCTTGTCAACGCTTGAGCTGTCAGCGCTTGTTTTGTTCTTGTCAACGCTTGTTTTGTTCTTGTCAGCGCTCAAGTGATCTGGCCTTAATTTATTCCCAACAGTTTTTGAAAAGACAAAATAGTCGTTTTCTAGTCAAAAGCTAAAACTAAAAGCTGTAAACTTCAAAACTGATTAATAAGCTTAAAATAATAAGACCTATCACAAAAAATAAGTTGTTGCACATTAGAATAAGCTAGAATGAACAAAAAATAAGTTGTTGACCAATTTGCACTAGTAGTGGCTAGCAGTAGGGGAAAGGAGTTCCCACTGCTTTGACTTTTTGACTTTGCTTTTTAGAGAGTTTCACTTGATGATTTTGAACAATAAGGGCACCCGTACAACCAGTGAGTCGTAGGGAGTCACAATCAAGCAGAAAAACACAAAATCACTTAGCCAAATGATACATTTTAATCAATTAGTCCACAGACATGGCACATACATGTAATAAGCAGATCTGGTGATATAAGCTAATGTTTAAGCTAGTGTAAGCTAACCACAAACCACCAAATGCATACACAAGCTCAATACAACTTAATGACACACAGATTAACTCATTTCATGCATTGATTCCAAGTTTTGAACAAGATTTAAGCATAAATAGTTACTGATGAACAAAGATGAACACAAAATCCTACTTGTTGATGTAATTGACCTCAAATCCAATTTCAAAGCCTCAGATCTATTACTCAAGTTGCAATGATTATGATTTAACAGTTGTTAGCCCTAGATTAACATGCAAACTAGGTGCGCACAAGATTTCAAGTCAAAACAACAAGTTTTCAAGATATAGGCACTTGTTTCATTTAGGTGATGCAAAGCACAAAGCATGCAGATATCAGAACACAAACACCTTAACAACAGATATAAACTCAAACAATACACCAATTCCTACTCAAACTCATTCAAATTTGAACCAACAAACAATCCCAAACACCCTTTTAACTTTTTTAATCCAATGTTAAACAAGTCAAAGTATTCTCAAGACTGATTTAAGCCCAAATAAGCATCATAACATCCAACATACGAACTAAGAAACAATTTGCATGCATAAAAACACACATATACCAGCAGAATCAAAAAAATCACTTAGGACCAAGATTTTATCAGATTTTTGGGAAAATATGACAAACCTAATGAATGTACATATACACTCACGAATTTTGGGCTTATGTGGTAGCTTAACAACCACAAGCTTCCAACAAGCTGCTAAGAACAACAATATTAGAATAAAACAGATTATATGAACAAAAAAGGAAAATAACTAAGATCTTTTCAAGCTTGATCCCCACCCCTTGATGCTTCCCAAACCACAAGCCTCACAACAGCTTGATAAACTCTTTATCAGTGTGATACGATCAACTTATAGCCCAAAAAGTTCAAGTGTTTGAACAAGGACTTAGAAAAATCAGGTTTTTAGAAAACTTGCAAAAACATGCACAATCTTTAAAACAAATCTTTCAAACTTCAAACTCACAAACATATATCAATAAAAACAGAATATAAAGGTTGGAACTTGGAATTCGCCACAAAATCAAACACTTTTTTCTTTCACTTGAAAACAAGGATTTATAGATTTTTGACCAAAGAAAACCAAGAACAAGTTGCAATGTAATGAGTCCTATGCCATATATAGGCTAAAAAGATACTAGAATTGCTGAAAATAAACATAAACCCTAGTTGGTGAAGTCCCAAAATTGCCCTTGAACTTTTGAATATGTGTTGACTGAATTTTGACTTGGGAGGGGATACATGTGATGCCAGTGGTGAAAAGGTGATCCAAAAGGCCTTATGCAAGCTTAGGATGTAAGCAAAGGTTTGGGGCGTTGATTCTCTGCAAGTATTTTGTTTGGGAGTGAACAGTGGGACAAGGGAGGGTGGTAGAATCATGTGAGGTGATGGTGATGGGGGTTTAAGGGTGGGTTTTGGATTAGTGTGACCCAGTCATGTTTCTAGATAGTATCAAGACTTAATTCAACATGATTTGAAAAAACCCAATTCGTGTTATGAACATGAAGAACATGGTTTTTGATCTGATTTGTTTTTTTAAATATGTGTTTAGGCGCCAGATTAGTTATAACTAATAAATTAGTTATAAAAGTGGTGAGTGGGATGTGAGGTGGCAGCTGGGTGGATTGCGATTGGTTGTGCGGAGTTAGTGGGTGAGGTGGTAGTTTGTGGTTGGTTAAGGTAAGTTCTCTTGTCTTGGCAGTTTCACCCCCCTCTTCTTTCTTCCTTCATTCAATCCAGTTTAAACAAGTAATAATCTGGATTCCTTTGTTAAGTAAGTTTTGCTTTTTCTATTTTGGCCACAAAACCTTCCAAAGGGTTTTTAAAGGACTTGTTTTGTAATATCTTAATATTTGAAGGGCTGTTTTTGGCATTTCTTCATACTTCAAGGTCTTGACTTGTTTCTTTGTCTTCATGGAGGACTAAAAGTGACAAGTCTTCATTTTGAGGGACCATTATTGCCATTTCTTCAAAGTGGAGGGTCCTTTTTATAAATTTGACAAACTTTAAGGACCAAACTTGTAATTATGACAATACAAGAGTTTAAAGTGTCAATTCTTCAATAATAGAGGACCCTTCTTGCACAATCTTCAATTCTTCAAGTGTTATTCTTGGAAAATCAACTCTAAGGCTCGGTTCATTGTGCGACTTCTTTTCCAATGTTCGTTTTTCTTTGATTCTTGTGATCTTTTGTGATTTTCTCAATATCCGTACCTATAATACACATGAAACAAACACAAGCATATATTTGGCACTTTTTATGATATTTTAACCATTTTAAGCCCGTTTAGGACGATGAGACTATGTATAAAAGCAGTCTCATCACTCCCCCATTGTCACAAACGTGAATTTTGAATCTATTTAATTTACATGAAACGCAATGGTTTGGGTTAGACTTATGTGTCTATTGATACTCCCGATTGATTTTGAGTATTTTGTGTACGAAATTGAAATTCTGTGAAGGACGTCATATGAAGAATTACTTGAACTACTATTATTCGTTACATTATGTACTAGGATTTTATTTTAATTTATTTTTTTGAAACGACATTAAATTCCATCAAGAGTTTCGCTAGGCACATTAAATATTTCACACAATATCATTACGACACACATAGGAAATTTCCCATCTACCAAAATTATTTGAAACTACTACTAATACCTAAGTTCCATGCTACATATACACATTTAAAAATTTTACACTATATTAAATCCTTCAAGACCATTTTATCACAAATATACTCTTTCCCATGGACACTCAAAGCCGGTCCCCCCTCCTCTTTACCAAAAATCACACGTTTTACATTTACCCTCACATGCCACCCTTGAATTTGGCTAGTACTTTCATCCCCCATTAATATTTGTACCACCTTGTTTCCTATCCTTCCTCTCAAACCGTAGAACACCCCCTTTCTCCCATGGGCCTTCATTTAAACATTAATCTTGCAAATAAAATCTGCAACTAGTCAAACCTAGTACATCCTTTTCCTTGTTTCTGCCCAAGACGCAACAAAAGGAGGGTTTCCTCTTCCCAACACCATGTCATTTCCCATGCTAGTTCACTTGGGATAATCTTTAGTTACATTCAAACGAAGATCTCCAACTAAACCCTAACTAAGATTTCTTAACCCTAAACTCACGCTCTTGCCTATAAATACAAGTCATATTCTTCCATAAACTCACACACTTGAAAACTCACTTAACAAAGCTTTCAAAACATTAAAATTCATCACCCCCTGTTGGAAGCCTACTAGTCGCTGCCAAGACAAAGGGATCTCGGGTTGGTTTGTATAAGCTAGGGTTAGATAAGTTTAAAAGGGTATCGGGTTGAGGAGGCACTAGTTCGTGTTTACGTCTCTATCGC
Organism: Glebionis coronaria; assembly: GCA_025667525.1. Taxonomy (NCBI): domain Eukaryota; kingdom Viridiplantae; phylum Streptophyta; class Magnoliopsida; order Asterales; family Asteraceae; genus Glebionis; species Glebionis coronaria. Next base: position 170,369,431 of record CM046877.1, on the reverse strand, counting down.
CTAAACCAAGTACCTCTTGTAAGTCCTAAACCCCCACTTATATCCAATATTGGTTGGTATTAATACTTGCTAAAAAAATGTTTTTGTAAACTAAAACATACCAAGTCACGGGTTAGATTGGTGGTGGGCATTTACTTAAAGTAACTAAATTGATCTAATAACGACCATGTATGTGTGTAAGTTGAGACCTAGGAAACATATATGTGAAGTTAGGAATGATTTTATGCGTGTACTAAAAGTAAGCAAATATAAGAAGATACCAACCCTTAAAAACCCATGCGTGGAATATAACGATGTATTGTATGTGGCCATTGGGTGTAAATGCTTGCATGTAGAAAACCCTAAATGACCCCCACCCCAACCAAAGTGATTCACATTTATGTGTGTGCTCAATAGGAGCATGAAGCATGAACTAGACAAGTGTGCAAACACAAACCCACCTGCCTTGTTTAATATTGATGCATGTATGTGTTAATAGTATGATTCCAAGCTATGGTTGAACGTGAGTATGGGTGTTAAAACCATGAAGAAAATGGAAAACGTGAATGTGAACGTGTGAGCATGCATGGTAAATTATTTCTAAAACCTAGTTTGGGTTGTGGGCGTATTCAGGGATTCATCAAGACTAAAACAAAGCAAGTAAATTTGTGTGGTAAATTGTATGTGTTATGTGAAAGTATATGTATGCTTTTGCTATGTGTGTATACCTTATATTTCTGCTATGCGATTATGGTTAGTATGGTGTGAAGGCATATGCATGATAAGCATATATAATCTTTCTCCTTTAGTACTGCGAACAGTGGTACACCAACAAAACAAAAATAGGATTCCTGAACTTGCCCATGTAAGGTGAGTATGTAGGTATAGTAATTATGCATGAAACATATATATGTGTTGTGCGTGTACTTTTACATATAAGTTTGCATAAGCAGAAAACATGCAAAGCTAGGAGGAAATAGTATGAACTGTTGAATACTAAAGCTATGGAAATGTATTGTCTGATTGCGTGTTTATAAAGCTTAGAAACAAACCACTCTACGAAACTTAGTTCATGTGTATGTGTAGATGTTGTATGTGTACATGTATGATAAATAATAGAAAGCAAATAGGACCCCCTCCCTATTGTAGCTGACGAACAGTGACTCCTATAATGATAGTATGCTATGTATTTATGTAGGGTAACATTGAAAAATAAAAGGACCACTTTCCCTTGTGATGCTATGTATGAAACAGTCAACCTTTAGCAAGACTCAGCTTCTTACCTTTTATAATTGGTTGTGATATATGTATGAATGTATGAAAACATGGGATAGCTAAGTAGGGACACCCTTGTGTGATTATATATTTACATGCGTGTATATGGTGTGTGTGTGTGAGTACAAACTACCATGGGAATATGAATGTATGAATATAGCAGTAGGCGTTGAAGCCTCATGGTTGTGCTGCGTGTTGTGTGTTATTGTGACGTATGAACTTGGCCCAGTAATAGTATGTGAGTGTATGCGATGTATGTAAGATACCTAACTAGAAAACTTGTATGATTTCCTACTTAAAAAGCAATAACATAATAATAGTAAGACATAATAAAGGAAAAGAGTGTGGCATGTGTGCTGATGTGTATGTCACTTTTCTTGAATTAGTATGGTTATTATGACATGGATGTATGTATATTAGAGATGCTAGCCAAGTAGGGTAATGTTGGTTGCATTTCGTGTAAGACTTACTGCCAAAAGACAAGAAGTGAAATAAATCTAGTACTATTCTTACCCAAGTGTGTCATGGAAGTACATGAGTAAAATGACATAATTAAATAGCAAATTGAGTAGCAGTAAGTCTAGGCGTGTGATGAAACATGTGACTGAAAGTTTGAACCAAAAACCATCCTCTATAATCCTTAACAAAAATAATGACAAGCTATTATAGTGTGTAAAAGTATGGCCGACCACCTTACTTTAGCCCTGTTTTCAACCGACCTAAAGGTCATGCCCCACGAATCTAGAAATACCATGTTAAACTTGACGCGGCCTAGTTTCCAAAGCAGCTTTCTGTTTGTCCTGAAGTTAAGTAACGAACCCGCAATTAATTTCCAAAAATGATTGGTTGACACTTGGAAATAATTGAAGCTTTACTTGTTATTATGATGACGAGTGATGCACTTTGTCGAATTATTTTCCACACTTAGAGACTTCATAAAAATATGATACTTATCAAATATCGAAGAGCTCGCGGTCTAGTTTTTATAATGAGAACCCATTTATTTTTCGGACTATTATTGAACAAGTTATCGAGACCCAAAGTTGACCCCGTGACTAAATTGGACGAACGAGAAAAATGTATAAAAATATTTTATAAATCTATAGCAAGTATAAAATATCAACCAAGTGCATTGTACGTTATTAATTATTGTATTTAGCTTAAGTACGGATGTTTTACTTAGGTTACGAGTAGATCGTTTGCGCATTGTTTTGCGTGCCTTGAAATCGTGCTATCTTCATTGATCATATTCACTACTTCATCGAGGTGAGTTTCATAGACCCACTTTTAATTGTTTTAACTATTTTGGGGTGAGAACATTGCTTGTTTTTAACGGATGAACATAAGTGCCATAAACTGATACGTTTGCCTACATGATGTCCAAGTAGCGATATCCCTAGATGCTTTAGCCCACTATCGTGAACCGTTAATTACTTTGTGTAAGCGCGAATGTTCTGGATAGATCTATTGGGATTGACCTCCCTATCTAATGTTGGTTGTGTGACCAAATTAGATACACTTACATTTGAGTCGTTACGAATGCTTTGGGATAGGCATTTGCTCGGGCTCTCATTATATCTTGTTGGTTGGTTAACGCTTCGGTGTCATGAGCTTAGACGTAGGTTGTTGAAACGTATACTTTTGATTATAATCTTGTATTTGTTATAAGATTATATGCCGGTTGCCTTGGAAAATCTTATGGTTCATCGATCTATTTAAACTTAAACCTATGAACTCACCAACCTTTGTGTTGACGCTTTAGCAATGTTTTTCTCAGGTATCAAGACGGAGGAGTGACGTGGTTATGCATGGGAGATTTTTATATGAAAATGGTCGTGACTAGTATATGGATATTTGGATCAATGTTAAAGTCTTTTGAAACAATGTTTTATTATGATCTGGTGTAATTCGCTTCCGAAACAAGCTTTATGCTTTTAATTAAATTAAAACGACTTATAAATAGTCGTTCTTTGTATTTATGTCTTTTGATAGTCATGACCGTCGCACCCCATTGTGTTGTATTACTCTGATAAATTGGGGGTGTGACAGATTGGTATCAGAGCTGTAGTTATAGAGAACTAGGTTATTTTACAAAATGATTTTTATAAACGTAAGTCAAAAATTTATTTATCAGAAAAATAATTCTAGACTATAACTGTCTCTCAAAAATCTCCAAGAACCACTTCACTCCACGTCTTCGATAAATATAAGTTGTGACTTGAATTATTCCACTTGATTTGCCATGTTAGTTCAAACTTGATTGCTACGTGTTATTAGCATTAAGTATTTCCTGCCTTGTTTGAATGATATGTACGGTGTACTTATAGGAATGTGTACTAAAACGATTTTTTTCTAATATTTTGAAGTACAATACCTAGCATCCTTGTTTGGATTGTTGTGCTACTAAAATGGTTTGTGCCATGTTTATTTGAACTAAGATGGTTTGTGCCATGTTTGAATCGAACTAAGATGGGTTGTGCCATGTTTACTTGGGGTAAAACATACACATATTTATGCTATTACGTATTTTGTTAAAAACAGTCCACTGGACTACTATTAACTTTTTAAACACGTGTGTGTTTCTATGTTACCCTATATTGATATACACCGAATTAAAAATATTTGCCAAAACAGTACTTGGGCACGGTGAGATTTAGTAATGGTTGATGATGAGTCGTGAGTAAACCCCAAGACCAAGACAATTCATCAAAAATGTTAAGGGGTATAACGATACTTAACAAGGTCTCAAGGCTGTTCTTGTTTGATTGGGTTGCGAGACTAAGTTAAGTGCCAGTCGTTATACAACTTAGGGTTTTTGATGAGTTTTCTTGAGGATGGGTAAAGCTCATGAATTTACATGTTGCGTGATTATAACATATTTGATGAGTTTTGTGTAGGTTTAATCAGTGTTAAATTATGTGAGTAATATCTAAAGACGAGTAAATTCACCAAAGGTGTTAAGAAGTTTAACGACTAATACTTGACTGGACCTCAAGGCTGTTCTTGTTTGATTGGGTTGCGAGGCTTAGTCAAGTGCCAATTGTAACGCAGCTTAAAATTTTTAGTGAATTTCCTCGAGGATGGATAAGACTTACATGATCTGACAAGGTGATTACCTCATTTACGTTGGATTAATACGGTACATTAGTATCATTAGCTTGAATGGTGTGTGAACGCTGAAATGATTAACGTCATCGTGCCAATCTCCCTCCATACTTAGAAGCTACCCATGAACTAGAAACCGTTCAAAATATATCTATATATATATATATATATATATATATATATATATATATATATATATATATATATATATATATATATATATATATATATATATATATATATATATGTATATATCGTGCCGACCCGTTCGTATATTACTCTTCTATATTAATACGTGTCATCGTTACCCCATTTTAGAACAATGGTGCGAACCCGACGATCTGCAACTAACTTGACTTGGAACAACAATAATACAATCGACAATGATGCACTCGAGCAACTAATTGCTCAGCGTGTGGCAGAAGCAATCGCGGTTATCGAAGCTAACCGAGCTAGCACTCACGGAGAAACCAGCAGACCCATGACTACTACTCGGACATGTACATACAAAGAGTTTCGTGCTTGCATGCAAGGGGATTTCAAGGGCACTGAGGGCGCAGTTGGCTTAGCTCGATGGTTCGAGAAGCTTGAGTCCATGTTTGAAGTTAGCAATGTGGAGGAGAAAGATCGAGTAAAGTCTGCTTCGAGCATGCTATTGGATGGTGCACTGACCTGGTGGAATATCTACATCAGATCAGTTGGTATCAATGCTGCTCATGCCATTCCTTGGAGTGATTTCAAACAAATGATGACCAAGAAATACTGCCCTCGAAGTGAGATGCAGAAGTTGGAAAATGAACTATGGAATTTGAAGGTTCAAGGAACGAAGATTGAATCCTACACCCAGCGTTTTCAGGAGTTGATACTGCTTTGTCCAGAGATGGTTTCAACCGAGATCCGAACAATTGAAAGATACCTTTATGGGTTACCTCAAAGCATCAAGGGAGATGTAATGGCATCAAGGCCGGTGGATATGCAAGAGGCTATTACCATGGCTCACAACTTAATGAATCAAGTGAGCGGAGAACTAGGTGAGGATGCCAAAGCCGGCAAGAGACAATGGGAGGAAGACCATTGGAAAACTAAGGAACAACATCAAAGCAAGAGACGAGGTGGAGTGTATGTTGATGGGACAAGTGGAAAGAAAGGATATGCTGGAAACCTACCATACTACGTGGAATGCAACTTTCATCACCACGGCCTTTGTCCCGAGAGATGTGGAAACTGCAAGAGGATCGGTCACCAAGCAGAAGATTGTTGGACCTCTACCCAATTGACATGTTATGGATGTGGAGAAGCAGGACACATCAAAAGGAACTGCCCAAGCCTGGTGAACCAGATTGAGGACGGAGAAACATGTCAAGCCTTAGTGGTTCTTGAGTGATTAACAATGCGGGCAAACAAAACCTTATTAGGAGTCGTGTATTTTTACTTCTCTATGGACGTCGTCTGTTATGCATTTGTTATGAATTTGGATTCTTTTCTTTCATGAATGAACTATGAACTAATATTATATTAATCGAATATCTCAAAGAAACAATTGGTGACGAAAATGAGGATGGAACCGTTAGACCCGAGACGTACGTAGCCTGATCAACTTCGTATGATCGTGGTCAAACGCGAGTATGCTCATAGTAGTCATCGCAAAAATAAGATAAATTAGCAAAGTAAATTCCCAATTCGCGTTATTTGCCAAAGAAAAGAATAATTGTTTAGCGCTATGAACGCCAAATATCCCCATATCGCCGTTTAAGTTAAAAGAGCCACGTGAGACTTATAAGTAAATCACTTATGGATACTTTCTCCGTCATCAAGATGAGCGAGACCTTGTAAAACGCAAGCCTTTGGGAAAATTTATGTTGGAGACGTCGTCATGCTAAACGTTGCACCATAAACGTGTCATTTGTTTTGGAAAAAAAAAGAAAAGAAAACGAAGGGAGTTAAATCCTTGATACGTTGGACCGTTCAAGATTACTATTAGCACAATTATAGGCAGTTATGCGAAGGACGACAACACGGGACCCTTTAAAGTGGAGATGATACGTAAAACGACGCGAAAAATTATTGAAACTCACTTAACAAAACCGACGTCCCTGAGACAATTTAATATACGAGAAAAGACTTACTAGTATAAGCCTTAGGGAGCGATATAGAATCGGAAGGAATTTTTATTCGTTCTAACCCTAATAGCAATGTTAATATTAGCAAGAAGCTAAGGAAAACGAAGGAGTTGGACGCCAAGAGAAGTAGATAGAAATTCAAATTATCTCTTGGTTTGTTAACATGGACGTGCTAGTTTTGAGGACAAAACTCAATTTAAGGGATGTCGGATGTCACAAACGTGAATTTTGAATCTATTTAATTTACGTGAAACGCAATGGTTTGGGTTATACTTGTGTGTCTATTGATACTCCCGATTGATTTTGAGTATTTTGTGTACGGAATTGAAATTCTGTGAAGGACGTCATATGAAGAATTACTTGAACTACTATTATTCGTTACATTATGTACTAGGATTTTATTTTAATTTCTTTTTTTGAAACGACATTAAATTCCATCAAGAGTTTCGCTACGCACATTAAATATTTCACACAATATCATTACGACACACATAGGAAATTTCCCATCTACCAAAATTATTTGAAACTACTACTAATACCTAAGTTCCATGCTACATATACACATTTAAACATTTTGCACTATATTAAATCCTTCAAGACCATTTTATCACAAATATACTCTTTCCCATGGACACTCAAAGCCGGTCCCCCCCTCCTCTTTACCAAAAATCACACGTTTTACATTTACCCTCACATGCCACCCTTGAATTTGGCTAGTACTTTCATCCCCCATTAATATTTTTACCACCTTGTTTCCTATCCTTCCTCTCAAACCGTGGAACACCCCCTTTCTCCCATGGGCCTTCATTTAAACATTAATCTTGCAAATAAAATCTGCAACTAGTCAAACTTAGTACATCCTTTTCCCTTGTTTCTGCCCAAGACGCAACAAAAGGAGGGTTTCCTCTTCCCAACACCATGTCATTTCCCATGCTAGTTCACTTGGGATAATCTTTAGTTACATTATGAAGATCTCCAACTAAACCCTAACTAAGATTTCTTAACCCTAAACTCATGCTCTTGCCTATAAATACAAGTCATATTCTTCCATAAACTCACACACTTGAAAACTCACTTAACAAAGCTTTCAAAACAATAAAATTCATCACCCCCTGTTGGAAGCCTACTAGTCGCTGCCAAGACAAAGGGATCTCGGGTTGGTTTGTATAAGCTAGGGTTAGATAAGTTTAAAAGGGTTTCGGGTTGAGGAGGCACTAGTTCGTGTTTACGTCTCTATCACCTAAACCAAGTACCTCTTGTAAGTCCTAAACCCCTACTTATATCCAATATTGGTTGGTATTAATACTTGCTAAAAAAATGTTTTTGTAAACTAAAACATACCAAGTCACGGGTTAGATTGGTGGTGGGCATTTACTTAAAGTAACTAAATTGATCTAATAACGACCATGTATGTGTGTAAGTTGAGACCTATGAAACATATATGTGAAGTTAGGAATGATTTTTGCGTGTACTAAAAGTAAGAAAATATAAGAAGATACCAACCCTTAAAAACCCATGCGTGGAATATAACGATGTATTGTATGTGGCCATTGGCTATAAATGCTTGCATGTAGAAAACCCTAAATGACCCCCACCCCAACCAAAGTGATTCACGTTTATGTGTGTGCTCAATAGGAGCATGAAGCATGAACTAGACAAGTGTGCAAACACAAACCCACCTGCCTTGTTTAATATTGATGCGTCTATGTGTTAATAGTATGATTCCAAGCTATGGTTGAACGTGAGTATGGGTGTTAAAACCATGAAGAAAATGGAAAACGTAAATGTGAACGTGTGAGCATGCATGGTAAATTATTTCTAAAACCTTGTTTGGGCTGTCAGCGTTTTCAAGGATTCATCAAGACTAAAACAAAGCAAGTAAATTTGTGTGGTAAATTGTATGTGTTATGTGAAAGTATATGTATGCTTTTGCTATGTGTGTATACCTTATATTTCTGCTATGCGATTATGGTTAGTATGGTGTGAAGGCTATATGCATGATAAGCATATATAATCTTTCTCCTTTAGTACTGCGAACAGTGGTACACCAACAAAACAAAAATAGGATTCCTGAACTTGCCCATGTAAGGTGAGTATGTAGGTATAGTAATTATGCATGAAACATATATATGTGTTGTGCGCGTTCTTTTACATATAAGTTTGCATAAGCAGAAAACATGCAAAGCTAGGAGGAAATAGTATGAACTGTTGAATACTAAAGCTATGGAAATGTATTGTCTGATTGCGTGTTTATAAAGCTTAGAAACAAACCACTCTACGAAACTTAGTTCATGTGTATGTGTAGATGTTGTATGTGTACATGTATGATAAATAATAGAAAGCAAATAGGACCCCTCCCTATTGTAGCTGACGAACAGTGACTCCTATAATGATAGTATGCTATATATTTATGTAGGGTAACATTGAAAAATAAAAGGACCACTTTCCCTTGTGATGCTATGTATGAAACAGTCAACCATTAGCAAGACTCCACTTCTTTCCTTTTATAATTGGTTGTGATATATGTATGAATGTATGAAAACATGGGATAGCTAAGTAGGGACACCCTTGTGTGATTATATATTTACATGCGTGTATATGGTGTGTGTGTATGAGTACAAACTACCATGGGAATATGAATGTATGAATATAGCAGTAGGCGTTGAAGCCTCATGGTTGTGCTGCGTGTTGTGTGTTATTGCGACGTATGAACTTGGCCCAGTAGTAGTATGTGAGTGTATGCGATGTATGTAAGATACCTAACTAGAAAACTTGTATGATTTCCTGCTTAAAAAGCAATAACAAAATAATAGTAAGACATAATAAAGGAAAAGAGTGTGGCATGTGTGCTGATGTGTATGTCACTTTTCTTGAATTAGTATGGTTATTATGACATGGATGTATGTATATTAGAGATGCTAACCAAGTAGGGTAATGTTGGTTGCATTTCGTGTAAGACTTACTTCCAAAAGACAAGAAGTGAAATAAAGCTAGTACTATTCTTACCCAAGTGTGTCATGGAAGTACATGAGTAAAATGACATAATTAAATAGCAAATTGAGTAGCAGTAAGTCTAGGCGTGTGATGAAACATGTGACTGAAAGTTTGAACCAAAAACCATCCTCTATAATCCTTAACAAAAATAATGACAAGCTATTATAGTGTGTAAAAGTATGGCCGACCACCTTACTTTAGCCCTGTTTTCAACCGACCTAAAGGTCATGCCCCACGAATCTAGAAATACCATGTTAAACTTGACGCGGCCTAGTTTCCAAAGCAGCTTTCTGTTTGTCCTGAAGTTAAGTAACGAACCCGCAATTAATTTCCAAAAATGATTGGTTGACACTTGGAAATAATTGAAGCTTTACTTGTTATTTTGATGACGAGTGATGCACTTTGTCGAATTATTTTCCACACTTAGAGACTTCATAAAAATATGATACTTATCAAATATCGAAGAGCTCGCGGTCTAGTTTTTATAATGAGAACCCGTTTATTTTTCGGACTATTATTGAACAAGTTATCGAGACCCAAAGTTGACCCCGTGACTAAATTGGACGAACGAGAAAAATGCATAAAAATATTTTATAAATCTATAGCAAGTATAAAATATCAACCAAGTGCATTGTACGTTATTAATTATTGTATTTAGCTTAAGTACGGAGGTTTTACTTAGGTTACAAGTAGATCGTTTGCGCATTGTTTTGCGTGCCTTGAAATCGTGCTATCTTCATTGATCATATTCACTACTTCATCGAGGTGAGTTTCATAGCCCCACTTTTAATTGTTTTAACTATTTTGGGGTGAGAACATTGCTTGTTTTTAACGGATGAACATAAGTGCCTTAAACTGATACGTTTGCCTACATGATGTCTAAGTAGCGATATCCCTAGATGCTTTAGCCCACTATCGTGAACCGTTAATTACTTTGTGTAAGCGCGAATGTTATGGATAGATCTATTGGGATTGACCTCCCTATCTAATGTTGGTTGTGTGACCAAATTAGATACACTTATATTTGAGTCGTTACGAATGCTTTGGGATAGGCATTTGCTCGGGCTCTCATTATATCTTGTTGGTTGGTTAACGCTTCGGTGTCATGAGCTTAGACGTAGGTTGTTGAAACGTATACTTTTGATTATAATCTTGTATTTGTTATAAGATTATATGCCGGTTGCCTTGGAAAATCTTATGGTTCATCGATCTATTTAAACTTAAACCTATGAACTCACCAACCTTTGTGTTGACGCTTTAGCAATGTTTTTCTCAGGTATCAAGACGGAGGAGTGACGTGGTTATGCATGGGAGATTTTTAAATGAAAATGGTCGTGACTAGTATATGGATATTTGTATCAATGTTAAAGTCTTTTGAAACAATGTTTTATTATGATCTGGTGTAATTCGCTTCCGAAACAAGCTTTATGCTTTTAATTAAATTAAAACGACTTTTAAATAGTCGTTCTTTGTATCTACGTCTTTTGATAGTCATGACCGTCGCACCCCATTGTGTTGTATTACTCTGATAAATTGGGGGTGTGACACCCATACTAAACCATTGTCGTGCCCTCACACAATGCTAGAATTAAGAATCGTAGCACTTCCAAATTTCATTTTTATGCACTTTTGAATGAATCATAAACTTGCTACACTACCACTACTACTACTTGCGTTTTAGACATAATGTATGATTTTCATCGCAAAATGGGACGTTTAGGTTCATAGAACAAGAAAATGTTATTGCTTCGTTAGAAATAATTTCATCGTCCTCGATTTTCACCCCAATTCCATGCCAAGCGTGTAACGAGATCATTGTCATTATAAGTTAGTAATGCTAACACTACTCATATGCCCTAATTACGTACTTAGACTCCCATTTCCTAAGTGATATCTCTTATATTTTATTTTTATCTTGAATGTTTTCGAGCATACATTTTTTACTTATGCGATGATAGAGATTTAGATCTAAAAATAGAGTCATAACGGTGTAACCAAGACCATCGAATTAATAACCCCCCTAATAGGCAACGATGTCAAAAAATTAAGTCAACAAGAAGGATCTATAAAGACGGTTTTATAACGGTTTTGAACATGAGACTTATTACCAAGACTTTTATACGCCCCCTAACGGATGGGCCTTATTATCATAGGTTTACCTCCATCTTTTATTCAACTTCGCCATGATGCTTTTATTATGACTTCGGTCTTCCCTTGCCTTTTATTTAACCTCGCCATGAGGTGTTTATCATTGCCAAAGACGTATATCCTCACGCAAAGGCGAATTTTGGTTCTTTGAAGCTTCAAAGATTAAGTCTTGATTCACTTTCAATTTCGCATAGATTTTTCGGCCTTGTGAGCTTCAAATTGTTTGCTTGATTTTGGTGAGCACTTGAAATCTTGTTATTGGGTGAAGCTTTTGATTATTCGGGTTGCCAATACTTCAAAACCGTGACGCTAGCGATACCTTAATGTCTTCCCAATTTAATTACATGGAAGCAACTAGAAAAGACTAGAAACCAACAATCAAGACTAAACTGCTAAGCCAATACTTATTAAGAAAAATATATATACAAGCGAAGGGAGAATAAGCAAACAATGAGAACACATGAGTTTTTGAAAGAATACAAGTACTCTACGTTTAGCATAGTAACTTATAATTAACTCTATCATTTCTCGTCCACATTTAAGAGACTTAGCCTTATGTAAAGTTAAGGAATCAAAGCTAAGTGCTCAACACACACGGTCGAGTAAAAAATTACTCTTATTCTCGCCATCGGAAAATCTATATTCGTGTCTTCAAACACTTATGAAACATGAGAAAAATTTTAAAATTTGGCCATTTTTAGCCTTATTTTGCAACAAAACGATAAATAAAAAGATAAACTTTGGAAAGCGTGAAGGTTTGGCAATGCAAGTATCTATTCACCCCCCATACTAAAGTTAAACATTGTCCTTAATGTTTCGAGTCTAAGGGTGCAAACACCCCCATACTAGAGACGTAGTCGAATGCATAATCTAGCATGGAAAGGGTGGAACCGTTAAATTTAAAGCCATTTTATTAAGTGTGCTAAAAACCTAAGGTTAGAACATATAAGGATATATCATGTGTGGATATTGAGAAATTCTTCAAAGCAAAAAATTGAGTGCTCCCATAAAACGAACACGAGAGGCTCCAATCGTGAAGATCATGATCATCTAAAAACCACAATGCACAAAAAACCACGGAACAAAGGTTGGAAGGGAACAAATGCCCTCACGTTAAACTACATTAGAAAGCGATAATATCTACATGGATAAGCATGGGACACCCCCACGAAGCACCTTGTTTTTGATAACCGAGTCAAAAGCTTGACTCAAATCCCCCATAAATGTGATCATTTAGGGATAATCATGGTATGGTCATGTTTTGGACGGGCTTACATGATAAACAAGGCCCAAAAGCAACCGGTATTAAAGACTAAGTCCTTTGATGATGCAAAATACCGGGATCGAAGATGGCGTCCTTGTTTTCATTAGATAAACAAACCAACACCACTTCAACATGTGCCAAAACAACCCCAAAGGGGTAAAAGAAAATAGATGAGAAGAAATAGAAGGGTGGGACAATGGGTAAGTCACAAAAACCATGAGCTACTCGAGGTAGACTCGCACCAATTAAATGAAAGTATTTTCCATTTATTGCATCGGTGGAAGACCGAGATTTCCCTTTAAAAGCAATTCTGGGATCAAATATCTCGTCCTCGATGGAGAAAGGGAAGGGAACATAAGGGGCTTCGCCCACACTTAACCCACACAAAGCATCGTCACAAGGAGTAGACGAGCTTGTAGCACTCAAAACACGAGGTGATGACGGAGTTAGAATTGTAGAAAAATCTTTTAAATCCAATTCAAATTTTTTTCCTTTTTCATCTTTTGAAAACTCCTTATGAAAACCCGATTTGATTATGTCAAAAATATTTGGTGTTTCTAAAAAGATGTTAGGCAAACTAAAAACTCTCACATTTAAGTTGTGTTTTGGTGGTGGTAAGTTCTCAAAACGCTTATCAATAAAGAACACCGCCCCATCGGGGTCAACATATTCATCATCCGAAGAATCTTTCATAATTAGAGAGTAGGTTTAACACTTTTAAACTCCATCGGCGGAGGGGATGGAAAATCGTTTTTATCGACAACTCCTAAAACTCTTTTTGAAAATCCTTTGCAAATGTTTTTGATTGAATCAACATGGTTCAAAGACGTGATAGAATAAACATGAGAAAGCGTAGAGTTTTGAATTGCATTTATGACGAGTTCCTCCTCATTGAAACGTAGAGTGATTTTCCTAGCATGAATGTCAATAAGTGCTCTCGACGTATCCAAAAATGATCGACCTAAAAATATAGGAACTTTAGGATTAATGGGGATGTCTACAACGATAAAGTCCACGGGATAGTAAAATTTTCCAACTTTCACGTAGACGTCTTCGACAACTCCACAAGCTAGAATCGTAGAATGATCGGCCATCTCGATTGACATTATTGAAGGAGTGAGATTAGGAAGATTGAGAGACTTAAAAATCTCAAGAGGCATCAAATTTATACTAGCACCAATGCGCAGCATTCATCCATATCTTAGATTGCACATGGGATTAAAAATTTACCGGGATCACCGACTTTTTGAGGTATGCGACTAAGAAAAACCGAAGAACAACTAGACGACTTTTGCAATTTCTCTTTGTTATTCAACATACTTTTGAAGTTTGCGGCAAATCGAGGCATCATGACCAAATCGTCGGCAAAACTTATATTGAATGCAAGTCACGAAACATTTTCATAAAAAGTTCAAATTGATAATTGTTTCGTTCTTGTGCCTTTTCCTTGTTTCATCTTGATGGGTAAGGTAAGAGTGGTGTTGGTTGAGGCATAGGCATCGACCTTGGAATCTTGGGTTCCACTATTGGTATTGGTTCAACCGTAGGTGTGGTTTGAGCGGTACTTTGTGGGATTGGGATTTGCTCCTTTCCAACCACCACCTCGGGATCTTTCTCTATTTCCTTCTTGGACGAGAAATGGGTTCTTTGAAAGTTTTACCACTACGAGTAGTAATAACCTTAAATTCTCCTTTTGGGTTTATGATGGTATCACTAGGAAGACCACCCGAAGAAGAGGGTTTACACATGATTGCTTCAAACATTTTTCCCATTCGATCTCATGTTGACATTGCTCCATTTATTGTTGATGTTGTTGGAAACATTGAACATTTCCTTCCATTTTATTAGCATGAATTTTCAATTCATTAGCAAGTTCGTTTTTAAGCTCGCTTTTCAACTCGGATCTTAAGCTAATCATCTCACGTTGCATGTTATCAAAATTAGCATCGTTTGCCTTTGCATAATCCAAAAATTCTCCATTAAGATTTTTTGTGTGAGCATTTTGAAAACCTTGTGTGGTAGTTTGAAAATCACGGTTTTTGTTTTGATTTGAAATTTTCCCATTTCCACTTTGGTAATTACCCTTGTTGAAGTCACGTGAATTTCCTTGATAACCACCATTTTGATTGTTGTTTCGATAGTTGTTAGCATTTTGATTTTGTGGAGCTTGATTTGGGCGGGAACCTTGGCTGTTTTGGTTATAAGTTCCCGTGGCTACACAGGCATTCGAAGTGTTACCATCCGCGGTAATGCACTCAGAAAAATCTTGAGCTCCACCACACGAAATACAACTCTTTCCAACTGCTTTAACTGATGCGGAATTTAAAGCATCTTGTGCTTTCCAATGAGTCATAAGCGTCGAAAACCTATCGAAAAACCGATTTTCCTCATTTGCTTCATCTTGCAAGGCACTCATGTCACGAGACGACGATGACGTACCCATTGTGGCAACACTCGGTGTGTTACGAGGGTTGTAAACCTTAGACCTATTCTCAATGATTTTCAAAGCCTCATCGGTCGTTTTGCACAAAAAATTACCGCCCGCGGCGGCATTTAAGTAACTTCGTTCATGATCATTAAGCCCATTATAAAAAGTGTCAATTTGATGCAATTCGGAAAAATCATGGTGAGGACATTCATGTAACATTTCTTTAAATCTTTCCCAAGCCATAGAGAAACTCTCATTAGACCTTTGAGTAAATCGTGAAATCTCGTTTTTCAAATGTGTTGTTTTAGATGGTGGAAAAAATTGATTCACAAACTTAGAAACGAGATCACCCCACGTCAAAATCGAATTTGGGGGTTCTTTCTCGAGCCATATCTTGGCGGGTCCATCCAACGAGTATGGAAACAACATCATCTTAACGGCATCGTGGGCTACATCCTTAAACTTGCTTGTCGCGGTGAGACGATTGAATTGCCTAATGTTATAATGTGGGTTGTCTTTTGCGTGTGCGCGAAACTTGTTCGCTTGAAGCATAGACATTAAACCCGTCTTGATCTCGAAGTTCTCCGCAAGGATGGCGGGAATCACAATGGCCTCTCCAAAACCCTCGATGGGTGCTTGAAGCAACTCCATCGTAGTACGACTAGCCATGATACCTTCTTGTTCTACAATGGGTTCCTCACTTGGAGTCTCTTTACTAGAAGGTGTTGGTGTGTTTTCCTTTCGATTACGACTTTTACGTGCACGTCTTGCTTGATTTCGAGTTTGAATAAACCTGACGTACAACGTAGGGATGAGCAAAGAAGATTCTTTTTGGTGTTTTTAACTTTTTCATTTTTTTTGTGTTTTTGATTGTTTTTACTTTTTTGGATTTTGTGATGTATCACGTAGACAAAAATCTACAAATCTCCTCAAATCAAATCTCTCTATTAAAGGAGCCTCAAGGAATGAAAACGATCACGTGAGGGGAACGCCTTCGACGACTTTAGAACGTTGGTGAAACACCAAAATGTTCAAGAGGGTTTAATCAATTGAAACCAAGAAAATATAGATACTACGTAGATAATACTTTGGTAGGCAAACCCTCGATTAGCCCTTTTTATCTAAACACGCACAAGCAAGCGGAGAAACGAGGCGGCACAAAGCACTTAAGAGCCTTTTTCTTTAGGGTATATTTTATAATACCCGCCTTATACCCACCTTATAGTTTGTGTTTTTCAAAATTAAGCTTCACGAAAGTAATTATCTATTTTGCCTTTTTTCTTTGTTTGAAATTCGAATACAATGATCGAGTGATGAAATCCTGAATCAAGGTTGTGTTTTCACACTTTTGGAGTACTTGTGAATTTATTGTTCTACGTATATAATATAGTAATAATATTCACACAAAAAACGAAAAACCAATAATACGTATTAGTAGAGTTCTACTAATACAATTATATTTATGGATAATATAAAAACAACAATTGTTCAAATCAAAACACAACACGTCTCCCCAGCAGTGGCGCCAAAATGATTGTAGTAGTTTACGTCTTTTAGAAAAAAGAGCGTAATTAGGGTAAGTACGATGGTTTAGGAAAACCGTGCACAAATGACCCAAGTGTAAGAGAGTTCGTTCTCAAGGAGGCAAGTGTATTGTGTAAAGAGATTATTAACGTTTGTGATTATGATTATGAGAAAACAAAATAGAAAAGGATGACGGTTACGATAAGATTACACTAAGACGAAAAGTCGTGCACGTAAAACCGTAAAATATGACGAAATTTAAAAATTAACCTAAAAATTCCTATAAAATTGAAATAAATCCTAAAAAATGTAATTATAGTTTACAAAAAATCAAAATTTACTCAAACCTTTTATTTAATTATATAATAATTTTTAATGCTAATTAAAGCCCAAAAATTCAATTTAAACAAAAAACCCCAAATGAGATTTTTCACTTTGTAAACCTCTAAAATGACTTAACTAAATTAAAAATGATTTTTGAAGAATTTAAAATTATTTAAAACCATTTAAACATGATTAAAAACTATAAAAACCTTAAAATAATTCTAAAAAATAATTGAAAGACAAGAAAATTAATATAAAACTATTAAAAATCCTAACTTAATGTATTTAAGCTAGGAAAAATGAAAAAGTTGAAAAAATCTTAAATTTAATTTTTAATAATAAAATATTAATAAAATATTAATAAAAATCCAAAATTTATAAAAAATTCTAAAAAGTTGAAAACTAGTTTATTTTAACCTAATTAACACAGAAATGAACTTGCAATACCAAAAATACCCCTAATGGGCCTTCAAATGGGCTAAAATGAAAAACAGTCCCTTAATGGGCTTAGATTTGGCCCAATAAGAAAAAGTCCACAAAAATGGCCCAAAATCTCTAGTTAAGCTTCAAATTCAATTTTAAACACAAAATTTCATAGGCCCAAAAGCTGAAAGTGAGCTTATCACAACTTATTTCGAAACAGCTTATTTAAAACAACTTATTCTTATGGGCTTTTTGGCCCATTAAGCTATAATTTGATGCCATAAGCTGAAATTTGACAAACAACCTTCTGTTGACCTAATTAAGCTGTTTGACAAAAGAATTTTTGAATACGCCCAAGAAATAAGCATGAAGTAAGCAAAAGCTCTCTACAGAAAACGACAAAATAGTCGTTTTTGAGTTCTAGGTCACTTCAAAAGCTGATGCAACTTGCAAAAGGTTTTAAATGACAAAACTAAGCTTAATCAACAAAAATTTTTCAGATAAGCACACTCAATAAGCTGAAATAAGCAATAAGCTAATTTTGAAAAAGACAAAATAGTCGTTTTCTAGTCAAAAGCTAAAACCAAAAGCTGTAAACTTCAAAACTGATTAATAAGTTCTAATCAGAAAAAATAAGTTGTTGCACATTAGAATAAGCTAGTATGAACAAAAAATAAGTTGTTGACCAATTTGCACTAGTAGTGGCTAGCAGCAGGGGAAAGGAGTTCCCACTGCTTTGACTTTTTGACTTTGCTTTTTAGAGAGTTTCACTTGATGATTTTGGACAATAAGGGCACCCCTACAACCAGGGAGTTGTAAGGAGTCACAATCAAGAAGAAAAACACAAAATCAATTAGCCAAATGATACAGTTTAATCAATTAGTCCACAGACATGGCACAGACATGTAATAAGCAGATCTGGTGATATAAGCTAATGTTTAATCTAGTATAAGCTAACCACAAACCACCAAATGCATACACAAGCTCAATACAACTTAATGACAAACAGATTAACTCATTTCATACATTGATTCCAAGGTTTGAACAAGATTTAAGCATAAACAGTTACTGATGAACAAAGATGAACACAAAATCCTACTTGCTGATGTACTTGACCTCAAATCCAATTTCAAAGCCTCAGATCTATTACTCAAGTTGCAATGATTATGATTTAACACTTGTTAGCCCTAGATTAACATGAAAACTAGGTGTGCACAAGATTTCAAGTCAAAACAACAAGTTTTCAAGATTTTATAGGCACTTCTTTGAATTAGGTGATGCAAAGCACAAAGCATGTAGATATCAGAACACAAACACCTTAACAACAGATATATAAACTCAAACAATACACCAATTCCTACTCAAACTCATGCAAATTTGAACCAACAGACAATCCCAAACACCCTTTTAACTTTTTAAATCCAATTTTAAACAAGTCTAAGTATTATCAAGAGCCCAAATAAGCATCATAACATCCAACATATGAAGTAAGAACCAATTTGCATGCATAAAAACACACATACACAAGCAGAATCACAAAAAATCACTTAGGACCAAGATTTTATCATATTTTTGGGAAAATATGACAAACCTAATGAGTGTAGATCCACACTCACGAATTTTGAGCTTATGTGGTAGCTTAACAACCACAAGCTTCCAATAAGCTGCTAAGAACAACAAGATTAGAACAAAACAGATTATATGAACAAAAATGGAAAATAACCAAGATCTTTTCAAGCTTGATCCCTACCCCTTGATGCTTCCCAAACCACAAGCCTCACAACACCTTGATAAACTCTTTATCAGGGTGATATGATCAACTTATAGCCCAAAAATTTCAAGTGTTTGAACAAGGACTTAGAAAAAATTAGGTTTTTGGAAAACATGCAAAAACTTGCACAATCTTTAAAACAAATCTTTCAAACTTCAGACTCACAAACATATATCAATAATAGCAGAATATAAAGGTTGGAACTAGGAATTCGTCACAAAATCAAAGACTTTTTTCATTCACTTGAAAACAAGGATTTACATATTTTTGACCAAAGAAAACCAAGAACAAGTTGCAATGTAATGAGTCCTATGCCTTATATAGGCTACAGAGATACTAGAAATGCTGAAAATAAACATAAACCCTAGTTGGTGAAGTCCCAAAGTTGCCCTTGAACTTTTGAATATGTGTTGACTGAATTTTGACTTGGGAGGGGATATATGTGATGCCAGTGGTGAAAAGGTGATCCAAGGGTCCTTATGCAAGCTTAGGATGTAAGCAAAGGTTTGGGGCGTTGATTCTCTGCAAGTATTTTGTTTGGTAGTGAATAGTGGGGCAGGGGAGGGTGGTAGAATCATGTGAGGTGATGGTGATGGGTGTTTAAGGGTGGGTTTAGGATTAGTGTGACCCTAATAATGTTTATGGATAGTATCAAGACTTAATTCAACATGATTAGAAAAAACCTAATTCTTGTTAAGAACATGAAGAACATGGTCTTTGATCTGATTTGTTTTTTTAAATATGTGTTTAGGCACCAGATTATTTATAACTAATAAATTAGTTATAAAAGTGGTGAGTGGGATGTGAGGTGGCAGCTGGGTGGATTGTGATTGGTTGTGGGGAGTTAGTGGGTAAGGTGGTAGTTGGTGGTTGGTTAAGGTAAGTTCTCTTGTCTTGGCAGTTTCACCCCCTATTCTTTCTTCCTTCTTTCAATTCAGTTTAAACAAGTAATAATCCGGATTCCTTTGTTAAGTAAGTTTTGTTTTTTCTATTTTGGCCACAAAACTTTCCAAAGGGTTTTAAAAGGACTTGTTTTGTAATATCTTGATATTTGAAGGGCTGTTTTTGGCATTTCTTCATACTTCAAGGTCTTGACTTGTTTCTTTGTCTTCATGGAGGACTAAAAGTAACAAGTCTTCATTTTGAGGGACAATTCTTGCCATTTTTTCAAAGTGGAGGGTCCTTTTTATAAATTTGACAAACTTTAAGGACCAAACTTGTAATTATGAATATACAAGGGTTTAAAGTGTCAATTCTTCAATATTGGAGGACCCTTCTTGTACAATCTTCAATTCTTCAAGGGTTATTTTTGGAAAATCAACTCTAGGTCCCGGTTCATTGTGCGGCTTCTTTTCCCATGTTCGTTTTTCTTTGATTCTTATGATCTTTTGTGATTTTCTCAATATCCGTACCTAAAATACACATGGAACAAACACAAGCATATATTTGGCACTTTTTATGATATTTTAACTATTTTAAGCTCGTTTAGGACGATGAGACTATGTATAAAAGCATTCTCATCAATTTTAATAAAGGAAATAAATAAAGTAAAAGTGTAAAAGATGTGCATGTGTAGGAATTATTTAAATGTGAATGGTGTGAGTTAACTTTTTAATTGAGTTATTTTATTTTATTAAAGTATGAAATATTACTTGAATATGATACTAAAGGTGCGTGTTTATTTTGATAGACTGTGAATTTCGTGTTCGCCGGGCATCATCAATCGTTGAAAGTCGTCTTACTATTGCTATTAATCAAGGTGAGTCTATATCCTCACTTTGTACTTGTTTTGAATGATTTTAAAACCCACGAGGGGGATACATGCTATTTGAAAATAAAATGAACACAAGTCATGATTGGTTGTTTGGACCCCGAATGTTTCCTGTTGTTGCCTGATGTTGCGTTTAATTGTATAAGTACCTAAATTGCAAAAGTCACTAAATTCATGAGCCGTTAACTATGTTCTGACTTGATGTTGTGAGTTGGGAATAGCCGCTTATTCAAATAATAGTACTATTGGGCTGACGACCCTATCTGAGACCAGGGTTTTACGCTGAGTAACCTCTAGGAAGGATAATGTACGAGAATAAGAATGTGGTATACTTGTAATTGATACCCTAGTAGGGGAAATGGAATTCATATAGTCATGCCGGATTTAGGCGTGGGTGACTAAGTTAAGGGGTCGGTGTCATGAGCTTAATACAATTCCATAGCTATTGCTAGAAGCTAGAATGTCTGGATAATAGATTGTATGTAGAACAATTCTATTAAATGATCTTGATTGATTTTTCTTTTGTATTTAAATGATGATTTGGTACATCTATAGACTCGCTCAACCGTTTTTTTGATGATTTTAAGCATGTATTTCAGGTAATCTGATGAGTTTATCAAGGAGCTTGGTGGGGAAGGTTGCGGTGTTGCTTTTATAATTGTTCAGTCTAAAACTGTTTTCTTTCCCTGTCATTATTAAATGTTATCTTTTATCTACAGGAAATTATAAAAATCATTTTGAGTATTATATAGATGATAAAAGGGTTGTATTTTTGGGATGGTATTTTGAAGGGACCGAAGCGCTACTCTGATATTTAAAAAATTTCTTTATTGGGATTGAAAACTTTAGACTAAAGATAGTACTATTTTATCCTTTAATTTAAAAGTCTTATTTTGATATTGTATAAAGTATTTTGATGACGAGGTTTGTGTTTAGCACCCAAATGTGTATTCCCGCTACGCAATGTAATTTGGGGGTGTTAAACTTGTATTCAAAAATATTTTAAACATATGAATTCACTCAACGATTGTGTTGATTTAAAAAATATCTCAGGTAATAAAGATTGTTACCTTGGAGCAGCATGAGGATGGCATGAAGAGGCACAAGCTTGAAATTATTAATCTAGATTTTGGAAACCTCATATTGTAAAACTATGGTTTTTAAATGATATATAAAGAAAGTTGATTTAATCTTTCTTTTGAGTTGTTTTCTATCATTATGACTTGTGTTCTATGAAGTAATACCCCAAACCAATGTTCCGATGCGTTAAGGTAAAATATGGGTGTTACAGATTGGTATCAGAGCCATGGTTATAGAGAACAAGATTTAAAATCTTGTCTATGAAGTAATACCCAAACCAATGTTCCGATGCGTTAAGGTAAAATATGGGTGCTGCTACAAGAAGAAGTAAATGCGTATGCTACTACTCTCCAGAATTATGTGTAAGTTTAAAGAGTATACTAATGAGTAAATGATATTATGTTTAGATGTAAGTAATATTATGGTTATTTTGTTTAGCTGTAAATGATATTATGTTTAAGTGTATGTAATATACTATGAGTAATATAAATAAGTTAGGATTTATCAACATCTCCAGAAATATGTATTCCTTCCTCCTATTATCATCCTAACGGATTCTCAAGATGAACGTTCTGTAAGTATTCCTGATGATTTCCCTAAGTATGTTTCCAATATTCCGATGAATAATCCTTATGATACTTCAGAAAATTCACCCAAAATATCAGAAAATCCCAAAAGCCGTTTAACCTTTTGATGATGACCCCTATATGCAAGTTATACAAGCATATAGCGAAGAAATAAATTTTACACCTAGACACCAAAATTTCCCATCACCTTAGCCTATTAATATACCTTCACCTATACTTGAAAATTCACTTAAAACTACCTATGAACAACAATTCAAAGAAATCCTACCCTATTTGAAAAAACTTACTCTCGGGCGTATTGAAGATCTTGAAGATAAAGTTGAAGGACTTAGAAAAGGCCGAAGAATTATACAAGGAGATTTTGAGAAGTTAAAAGAAGATTTTGTAGAAGCTAAGACTAAATTGTAGAGAAGACAAGTGATACAAGATGAAGAAATGGTTCAAACTCGACTGAAGATTTATACTCTATAGTTAATCATTGAGGACATTCAAATTAGACATCGAGCCAATATACGAAGTCTTTTTGATGCCATCAAAGAACTCAAGAAAAATAGATGAAGACATTAGATACAAGTTGTAAATACTTTCAACTTTATGTCTTTACTTTTATATTAACAATCAAGCTTGTCCTGTATGTATAAACAAACAAGTTGTTAAAAAATAAAATTTGTGTTTCCCATCAAAAATTATTATTCCCTACTTATTTCTGAGAAGTAAGAAATCCATATTTCTTACTTTTCTCACAAATGATTATGAATAAAAATTCTTTAATTCTAGAAAAAGCATATACTTGATAAAGTATATATATTTGGAATTTCTTTTTATTCTATGATAATATGAACTATAGATTGAATATAACCCGAAAGTTTGAAGAAAGGCTAAGGAAACTTCCCAGGTTTTCTAGAAATATTTTATTCTCAGCTTTTGTCCTTCGAAAGAGATTCTTTTATTTCGACATAAAAGATAGAAGGCAAGCTTCTTTGTATCTCCCATTCATTAGCTTTGTATAAGACGAGTTATTAAATTTTCCTTTCCATGTCATGGTTATTTATATTATGATTATATATGATTCATATCTTTATAAATCTGTTGTAAACTTTGAAATTTTATTTCGTAGTTGGATTTATTATCTTCAGATATGAATTATAATCAACATAGTAAGTTTCCTATATAAAATCAAAAGATATACCTTATGTTAGATAAGTCTTTATATGTATCCATATACATATGTGACAGATGCTTTCAAATATGAGTATACCTTGGATTCTGAATTCTTTCTATCCTTTCCTTTCATTCTAAACCCTAAAAGTATTTGACGAAGGATTGACGATGATGTGGCTTCAATCCTGCAATTACACATTGTCAATGAGAAGTAATATTCGAAAGAAGATTCTATGGCTGGTTAATTTTTATTTCCAAGGAAGAAAAGGTGCTATTAGTATCACCCATTGGATTGAAAGAGCCAATTCAGTTTTGCTATCGTATTAATCGTATATGAAATTGTAAAGTGAAGATTGCTATAGGAAGATAGCAATTCTTCATTTATTTTGGTAAATTCTTTATGCTCAACCTATTGAGATAAAAGAAGTTCATGAGATCGCTTGATTAAATTTCAAATATCTCTTAGAAAGATGATCGAGAAGATGAAAGAAGAACTCCACTATCTAATGATAAAAGGAATTAACCTCGAGACCTACACGAGGAAATTTCAAGAGTTAGTTGAGTTGTATCCTATTGTATAGAATGACGAAGGCTTTTATCATAGAACTCTTTGAAAACTTCATGAGAAGATTTTATCATGAAATTTCATCTGAAATTTCTATCAAGAAAACTTTATCAGAATATTTTATCAAGGAATTTTATCAAAGGTTTTGAAGAAAGATTACCACTTCCAAAATCCCAAGATATTGGAAGAAGTCATTAACATATCCCAAAAGTTAATGAACAAGGTAATTAATTAGAATCCTATGCAAGAATCAAATAACCTTAAGCGTAAATTTAGTAAAGAAAGAAGCTTCGTAGGACCTAATTCAAGTCACCTAAATATTCCCTATGATCCCTATTTTCCTTACTTATGTTACGTTACGCCCAACCTAGTTAATCTTTCCTAACCAATAGAATACAATACGTATGCTAGAAGCCTTCCATTGTGTACCTGATGTTCACTACATCTTAATGGACTCTGCACAGCGAAGTGTCAAAT
Source organism: Glebionis coronaria (assembly GCA_025667525.1). NCBI lineage: Eukaryota > Viridiplantae > Streptophyta > Magnoliopsida > Asterales > Asteraceae > Glebionis > Glebionis coronaria. The sequence continues at coordinate 170,344,435 of CM046877.1, read as the reverse complement.
ATGCTATCAGATACGACATCGAATCCGAGACTGTTAGAGCGAGGCGAATTCTTAGACTTCCTTGTATTTTGTAGGTTGTAGATAAATAAGTGTTATAAAGATATGTGAGTATTATCAATAAAATCTATGTGTTTCTAAACTCTTGTAAGTGTTATTTTGCTTCATGAGGTTATATGATAGGCCAATTCATTTGTATATATATACATATATAAGAACTTAGAATAAAATGTTCGTGACCTTTTGGCTAAATATTCAACTTATATCTTAACGATATTTTGAGATCTGAATTACAAAGCTTCAACCTGAATTTTCTTTATGGAAATAAGCAAGAACAAGTAATAAAATTCATTCCAGAATTTCTTAAGATAAGACATGACACCATCTGGATTATTGTCAACTTTATTTCATCAATGATATGGAAACTCTGACAAGGTTATATCTGATAACCTGTCGACATAGAGTACCTATGTCTATTATTTTGAATACATTAAGAAGAATATTACACTTAATACAAATGGGCTAAGTGAGAGAATTATCCAGATACCAAACTACATACTCCACGTATGCATTATGTTTTTTGGAAGTACACTTACCATTGGAAAAAATCCCAATAAATATTATATTTGAATAGAGCTTCGTAGTACGTTGATCAGTGACAATTAGGTGTTTGTTGGATTAAAATGGTGATTTAAGATAATCCGAGAGATTATTTTGATAAAAGTTTCTCATGATAAATGAGAAACTACATCATATTAAACAGTATCTAGTTGAGAAGGATCTTTTCTCTATCAATTACCCAAATTGATTTTGAAAAATGCGATAATGAATTCGAGATTTTGAATTGAGCTGTGACATATTGACTTGAGTTGCCCAAAAAACTCAAAAATAATCACAATCTTTTTCGTGTTTCGGAATCTAAGGAAGATTTATCTGATTGAATGATATGATATCTATATTCCATTTGGTAATTAATTAAATTCTTATGAGGTAATATTATGATTTTCATCACTAAGATATGAATGATACTTCATGTATAACAATTTTGATGAAAATGCTTATAGAAGAGATTAATTGGAAACTAAATAGAAACAGTAAAACTATATTCTTGATATGTGAATAGAATTCTAAGAAAGAATTTGAGAACACAAGAGCTATATTTTCCTTTGATATACTACGTTACCATTATCATCTCAGGACGAGATTTCTTTAATGGGAAGGGGTTATGACCAAAAATTTTACATCTATGTATATGTTATGATTGTATGAATATGGAAAATTTTCCTTTTATGCCTTACTTGATAAGATGAATTGTTTCTCACATCCTGAACTGCCACTTGAACATATTCCTATATGTTGCAAATACAATGTATATATCAAGTCTAAGTTCTAAAAGTGATCTAATGAGTTCAATATTGATAAGAACATCTCAAAAATAACTATGATGCCCTAAATTCCCTTAGAACCCTAGAATCCTTATAAATGAGTTGCAAACTCAAGAATGGTGAAGTAATAATATACAACATGTAAAACCCGCGGCTCATCAAGGACACCAAGGGGAAACCCGTTTGATTTTTGTATTGATTCGGTAACGCATTCGTGTTCATTCTCTTTTGAATTCACGCACTGGTATCACTAAATCCTTTACCTTATTTTATTTTTAAGATCTAGATTTATATTAAATAAAATATGAGCACATGAAAACATGTAGATCTATCAAGAATTAAAAAAAAGGGTTTTGGTGGGGGTTTGTCTCGATCGTACGCCAACCGAGACTATGGGGGTCTCGGTAGCGTCGAACCAACAGCAACCGCACCCTTGTGAGGGTCGGCGTGGCCAGGTAACCACCAGCCGCAGCCTAAGGCTGGCGGTGGTGGTGTTGTTATGGGCAGTCTCAAGGTCCAAGGCCCCACAGTGGGAACCTTGGCCTAACGATGGGAACCTAGACCCACTAGGGGTGCTTTGTGGGAACACGTGACACAGCAGGGGGGCCCCAGCCTAGGCTGGGGGCTGTGTGGCTCGACGTAGCAGCAAGCTGAGAGCCATAGGCTCTCGTTGAGCTGTTGTTGCTCGTGGATCGGGTCTCGGTTCGTGGGCTCGGGAACTTGGACTTTTCAGAAACACGTAAATTAAACCAATTATGAAATTAAGTGTATATGTTTAATTAATTTGGTTAATTAATTAATTTTAGTTTAATTAAAAATAAAACTTATGTTATGTTTATTTAATTAAAACTATGACTAAACATGTATGCACATTTAATTAAATAAACTTAGGCTATAATAATTAATTGATTTAATTATTTATGAACATGAATTTAATTAATTCAACTTAGGTTAAATTAATTACTACCTCCGTCCCAAAATTATTGCCCATAGACAAAAAACACACAGTTATAGAAAAACATCACTTTTTGAGCTTTTTATAGTAGTTTATGTCTTTTAGTAAAAAGAGCGTAATTAGGGTAAGTACGACGGTTTAGGAAAACCGTGCACAAATGACCCAAGTGTAAGAGAGTTCGTTCTAAAGGAGGCAAGTGTGTTGTGTAAAGAGATGATTAATGTTTGTGATTGTGATTATGAGAAAAGAAAATAGAAATGGATGACGGTTACGATAAAATTACACTAAGACGAAAAGTCGTGCACGTAAAACCGTAAAATATGACGAAATTTAAAAATTAACCTAAAAAATTCCTAGAAAATTGCAATAAATCCTAAAAATGTAATTAGAGTCTACAAAAAATCAAAAATAATCAAACCTTTTATTTAATTAAATATTAATTTTTTAATGCTAATTAAAGCCCAAAAAATCAATTTAATCAACAAAAAACCCAAAATGAGATTTTTCACTTTGTAAACCTCTAAAATGACTTAACTAAATTAAAAACTATTTTTGAAAGTTTAAAATTAATTAAAACTATTTAAAAATGATTAAAAACTATAAAAACCTTAAAATAATTCTAAAACTTAATCTAATGACAAGAAAATTATTCTAAAAGTTTTAAAATTCCTAACTTAATGTATTTAACCTAGGAAAAATGAAAAAGTTGCAAAAATCTTAAATTTAATTTTTTAATAATAAAATAATAATAAAATAATATTAAAAATCCAAAATTTATAAAAAATTCTCAAAAGTTGAAAACTAGTTTATTTTAACCTAATTAACACAGAAATGAACTTGAAAAACCAAAAATACCCCTAATGGGCCTTCAAATGGGCCAAACTGAAAAACATTCCCTTAATGTGCTTTTTTAAGGCCCAATAAGAAAAAGTTCACAAAAATGGCCCAAAACTTCCAGCTAAGCTTAAAATTCAATTTTAAACACAAAATTTCAAAGGCCCAAAAGCTGAATGTGAGCTTATCACAGCTTATTTCAAAACAGCTTATTCTTAATGGGCTTTTTGGCCCATTAAGCTATCAACTGATGCCATAAGCTAAAATTTGACACACAACCTTCTCTTGACCTATATAAGCTGTTTGTAAAAAGAATTTTTGAATAAGCCCAAGAAATAAGCCTGAAATAAGCAAAAGCTCTCTACAGAAAACGACAAAATAGTCGTTTTTGAGTTCTAGGCCACTCAAAAGCTGATTCAACTTGAAAAAGGTTTTAAATGACAAAACAAAGCTTAATCAACAAAAAGTTTTCAGATAAGCACACTCAATAAGCTGAAATAAGCAATAAGCTGTTTTTGAAAAAGACAAAATAGTCGTTTTCTAGTCAAATGCTAAAACCAAAAGCTGTCAACTTCAAAACTGATTAATAAGCTCAAAATAATAAGACTTATCACAAAAAATAAGTTGTTGCACATTAGAATAAGCTAGAATGAACAAAAAATAAGTTGTTGACCAATTTGCACTAGCAGTGGCTAGCAGCAGGGGAAAAGAGTTCCCACTGCTTTGACTTTTTGACTTTGCTTTTTAGAGAGTTTCACTTGATGATTTTGGACAATAAGGGCACCCTACAACTAGTGAGTTGCAGGGAGTCACAATCAAGCAGAAAAACACAAAATCACCTAGCCAAATGATACAGTTTAATCAATTAGTCCACAGACATGGCACAGACATGTAATAAGCAGATCTGGTGATATAAGCTAATGTTTAAGCTAGTATAAGCTAACCACAAACCACCGAATGCATACACAAGCTCAATACAACTTAATGACACACATATTAGCTCATTTCATTCACTGATTCCAAGTTTTGAACAAGATTTAAGCGTAAACAGTTACTGATGAACACAAAATCCTACTTACTGATGTACTTGACCTGAAATCCAATTTCAAAGCCTCGGATCTATTACTCAAGTTGCAATGATTATGATTTAACACTTGTTAGCCCTAGATTAACATGCAAACTAGCTGTGCACAAGATTTCAAGTCAAAATAACAAGTTTTCAACAGTTTATTGGCACTTGTTTGAGTTAGGCAATGCAAAGCACAAAGCATGTAGATATTAGAACACAAACACCTTAACAACATATATAAACTCAAACAATACATCAATTCCTACTCAAACTTATACAGATTTAAACCAACAAACAATCCCAAACACCCTTTTAACTTTCTAAATCTAATTTTAAAAAAGTCAAAGTATTCTCAAGACTGATTTAAGCCAAAATAAGCATCATTACATCCAACATATGAATCAAGAACCAAGTTGCATGTATAAAAAACACACATACACCAACAGAATCACAAAAATCACTTAGGACCAAGATTTTATCAGATTTTTGGGAAAATATGACAAACCTATTGAATGTACATCCACACTCACGAATTTTGAGCTTATGTGGTAGCTTAACAACCACAAGCTTCCAACAAGCTGCTAAGAACAACAAGATTAAAACCAAACAGCTTATATGAACAAAAATGGAAAATAACCAAGATCTTTTCAAGCTTTATCCCCACCCCTTGATGCTTCCCAAACGACAAGCCTCACAACACCTTGATAAACACTTTATCTGGGTGATATGATCAACTTATAGCCCAAAAAGTTCAAGTGTTTGAACAAGGACTTAGAAAATATCAGGTTTTTGGAAAACATGCAAAAACTTGCACAATCTTTAAAACAAATCTTTCAAACTTCAAACTCACAAACATATACCAATAACAACAGAATATAAAGGTTGGAACTTGGAATTCATCACAAAATCGAACACTTTTTTCATTCACTTGAAAACAAGGATTTACAGATTTTTGACCAAAGAAAACCTAGAACAAGTTGCAATGTAATCAGTCCTATGCCTTATATAGGCTACAAAGATACTAGAAATGCTGAAAATAAACAAAAACCCTAGTTGGTGAAGTCCCAAAATTACCCTTGAACTTTTGAATATGTGTTGACTGATTTTTGACTTGGGAGGGGATACATGTGATACCAGTGGTGAAAAGTTGATCCAAGGGGCCTTATGCAAGCTTAGGATGTAAGAAAAGGTTTTGGGCGTTGATTCTCTGCAAGTATTTTGTTTGGGAGTGAATAGTGGGGCAGGGGAGGGTGGTAGAATCATGTGAGGTGATGGTGATGGGGGTTTAAGGGTGGGTTTAGGATTAGTGTAACCCTAATCATGTTTCTGGATAGTATCAAGACTTAATTCAACATGATTAGAAAAAACCCAATTCGTGTTAAGAACATGAAGAACATGGTTTTTGATCTGGTTTGTTTTTTAAATGTGTTTAGGCGCCAGATTAGTTATAATTAATAAATTAGTTATAAAAGTGGTGAGTGGGATGTGAGGTGGCAGCTGGGTGGATTGTGATTGGTTGTGGGGAGTTAGTGGGTGAGGTGGCAGTTTGTGGTTGGTTAAGGTAAGTTCTCTTGTCTTGGCAGTTTCACCCCCTCTTCTTTCTTCATTCTTTCAATTCAGTTTAAACAAGTAATAATCCGGATTCCTTTGTTAAATAGGTTTTATTTTTTCTATTTTGGCCACAAAACTTTCCAAAGGGTTTTTAAAGGACTTGTTTTGTAATATCTTGATATTTGAAGGGTTTTTTTTGGCATTTCATAATACTTCAAGGTCTTGACTTGTTGCTTTGTGTTCATGGAGGACTAAAAGTGACAAGTCTTCATTTTGAGGGACCATTCTTTCCATTTCTTCAAAGTGGAGGGTCCTTTTTGTAAATTTGATAAACTTTAAGGACTAAACTTGTAATTATGAATATACAAGGGTTTAAAGTGTCAATTCTTTAATATTGGAGGACCATTCTTGTACAATCTTCAATTCTTCAAGGGTTATTCTTGGAAAATCAACTCTAGGGCCCGGTTCATTGTGCGACTTCTTTTCTCGTGTTCGTTTTTCTTTGATTCTTGTAATCTTTTGTGATTTTCTCAATATCTGTACCTAAAATACACATGGAACAAACACAAACATATATTTGGCACCTTTTATGATATTTTAACCATTTTAAGCCCGTTTAGGACGATGAGATTATGTATAAAAGCAGTCTCATCACTCCCACATACTAAACCATTGCCGTGCCCTCACGCAATGCTAGAATTAAGTATCGTAGCACTTCCAAAATTCATTTTATGCACTTTTATTGAATCATACACTTGCTACACTACTACTAATACTACTTGTGTTTTGGACATAATGTATGATTTTTATCACAAAATGGGACGTTTAGGTTCATAGAACAAGAACACGTGAATGCTTCGTTAGAAATAATTTCGTCGTCCTTGATTTTCACCCCAATTCCATGCCAAGCGTGCAACGAGATCATTGTAATTATAAGTTAGTAATGCTAACGATAATCATATGCCCTAATCACGTACTTATACTCCCATTTTCCTAAGTGGTATCTCTTATATTTTATTTTTGTCTTGAATGTTCACGAGGACACATTTTTTACTTATGCGATGATAGAGATTTAGGTCTAAAAATAGAGTCATAACGGTGTAACCAAGACCATAGAATTAATAACCCCCCTAATAGACAACGATGTCAAAAAGTTAAGTCAACAAGAAGGATCGATAAACACAGTTTTATAACGGTTTTGAACATGAGACTTATTACCAATACTTTTATACGCCCCTAACGTATGGGCCTTATTATCATAGGTTTACCTCCATCTGTTATTCAACTTCGCCATGAAGCTTTTATTATGACTTCGGTCTTGCCTTTCCTTTTATTTAACCTCGCCATGAGGTGTTTATTATGGCCAAAGACGTATATCCTCACGCTAAAAGCGAATTTTGGATCTTTAAAGCTTCAAAGATTAAGGCATAATTCACTTTCAATTTCGCATAGATTTTTCGGCCTTGTGAGGTTCAAATTGTTTGCTTGATTTAGGTGAGCACTTGAAGTCTTATTATTAGGTGATGCTTTCGATTATTCAGGTTGCCAATACTTCAAAACTGTGACGCTGGCGATACCTTAATGTCTTCCCAATTTAATTACATGGAAGCTACTAGAAAAGACTAGAAACCAACAATAAAGACTAAACCGCTAAGCCAATACTTATTAAGCAAAATATATATACAAGCGAAGGGAGAATAAGCAAACAACAAGAACACATGAGTTTTTGAAAGAATACGAGTACTCTATGTTTAGCATAGTAACTTATAATTAACTCTATCATTTCTCGTCCTCATTTAAGAGACTTAGCCTAATATAAAGTTAAGGAATCGAAGCTAAGTGCTCAACACGTACGGTCGAGTCAAAAATTACTCATATTCTCGCCATCAGAAAATCTACATTCGTGTCTTTAAACACTTATGAAACATGAGAAAAATTTTAAAATTTGGCCATTTTTAGCCTTATTTTGCAACAAAACGTTTAAACAAAAAGATAAACTTTGGAAAGCGTGAAGGTTTGGTAAGGCAAGTATCTATTCACCCCCCCATACTAAAGTTAAACATTGTCCTCAACGTTTCGAGTATAAGGGTACGATACCCCCATACTAGAGATGTAGTCGAATGCATAATCTAGCGTGGAATGGGTGGAACCATTAAATTTAAAGTCGTTTATGAAGTTTTCTAAAAACCTAAGGTTAGAACTTATACGGATATATCATGTGTGGATATCGATAAATTCGTCATAGCAAACGATCGAGTGCTCCCATAAAACGAACACGAGAGGCTCCAATCGTGAAGATCATGATCATCTAAAAACCACAATGCACAAACAACCACGGAAAAAAGGTTGGAAGGGCACAAATCCCCTCACGTAAGATACATTAGAAAACGATAATATGTAAATGGATAAGCATGGGACTCCCCCACGAGGCACCTTGTTTTTGATAACCGAGTCAAAAGCTTGACTCGAATCCCCCATAAATGTGATCATATAGGTATAATCATGGTATTTTCAATTTTTTGTGGGGCTTAAATGATAAACAAGGCCCAAAAGCAACCGGTATTAAGGACTAAGTCCTTTGATGATGCAAAATACTGGGATCGAAGATGGCGTCCTTGTTTTCATTGGATAAACAAACCAACGCCACTTCAATACGTGCCAAAACAACCCCAAAGGGGTCAAAGAAAATAGATGAGAAGAAATAGAAGGGTGGGACAATGGGTAAGTCACAAAAACCATGAGCTACTCGAGGTAGACTCGCACCAATCAAATGAAAGTATTTACCATTTATTGCATCGGTGGAACACCGAGATTTCCCTTTATAAGCAATTCCGGGATTAAATATCTCGTCCTCGGTAAAGAAAGGGAAGGGAACATAAGGGGCTTCCCCCACACTAAACCCACACAAAGCATCGTCAAAAGGAGAAGACGAGCTTGTAGTACTCAAAACACGAGGTGATGACGAAAAATCTTTTAAATCAAATTCAAATTTTTTTCCTTTTTCATCTTTTGAAAACTCCTTATGAAAACCCGATTTGATTATGTCAAAAATATTTGGTGTTTATAAAAGGATGTTATGCACACTAAAAATTCTCACATTTAAGTCACGTTTAGGTGATGGTAAGTTCTCAAAACGTTTATCTATAAAAAAATTCCGCTCCCTCGGGGTCAACATATTCATCATCCGAAGAATCTTCCGTGATTGGAGACTTAGGTTTAACACTCTTAACCTCCACCGGCGGAGGGGATGGAAAATCGTTTTCATCAACGACTCCTAAAACTCTTTTTGAAAATCCTTTGCAAATGTTTTTGATTGAGTCAACATGGTTCAAAGACGTGATAGAATAAACATGAGAAAGCGTAGAGTTTTGAATTGCATTTATGACGAGTTCCTCCTCATTGAAACGTAGAGTGATTTTCCTAGCATGAACATCAATAAGTGCTCTCGAGGTGTCCAAAAATGATCGACCTAATATTAGAGGAACTTTAAGACCAATGTGTATGTCTACAACGATAAATTCCACGGGATAGTAAAATTTTCCAACTTTCACGAAGAAGTCTTCGGCTACTCCACAATCTAGAATCGTAGAATGATCGGCCATCTCGATTGACATTCTTGAAGGAGTCAGATTAGGAAGATTGAGTGACTTAAAAATCTCAAGAGGCATCAAATTTATACTAGCACCAAGATCGGCCAAGGCGTAGCATTCTTCCATATCTTGGATAGCACATGGGATTAAAAATTTACCGGGATCACCGACTTTTTGAGGTATGCGGCTAAGAAAAACCGAAGAAAAACTAGACGACTTTGCAATTTATCTTTGTTATTCAACATACTTTTGAAGTTTGCGGCAAATCGAGCCATCATGACCAAAGCGTCAGCAAGACTTATATTGAAATGCAAGTCACGGAACATTTTCATAAAAAGTTTAGATTGATAATTGTTACGTTCTTATGCCTTTTCCTTTTTTCGTCTTGATGGGTAAGGTAAGGGTGGTGTGGGTTGGGGCATAGGCAACGGCCTTGGAATCTCGGGTTCCACAATTGGTATTGGTTCAACCGTAGGTGTGGTTTGAGCGGTACTTTGTGGGATTGAGATTTGCTCCTTTTCTACTACCACCTCGGGCTCTTTCTCTATTTCCTTCTCCGTAGAAGTACTTGGACGAGAAATGGGTTCTTTGAAAGTTTTACCACTACGAGTAGTAATAACCTTCAATTCTCCTTTCGGGTTTACGATGGTATCACTAGGAAGACCACCCGAAGAAGAGGGTTTACACATGATTGCGTCAAACATTTTTCCCATTTGATCTTCAAATTTTGATTGCCTAGCATCCGCTTTTAAAAACTCTTGCTTAATCTCATGTTGACCTTGCTCCATTTTTTTTTCTTTTGTTGGAGACGTTGAACATTTCCTTCCATTTTATTAGCATGAGTTTTCAATTCATTAGCAAGTTCGTTTTAAGCTCGTTTTTCAACTCGGACCTTAAGCTAATCATCTCACGTTGCATGTTATCAAACTTAGCATCGTTTGCCTTTGCATAATCCAAACTTCTCCATTAAGATTTTTATTGTGAGCATTTTGAAAACCTTGTGTGGTAGTTTGAAAATCACGGTTTTGGTTTTGATTTGAAATTTTCCCATTTCCACTTCGGTAATTACCCTTGTTGAAGTTACGTGAATTTCCTTGATAACCACCATTTTGATTGTTGTTATTTGTGGATCTTGATTTGGGCGCGAACCTTGGCCGTTTTGGTTATAAGTTCCCATGGCTACATAAGCATTCGAAGTGTTACCATCCGCGGTAATGAACTCGGAAAAATCATGAGCTCCACCACACGAAATACAACTCTTTCCAACCGCTTTAACCGATGCGGAATATGAAGCATCTTGTGCTTTTCAATGAGTTATAAGCGTCGAAAACCGATCGAAAAACCGATTTTCCTCATTTGCTTCATCTTGCAAGGCACTCATGTTACGAGACGACGATGACGAACCTATAGTGGCAACACTCGGTGTGTTACGAGGGTTGTAAACCTTAGATCTATTCTCAATGATTTTCAAAGCCTCATCGGTCGTTTTGCACAAAAAATTACCACCTGCGACGGCATTTAAGTAATCTCGTTCATGATCATTAAGCCCATTATAAAAAGTGTCAATTTGATGCAATTCGGAAAATCATGGTGAGGACATGTAACATTTCTTTAAATCTTTCCCAATCCATAGAAAAACTCTCATGAGACCTTTGAGTAAATCGTGAAATCTCGTTTTTCAAATGTGTTGTTGTAGATGGTGGAAAAAATTGATTCATAAACTTAGAAACGAGATCACCCCACGTCAAAATCGAATTTGGTGGTTCTTTCTCGAGCCATATCTTGCCGGGTCTATCCAACGAGTATGGAAACAACATCATCTTAACGGCATCATGGGGTACATCCTTAAACTTGCTTGTCACGGTGAGACGATTGAATTGCCTAATGTGATAATGTGGGTTGTCTTTTTCGTGTCCGCGAAACTTGTTTGCTTGAAGCGTAGATATTAAACACGTCTTGATCTCGAAGTTCTCCGCAAGGATGGCGGGAATCACATTGGCCTCTCCAAAACCCTCGGTAGGTGCTTGAAGCAACTCCATCATAGTACGATTAGCCATGATAGCTTCTTGTTCTATAATGGGTTCCTCACTTGGAGTCTCTTCACTTGAAGGTGTTGGTGTGTTTTCCTTTCGATTACGACGTTTACGTGCACGTCTTGCTTGATTTCGAGTTCGCATAAACGTCACGTACAACGTGGGGATGAGCAAAGAAGATTCTTTTTGGTGTTTTTAAATTTTTCAATTTCTTTTGTGTTTTTGATTGTTTTTACTTTTTTGGATTTTGTGATGTATTACGTAGACAAAAATTTACAAATCTCCTCAAATCAAATCTCTCGATTAAAGAAGCCTCAAGGAATGAAAACGATCACGTGAAGTGAATGCCTTCGATGACTTTAGAACGTTGGTGGAACACTAAAACGTTCAAGAGGGTTTAATCAATTGAAACCAAGAAAATATAGATACTACGTAGATAATACTTTGGTTGGCAAACTCTCTATTAGCCATTTTTATCTAAACACGCACAAGCAAGCGGAGAAACGAGGCGGCGTGAAGCACTTAAGAGCCTTTTTCTTTAGGCTATATTTTATAATACACGCCTTATACCCACCTTATAGTTTGTGTTTTTAAAAATTAAGCTTCACGAAAGTAATTATCTATTTTGCCTTTTTTCTTGGTTTGAGATTCGAATAAAATGATCGAGTGATGAAATCCCGAATCAAGGTTGTGTTTTCACACTTTTGGAGTACTTGTGAATTTATTGTTCTACGTATACAATATAGTAATAATATTCACACAAAAAACGAAAAACCAATAATACGTATTAGTAGAGTTCTACTAATACAATTATATTTATGGATAATATAAAAACAACAATTGTTCAAATCAAAACACAACACGTCTCCTCGACAGCGGCGACAAAATGATTGTAGTAGTTTACGTCTTTTAGGAAAAAGAGCGTAATTAGGGTAAGTACGACGGTTTAGAAAAACCGTGCACAAATGACCCAAGTGTAAGAGAGTTCGTTCTCAAGGTGGAAAGTGTCTTGTGTAAAGAGATGATTAATGTTTGTGATTATGATTATGAGAAAAAAAAATAGAAAAGGATGACGGTTATGATAAAATTACACTAAGACGAAAAGTCGTGCACGTAAAACCGTAAAATATGAGGAAATTTAAAAATTAACCTAAAAATTCCTAGAAAATTGCAATAAATCCTAAAAATGTAATTAGAGTTTACAAAAAATCAAAAATCACTCAAATCTTTTATTTAATTAAATATTAGATTTTTAATGCTAATTAAAGCCCAAATAATCAATTTAATTAACAAAAAGACCAAAATGAGATTTTTCACATTGTAAACCTCTAAAATGACTTAACTAAATTAAAAACTATCTTTTAAAAATTTAAAATTAACTAAAACTATTTTAAAATGATTAAAAATTATAAAAACCTTAAAGTAATTCAAAAAATTAATCTAATGACAAGAAAATTAATCTAGAAGTTTTAAAATTCCTAACTTAACGTATTTAACCTAGAAAAAATGAAAAAGTTGCAAAAATCTTAAATTTCATTTTTAATAATAAAATAATATTAAAAATCCAAAATTTATAAAAAATTCTAAAAAGTTACAAACTAGTTTATTTTAACCTAATTAACACAGAAATGAACTTGAAATACCAAAAATACCCCTAATGGGCCTTCAAATGGGCTAAAATGAAAAACAGTCTCTTAATGGGCTTTTTAAGGCCCAATAAGAAAAAATGCACAAAAATGGCCCAAAACTTCTAGTTAAGCTTAAAATTCAAATTTAAACACAAAATTTCAAAGGCCCAAAAGCTGAATGTGAGCTTATCACAGCTTATTTCATAACAACTTATTCTTAATGGGCTTATTGGCCCATTTAGCTATAAGCTAATGCCATAAGCTAAAACTTGACACACAAACTTCTCTTGACCTAATTAAGCTGTTTTTAAAAAGAATTTTTGAATAAGCCCAAGAAATAAGCTTGATATAAGATTGAAATAAGCAAAAGCTCTCTACAGAAAACGACAAAATAGTCGTTTTTGAGTTTTAGGCCACTTCAAAAGCTGATTCAACTTGCAAAAGGTTTTAAATGACAAAACAAAGCTTAATCAATAAAAAATTTTCAGATAAGCACACTCAATAAGCTGAAATAAGCAATAAGCTGTTTTTGAAAAAGACAAAATAGTCGTTTTCTAGTCAAAAGCTAAAACCAAAAGCTGTAAACTTCAAAACTGATTAATAAGCTCAAAATTATAAGACCTATCACAAAAATAAGTTGTTGCACATTAGAATAAGCTAGAATGAACAGAAAATAAGCTGTTGACCAATTTGCACTAGTAGTGGCTAGCAGCAGGGGAAAGGAGTTCCCACTGCTTTGACTTTTTGACTTTGATTTTTAGAGAGTTTCACTTGATTATTTTGGACAATAAGGGCACCCCTACAACCAGTGAGTTGTAGGGAGTCACAATCAAGCAGAAAACATAAAATCACTTAGCAAAATGATACAGTTTAATCAATTAGTCCACATACATGGCACATACATGTAATAAGCAGATCTGGTGATATATGCTAATGTTTAAGCTAGTATAAGTTAACCACAAACCACCAAATGCATACACTAGTTCAATACAACTTAACGACACACAGATTAACTCATTTCATGCATTGATTCCAAGTTTTGAACAAGATTTAAGCATAAACAGTTATTGATGAACAAATATGAACACAAAATCCTACTTGCTGATGTACTTGACCTCAAATCCAATTTCAAAGCCTCAGATCTATTACTCAAGTTTCAACGATTATGATTTAACACTTGTAGCCCTAGATTAACATGCAAACTAGGTGTGCACAGGATTTCAAGTCAAAAACACCTTAACAACAGATATAAACTCAAACAATACACCAATTCCTACTCAAACTCATGTAGATTCGAACCAATAGACAATCCCAAACACCCTTTTAACTTTTTAAATCCAATTTTAAACAAGTCAAAGTATTCTTAAGACTGATTTAAGCCCAAATAAGCATCATAACATCCAACATATGAATCAAGAACCAAGTGGCATACATAAAAAATACACATACACCAGCAGGATCACAAAAGTCACTTAGGACCAAGATTTTATCAGATTTTTGGGAAAATATGACAAACCTAATGAATGTACATCCACACTCATGAATTTTGAGCTTATGTGGTAGCTTAACAACCACAAGCTTCCAACAAGCTGCTAAGAACAACAAGATTAGAACAAAACAGATTATATGAACAAAAATGGAAAATAACAAAGATCTTTTCAAGCTTGATCCCCACCCCTTGATGCTTCCCAAACCACAAGCCTCACAACACCTTGATAAACTCTTTATTAGGGTGATATGATCAATTTATAGCCCAAAAAGTTCAAGTGTTTGAACAAGGACTTAGAAAAAATCAGGTTTTTGGAAAACTTGCAAAAACTTGCACAATCTTTGAAACAAATCTTTCAAACTTTAAACTCACAAACATATATGAATAACAACAAAATATAATGGTTGGAACTTGGAATTCATCACAAAATCAAACACTTTTTTCATTCACTTGAAAACAAGGATTTATAGATTTTTGACCAAAGAAAACCAAGAACAAGTTGCAATGTAATGAGTCCTATGCCTTATATAGGCTACAAAGATAAAAGAAATGCTGAAAATAAAAATAAACCCTAGTTGGTGAAGTCCCAAAATTGCCCTTGAACTTTTGAATATGTGTTGACTGAATTTTGACTTGGCAGGGGATACATGTGATGCCAATGGTGAAAAGGTGATCCAAGGGGCCTTATGCAAGCTTAGGATGTAAGCAAAGGTTTGGGGCATTGATTGTCTGCAAGTATTTTGTTTGGGAGTGAATAGTCGGGCAGGGGAGGGTGGTAGAATCATGTGAGGTGATGGTGATAGGGGTTTAAGGGTGGGTTTAGGATTAGTGTGACCCTAATCATGTTTCTGGATAATATCAAGACTTAATTCAACATGATTAGAAAAAACCCAATTCGTGTTAAGAACATGAAGAACATGGTTTTTGATCTGATTAGTTTTTTTAAATATATGTTTAGGCACCAGATTAGTTATAACTAATAAATTAGTTATAAAAGTGGTTAGTGGGATGAGAGGTGGCAGCTGGGTGGATTGTGATTGGTTGTGGGGAGTTAGTGGGTGAGGTGGCAGTTTGTGGTTGGTTAAGGTAAGTTTTCTTTCTTGGCAGTTTCACCCCCTCTTCTTTCTTCCTTCTTTCAATTCAGTTTAAAAAAGTAATAATGCGGATTCCTTTGTTAAGTAAGTTTTGTTTTTTCTATTTTGGCCACAAAACTTTCCAAAGGGTTTTTAAAGGACTTGTTTTGTAATATCTTGATATTTGAAGGGCTATTTTTAGCATTTCTTCATACTTCAAGGTCTTAACTTGTTTTTTGTCTTCATGGAGGACTAAAATTGACAAGTCTTCATTTTGAGGGACCATTCTTGCCATTTCTTCAAAGTGGAGGGTCCTTTTTGTAAATTTGACAAACTTTAAAGAACAAACTTTTAATTATGAATATACAAGGGTTTAAAGTGTCAATTCTTCAATATTGGAGGACCCTTCTTGTACAATCTTCAATTCTTCAAGGGTTATTCTTGGAAAATCAACTCTAGGGCCCGGTTCATTGTGCGGCTTCTTTTCCCGTGTTCGTTTTACTTTGATTCTTGTGATCCTTTGTGATTTTCTCAATATCCGTACCTAAAATACACATGAAACAAACACAAGCATATATTTGGAACTTTTTATGATATTTAACCATTTTAAGCCCGTTTAGGACGATGAGACTATGTATAAAAGCAGTCTCATCAGCTTTCTCTCTCTTTTACTTTTTACAGAATGACAGTTTTACCCTTAACCAATTAATTATGTATTTGTAATAATAACCCAAAATGGAATAGTGGACAATAATATTGGGACGGAGGTAGTAATATATTTTATGGTAAAGTTTAATAACATGTATTATGTAATATTATTAATTAATAATAAACTTGGGAAAACATGACATGATACTATTAATTAATACTCCCTTCGTCTCATTTTATTTTCCCCCAACAAAAAAGTTGATATTACGATAGATTCGATGAACCTAGATATTTATTTATTAAAATGACAAATTTACCATATTAAATGCAATTAATGTAAGAATCAGTTTCGTTAAAAAATAAATGAGATGGGTAAAATTATAAATTTAATATGAACATGTATTAATTAAGAAAGTGGACAAGATTTTGGGACAAACTAAAATAGTAATGAGGCCAATTAAAATGGGACGGATTGAGTAATAAGATAAGTATTTATTAAATATTAAACTATATATTATAATAAAACATGATATAAAATAAACATATAATTAATTATGGAAACATATTAATTATGGAAGTATATTCTTTATGGCAACATTATGAATATGGTAACATTATATTTATGGTAATATACTACATATGGTAACATGCTATTTATGGTAATACGTTAAATATGGTAACATACTATTTATAGCAATATGCTACATATGGAAACTTTCTATTTTTGGAAACTTACTAATTATGGAAACTTTCTATTTTTAAAACTTACTATTTAAGGAAACTTACTATTATTGGAAAGTTATTATATATAGAAACCTGCTATTTTTAGAAAGTTACCCATTATGTTATAACAAGTATAACAACACTTAAAACATGAAACACATGAATCTAAAAACACTTGAAACTATAAAAAAACACATGATTAAAACATGAAACATTAAGACAAGACAGGAACAAGTATAAATACATGTCAAGTCAAGTAAATAACAAGTATGTATAAGTAAGATCGACTCTTATTCATGTCCCTTCATTATGTAGCTATTATGAAGTGGGAGTCATCGTCTACATCAGTTTCCGTCTTTATATTACTAGACATAAGGTACGGATATTGCGTCCTTTAGTAAGGACATATCTCTTCCTATACATAGGATTTCCCCGTTTGCAGCCATCTATTTTCCCAGTAGTTTAAGTGTCTTAAACACGCCAGTATATGTATCATTATTTTAGATTGTCTGAGCTATATACATGCATGTCAGTTTCACCTATATATGAGGGTCCATAGCACTGGAGGCATCGGTGTTATGACTCTTCTGCGGTGAGAGTGATTGCTCGCAGCGTCCCTTTTTAGTTTTGGCCAGTATTATTATTATAATGTGGGGCGAATGGGTGCATCCTAGGACAAGTAGTATAATTTCATAGTAACTGTAGTGCGTGCCTTGCATCCGTTACAGGAGCTGATCCCTCCACTCATTTTATATATTAATTAGAGGCAGCCCCTCTAATTGCATGACGAGGTCACCCCTCCAAGTATTCATGCACGTGGATATAACATGACCTATATGGGCTCTCGGCATATTTAAAATACCGATTTTCAAGATAAACTAAACATAAGTCTTTTCAGAAATATAAACCAGTATTATGAACTTAAACCAGGTTTTCCAGAACATACATTTATTCCGCTGCTATGTTATTCATTTCATTCCTTTACTTGCTTATGTTTATGCTTTAATTCATTTATATACTTTTTCTTTGATGGACATTGTTTAGTCTTTTCCTTTACATTCATACTTATGCTTTTCGTGTGTAGAGATTTTGTGGATTCGATGTTTGTTTTCGGATTCTTTTATGGTCATTTAATGTTTTAGACATTACCTTGTATGCTTTGAGGATATTCCATAATTATCTTGTGATATTCTATTTATCAAAATAGGGTGTTACAATTATGGTATCAAAGCCAAGGCTTCGACCTATAGTGTGAAAATCCGTCAATTTATGGTTGATATTTTATTCTCAATATTTATTTGAAAACATTATTTTGATGTTATATTATGAACTCACTTATTTTTGGGAAGTAATTTGGATTTACGTCTTGAAGTAGCATCGGCTACGTCTAAACCGGAGGATTCTACGTTACGTGCTTACGTTTACATACACCGTCTTTGGTGACAGTCCGACATTTCAGAAAATAAATTTTCCGTGAATATTATTTTGATATTTTAAATTTGTGTTGGTTCATAAACTCACAAATTTACTAGAAGAGATTAGGACTTACGATTTCATTTTTACGTCCTTTACGACTAAACCAGAAACCCTAGGATTACGTATTTACGTTTTTGAACTCCGTTTTTGATGAGACAATTTTTATTAGATTCGTTTTGTGCCGTTGATTCATAATTTATAAAAACATTTTTTCGTAAAACGACCCGAGGGCACGTAAATCGAGGAAACTAGAATCGAGGAGTACCCGTAAATAAATGGGGATGAGACAAGTGAGACACTTGTCCCACCCCACTATAACCGGCCATCACTTCACAACACAACACTTGATGTGTCAAATTGTAAACAATAAGCTAACACATGTCTAAGTTAGCTTAACATTGAAGCCTTCCACCAACAAAACCACTAAACTTAAAACCATTTGTTCATTTTCACCATACAAAACAAGCTAGAAACTCTCCTATCCTCTCTAAAACTTCCGTCGCATCTCACCCATCAAACACCATATTGATCAAATTTAACCATAAACCTTATGTTATTTATACATAAGTTGAAGCCCTATTGATTGGTGGTGATTATAACATCCAAGGAGGAGTTTCCATGGAGTCTTGGGGCTGATTTTCCACAAGGTGTTCATGAAGAATGATGGTCTTGAAGATGGTCTTGGTTATTCACAAGTTTCTCCATCAAAATCCATGTCTTGATCACAACCTACATCATCTTGGTGGTATAAAGATTATCCTCCCCATCCTTTGTTAATTTTTATTATGTAATCTTGTATTTCTTTTACTTATGTATATGTATATGATGATGAATGATGATTAAAAATATTATGTGGGGATTTGGTGTTGATAATCATGGGTAAAAAGATGAAAAACTATATGTAAAAAGGTGAAAATCATGCTTAAAAACGATGGCTGTATAAAACAGTAAAAAACCAGGTCATAAACTGATAAAATGGTATATATTAATAGGTATACAGTAAGTAATATGTCTTGTACACATGTGATAGTTGGCCATGCAATGTAATCATTAGGATGAGTGAGATATGATCAAAACAAGTTTAAAGTACAAATCTGAGTTCACTGTTTTGCACGATTTTTAGAAAATACTTAGAGGATGATTCAACAGTAGCTATAATAGAGTTAAATGGAGCACATATCATGTAGTTTATGTCATAAAAAGTTGAGCTTCTATCTCCATATAGAACTCTAGATATGGCAGTTTTGGTGAACATGAAAATAAAAATCAGATTTTGGGAAATTAAAGTATAATAGTATTATATAAACACTCAAATAAAAATAGTATAAAATGTGAATTAAAACCCACTAACTTATATAATACGTTTATATAAATATGTATAAGGATAAATAAATGGAAATTTTATAAAAATGGTAGTTTGATAAGTTTTATAAGTTATAAAACTATAAACATGATTTTTACGTCTTTTTCGGCTATTACCGTAAAATTAACGTTTTTGTTAAATAAAACTTAGACGGTTGGACCCGTCTAATATAAACTTTTATAAACTCATATACTGATATATAAACATATATAACAAGTAAAAACCGATAAAAACCCGAACTATATACATACGGACATTAACGGGCTAAGTTAACGTTATTGGACTAATAATACAACAAAATGGACTAAAACACTTATAAACTTATTTATTGGGCTTAACCCATTTGGGCCCAACGTGTAAAGTATAAATACTGATAATACAAGTATGAAATGGATTAATACGAGTTAATAAACTTATAATAGGCTTATTGGACCTAAAACACGTAAATAGGTAAAACAAGTAAACTAGTAAGAAGTTACCAATACGTAAACACTAAAATGAGTAAAAGAGAATATGTAAACCCACTTGATCATCATATATATAAAATCATCATATGTATACATAATTGTTATTTTTATAAAGTCATTGGACATGAGTCTAAGACGAGTATTATTTTTCTAGGTTTCCGTGATTGAAGCACGTGCCGTACGTTCGAATTGCCGATAACCCGCCTTCCCACATCAATGTGAGTTCATAGCCTCGCACTCTTTTAAATGTTTTTATAAATGTTTTATAAACCCGCAAGGGATATAACATGTTAGTTTTTATAAAATAGGACACCATTTGTCCCGATTGTCTGTTTATTGATTTGGACCCGAATGATTGTATGACCCTATGAATGATTAAAGGACCCGATAGATGAAATAAAATGGATTATTAAAGTTAGGTTATGTCACTAAAAGTCCCATTAGCATGAATTGTGAACTACCGGGATTTGGTAGACGCTTATGCATATAATAGTACTATTTGGGGACGATCACCCCAGTTCGCGCCTTGACGGTTGATCCCTGTCGTGCCACGTAGATTGGTAAGCGAATTTATGTATGAGAAGATTTCCATAGCGTGACCTTTGTGACGACACGCTAATTTAGATGGGCAAATGAGTTTCGGGTTAGCTACCCATTGTTTGGTTTAGTAAGGTAACAATGTCATGCGACTTATAATAATCCAATTAACGAAATACTACTATACGCACCAAATTACGATGTATTGCCTGACTAGCAATACGGGGTCATACTATTGATATTATGTTCGTGTTTTGGTTTTATATAACCATATTCATATAACGGTTTTTATTTAATCTATACAACGTTATAAAACGTATTGTATGATGTTTTTACGACATTGGCTCGTATAATGATTTTTAAGGCAAATGCCTATATTATGATTTTTGATAAGGATTTGTATAAAATGACTTTGGCTATTTTATGGCCTATTACAATGATTTGTATAAAATGATTTTCGTTAATAATTTTATACCGATGCTATATTGATGGATTTTATTAAACTCTATGAATTCACTCGGCGTTATCGCTGACCTTTTCTTTTAACATGTTTTATCTCAGGTACTTGAAGGTAATTCTCGGGAAGACAACAAGAATTCATGGCCCGCACTTAAATATTAATTTCCATTCAAATGCTTTGTAAAACCTGTAATAAATACAATGACTTGGGACCTATGTAAATTTGATATTTATGAATGGAAATGCTTTATTATTAAAACGACGCGACTTATAAGCGTTGTATATGATGTGAGTAATGTGCTATCCTGTAACACCAACGAGTCTTCCGCTGAATTGAGTTGTATAAATTTGGGGGTGTTACAGTTTGGTACCAGAGCTCTCGTTATAGAGAACGAAAGATTTTTAAAACCATGGTTTTGACTAAAACATTTCAAAATCTTTTAACTATAAACATTTTTCTAAAAATGTCTAAAAATCTTTTGACTATAACGGTGCCGAAGAATTCCCAAGTTACCGACAAGGCCAGACTGAGAAGTGTTATTTTAATATATATAACATGATGTCATTTTATTACATGATTGTTTGATGATTATTTTGATATTTATACGAGGTATTTATACGACGTAGATTGTCACAAGGAACCCTAAATACCCTAGTAAATTAATCGAAGCTATTCTCGTAGGAATTCTTGCTATCCTAGATCTAAACCAAGTTGTGGATATTTATGATCCCAACAAATTATTGATATTCGTAGAAATGTAGATATTAGTTGATTGTGATATTGAAGAAGAATTGGCGAGATTAAATGTGATATCGATGTCATGACGATCTTTACTTATAGAGTGGAGTTGGACAAAACCATTACCACCTAGAAAGATGTCATCTGATTCGTTGTCACCCAATTCTTAAATTGAAATCGAAAGGGTGAATGTTGCACTTGAGGCTGTCATTGGAACCATTACCAGAAAAGCCTCATGCCACTAGTACCTTTCCGAGAAGTCTAGTTGAATGTATGAGTCATCTCATACTAGTCGCTCATTTGATAACTATTGATGAAAGAGCTATAGGATTGGAAATTAAGTGTTGTTCATATCGAGCTTTTATTGCCCTATTAAGGTTTATGAATAAGGTTGAAAGTATTGGGAAATGAAGTAGGATATCGAATTGAGTATAAAAGTGGTTGAAATTTGAATAAAGTAAAATTTAACCCATATAGAATAAGAAACTGTTAAGAGGAAATCGTTAGGTTTTGTGATTGAATTATAAGTTTTTAATTGATTGTTGATTTGTGTTAAGTGTTGTTCCTAGGCCATTGTCCACTAACGAGGATGCCCAGTGTCCAAGAAATAAATTGAAGAAATCTTCTTCTGAATTGGGAGCGGTGGATCTTCTGGGACATGCGGAACAGCTAATGACTCTTGTAGATTAGTATTCATTGTGGTATCTTTTAAAAATAATCCCTAACTTAACTGAGACATCAGTTGGTAGGATGAGATCTTGGAATTGTATGACATAGTGACACATAATGTGTTACGGTACAATTTGACTTGTTTTTTATTAATGAAAAGACTACCTTTGATTGCTAAATTCTACATGTATCGATGATATCTATCTTTTATTGCTTCATCCTAATGTTCACATTAGTGATGCAACCATTGAACAAGTACTCATCTTGAATTGAGTTACGTTGTGGATTATTCTTTTGAGTGCCATCGAGATCATGAACCTCATGATTATTTGGCTAAGCTCATTTCCTATCATATCGTAGTTAATTCTTGGTGAACAAGATTTCATCACTCTTCTGCAGATCAATCATTGTTTTTATAAGATAAAAGAGTATCCCTTGAGAAAAATTGAATTTTCATCACCATATGAATTATTCAAAGTGAGATTTACAAGTGATTGTTATCAAAATGAAGTTGTATATAAAACACCTGGGAAAACTTAATTGTTTTCATAACAAAGAAAATCTTTGTAAATTTATTTTGATTCTTATTTAAGAATTAAGCAGGAAAATGTTTTTATTATAAACATGATGATAAAATTTTGACGAACTGAGTATTGCATCGTTAATCTTAGAATTGTATATAGTTGCGCGCCTACATACAATTTGGAAGTAACCATGCAAGGCTAATTAGTAGTCACTATAAAATTGATTAATAAACACTACATTTTCTTTGAAGATTGTGAAAGATGAAATTTTATGAGATCTGCAAGAAGTGAAAAAAAATAAGGACATAGTGTTAGGAACACCTACATATGTGCCTGTAGCATCTATTCTTCTAAGTCGAATTTACTCATCTGTGGAAATTGTCTTATTTGACAATTGACAATTCTTTCTTGTCCAGTTATCCCGTAGTGAGATTCTTAGGAAAAGTATCTGATTACCGAGTGTTGATACCCGATTGGATGTATCGACGTTCCTATCATTTCTTTTGATTAGATTTCATTTGAATAACCTGGGTAACGATCCGAGGAGCTTTCGAATGCGTACTCAAATTATGAAAACATGGGATATATTCATATTCGTTAAATGTTTTCGTCTGTATCTGATTTGAAATTCTCTCGCATAGATTATGCGTTGACCTTACTCTCTTAATGATAGTTGTGTCTCCATATATCCTTGAACTTGTGAAGAATTATGAGTTATTATTAGTCTTTTGAGAAGTTCACATCATATCGACGGCAATAAAACTGGAAAGTTGATAGTGCCAGTAGAATGGATTGATTGATTATGACATGACAACATTGTCTTAATTGATGGGAACTCAATTTGAATTCCCCTAAATGAAAAGATGTTGATTATCAAAAGTGATCTAAATAATTCTTTGATGGATGATCATATCCTGCATTTAGACTTGAAATTATACCGTGAATGGTTGTGAACTAGTTATAGATATTGTAATCTAGAAGAACCTAAAATGATTTTATTAAAGGATGTTTATGTTATCTGAAACGCTAGGAGGTTTTTGCTGGTGAATTACCTAGACTTTCGCCATTAAGGCAAGTTGAAATTGGTATTGATTATATTCCCGGTGTTGCACCTGTGGCATGAGCACTGTACGTCAGCACCATCTGAATTAAAAGGAATTACCATACAACTGAGAGAGTTGTCGGAGAAAGATTTTATTCTACCGAGCTCGTCATCATGAAGAGATATGGTGTTATCATTCCTTATATTTATAGATTACTGTGAACTGAGTAAATTGACAATCGAAAACGATATCCATAACTCGAAATGGAAGATTTGTTCGATCATTTACAAGGTTCTAGCGTATGTTTTAAAGATTTGATCTACGGCATAGTTATTATCAACTTCGCGTCCGCGAAAAAGATTATCTATTCCAATCATTACATCCAGAACTTGTAATGAACATTATGAGTTTCATGTTATGTTGTTTGGATTGACTAATACACATGTAGCATCCATAAATTTGGTGAATCTCGTGTGTAGGCTGTAAATTGATAAATTCATGCTTGTGATCATTAAAGACTATTTATTTGTTTAAAAGAATAAGAATGAGCTAATAATTATTTATAGATTGCCCTGAATTGGCCGAACAATAAAAACCTGTACCTTGAATTTTAACATGTGATTTAAGACTTAATCCTTTACATGATTTGACCGTGTGATTAATAAGATAATGAAATCTATATTTACTATTCAAAAATTAAGAGCCCTTTTAAGACTTTGGATTTTACCAAAAAGAAATGGAAATGTGTTTTGACAAATGTTTTCACAAAGGATTTTTAAGGGATTATTCCCTTATACCCAAAACCTTTAACTAAACTTCTGTTTAAGGGTAAATGGTTGTGTATACCTCGAGACAACCTAAGAGGGATAGAGAAAACCATTTAAACCATGACTTAAAATTTGAAACAACAATTTTTGCTTTGCAACCAAGAAAATTTCTACCAAAGAATAAACGAAGGTTTTTCGAACATTTACGAATCTTATTAATTATTTTCGATAAATCAACAAAAATCGTGTTAATTAAATTAAAAACTATTTTGAACATTTCATATAATTGGACAAACTGAGAAAATTTAAAAACTTTTTGCGTTTTTGTTTCATAAAAATTAAATATTTATTTTTTAATTACTTGTAGTAATTATCGACGCTTTAAACGTCGGATTGAGCAAAACTGATAAAAATAATAGTGGAGACGAAACTAAAACATAGAAATATGAAGAAAGAAATTTTGAATGAATACGGTCATGATAATTATTTCATCAGGGAAGATGAATGTAGATACTGACACCTTATATAAAAAGAATAAAGAATCAATTACGATGTATTTCTTAATAATGAATGTGCAAAATAAATTGCCGAACAATTTAAATATAGCCGATGCTTATAAAAAGGATAATATATATAATAAAAGTGGTTCGCGGCTAATGTGAACCATTAAAATCGAGAAGCCGATAGCGTTAAATGATTAAAAGGCCACTTTACGTTGCCTAAATATGGAGGATTGTGAGATATAGTTATGTTGGAATCTTGTAAGTATAAGTATAATATTCTTGTCATTTCTAATTTAATGTATCATTATCAGAAGAAGTTGTACTGATGGCAAATTATGAAGGCATACACCGCCTCATACATTAGTAAACGTCTAGCTATTACAAAGGTCATCATCTGAATTTGATTCGATTTGGGTCATCGTCGACAGACTGACCAAATCTGCTAATATCATTCCTGTTAATGATAGATTCTTGATGAAGAAATTGACTCTTTTGTATTTAAAGGAGTTATGTAAACATGGTGTGCCTGTATCGATCATCTCTATCAAGATCTTCGCTTCGCATCGAATTTCTAGAGATTTGCTCAAAAGTCACTAAGAACGAATCTTGATGAGAGTACTGTGTACCACCCCAATCGAAGGGACGAGGTAAAGTAACGATACAAAATACTATAAGCGCTGTTCTATGTTTGAATGATTGACCTTTGGTAATAGACCATATAATCGTTTCCTTTGGAAAGATTATCATTGATAATTATCGTGTTAGGATTGAGATCGAATTTTGTTAGGATCTAAATATTAGAGCATCTGTAAGCAGGAGTTGAGATGAAGACACCCGACATACACCCATTGTGAGTTGGACATGTCTTATAGGTTTAAGGTTTCCTATGATGGCGAACCTAACCTTACAAAATACTTGACCCGCGAGACCTGAAATGATTGTTGAAATTAGGATCTGATAATTGACTGCCGGTAGTGGGCAAGAGGTTATGTTAATATGAAATGTAGATCTTGAAGTGCCAGATGGGTAGCGAAGTTATGCCAAACTTTTAACTATGGAAAAATAAATTGATGATTTGAAAGATCATGGGAAATAAGTCCCCGTAGTATGGGACCATTGAGAAGATGTAAAAGATTGGTTTGAAAGGCATATAAGCTGGATCTACCCTAGGACTTCAAGAGCTGCGTGAACTATGTTTCGTATATCGAACTTGATAAAATATCTATCAAGTGAAAATCTGAATTCTTCTTAATAAAGCTTAGATCGGAGAAAAGTTGCATTCATCAGAAACCCGTGAACATCATGGATAGAGAAAGTAAGTCAACATTTAGCCTGATCTAATTCCCGTAGTTATGTTTGATGAAACTCGCATATTGTAATGAATTACACTTGTGAGAAAAGACCAAATATGGAGGAAATACCCACATGGCTTTAACTCTATAAGAAGCGAGTAGTAAGATGATCTTTGAGGACAAAGATCCTGTTTAGGGGTAAATGCTGTGACAATCCGTCAATTTATGGTTGATATTTTATTCTCAATATTTATTTGAAAACATTATTTTGATGTTATATTATGAACTCACTTATTTTTGGGAAGTAATTAGGATTTACATCTTGAAGTAGCATCGGCTACGTCTAAACCGGAGGATTCTACGTTACGTGCTTACGTTTACATACACCGTCTTTGGTGACAGTCCGACATTTCAGAAAATAAATTGTCCGTGAATATTATTTTGAGATTTTAAATTTGTGTTGGTTCATGAAGTCACAAATTTACGAGAAGAGATTAGGACTTACGATTTTATTTTTACGTCCTTTACGACTAAACCAGAAACCTTAGGATTACGTATTTACGTTTTCAAACTCCGTTTTTGATGAGACAATTTTTATTAGATTTGTTTTGTGCCGTTGATTCATAATTTATAAAAACGTTTTTTCGTAAAACGACCCGAGGGCACGTAAATCGAGGAAACTAGAATCGAGGAGTACCCGTAAATAAATAGGGATGAGACAAGTGGGACACTTGTCCCACCCCCACTCTAACCGGCCAACACTTCACAACACAAAACTTGATGTGTCAAATTGTAAACAATAAGCTAACACATGTCTAAGTTAGCTTAACATTGAAGCCTTCCACCAACAAAACCACTAAACTTAAAACCATTTGTTCATTTTCACCATGCAAAACAAGCTAGAAACTCTCCCATCCTCTCTAAAATTTCCGTCCCATCTCACCCATCAAACACCATCATTGATCAAATTTAACCATAAACCTTATGTTATTTATACATAAGTTGAAGCCCTTTTGAAGCCCTATTGATTGGTGGTGATTATAACATCCAAGGAGGAGTTTCCATGGAGTCTTGGGGCTGATTTTCCACAAGGTGTTCATGAAGAATGATGGTCTTGAAGATGGTCTTGGTTATTCACAAGTTTCTCCATTAAAATCCATGTCTTGATCACAACCTACATCATCTTGGTGGTATAAAGATTGTCCTCCCCATCCTTTTTTAATTTTGATTATGTAATCTTGTATTTATTTTACTTATGTATATGTATATGATGATGAATGATGATTAAAAATATTATGTGGGGATTTGGTGTTGATAATCATGGGTAAAAAGATGAAAAACTATATGTAAAAAGGTGAAAATCAGGCTTAAAAATGATGGCTGTATAAAACAGTAAAGAACCATGTCATGAACTGATAAAATGGCATATATTAATGGATATACAATAAGTAATATGTCTTGTACACATGTGAGAGTTGGCCATGCAATGGAATCATTAGGATGAGTGAGATATGATCAAAACAAGTTTAAAGTACAAATCTGAGTTCACTGTTTTGGACGATTTTTAGAAAATACTTAGAGGATGATTCAACAGTAGCTATAGAAGAGTTAAATGGAGCACATAGCATGTAGTTTATGTCATAAAAATTTGAGCTTCTATCTCCATAAAAATTTGAGCTTCTATCTCCATAAATAAATGGACATTTTATAAAAATGGTAGTTTGATAAGTTTTATAAGTTATAAAACTATAAACATGATTTTTACGACTTTTTCGGCTATTACCGTAAAATTAACGTTTTTGTTAAATAAAACTTAGACGGTTGGACCCGTCTAATGTAAACTTTTATAAACTCATATACTGATATATAAACATATATAACAAGTAAAAACCGATAAAAACCCGAACTATATACATACGGACATTGACGGGCTAAGTTAACGTTATTGGACTAATAATACAACAAAATGGACTAAAACACTTATAAACTTATTTATTGGGCTTAACCCATTTGGGCCCAACATGTAAAGTATAAATACTGATAATACAAGTATGAAATGGATTAATACGAGTTAATAAACTTATAATAGGCTTATTGGACCTAAAACACGTAAATAGGTAAAACTAGTAAACTAGTAACAAGTTACCAATACGTAAACACTAAAATGAGTAAAAGAGAATATGTAAACCCACTTGATCATCATATATATAAAATCATCATATGTATACATAATTGTTATTTTTATAAAGTCATTGGACATGAGTCTAAGACGAGTATTATTTGTCTAGGTTTCCGTGATTGAAGCATGTGCCGTACGTCCGAATTGCCGATAACCCGCCTTCCCACATCAATGTGAGTTCATAGCCTCGCACTCTTTTAAATGTTTTTATAAATGTTTTATAAACCCGCGAGGGAGATAACATGTTAGTTTTTATAAAATAGGACACCATTTGTCCCGATTATCTGTTTATTGATTTGGACCCGAATGATTATATGACCCTATGAATGATTAAAGGACCCGATAGATGAAATAAAAGGGATTGTTCAAGTTAGGTTATGTCACTAAAAGTCCCATTAGCATGAATTGTGAACTACCGGGATTTGGTAGACGCTTATGCATATAATAGTACTATTTGGGGACGATCACCCCAGTCCGCGCCTTGACGGTTGATCCCCGTCGTGCCACGTTGATTGGTAAGCGAATTTATGTATGAGAAGATTTCCATAGTGTGACCTTTGTGACGACACGCTAATTTAGATGGGCAAATGAGTTTCGGGTTAGCTACCCGTTGTTTGGTTTAGTAAGGTAACAATGTCATGCGGCTTATAATAATCCAATTAACGAAATACTACTATACGCACCGAATTATGATGTATTGCCTGACTAGCAATACGGGGTCATACTATTGATATTATGTTCGTGTTTTGGTTTTATATAACCATATTCATATAACAGTTTTTATTTAATCTATACAACATTATAAAACGTATTGTATGATGTTTTTACGACATTGGCTCGTATAATGATTTTTAAGGCAAATGCCTATATTATGATTTTGATAAGGATTTGTATAAAATGACTTTGGCTATTTTATGGCCTATTACAATGATTTGTATAAAATGATTTTCGGTAATAATTTTATACCGATGCTATATTGATGGATTTTATTAAACTCTATGAATTCACTCGGCGTTATCGCTAACCTTTTCTTTTAACATGTTTTATCTCAGGTACTTGAAGGTAATTCTCGGGAAGACAACAAGAATTCATGGCCCGCACATAAATATTAATTTCCATTCAAATGCTTTGTAAAACCTGTATTAAATACAATGACTTGGGACCTATGTAAATTTGATATTTATGAATGGAAATGCTTTATTATTAAAACGACGCGACTTTTAAGCGTTGTCTATGATGTGAGTAATATGCTATCCCGTAACACCAACGAGTCTTCCGCTGTATTGAGTTGTATAAATTTGGGGGTGTTACACATAGGCTCTTAAAATTGACATGTGACTAGTGGGTAGTCATCAATGTTTTCGTAGAACTGACAGTTTGTTTTCATGCATTCATTTCATGTATCATTGTTGCAGAATCTTTGACTAAGTAATGGTTGGTATAGAACTGGCCATATTTAGTCGCGTGTTCTTTTAATCGAAATCATTTTGCTTGGTGAACCGACCCATAGGCGTTCACATTAGCTCATGGCTTTCCGTTTTGATGAACTGACCCATAGGCGTTCATCTTCGCTGTGTCATTTTATTTTAATGTCATTTGCATTTGGCTAAGCCTTCATAAATTTTTTTCATGCACCATTTCATTATGTTTACGATGTGTTCTAATCAGATTAATCATTTCATTTTTAGTTTAAACTAGTAGATGGTCATGACACGCGAACAAGAGCTAGAAGCAGCTGTCCAAGCAGCGCTGCAAGCCATGCTTCCCTAAATTAGGAACCAAATTTAGGCTGAATACCAGGATGCCCCGAATCCGAACAACAATCCTCCTCCTCCTCCTCCACCGGTTACTTTTCACACTTGGCTTGAGAGGTTTAACAAGAAGAAGCCAAGATCTTTTAACAAGGCTGCGACTTCATCTTATTCGGAAGACTGGATTTCACATATGGAGAAGATACTTGATGATATGGGATGCGGTGGTGTCTACAAGGCAAGTTTGGTTGCTATAACTTTGAGGTTGATGCCCTACATTGGTGGAGTGCTTACAAGTTAACTAATGGAGGCGACGATTGGCTAACTGCATTGACTTGGGATCAGTTGAAGACCTTGTTTTATGCACAGTTCTTTGTGACTTCTGAGCAGGAAGGACTCAAGAGGAACTATCACTCCATTCGTCAGAGAAATGGAGAGACTAGCACTGAGTTCATGCAGAGGTTTCTTAGGTTGGCTGGATTCTTAGGTCTGACTGCGGGTACTACGGAGGAACAAGCCAAGAACTTCTGTTGGGCTCTGCACGCCTCTACAGCGGCTCGTTTACTTAGTGCTACTTATGCTAATGTGGCACAAGTTAATGATGCAGCACGTAACTTGGAAATGCTACATGAGCGTGATGACTACGAGCCACAAGCTCGTCCCAAGAAGAGGTGTAAATTTCAGCCATCAAGCGTTATCATTTCATTTCAATATTTATGTTCGTTTTTACCTTTTCCTATCAAATTGTATCTTTAGGCAGAAGGGTGGAGACCGATCCAAACCGGCCACTCAACAGAATGCCAACAAGGGCAACGGTCAATCTAACGACCGTTATGGATCTAAAAAGAGGAACGGTAATGAAAATTACTGCAATAACAATAGCTAGTCCAACAACAACAGGTCGCTAAATTCTTAAGCTTTTCTATGATCAAATTGATGTATGTTTTCACATACTAACATGTGAGCATCATAAACATGAACTCTGCGAGTGCACATGACCAAAATGCTAAGGGTTAACAGTCCAACAACTCGTCTTCGTCTGGTAAACTATCACTAAAACTTTAGTGCAGTCATGGTTATGCCAAGTAATCATGTCTCACGTATATTTCTTATCAAGCTCTCGGGTAGCAAGGGTACCTCCAGGAGGTTACACCTACCCCGTTTTCACGACTTGTAGTCGTAGACATCTTGGTACATGCCATAAGTCAGCCGGCATCTGTTTCAAGTGCGGACTACCAGGAAACATGTTGAAAGACTACAAGAAGGGAGACACCACTAGTACTTCTAGTGCTGCTCTTCCAAGCCACCAGCTTCGAGGCGTGTCTACACTACCACACGAGACCAAGCTAATAAGTCCTCAGGTACTATCACTGGCATCCTCTATATGAACGGTCATGCTGCGTGTGTTTTATTCGATACTGGTGCTACTCATTCAGTTATATCCTTTATGTATGCCACTTGTATTAATAAAATCCCTACACCATTAGAGAATGTTTTATGTATATCTACGCCTATGTGAGAATCTGTTTGAATTACCCAAGTGTACAGAGATCTTCCATTAAAATTCGATAACAAGGTTCGCCCAGTAGACGCACTTCCTTTGGATATGTGCGAATTTGATCTCATCTTAGGTATGGATTGGTTATCCAAGCATCATACTGTAACACCCCCAAATTACCACGCAACGGAATACCACTTTGGGGTGGTACTCATTGCACATCACACACAATCATAGACAACGACCTCAAAAGAGACGTTCAGTTAATATACAATCTTGTCTAAAAAGTTTTCCATCCTACTATATATAAAATCAGAGTAGCGTTGTCCCAAAAACAGTTACCGATCACAATACATTAAATGCTTATAAGCAGTTTATTCATTTCAAAGGATGGAAAAGTTAACAAAGATTAGACAAGTAAGCACCAACTTCCTCCCTGCATGCTCCGCTGCTATCCATCTTGATTACCTGAAATACATGCTAAAAATAATCAACACAAAGGTTGAGCAAGTCTATAGGTTTTACAAATCATAATTCGAACAGAAGAATTTTAATCATCTCAAGCTTATCACACATATAAGTCATATATATAGATAAATGTCTTAAGCTCATGCTACTGAACCTTAACCAACACGTCAAACCGTCTCACTTACGGCGCCCCTACTGAAAGGTAATATTGTCATATACCAGCGACCTCTTATACATAATATCCCTTTCAGGTGCTCACAAGGATACATACCCTAGGATAAGGTTTGTCAAAATCAAATAGATCTACCATATGTATTAGCGTTTACCTCGCAAGGTAATTAACAGCACATGAAATTCAGGGACTTCATAAGACAATTGTACTTAGGCATTTATCATCATATTCGGGTCCAGCATACCGAAAACAACTTGTGTTCCTTTTATAAAAACAAGCATGTATTCCCCCTCGCGGGTTTAAAAATCATTTACAAGATAGTATAAAGCGAGGCTATAGACTTACCTTAGATGGGATACGAAGCTAGTAGTAGTAGTGATCGCCAAAGTGAAGATGCCTCCCAAATATATACACATCAAAAGCCGTCACCTAACAAATAAGTTGCGCGCTTAGCTACATACTTAATTATTTCAAAATATACTTAGTATAATAAAATCAATGACTCAAAATAGTTTGTACATAGACATGACAAATCAATGCAAGTGATTCCTTCTAAATCCCATAACATGTACTAGCTTTCCAAGACTAGCACCTTCAATATTGATCCATCTTGAGATGCCAAATCAATACGGTTCAAGTACCCTAAATGGGTCTCCAATCTCAGAATATACACTATCACACATTACTTATATCCTTTTAAAACTTTGAGAAGCTAATAGATTAGCCTCTCGTCTCAAACTATGTCGCGAGGTTAAGTACCTCCCAAAAATACTCAGCCGGTACTTACCAAAAGTACACGCTGTTTTACCATACCTAAACAACTCCGTTTTCGACGAAACTTGGTGACAAACTCATTTATAATTTGTAGAAGACTCAGTTTAAATTTCATCAAATGATTCACATTTAAGAACCACCTGCTCGATACATCTTTAGACATTAAAAACCGGACAGTTTTGCACACTTGCATCGTAAAACCATTTTGACCTTGTTAAACATTTCCATTTATAAAATGGCCACTTGACTGTGAAAATAGACTCAAAATGCTAAGTTAAGAACCTAACAACAGCCTTTGATCAGTTTTAAACCTCAACTTATAGTCCCCGAGATTCGATCGAAATATCGACAACAATTTCGTATTGTGTCAATACTCGTGTCCCGGTACACGAATATTCAAACTAGCATAACTTTTGACTCGTTTGGAGTTAAAAGCTCTATCTTATATCGAAACGAGCGTCTCGACGACTACTACAACAATATCTAATAATATCAAACTTTATCCAATATTTACTGTATGAAAAACGGCCTTAAACCTACTGATGTAAATCACCTTTTTAAAAATCATATCAACACCCATTTTGACCCATTTTAAGCATCATCTACACCTCAAATATGCTATATTTATCATTTCTAACACCTCATATCATTCCTAAATCACTTGCATGATCCATCCTTTCAAAACCCATATCAAAAATCAAGCATGCAATAACAAAAATAAATTATATAATAATAATAACACATCCTACAACAATAAAAATATATCAAACATTACTTGATCATCTTGAAAATCTTTAAAAAAATAAAAGTTGATGCGTGTATGTAAAAAGCATACCAAAATGATCTCCTTTTAATTCTAAACATGGGACTTTGTTTAGTTTTTTTTGAATCAAGATCAAAATCAAATTGTGAGGGTGTTTATGGTGGTGGATGTGACAGCATAGAGAGAAAGAAAAGAGGGGAGAGAAAGTTTTTCTAGTTAAAATGCATGTGTGTGTAAAATGAAGCTTTTATATGGTGGAGGAGGGTAGATTTTTCAATTGGTATATTCTTGTGGACCAAAGTGTAAATATTAGTTAAAAAGCGGGAAATGACTACCAGTCAATTTTAAAAATATTTACGAGAGTCGGATTTCGTCCCGGGTTCATAAAAATATAAATTTCGTTTGTTAAATTGATCGTTTTAATAATTAAACGCACACAAAACGAAATAGTAAAGTTCGACTCGACTTAAAACGTAAATGAAATAAAAATTTCAGAAATATCAAATATCGAAATAATCGATACTAAAATATAATATTTTGGCATCCGTTGGCATCGCGATCACTATTAGTACTCTTCAATCGTCACAACAATTAATATAGTCACACATTACTGGTTTAAACTAAAACCATCAAATATAATAATACTCATCATTACTTAGAAATTAAAAATCCGTTATATAATTAGGATGAAATAATGACGTTAAGTTCGGGATATTACATCCTCACCACCTTAAAGGAGCGACGTCCCGGTGCTCACCTCGCCTCATATTCGTATTGCGTTCCACTAGGAAAGATAAGGGAACTTTCTTCTAAAGAAGCTCTCACGATCCCACGCGAATCTTGATCCACGATCTCCACTGGTTGTTCTTACAGAACACAACTTGTCATCAAATTGTATTTCACCAAAAGGGGATGAATAAATACATATCCACCAATCACTCCTTCAAGCTCGACACATGAAAATTTTATGAATTACACGAAGCTCATTCTATGACAAGAACAAATGACAGGATTTTTGGGTAAGTCCAGTCAAAAGGAAGGTTTCAAATAAAAGGATATCCATTGGCCGGATAGCCATGGACACACATAAAAAAGAACTGACAAGAAAAACATTATCGTCATTAGAGGGTGCTCACACGCGAATCCTATACTCAAATGATAATTCAAAGACACAATCTCACTTCCGCTCCACGCGCAGTCAAAGACTCAATAAGCATCGTCGTTGAAAGTCAAAAAGATATTACATAATATGTGTTCTACATGATCGGACGTCATCGGATGATGCCGCCTCAAGTTCTCACAACTTACGATCATTAGAGTAGATCACACACCATATAATTATAAAAAAAAATTTCGAACATAAAATCAATTACAAATTTCCACCGTTGATCATCAAGAAAACCTTGAACGAACCCTTGCTAATACGACTTGATCTCCAAAATCTTTCCACTTGCGGTGTCGATTACAATATAGTCCTCGAGTGATAACGAATTTATTAATTCCAATCATTAAGAAATTCGGTCCATTGGCGAAGATTCACCACATATCGGCGTACCATTAACTCCTGCTCCTGTGTTCAATATACAAAAGCGTCCCACTAACTTTTGCTTCAGTGTTCATCATACAAAAGCATCCTTCTACTTCATCATTCATCATACAGAGGTGTCAGAATAGTTTCTGCTTCAGTGCTCAAGGTGATGCATCATATTCCTCGTTTAATTCGTCATGTTGGCCTCCAAGAGTTTCATCATCAATAAAAGTCTTCGGTGACCCTTCATAGTAGCAATTAGAATTACAAAATCTTCATATCCATGATAAGTTGTCGTTGATAACTTGATCCTTAATTAATCCAAAAATACACACATAAATCCTGGTGACGCTTAAACAAGTCGCCTATTCTCAGAACGGTCAATCGGTTCTTAACAATCTACTTATAAAGCTCACGATCATCGAGACACATTAGAAATGGTCCATCGAAATAAATCATAACTAGAGAGAAGTCCAACGGGTTACTTGTACATAAATGATAATCAACGATCATCATAATGACGACGATACCGAACGATTCTTACCAACGAAATACGATTTGAAGGAAGACGTACGCACACCAAACATCCACAAATCGAGCCAGGCATACTTGGGTCCACTCATTTATAACTCATTGTCTACATCAAAAGGCGTCCCCTTTCATGTATTCAAGATTTTATAAAGTTACGGTTCGGGAACTTATAACTTTCTTGTTCAAATGAAAAGGCGCCCCAATCCAATTCAAGAAAACGATTATAAGTCAACCTACTCAAGTATTACTACCTCTCAACACGATATCATATCAAAATACCATAGTAAATACAAGGTTTCAATAAACTTATATCATTATTTCGGTATTCAAACATCCCATTCCATCTGAATAAGGAAAACACGACAATCTAAGGTCCAGTAGTTCAAAATTTTCTTATTCAAATGTCCTAATATATTTAAGTAAGACAACCTTAAACGACTCTTAGTTGGGCGAGTTAAAATCTATATATCTAAATGTCCCATTCCATTTAGATACACAGTAATAAGTCACTCAACCGAATGACTACTACGGGCATATCATTGTTGTACCCAAACTATATATATTTGATTAGGATATATATATCTTAAGTCCAACATTGGCATCCTCCTTTTCGCCAATAAAACGTGGTCATATAAAATTTAATCACACGTCGCATTACATTGAAGATATCGCCTCGGATAAATGATTCTTCAAAATCATAAGTAGTAACGAAAAAACGAATATCGCATTTATCAATTACGTTTCGAAAGGAGATGTCCAAAAATGGCACATCACGATACGATGATAACAATCGAACATAAACAAGTCGATATGCGATAAGTTACGAAACCATATATATACATACGCAAAGTATCAAATGAGTTTCATACTCGTATTCAGATAACATAATCAACAATATCGGTGATTGGCAGTGAAACCAATTCTGATACAAAACCGCATTATAAAATGTACGACAATCGTTAAAGGAACATTGCTTCACGTGAAATGCCTTTAAATACCATAGCATATTCATACATATACATACTACCATTTCTACATACACATAGGTTCACATAATGATAATCAGTCATAAAGTAACACAAGAATAGCCTTACCGGAGCCATGCGGAGTAGTTGCGTGCTTAAAACCTTTTAAAACATACCAAAAGTTATAGTTTAGGTTTTTCAAAATCGACCTAGTTCTCTATAACTTGTGGCTCTGATTACCAATTTGTAACACCCCCAAATTACCACGCAGTGGAATACCACTTTAGAGCGCTACTCATAGCACAACACACATAATCATAGACAACGACCTCAAAAGAGACGTTAAGTTAATATACAATCTTTTCTAAAAAGTTTCCCATCCTACTATATATAAAATCAGAGTAGCGTTGGTCCCAAAAACTGTTACCGACAA
Source organism: Glebionis coronaria (assembly GCA_025667525.1). Classification (NCBI taxonomy): domain Eukaryota; kingdom Viridiplantae; phylum Streptophyta; class Magnoliopsida; order Asterales; family Asteraceae; genus Glebionis; species Glebionis coronaria. The sequence goes on along the minus strand of CM046877.1, from coordinate 170,306,559 downwards.
TACATTAAATGCTTATAAGTAGTTTATTCATTTCAAAGGATTGAAAAATTAACAAAGATTAGACAAAACCAACTTCCTCCCTGCATGCTCCGCTGCTATCCATCTTGATTACCTGAAATACATGCTAAAAATCATCAACACAAAGGTGGAGCTAGTCTATAAGTTTTACAAATCATAATTTGAACACAAGAATTTTAATCATCTCAAGCTTATCACACAGATAAGTCATATATATATCGATAAATGTCTTAAGCTCATGCTACTGAGCCTTAGCCAACACGTCAAACCGTCTCACTTACGGCGCCCCTACTGAAAGGTAATATTCTCATATACCAGCGACCTCTTATACATAATATCCCTTTCAGGTGCTCACAAGGATACATACCCTAGGATAAGGTTTGTCAAACTCAAATAGATCTACCATATGTATTAGCGTTTACCTCGCAAGGTAATTAACAACACATGAAATTCAGGGACTTCATAAGACAATGGTACTTAGGCATTTATCATCATATTCGGGTCCAGCATACCGAAAACAACTTGTGTTCCTTTTATAAAAACAAGCATGTATTCCCCCTCGCGGGTTTAAAAATCATTTACAAGATAGTATAAAGCGAGGCTATAGACTTACCTTAGATGGGATACGAAGCTAGTAGTAGTAGTGATCGCCAAAGTGAAGATGCCTCCGAAATATATACACATCAAAAGCCGTCACCTAACAAATAAGGTGCGCGCTTAGCTACATACTTAAGTATTTCAAAATATACTTAGTATAATAAAATCAATGACTCAAAATAGTTTGTACATAGACATGACAAATCAATGCAAGTGATTCCTTCTAAATCCCATAACATGTACTAGCTTTCCAAGACTAGCACCTTCAATATTGATCCATCTTAAGATGCCAAATCAATACGGTTCAAGTACCCAAAATGGGTCTCCAATATCAGAATATACACTCTCACACATTACTTATATCCTTTTAAAACTTTGAGAAGCTAATAGATTAGCCTCTCGTCTCAAACTATGTCGCGAGGTTAAGTACCTCCCAAAAATATTCAGCCGGTACTTACCAAAAGTACACGCTGTTTTACCATACCTAAACAACTCTGTTTTCGACGAAACTTGGTGAAAAACTCATTTATAATTTGTAGAAGACTCAGTTCAAATTTCATCAAATGATTCACATTTTAGAACCACCTTCTCGATACATCTTTAGGCATTAAAAACCGGACAGTTTTGCACACTTGCATCGTAAAACCATTTTGACCTTGTTAAACATTTCCATTTATAAAATCGCCACTTGACTTTGAAAATAGACTCAAAATGCTAAGTTTAGAACCTAACAACAGCCTTTGATCAGTTTTAAACCTCAACTTATAGTCCCCGAGATTCGATCCAAATATCGACAACAATTTCGTATTGTGTCAATACTCGTGTCCCGGTACACGAATATTCAAACTAGCATAACTTTTGACTCGTTTGGAGTTAAAAGCTCTATCTTATATCGAAACGAGCGTCTCGACGACTACTACAACAATATCTAATAATATCAAACATTATCCAACATTTACTGTATGAAAACGGCCTTAAACCTACTGATGTAAATCACCTTTTTAAAAATCATATCAACACCCATTTTGACCCATTTTAAGCATCATCTACACCTCAAATATGCTATATTTATCATTCCTAACACCTCATATCATTCCTAAATCACTTGCATGATCCATCCTTTCAAAACCCATATAAAAAATCAAGCATGCAATAACAAAAATAAATTATATAATAATAATAACACATCCTACAACAATAAAAATAGATAAAACATTACTTGATAATCTTGAAAATCTTTAAAAAATAAAAGTTGATGCATATAAGTAAAAAGCATACCAAAATGATCTCCTTTTAATTCTAAACATGGGACTTTTTTTAGTTTTTCTTGAATCAAGATCAAAATCAAATAGTGAGGGTGTTTATGGTGGTGGATGTCACGGGATAGAGAGAAAGAAAAGAGGGGAGAGAAAGTTTTTCGAGTTAAAATGCATGTGTGTGTAAAATGAAGCCTTTTATATGGTGGAGGAGGGTAGATTTTGCAATTGGTGCATTCTTGTGGACCAAAGTGTAAATATTAGTTAAAAACGGGAAATGACTACCAGTCAATTTTAAAAATATTTACGAGAGTCGGGTTTCGTCCCGGGTTCATAAAAATATAAATTTCATTTGTTAAATCGATCGTTTTAATAATTAAACGCACACAAAATGAAATAGTAAAGTTCGACTCGACTGAAAACGTAAATGAAATAAAAATTTCATAAATATCAAATATCGAAATAATCGATACTAAAATATAATATTTGGGCATCCATTGGTATCGTGATCACTATTACTACTCTTCAATCGTCACAACAATTAATATAGTCACACATTACTGGTTTAAACTAAAACCGTCAAATATAATAATACTCATCATTACTTAGAAATTAAAAATCCGTTATATAATTAGGATAAAATAATGACATTAAGTTCGGGATATTGCACATGCTACTATCGACTGCCATACTTATCGGGTTATCTTCGGCGATGTTCACGCACCAGAGTACGTCCACAATGGTTTTATACCAGGAAAGTCCGTACAAATCATCTCTACGTTAGAAGCTCGTGCATTACTATCTCATGGTTGCGAGGGCTTCTTAGCTTCAATTCAGGATATTACTGCCGAAGTTCCATCGACCCAAGATCAACCAGTTGTTTCATAATTTACTAATGTATTCCCAGAAGAACCTCTGGGTATACAACCTACTCGTGAGGTTGAATTTAAAATCGAGCTCATCCCAGGAGCTCAAACAATCTCTAAGGCTCCTTATCGCATGGCTCCCATATAGCTCAAGGAGTTAAAAGATCGGCTGCAGGAATTACTGGAGCGAGGTTTCATCTGACCGAGTGTATCACCATGGGGTGCACCGGTACTCTTTGTCAAGAAGAAGGATGGTAGTATGCGTCTATGCATTGAATATCGTGAGCTGAAGAAGATCACGTTCAGGAACCATTATCCATTACCAAGAATCGATGATCTGTTTGACCAACTTCAGGGTGCCAATAATATCTCCAAGATTGATTTAAGATCCGGTTATCATCAGTTGCGAGTTAAGGAGCTGGATATTCTCAAGACTGCTTTTCGCACCAGATATGGCCATTATGAGTTCGTCGTCATGCATTTCGGGCGCACTAATGCTCCTGCGGTTTTCATGGACCTTATGAACCGCGTCTTCCATGAGTACTTAGAAAAATTTGTTATCGTCTTCATCGATGACATCCTCATCTTCTCTAAATTTATGGAAGAACATGAAGAACATCTACGTATTGTGCTACAGATTCTTCATCAGAAGTAGTTATATGCAAAAATTTTAAAGTGTGAATTTTGGCTAAACAAGGTGGCATTTTTATGTCACATTGTCTCCGCGGAAGGGATTACTATGGATCCTTCGAAGGTTGAACCTATCACTAAATGGCCAAGACCAACGTCTATAACTGAGGTTCGTAGTTTCCTAGGCTTAGCTGGTTATTATCGTAGATTCGTGGAGAACTTCTCAAGACAAGCCTTACCTTTGACCAAGTTAATGCGGAAGGGAGAGAAATTCGTTTGGACGGATGAGCGGAAGAAGAGCTTTGAAGAACTCAAGAAGCGGTTAGTATATGCACCTATTCTTACTCTCCATCTGGTACAAGTGGATTTCAGATCTACAACGATGCTTCGGGTAAAGGGTTAGGCTGTGTACTCATGCAACATGGGAAAGTGATTTCATACGCATCAAGTCAGCTAAAGCCATATGAGGAAAATTATCCTACACATGACTTGGAGCTAGCAGCAGTAGTCTTTGCACTTAAAATCTGGAGACATTACCTTTATGGTGAATCATGTGATATCTTCACTGATCACAAGAGTCTCAAGTATATTTTCACTTCGAGGGAACTTAACATGAGGCATAGGAGATGGTTGGAACTAATCAAGGATTATGATATCAATCTTCAGTATCATCCTGGCAAGGCGAATGTAGTGGCAGATGCCCTTAGCAAAAAGTCGGGCATAATAAATGGCGTGAAAGTCCAAGAAGAAATCATACAGGAATTTGAACGATTAGACATTGAATTCCTAGTACGTGGACAACATGGATAATGGGCTAATATGAGAATTGAGCCAGACTTAATTTCTCAGATTAAGGCAGCCCAGAAGGACGATGGTGAGATATAAGCTATCATTCAGAATCTTGATCGGCAGACAGAATTTCGTTTAGACAAAGAAGGCATTTTATGGAAAGGAAATAAACTATGCGTTCCGGATGACTAGACTTTCCGAGGAGCTCTGTTGACAAAAGATCACAACTTTCCATTCTCTATTCATCCCAGATCCACCATAATGTATCATGACATTAAACAACATTTCTGGTGGAGTGGTATCAAGCAGGATGTTGCTACTTTCGTATCCAAGTGTCATACTTGCCAGCAAATTAAGATCGAGCATCAGCGGGCTAGTGGTTTACTACAACCGTTAGAAATTCTCGCATAGAAGTAGGACAAAATCTCCATGGATTCGTCACCAGACTTTTGCTTACTCAGAGCAGACATGATGTTATATGGGTCATAGTAGATCGTTTAACTAAGTCAACTCATTTTTTTCCAATTCACAAGGACTTCTCAGTCAGCAAATTGGCAGATATATTCCTTAAGGATATCATACGAATACATGGAACTCTGATAACGCTCAAATCCAACATGTTTTCTTGAGCGTTATCCATATATTTTGCATGGTTTTGGTTATACTAACGAGATATTTAGCTCATATATGTGTGAAGTTGTGTTTTGTGTTGTTAGTTAGCCAAGAACAAGGAAAGAAAAGAAAAGAAAGAATAAACGACGATTCATGCATATACGAAGGAATCTCGACTAGCTACAAGCCTTTGAAGATCTATATCGGGTACAAGAACTAGTGTTTCCAAGAAGTGTACAAGTCCATAAGCATGAAAGTTGCCACTGGCGGAATCAAAGTTGCCACCTACTTTTGTGTTGGCAGAATTTTATCTACATACATGCAAATTCTCCAAGCCTTCATGAAGCTTCTATTAGGACTTCTAGAAGTACTTACCCACCAAGTAAACTACTTTAGCTACAAGGAAATACCTTTGGCTCCAAGTATTATTCTTTGGCTCCAAGACAAACATTGATGACCAAGGCTTGAATTCATCTATAAATAAGACCCTTGGGGTCATTGTAACACAACACTTACCGCATCACCTTTATTAGTCATCAAGGAAACTCTCTCCTTGGTGAAAATCCCGGATTTGGTCCAAGTGTGCCAAAAACACATCCTTTTGAAGCTCCAATCATTAAAATAACCTTGCCCAACTCTAAGGGATCATTACCCTTCTCATTGGTATTGTTTCTTGATACCTAAATCACCACCAACTTTCACCAAACCTCTCCTAAACCTGCCTCAAATCTCAAATACGAATTTCATTTGCATAACCCTAAAGACCACAAAACTTATAGTCAATTGGAGGCCTAAGGATTGCTCTAATTCCTTCCATTTACTTATTGTATTCATACTTTGGGTAAACTCTTGTTATTTTTATTATGTTGAACTATATGTCATATGTTGAATGTTTGTTGGTTAATATGATCATGGAGTAGTTTTCTTTACACTTGTTTGGATGATGTTGTGACATGAGGATTGTTTATGTATTATTATTGTTTTGATTAATTTCTTGTTATGTTTGAAATCCAATTGTGCTTAAGTTCCATTCCATTTGCTTATCATACTTGATTAGTTGTTGATGATTTTATAGGTCGAAAGGGTTATCATTCATCAACTAGTTATAATCGTTTTGTCTATGGATGATTATCTATTGTATTGACCATTTCTTTAGGTATGATTATACATAGGAACTTAAGTGTGATTGTTAATGATTTTGTGAAACGACCGTGAATCAAACGCGTTAAACTAAACATAGTCTTGAATTGGTTGGTTAATTTATCTTAATGCTTGATTTAATTGTGTTGTAATCAGATGCGTTGGTTATATACTTTAAAATCAATGATTGGAATTTGTGACCATCATCTTCTTTACTTGTAATCAACTTATCAAAACCATCCTCAAATGAACAATCCAAATGTTATGAACTAATCCAAGCAAGTGTTGTTTTTAATATTATTGTTCTCAAGTTATTAGCTTAATCATCATATTCGTGTTACTTGTTGCTTATTTGCTTATTGTTACTTGTATGGTAATTTTGGGAGTGACAACCATCTTTACCAATAACGTTACATTGTTACTTAGATTCCTTATAACCGAAAGCACCCAAATCCTAGTGAGCGACCTCGGCTTACCACAACAAGCTAGTTGTGTGTTCTTAGCTTATTTGGAAATCCATGTGTAAATTTAAAACTTGTGTATACTCACAAAGAACGCATCAAGTTTTTGTTGCCGCTGCTGGGGATTTGTGTTTTATGCTTTTCATGTTTTGAATATTTGTTGCATATCGTGTATCGTTTAATATCCTTAGTGCTTATTTGTTTTGTGCTTATTTGGTTTAAAATTCAAGTGTGATTTTTAGTGATTATTTAATCAACCCCACAAATTTTATTTTATTTTAAGTGTTCTTAGTTTTTAGTTGCCAAAATCTTTAAAAAAAGCAAGAAAAAAAATATCAGCAGCCAAGAAGCTGACCGACACCCAATCTTGCCGTCGGCAACTACTTAACAGACCCCAAGAAGCCGACCGACACGGGGAGTTGACGATCGGCATCTCTCAAACAGTCAGCATTTTGCCGACCGGCACCAATAGTTGCCGACCGGCTTCCCTAAAAAAAACTTTTTCTTTTTATTTTTTTTATTATTTAAACCGAGCCTTACCCAAACCCGTTCCTAATTATTTTTTAACTTGTTTAACGTCTGTTCTTCGAGTTAATAACCAATTATCTTTGGTTGTTCATAACCCACCCAACCACCCCGTTTAATCTATTTATGCCTCGTTCGTATTTCTATTCTCCCCGGTTTATTTTCAAACCCCGTGTTTAGAACCGGAAGTCATTCGAACCATCCGGTTTGATTGATTTTGTGCAATATATCATTTACGTTTTCATTTTTAGATTCTATTGTTTCTTTGTTTGTTTTAAAAAAAATGCAAAAATAGTTTCTATTTGAGTTCCTTTATATTTTATTTATATTTTCGTTTTTATGTTTAGTTGTTAATAAATTTTTCGAAGTATTGATATTTACCGTAAACCCACGTCTTAGAGGTAAATGACTCGTTAATAAATTCTATGAACTTAAACGTAAGTTCAAGAAGAAGACTCGTGAACCTGATAAAACCATATTTGACATCAAGTCACCCGAACCGTTCACCGAGGAACGTGTTGTCATAATCGGCATACTCAAGACGATATTCAAAAATCCATTCCATATTGAAGGAATCTCATCTTATGAAACCGAATCCGATTCCTCAACCATTGTTACCATTGATCCCGATGATCAACCTATGTGGTCAAACATTAGGATCATTGCTCCAACGCCTAGTTCCTCTATTGTTCAAATCCCTATTTTAAACAATTTCACTATCACGAGTACCCACATGAAAATGATTTGGGAGAACCAATTTGATGGACAAGCCATATTCGATCCTCACCGACACGTTCACGATTTTCTTGAGATTAGTAGCCTTTGTCAATATGGGAAAATCGAGAGGAAGCAATTAGCTTGAGGACGTTCGCATTCTCATTAACCGGAGAAGCTAAGATTTGGTCGAATGAACTAGATGAAGGAACAATTACTTGGTGGGATGATTTAAGAAAAGCTTTTATTAGTCGATTCTTTTCATCCGCAAAGTTTAAACGTCTCCTAAACGACATTCATAACTTTCACCAACTCGATAACGAGACTCTCGTTAAAGCTTGCCTCCGAATGAAAGAAATGCTTTGCGCTTGTTATGGACATTTTCTAACCAAGAGAACGATAATTGAAACATTTTATCGTGGCTTAGACAATCCAACTCAAGTAAACCTCGACGCCGGAGGAATCTTCCTCTACAATACTCCTAACGAAGCATTCCAAATCCTCGAGGACAAGGTCCTTCTTAAACTCGATTATTCGAAGGATTCTCATATCCATCCTAAACCGAAAACCGTTGTTTCCGCTGGTGGAAATAACCTCATCTACATTCACACCATGTTGATGGAGAAATTCAAAGCTCTCGTTAGGCTTATCGATTCCCAATTCCTAATCATAAGGAATGAACTAAAAGATATACGAGAAGATCATAGAGACGACCACGATCCAAAAACCACCATGAAGGATGATACGCCGATGTGTGAACCTCATGAAGAGATTTATGTCTAAGAATATCACCGAGGCTATCATGACCAAAATTCAAGGAATTCACATTCCTATCTTACCATAAACTCGAACCGTCCCATTCCTCAATCTCGACCGCGAGATGTGACGACATACTCATCACAATATCACAAGAAACCCGAAGCCTCAACGGAGGAGATGATGGGAGAATTTATGGCTTGGCAAACGAAAGAAAATGAATGTGTCAAGAACAATTTGGTGGACCTAGAGTTTCAAATCAATCTAAACTTCCGGAACCATACGGCCATAATCGAAGACTTGAAGACTAAAACCGATCGAGTCGAAAAGTTCATCCAACAAACCTAGTCCCTTCCTCAAATCACCAACACCAAATCAAGATACGATCTACCCTCTATCCGAAACGAGGGTGATAAGGGTGATGTTGTATCTATCGAAGAAGAAGAAGAACCTATTCCAACCGTGTCAAAACCGAAACCCATCATTTCTAACTCATCTTTTCCCAAGGATTGCACTGTGCATATCCCATACAAAAAGGAGAAGACGTATGAATATGATGTAATGTTAATTCATGACGTGGAGTTGAAATCAACGAATGGTGTTGGAAGTATAAGAATGATAAAGATGGACGACAATGATATGCCAAAGAAGCCTTTCAAAGTTTGGAATATGAATGACAAATTGCTTCCGTTCAATGTTGATAATTATCAAAATCAATGGCACCCAACCAAAGTTCCTCATCTTAATTGTATCATCAAAGAATCCTAACATCGAAGGGGAGAGTCTAGCTAACGACTCAATAATACATTAAGCGATTCTAGGGAAGCAACCCGTGCTTTGATTGTTTGTGTGTTTAATTTTGTGTGTTTTGAATAAATAAGTACACCCCAAAAGTATTTTTCTAACTTGGAAAATCTTAAGTGTGAGGGGGTGTACAATGCTAGTAGTGTTTTTATATATCTATGTGTGCTTGCGTGTTTTTTTGTTTGTTTTGTTTTGTGTGTTTTGTTTGAATAAATGCAGCAATAGGTAATGGAGGATGCCTACATGGAGAAGGAATGAAGTATCAAGAACCGATTGATCTCATAAGCTTATGGTGTATCATCTTATCATATGGAGATCAATTGCAATTTCTTAGCCTAGGGATTTTCGTTTCTCTTACACTATTTATTTATTTCCTCATTTTTCATGCTTTGAAGTTTATTTTTAACATTGAGTCCAATCCAAAAACTTAAGTGTGAGGGGAAATAAATGGGAAAACGAAACCAATTTTTTTTATAAAAAAATTCATAAGTAAAAAAAAGGGGAGAGTTGTACACTTGTTTGCCCTTAGGATTTAATTTTTTGTTTTCACACGTTTGTATGTAAATATATTTCAATAATCATCCACATGGTAAAAAAATTATAAAAAAAATTAAAAAAAAAATAAATAAATAAAAAATAAAAAAATTAAATAAGATTTTTAGTGAGATTACACTTGTGTGATATAAGTGTATATGCGTGACAAAGAGGCAACCTTAGGAATAAAACCCAGACAGCCTTTTCCTTTTTCTTTTTAGCTAGTTTCATCGATTAGCTAACCTCCCATTTTAACCCTTTTGTTAGCACTCTCGTCTAGTGTTAGACACCCTTAGAACACCCGTTGAGCCATTCCTTTCATTTTTGTTAAATCCACTAAAAAGAAAAAAAAATATCTAACCTTAAAGCTTAGCCTAACCCTGTTAAAGTCTAAATGGAGGGTCGCTAGTTGCTTGGTATGGTGGATCGTTTTGGATGATTTATAGTTGCCACACTTCGTATGTGTGTGCCATTCCAACAAAGATGAAGATGAGCTCCTTTATGTTTGTATTTTTTGTGGTGTGTGCTCAAGTGAAGTGTGAGGGGAGCATGTTATGTATGTTGAAAAAAAAGAGGAGGATGAAAAAAGAAAGAAAAAGAATAAGTCATCGAAAAAAAGTTAAAAAAATGATGACAAAAATAGCCAATGAGCTATATTATGAAGATGAAGGAAGAAGAAGTATGTTTGGATATCGATTAGCCAATGTGCTAAGACGTGATATATGTGTGTTGATCGATATGTGTTGAATAAAGCTCGTAGCTATGATCATATTTTGGGCTTGTGAATAGTTTGGTAACTAGCAACATGGGACTTAGACTTTTAAGTTGTATGTTCGTGATACAAGTCTCATAAAATTCCCATGTCTTATCCATACCCATTAACCCAAAGCCTTAGCCTTGTAACCCGAATAAAAGTCCTCTTTAGATGTGTACACTTTGTGCTCACGCCATTTCATTTAGTTTTGTTTGTAGCTGGTAGATTTGCATCTTATTTTTCAATAAACCATTTTTATGCACCGTGTGGGAAAAATTTTCTTTTACTTGCTTGAGGACAAGAAAACTCTTAAGTGTGAGGGGGTTTGCACCTTCAGCCATTTCTTATAAAACCAAAAATATTTTCAATTTTTCTTAGATTTTTGAATTTTTCATGAAATTTTTAAAAAGTTTTCTTTTCTTTTAGAACCTAGGTATTTAGTTTCTAACATTATTTTTCTTTTATTTGCTTGAGGGCAAGCAAAGTTTTTCTTTTCCTTGCTCGAGGACGAGCAAAACTTAAGTGTGAGGGGATTTGATAACGCTCAAATCCAACATATTTTCTTCAACGTTATCCGTATAATTTACATGGTTTTTGGTTATACTAACGAGATATCTAGCTCATATATGTGTGAAGTTGTGTTTTGTGTTGTTAGTTAGCCAAGAACAAGGAAAGAGAAGAAAAGAAAGAATAAACGACGATTCATGCATATACGAAGGAATCTCGACTAGCTAATAGCCTTTGAAGATCTATATTGTGTACAAGAACTAGTGTTTCCAAGAAGTGTACAAGTCCATCAGCATGAAAGTTGCCACTGGCGGAATCAAAGTTGCCACCTACTTTTGTGTTGGCAGAATTTTGTCTACATACATGCAAATTCTCCAAGCCTTCATGAAGCTTCTATTAGGACTTTTAGAAGTACTTTGCCATCAAGTAAACTACTTTGGCTACAAGGAAACACCTTTGGCTCCAAGTATTATTCTTTGGATCCAAGACCAACATTGATGACCAAGGCTTGAATTCATCTATAAATAAGACCCTTGGGGTCATTGTAACATAACACTTACCACATCACCTTCATTAGTCATCAAGGAAACTCTCTCCTTGATGAAAATCCTGGATTTGGTCCAAGTGTGCCCAAAACACATCCTTTTGAAGCTCCAATCATTATAATAACCTTGCCAAACTCTAAGGGATCATTACCCTGGTTATTGTTAGTGTATCTTGATACCTAAATCACCACCAACCTTCACCAAACCTCTCCTAAACCTGCCTCAAATCTCAAATACGAATTTCATTTGCATAACCCGAAAGACCACAAAACTTGTAGTCAATTGGAGGACTAAGGATTGCTCTAATTCCTTCCATTTACTTATTGTATTCATACTTTAGGTAAACTCTTGTTATTTTTATTATGTTGAACTCTATGTCATATGTTGAATGTTTGTTGATTAATACGATCATGGAGTATTTTTCTTTAAACTTGTTTGGATGATGTTGTGACATGAGGATTGTTTATGTTTTATTATTGTTTTGATTAATTTCTTGTTATGTTTGAAATCCAATTGTGCTTAAGTTCCATTCCATTTTCTTATCATACTTGATTAGTTGTTGATGATTTTATAGGTCGAAAGGGTTATCATTCATCAACTAGTTATAATCGTTTTGTTTATGGATGATTATCTATTGTATTTACCATTTCTTTAGTGGTATTATTATGCATAGGAACTTAAGTGTGATTGTTAATAATTTTGTGAAACGACCGTGAATCAAACTCGTTAAACTAAACATAGTCTTGAATTGGTTGATTTATCTTAATGCTTGATTTATTTGTGTTGTAATCAAACGTGTTGGTTATATACTTTAAAATAAAAGATTGGAATTTGTAACCATCATCTTCTTTACTTGTAATCAACTTATCAAAACCATCCTCATATGAACAATCCAAATGTTATGAACTAATCCAAGCAAGTGTTGTTTTTAATATAATTGTTCTCAAGTTATTAGCTTAATCATCATATTCGTGTTACTTGTTGCTTATTTCTTAATGTTACTTGTATGGTAATTTTGGGAGTGACAACCATCTTTACCAATAACGTTACATTGTTACTTAGATTCCTTACAACCGAAAACACCCAAATCGTAGTGAACGACCTCGGCTTACCACAACAAGATAGCTACAAACGAAAGGGCCATACTTGCCCGTGTGTTCTTAGCTTATTTGGAAATCTGTGTATAAATTTAAAACTTGTGTATACTTACAAAGAACACATCAAACTCCTTCATACATCATATCAGACCGCGACCCATTTTTCACGTCTAAATTCTGGAAGGGTATGCAGAAAGCTTGGGGCACTAAACTTAAGCTTAGCACTACCTTTCATCCTCAAATCGATGATCGATCAGAGCGTACGATTCAGACGTTAGAAGACATGTTGCAGGCTTGTGCACTGGAATGGTCAGGAAGTTGGGATGACTACATATGTTTGGTAGAGTTTTCCTACAACAATAGTTGGCATGCAAGTGTTTAGTGTGCACCATTTGAGATTCTTTATGGCAGGAAGTGTCGTGCTCCAATCTGTTAGGATCAAGTTGGAGAACGAATACTTTAGGGACCAGAAATGATAGAGGTGACCAATGAAAAGGTTGCCATCGCCAAGGCGAAGGTACAGGAAGCTCATGCTCGACAGAAGAGCTATGCTGATAAACATCGTAGAGATATATCATTTAATATAGGTGACCATGTTTTCCTTAAAGTATCACCAGCACGTGGTGAAAAATGTTTTGGACTCAAGGGCAAGCTAAGTCCACGTTTCACCGGACCGTTTAAAATCCTTGAACATGTCGGTAAAGTATCATATCGTCTAGGTTTACCACCTCACCTATCTCATGTGCATGATGTATTCCATGTATCCTTACTGAGAAAGTTCTCGATCGCCAAGAACGTGTCATGAGGAGAAACACGATTCCATTCGTTAAAATCCTCTGGTGGGATCATACCGAGCGGAAAGCCACTTCAGAAACAGAGGAGTCTATCCGGACTTCTTACCCTTATGTCCAGTTTTGACTCGGGTAGGTCATTTCAGCTGATTAGTCTTTCTAGCTTTATATCATTTCAACGTTTAGCACCTTATCAGCTTATAGTATCTCTAATTCGAGGCCGAATTGTTCTTTTAGAGGGCAAGAGTTGTAAAAACCGCTTTAAAATCCTACGATCGTTTAATGCACGAAGTTACCGTTAAATTTAAACTATTAGATTAATTAATATACGCCATGTATCACGAACATTTAACACGAATACTATGTATATTAATTAATTATAATAAGTATTATGTACGTAAACATGAATACTATTATACGTTAAGTATGTATGTACGATAATAAGAAAACGTCCAAGTAACGAAAGCACGATAATTAAATACGTATATACACGATAAATATTAAACAAGAAAAAATAAACACCAAAAGTATGAGGGGTGTTGTTGGCGTCGGCTAGAAAGGAAGGGAAGGGGAAACCGGGCCTTGGCCCATATCCAATTTACCAATCCTAGTTTAATAAATAAACCACCGAGGTTTCATAATCACTTTTTCAAGAAAATCAAAACCCTAATCTCTCCTTTGTTCTCTCTCTTGTCGCAGGTCATCAAGGACACCAAGGGGAAACCCGTTTGATTTTTGTATTGATTCGATAACGCACTCGTGTTCATTCTCCTTTGAATTAACGCATTGGTATCACTAAATCCTTTTCCTTATTTTATTTTTATGATCTAGATTTACATTAAATTAAATAAGAACACATGAAAGCATGTAGATCTATCAAGAATTAAAAAAAACGGTTTTGGTGGGGGGTTTGTCCAAATCGCACGCCAACCGAGACCATGGGGGTCTTGGTGGCGTCGAACCAACAGCAGTCGCACCCTTGTGAGGGTTGGCGTGGCCAGGGAACCACCAGCCGCAGCCTAAGGCTAGCGGTGGTGGTGTTGCTATGGGAAGCCACAAGGTCCAAGGCCCCGCAATGGAAACCTTGGCCTAACGGTGGGAACCGAGACCCACTAGGGGTGCTTGGTGGGAACACTTGACGTAGCAGGGGGCCCCAACCTAGGCTGGGGGTTGTGTGGCTCGGAGCAACAACAAGCAAGCTAAGAGTCGTAGGCTCTCGGTGAGTTGTTGTTGCTCGTGGGTCGAGTCTCGGTTCGTGGGCTCAGGAACTTGGACTTTTCATAAACACGTAAATAAAACTAATTATGAAATTAAGTGTATATGTTTAATTCATTTGGTTAATTAATTAATTTTGGTTTAATTAAAAATAAAACATATGTTATGTTTATTTATTTAAAACTATGACTAAACATGTATGCACATTTGATTAAATAAACTTAGGCTATATTAACTAACTGATTTAATTATTTATGAACATGAATTTAATTAATTAAACTTAGGTTAAATTAATTAATATATTTTATGCTTAAGTTTAATAACATGTATTATGTAATATTATTAATTAATAATAAACCTAGAAAAACTTGACATGATACTATTAATTAATAATAAGCTAAGTAGGTATTAAATATTAAACTTTATATTATAATAACACGTGATATAAAATAAACATATAATTAATTATGGAAACATATTAATTATGGAAGTATATTATTTATGGCAACCTGATAAATATGGTAATATTATATTTAAGGTAATATACTAAATATGGTAACATGCTATTTATGGTAATACTTAAATATTGTAACATACTATTTATAGAAAATACTAAATATAGAAACTTTCTATCTTTGGTAACTTACTAATTATGGAAACTTTCTATTTTTAGAAACATACTATTTAAGGAAACTTACTATTTTTGGAAAGTTATTATATATAGAAACCTGCTATTTTTAGAAAGTTACTCATTATGTTTTAACAAGTATAACAACACTTAAAACATGAAACACATGAATCTAAAAACACTTGAAACTATAAGAAACATATGATTAAAACATGAAACATCGATACAAGACAAGAACAAGTATAATAAGTATGTACATGTCAAGTCAAGTAAATAATAAATATGTATAAGAAAGATCGACTCTTATTCATGCCCCTTCATTATGTAGCTATTGTGAAGTCGGAGTGATCGTCTACGTCTGTTTTCGTCTTCATATTACTTGATATAAGGTACGGATATTCCGTCCTTCAGTAAGGACATCGATCTTCCTTTACTTAGGATTTCCCCGTTTGTAGCCATCTGTTTTTCTAGTAGTTTAAGTGTCTTAAACACACCAGTTTATGTATGATTATTTTAGATTGCCTGAGCTATATACATGCATGCCAGTTTCACCAAGTTATGTGGGTTCCATAACCATAACACTGGAGGCACCGGTGTTATGACCCTTCTGCAGTGAGAGTGATTGCTCGCAGCGTCCCTTTCTTGTTTTGGCCAATATTATTATTATCATGTGGGGCGAATGCGTGCATCCTAGGACAAGTAGTATGATTTCATGGTAACTATGGTGTGTGCCTTGCATCCGTTACAAGAGTTGATCAGTCCACTCATTTTATATATTAATTAGATGCAACCCCTCTAATTGCATGACAAGGTCACCCCTCCAAGTATTCATGCACGTGGATATAACATAACCTATATGGGCTCTCGGCATATTTAAAATACAGATTTTCAAGATAAACTAAACATAAGTCTTTTCAGAAATATAAACCGATATTATGAACTTAAACAAGGTTTTCCAGGACATAGATTTATTCCGCTGCTATGTTATTCAATTCATTCCTTTACTTGCTTATGTTTATGCTTTACATTCCAAGTTATACATTCGCACACTGAGCGTATTTCTCAGCCGTATTTCTGTTTCCATGTCCCAATACGGCAGGTACTAAAGGGCAAAGATAGGAATCCAAGAGTACGTGCATGGAATGAGGCCCCAACTTTCTTTCATTCTTTAATGCATTTACATACTTTTGCTTTGCTGGACATTGTTTAGTCCTTTCTTTTACATTCATACTTATGCATTGCGTGTGTGGAGGTTATGTGTATCTGGTGTTTGTTTCTGGATTCTTTTATGGTCATTTAATGTTTTACACATTACCTTATATTCTTTGATGATGTGCCATAATTATCCGGTGATATTCCATTTATCAAAATGAGGTGTTATACAAAATCTATGAATAAGTAAGCAAGGATTATAAAAATGTGGTAAACTATCATTTGAAGACACAATATTATCCAAGAATACTAAGTACAAACCATGCAAAGCTAAGTACAAGTAAAAGTACATAATAGTCTAGATCATCACCTAAAAATCCTTGGTAAACAATGTTTCAAGAAATATAACTACACAATATCTATATATGAATATCAAATACAATATGCTAATTATAATCTATCATATAAAGGAAAGGTAATTGATCACAAAACACTAATATTCATAAATCTAAAGCTAATTACAAAGTAAGACCTAGTAACCTAGATTAGCATATAAAATCCATTTCACGTTGAATTTGAATCTAATCTTTTGAAAATAAATATAAAACTAAACTAAATATCATATTAAGACTATACATTTATTTCAAGTTAAGTTACAAGTTACTTATTCACAATGCACAAGTTATTAAAGCATAGGATCTTAAGCTCTCTTAATTATCCCTAGAATATGATCAACCGATATAAACCCTTAAACTAAGAATGTAGAATCCTTAGAAGTCATAAAAATAACATATAAGCCCTAGAATAAGTTTACATGATGATATAAACCTTAATTCCCCAAAATAGAAAGTCATTAGGATTAGTGACCTAAAAACCCTTATATTAAGCATTCCACTAAGAATAAATACCTAATCTTTTAGGACAAGTCTACAAACACTAATAGCATTATATTAAGGTTATAAGATTATATTAAGACAATATACAAGTACCCTAAAGTACAAGGTACAACATTTCGGTGCATGGCTTATAAAATAGGTCAAAATAGGTAATTTCACCCTTTGGATATGTTTACTTAAAATAAGTTAATAAAACCAATGTAGGGAATTCATGAATACATTGAGGACAATGTAGGATGTATAAATTAAAATTACATTAGTAGATAAATCAAGGATAATGGATTTAACAAGGATTTAGCCTTAGAACATTAGAAAAACTAACTCGCCTAGGTTTTCTTCCAATTTCACTTCAAACCTTTGTTAAACTTCAAACAAAAGACCTAAACTTCTTAATTGCAGTGTATAAACCCTAGTTATACCCAAATAAATCACTAATCACATTCCTAAACCCTTAATTACAAGAATTACAAAGTTACAAGCCCTAATTTAGGACCCGACTAGGTTTTTCCCTCCCAAAACACATTTAATACCTTTCCCTCCCATTTTCAAACATAGGATAAGATCAATGGGATATTTTGGGAATGTTTTAAGTAGATGATGCACCTACTTCTGGCTTACACATCACCATTTTCATCCTAAACGTTGTCGTGACCATTTCTAACCATAAACCATGGATTGGATAGAATCTAGCTCCTATAAACTTGAATATATCTTTCTTATCCTCCCTTAGTCACAAAGCTATCTATGTTACACGTTTACAAGCCAAAATTGGAGCCTAAGTGTTGGAAGCATTATAAATAGGGGTGAACTATCATAATTAAAACTTGTACCCTATTTTCTCTTATCCTCGTACCCATTATTCAATTCCACTTCTATATACATTCTAGGACTCTTAGAAGACCATAAACTAGGTCCAGAAGGAAGCCGTTGAATCCCTTGAAGCTTTGATAGCAAGTAGTGTTCATAGGAAGCTATAAGTAGCCATTTTGGAGCTACCTAGGTAATCTTAATGTTAAATAAGCTTTGGTATTGTTATAATGCTTTATTAAACTTGTTATAATCTTTATATAATGTTAGAAAGATAATCTAAAAGAAATTAGGTCATATGATTATTTAGAATGAAAGTTATAAGTTAAAGATGTCTTAAAATCCTAGTTTTGTAATTTACATGAAATAATGAGCAAAAACCCATTTTAAAAGCTATAATTCGGAAAAATGTTGTTATTATAATTATAAATGTGTTTTGAAACTTTTTTCTAAAATCCTAGATCATTTGGTACATTTTTGAGGTTGTTAAGTGATTTTTACAAGTATAGGGACTAAAACTGTCATTTTTGAAACTATTTAACATTTTCGGAAAAAAATGTCATTTTATGAAAGTTAAAACTATAATAATAAATATTAGAAAGTTTGATACCCTAAGGTTAATACATTAGTGTTTAAAATGCAAATACTAAAACTATATACTTTAGGGGTTAAAAGTATAATTATGTCAAAATATAACTATAAGGGAAATCTTTGCCAATTTTGAAAGTAAAGAAGATAAATTATAAATATAAGAAAGTAATGAAGGTATCATGTTAGTAGGGATCTTTGTGCAAAGATGTTCCATCTCTATATTATGTTCTGACTAAGTGGTTGGGTTTACGATTTAAAGTGTCCGCGCTCCTCAAACGTTTATAGAATGGCTTCTGAGTATGATGGCCCGAACAGTGATACTACAATTACAACAAAATACTAATTAAATAATACATAACTAACACTTAAAAGTATTAAACATAAGATCGAAGACTTGATACTATATAGAATGTGTTAATCCAGGTTTGTGTGAGATCAAGTTGTGGTTTGTGTGACCAAGATGTTTATCTGTGAATGAAACATATCTGATATAGTTGAGACCTTATGGATGCCAGCTGAGTTCATATCCTCACTAGCGCTGATTATTAAATGATTTAAAAACCCTTGAGGGGGATATATGCTAAAACTGGAATACAAGTGTTTTTTATGCTGCCTGCTATGATTATTGACACTATGTTTACTAGTTGTCATTAAGTCCCTTTTTAATCATGACCGTTAACCAGAAATGAGCGCTAATATTATGAATAGTACTATTTGGGGACTGACATCCCCTATCTGGGCAAGTCACACTTGCTGAAATACCGATAGGTTCCTGCCTACGCTAAACAGATACACTTTATTTTATTGTACCTAGGAGTCTGGAAAACTACCAGCATTAGGGAAATTTGTTGGGTTTCAGTTTATGTCAAGTAGCAGTGCATGAGCTAGTGCAATAATAATTGATTATTTTATGTTAGCGAATAACACTATAGCTCAGGAAAAGGATCTCGTATTCAAAAAGATTTTAAACCTATGAATTCACTCAACCATTGTGTTGATTTTAAGCATATATCTCAGGTAATAAAGATTGTTAGCATGGAGCAGCATGAGGATGGCATGAAGAGGCACAAGATTGAAATTATTATTCTAGATTTTAGGAACCTCATATTGTAAAACTCTGGTTTTTAAATGATATATAAAGAAAGTTGATTTAATCACTCTTTTGAGTTGTTTTCTATTATTACGACTAGTGTTTTATGAAGTAATACCCCATATCAATGTTTCGATGCTTAAGGTAAAATGGGGGTTTACAATTTATGCAAAGATTGCCTCCGATCACTTTGAGAGGGATGATACTGAATGCAATTTGGGATGTTATCATAGAGTTATGCACATTTTTTCGTGCAATATGCTCACGAGTTTTGCGCATTGAATATTTAGAGAAAATGCAAAAAAGTATAGTTGAAACTATTTGCAAGTTGGAGAACATATTCCCACCTGGATTCTTTGACTCAATGGAACACCTTGTCGTATATTTAGCTACAGAAGCTCTTTTTGGTGGTCTAATGCAATACATATGGATGTATCTTGACGATAGGTAATCATTGTTTTAACTCAGTTCATACTTCTGTTTACAACTGCATTTAAAAAAACTAGTATATTTTAGTTATAACATATTGATTGTTAAAATTTATGCAGAAGTTGGGTTCTTTGAAAAGAACAGTGAAATAAAGAAAGGTTCGAGGGATCTATCATTGAGAGTTGTCTTGTAAATGAGCTCTCAATGAATTCCTCACTCTATTTTGTTCTAATACTGGAAACACGCTTGAATCGTGAGCCGCGAAATTTTCCTTTAGATATTCACTGCTCCCCTCGATTAACCAGATTCAAAGTCCATCTCGCAGATTATTTGATATGGGAATTAAAAGAATTTTGAAAAATGCGGAGAAGCATAAAGCACATACATATATTTTGCTTTATTATGAAGATGTTCACCGATTTTTAAGGTATGTTAATTATTATCGTTAGTATATGTGCTTTACTATTGTGAATTGTGAAATTTACTTTATTAAAGGTTTTTTCTTGTATGACAAAATTTATAGCTCTAAATTGCCAATTAAAAAATCTTGCAAGAGCTTATAATCACACAATGTCTTTATTTGGTCAATCAAGTATAGTTAGGCAAACAAGTTGTGTTGACTAAAGCTTGTTGCTGCTTGTATAGCCAGAACCAAAAACAAAGTACTATAGTTGTTAAAAACGAGTATTGCAATTTTCAAAGATCCATGGTTAAGCCATCTGCTATAAACTATCGAGTTATTTAGCCGCAAAGTTCTACAGTGTATTTGCATTAAAAAGGTAATAATGTATTAATGTGTAAGAAAGTAACTTAAGGGTATTAAACACGTGATATTCACATTTTCTTCGTCGCTTGGTTAAGACATCTGTCTCATGGATCAAAATCCTTGAAGAATATTGTACATCATATATACTTACGACTTCACAACGGTAAGGCATAACAAAAGAATATCGGCACAAAGGATAATATAGCACATAAGTACAAGTGCCTTAAATTTTAGCGAGCCAGTGTAGCTTGACTAAAATGATACATTGGGAATTTATTTTACCTCCTCTAAAAAAATCTATAAATTAACCTCACTACGGTTTAGTAAATGATGATCACGCACAAGTTCTGAAGCATACTAATTTATCGGCTTTCACACAAAATAGAGAAATATAAAAGCTTGGTTTTTGTCACATATTTGGTGGATGGATTTGTGCTTAGTTATTATGTCAATCAATGAGATTTTTTCTTTGGTAAAAACTTTATTTATTTACAAAATATCTTTATTTTTATTTTTAAAAATATTTTCAAAAAATGGAGAAAATTGATTTTATTTATTATTTATATCTATTTTCCTATTTGTCTCCTCCTTCACACTTAAGGTGAACATCGTCCTCGATGTGAGAACTGATAAAACTAAAAAATACGGAAAATGCAAAGGTAAACGAGAACTTCTCAGGGCTTTGTAGAAAATTGTTGGACTTCACAAGATGAATCTGGCTTAAAGCTCCAAATTGCTGTTTTTCCTGCATGACATAATAAAAAAACACATGCAAAATGTATACAAGGACGGTTTTATTTATGTTACAATATGTTGATCCCTTTGATTGGATCTATATTCTGTTAAGAACTAGTATATTAGTTTGTAATCAAACTAAAACACTTTGGGAACTCTTACTCAAACTAAATAAGTTATGCAGAATCTAACTTATAAAGCAGAGAAGAACAAAATTACTTTTAACTATTCGATTATCATATTAATCGACTTGAATGAGGTACATGAATGACATTGTACCTATGTTCCTTTTAAAGAGTAAGGAACCCTAGGAACCTTAGAATATTCTATAAAGATAACTATATCACAGACGATATATTATCAATATTCTAACTATTTAAGTATATCACATAAGATATACTCTAACTATAACTATGACATATCTTATACAAAGATATATTCGTCCTAATAAATATAGCAGTACTTACTTTATAAGTAGCAGTACTTACTATGTACAACGTCAACACTAACAGTACTTGAATAACACTAACGGTACTTGACACTTATCAAATAATTCCCAACAATCCTCCCCTAAACAAGAATGATAACTTGTTGTCTTCTTGTTTATCTTGTACTGAATGTATTTAGAATACATGTCTTAAGTCTTTCCTTCATCATTGGATTGAACTTGGTAATTTGTATTTGTATCCAACTGAATGTAGCCAAACACTTCAATGTAGATCTTCTTCTGATAAGATTATCTTCAAACAGCATGAACATCATCTTTGTCTTCAAACTATGATCTTCTTGTGTCTTGTAAACATTCATTTATCTTTGCAGCATCAGTAATTGTCTTCTTGAGTTAATGAACTGTGAATCATAAACTTCAGTCTTGATTTGATGAGACAAAACCTTCTAAGTATTTTTTTTCTTGAATACCTCTTTGCTTGCAATCTTCATACCTGAAATAAAACAGTTAACAACAAAAACCAATCTGTATTGGCTTCATGATTTTTAGCAAATCACCAGCTATCAACAAATTTGATATATTCTTTACCAGTTAGCCGTACACTCTGGAATAGCCAATACTTTATTCATGAAGAATAAGGTGTACTGATAACGCTACAATTTTTGGTAAATTGTCAACCATCAGCAGATTTGATGAAGTCTTTACCTAGTACCGTTTATCTAGGACTAGTCAACTCTTTGTCTCGAAACAAGGTGAGTCAGAACCATATAATTTTTAGCAAACTACCAGCTTTCAACGGATTTGAGAAGTCTTTACCACAAACCGTTTGCTTATGGACTAGCCAATTCTTATGTGTGTTAGACATGGTGAACTGAGAACCATTTGTGAAGTGTGATTGAAAGTCAAACACTTAAGGCTCTTTCTCAGCCTCTTCCTCATCTTTCAAATCCTTGATTTGTTGTTTAACCATTCTGATCAACTCCAAAGCATCAACAGATTCTTCTGTAACTTCCAATTATTGTTCCAACATTCTTTCTGTGACAATCCGTCAATTTATGGTTGATATTTTATACTCGAATATTATTTAAAAACATTATTTTAATGTTACAATATGAACTCACTTATTTTTTGGGAAGAAATTTGAATTTACATCTTGGAGTAGCATCGACTACGTTTAAACCGGAGGATTTAACGTTACGTGCTTACGTTTACATACACCGTCTTTGGTGACAGTCCGACATTTCAGAAAATAAATTTATTTGTGAATATTATTTTGGAGTTATAAATTTGTGTTGGTTCATAAACTCACAAATTTACGAGAAGAGATTAGGACTTACGATTTTATTTTAACGTCCTTTACGACTAAACCGGAAACCTTAGGATTACGTATTTACGTTTTCGAACTCCGTTTTTGATGAGACAATTTTTATTAGATTCGTTTTGTGACGGTGATTCATAATTTATAAAAACGTTTTTCGTAAAACGACCCGAGGGCACGCAAATCGAGAAAACTAGAATCGAGGAATACCCCTAAACTAGTGAGATGGGACAAAATACATTGTCCCACCCCACTAGCTTAATGGGACGGCACTAAAAAGCCACCACATCACAAGATGTGGCAACCATGTAGCTAAAACTTACACATGTAAGTAAGCTTACAAGGTAAGCTAACCAAACCTCAAAACCACAAAACCAAAACCATTTGTTTACTTACCACTCATGCAAACAACATAATTTCCTCTCTATTCTCCCATTTTGGCCGTCCCATATCTCACAAACAACACCCTCATTTGATCAAAATCAACCACAAAATCTCATGTTATTCATATACATGTTGAAGCCACTTTGAAACCCTATTGATTGGTGGTGCTCATAACATCCAAGGAGGAGTTTTCATGGAGTAGTAGGGCTGATTTTCCACAAGGTATACATGAAGAATGGTGGTCTTGAAGATGGTGTTGGCTATGCACAAGTTTCTCCATCAAAATCCATGTTTTGATCAACCTACATCATCATGGTGGTATAAAGATTGTCCTCCTCATCTTCTTGTTATTTTGATTATGTAAACATGTGTTTTATTTCCTATTGTATATGTTTATGATGATTATATGATGATAAAAATGTTATGTGGGGATTTGTTGTTGATAATCATGGATAAAAAGATGAAAAACTATAAGTAAAAATGGGTAAATCTTGTTTAAATGATAGGCTGTATAAAAACAGTAAAGAACCATATGTTAAACTGATAAAATGATGAAGTAGAATGTATTTACAGTAAGCTATGGGTCTTGTACACATGTGAGAGTTGGCCATGCAATGGAATCAAAGTAATGAGTGAGATATGATCAAAACAAGTTTAAGGTATAAATCTGAGTTCACTGTTTTGGACGATTTTTAGAAAATATTTAGAAGATGATTCAACAGTATCTATAAAAGAGTTAAATGTAGAAAATATCATGTAGTTTATGTGATAAAAATTTTAGCTTCTATCTCCCTATAGAACTCAAGATATGGCAGTTTTGGTGAAAGTGAAGATAAAAATCAGATTTTTGAAAAATAAAGTATAATACTATTATATAAGCACTCAAAATTATATTGTATAAAATGTAAAGTTAAAAACCCACTAACTCATGAATTTTATTTATATAAATATGTTAAAGGTTAAATAAGTGGAAATTTTATAAAAATGGTAATTTGTTAAGTTTTATAAGTTATAAAACTATAAACATGATTTTTACGACTTTTTCGGCTATCGCCGTAAAATTAACGTTTTTCGCCAAATAAAACTTAGACGACCAAACCCTTCTAATGTAAAGTTTATAAGAGTAATATACTGATGTATAAGTAACTAATACAAGTAAAAACCGATAAAACCCGAACTATAAGAAATACAGACGTTAACGGACTAAATTAACGTTATTGGACTAATAATACAACAAAAATGGACTAAAACACTTATAAACTTATTATTGGGCTTAACCCATTTAGGCCCAACATGGAAAGTATATATATACTGATAATATAGGTATAAAATGGATTAAAACAAGTTAAAGAACTTATAATAAGTTTATTGGACTTAAAACACGTAAATAGATAAAACTAGTAAACTGGTATAAACGTTATCGACATATAACACTAAAATGAGTAAATGAGGATATGTAAACCCACTTGATCATCATATATATATATAATCATCATATGTATACATAATTGGTATTTTTATAAAGTCATTGGACAAGAGTCTAAGACGAGTATTATTTGTCTAGGTTTCCGTGATTGAAGCACGTACCGTACATCCGAATTGCCGATAACCCGCCTTCCCATATCAACGTGAGTTCATAGCCTCGCACTCTTTTAAATGTTTTTATGAAATGTTTTATAAACCCGCGAGGGAGATTAGATGTTAGTTTTTATAAAATAGGACACCATTTGTCCCGATTGTTTGTTTATTGATTTTGGACCCGCATGATTGAATGACCCGATTGTATGACCCGACAAATGATTAAAGGACCTGAAAGATGAAATTAAATGGATTATTAAAGTTAGGTTATGTCACTAAAAGTCCCATTAGCATGAATTGTGAACTACCGGGATTTGGTAGACGCTTATGCATTTAATAGTACTATTTGGGGACGATCACCCCAGTTCGCGCCTTGACGGTTGATCCCCGTCGTACCACATTGATTGGTAAGCGAATTTATGTATGATAAGATTTCCATAGCGTGACCTTTGTGACGACACGCTACTTTAGATGGGTAAAATTGGTATCGGGTTAGCTACCCGTTGTTGGTTTAGTAAGGTAACAATGTCATGCGGCTTATAATAATCCAAACTAACGAAATACTACTAGACGCTCCGAATTACGATGTATTGCCTGACTAGCAATACAGGGTCATACTATTGATATTATGTTTGTGTTTTGGTTTTCATAACCATATTCATATAACGGTTTTTATTTGATTTTATACAACGTTATAAGACGTATTGTATAATGTTTTTACGACATTGGCTCGTATAATGATTTTTAAGGCAAATGCCTATATTATGATTTTCGATAAGGAATTGTATAAAATGACTTTGGCTATTTTACGGCCTATCAAAACTATTTGTACAAAATGATTTTCAGTAATACTTTTATACTGATATTATATTGATGGAATTTATTAAACTCTATGAATTCACTCGGCGTTATCGCTGACCCTTTCTTTTAACATGTTTTATCTCAGGTACTTGAAGGTAATTCTCGGAAAGACAACAAGAATTCATGGCCCGCACTTAAAACAATATTTTCCATTCAAATACTTTGTAAAACTTTGTATGAAATGTAATGACTTGGGACCAATGTAACTTTGATGTTTATGAATGGAAATGATTTATTATTAAACGACGCGATTTTTAAGCGTTGTCTATGATGTGAGTAATGTGCTATCCCGTAACACCAACGAGTCTTCCGCTGTATTGAGTTGTATAAATTTGGGGGTGTTACAGTTTGGTACCAGAGCTCTCGTTATAGAGAACGAAATATTTTTAAAACCAAGGTTTTGAATCAAACTTTTCAAAATCTTTTAACTATAAACATTTTTCACAAAATGTCTAAAAATCTTTTGACTATAACTGTGCCGAAGAATTCCCGAGTTACCGACAAGGCCAGACTGAGAAGTGTTATTTTAATATATATATAACTTGGATTATATATATATATATATGATGTAATTTTATTACATGATTGTTCGATGATTATTTTTATATTTATACGAGATATTTATACGACGTAGATTGTCACAAGTAACCCTAAATCTCCTAGTAAATTAATCGAAGCTATTCTCGTAGGAATTCTAGCTATCCTGGATCTAAACCAAGTTGTGGATATTTATGATCCCAACAAATGGTCGATATTCGTATAATTGTAGATATTAGTTGATTGTGATATTGAAGAAGAATTGGCGAAATTAAATCTGATATCGATGTTATGACGATCTTTTCTTATAGAGTGGAGTTTGACAAAAGGTTACCACCTAGAAAGATGTCATCTGTTTCGTTGTCATCCAATTCTTAAAGTTGAAATCGAAAGGGTGAATGTTGAACTTGAGGCTGTTATTGGAACCATTACCCAAAAGCCTCATGCCACTAATACCTTTCCGAGAAGTCTAATTGAATGATCAAGTCATTTCATATTAATGACTCATTTGATAATTGTTGTTGTAAGAACTAATAGGATTGGAAATTAAGTGTTGATTTATATTGAGATTGTATTGCCTTTACAAGGCCGAAGAATAAGATTGAAAGTATTGGAAAATGAGGTAGGATATCGAATTGAGTATAAAATTGGTTGAAACTTGAATAAAGTAAAATTTAACCTGTATGGAATGTGAGATTATTAAGAGGAATTCGTTAAGTCCTGTGATTGAATTATAAGGTTTTAATTGATTGTTAGTTTGTGTTAAGGGCTGTTCCTAGGCCATTGTCCACTAACGAGGATGCCCAATGTCCAATAAATAAATTGAAGAAATCTTCTTCTAAATTGGGACCGATGGATCTTCCAGGACAGGTGGGACACCTAATGACTCTTGTAGATCAGTATTCATTGTGGTATCTTTTAAAAATCCCTAACTTAACTGAGATATCACTTGGTAGGATGAGTTCTGAGAATTGTATGACATAGTGACGCGTAATGTGTTACGGTACAATTTTGACTTGTTTGTGATTAATGAAAAGACTACATTTGATTGCTAAATCCTACATGTATCGATGTTATCTATCCTTTATTGCTTCATCCTAATGTTCGCATTAGTGATGCAACCATTGAACAAGTACTCATCTTGAATTGAGTTACATTGTGGATTATTCTTTTTGAGTGCCATCGAGATCATGAACCTCATGATTATTTGGCTAAGCTCATTTCCTATCATATTGTAGTTAATTCTTGGTAAACAAGCTTTCATCACTCTTTTGCAGATCATTCATTATTTTTATAAGATAAAACAGTATCATTTGAGGAAATTGGATTTTCATCACTATATGAATTATTTAAAGTGAGATTTATAAGTGGTTAATATCAAAATGAAGTTGTTTATGAAACACTTTGGAAACTTAATTATTTCCATAACAGAGAAAATCTTTGTAAATATATTTTTGATTCTTATTTAAGAATTAAGCATGAAAATGTTTTTATTATAAGCATGATGATAAAATTTTGACGAACTGAGTATTGCATCGTTAATCTTAAAATTGTATATAGTTGCGCGCCTACATACAATTTGGAATGGACTATGCAAGACTGATTAGTAGTCACCATAAAACTGATTAATAAACACTAAATTTTCTTTGAAAATTGTGAAAGATTAAAAATTATGAGATCTGCAAGAAGTGAAAAAGAAGGACATAGTGTTAGGGACACCTACATATGTGCCTATAGCATCTATTCTTCTGAATCGAATTTACTCATCTGTGGAAATTGTCTTATTTGACAATTGACAATCCCTTTCTTGTCCAATTCTCCCGTAGTAAAATTCTTAGGAAAAGTATATGATTACCGAGTGTTGATACCCGACTGGATGTATTGACGTTCTTATCATTTCATTTGATTTGATTTCATTTGAATGACCTGGGTAACGATCCGAGGAGCTTTCGAATGCGTACTCAAATTATGAAAACATGGGATATATTCATATTCGTTAAATGTTTTTGTCTGTATCTGATTTGAAATTCTATCGCGTAGATTATGCGTTGACCTTACTCTTTAGATGATAGTTGTGTCTTCATATATCCTTGAATTTGTGAAGGATTGTGAATTATTACTAGTCTTTTGAGAAGTTCACATCTTATCGACGACACTAAAACTGAAAAGTTGATAATGCCAGTAGAATGGATTGATCGATTATGACATAACGACATTGTCTTAATTGATGGGAACTTGAATTGAATTCCCCTAAATGATAAGATGTTGATTATCAAAAGTGATCTAAATAATTCTTGATGGATGACTTGAAATTATATTGTGAATGATTATGAATTAGTCATAGATACCTAGAAAGAACTTAATATGAATGTATTAAAAGATGTTTATGTTATCTGAAACTTTAGGAGGTAGTTGTTGGTGAATTACCTAGACCTTCGCCACTAAGGCAAGTAGAATTTGGTATTTGATTATATTCTCGGTGCTGCACCTGTGGCGTGTGCACTGTACATCAGCACCATCTGAATTTAAGGAATTACCGTACAACTAAGAGAGTTGTCGGAGAAAGATTTTATTCTACCAAGCCTGTCATCATGAAGAGCTATGGTGTTATCATTCCTTATATTTATAGATTACTGTGAACTGAGTAAATTGACAATCGAAAACGATATCCATAACTCGAAATGGAAGATTTGTTCGATCATTTACAAGGTTTTAGCGTATGTTTTAAAGATCTGATTCACGGCATGGTTATCATCAACTTCGCATCTGCGAAAAAGATTATCTATTCCAATCATTACATCCAGAACTTGTGATGAACATTATGAGTTTCACGTGATGTCGTTTGGATTGACCGATGCACATGTAGTATTCATAAATTTGGTGAATCTCGTGTGTAGGCTGTAATTTGATAAATTCATGCTCGTAATCATTAAAGACTATATGTTTGTTTATCAGAATAAGAAGGAGTTAATAATTATTTATAGACTGCCCTGAATTGGCCGAACAATGAAAACATGTACCTTAAATATTTAACATAAGACTTAAGACTTAATTCTTTGCATGATTTAACCGTGTGATTAACAGATAATGGAAGCTATATTGACTTTTCAAAGATTAGAACCATTAACGCTTAGGGATTAAAAACTTAATCCTTTACATAAAATGACCGTTGGATTAATAATGGTAAGATGTATGCATATAGACTCTTCAAAAATTAATAGCCCTTTTAAGACTTTGGATTTTACCAAAAAGAAATGGAAATATATTTTGACAAATGTTTTAACAAAGGATTTTTAAGGGATTATTCCCTTATACACAAACCATTTAACTAAACTTCTGTTTAGGGGTAAATGTTTGTGTATACCTCAAGATAACTTAAGAAGGATTGAGTAAAACCATTTATACCATAACCTGAAAACTTAAAACGATAATTTTTGCGTTTCAACTAAGAAAACTTTGACCAAAGTATAAACAAAGGTTTTTCGAACATTTACGAATCTTATTAATTATTTATGATAAATCAACGAAAATCTTGTTTATTAAACTCAAATTTATTTTGAACATTTTATATAATTGGTCGAACTAAGAAATTTAAAACATTTACGTTTACGTTTCATAAAAATTAAATAATTATTGTTAAGTTACATGTAATAATTATCGACGCTTTAGACGTCAGAGTGAGTAAAACAGATAAAGATAATAGTAAAGACGAAACTGAAACATAGAAAATATGAAGAAAGGTGAACGTAATTACTGACGCATAATATAGAAATAATATCTGAGTGAATTGTGGACATGATAATTACATCATCATGAGAAGTGAATATAGATACCGACGCATTATGTAGAAAAGATAAAGAACCAGTTAGGACATGTTCCTTAATAATGAAGGTGCAAAATAAATTGCCGAACAATTTAAAATATAGCTGCTGTTTGTAAAAAGAGATAATATAGATAATAAAAAAAAGTGGTTCGCGGCTAACATGAACCATTAGAATTGAGAAGCCAATAGCGTTGAATGTTTTAAAGACCACATGTGATTGTCTAAATAGGGAGGATTGTGAGATATAGTTATGTTGGAATTTGTAAGTATAAGTATTATATGAATGTCATTTTTGACTAAAAGTATCCTTGTCTGAGTAAGTTGTACTAATGACAATTATGAAGGTAGACATCGCCTCATACATTAGTAAACGTCTAGCTATTGCAAAGGTCATCATCTGAATTTGATTCGATTTGGGTCATCATCGACCGACTGACCGAATCTGCTAATATCATTCTCGTTAATGATAAATGCAAAAGAGTTATGTAAACATAGTGTGCCTGTATCGAACATCTATATCAAGATCCTCGCTTCGCATCGAATTTCTAGAGATTTGCTCAGAAATCATTGAGAACGAACCTTGATGAGAGTACTATATACCACCCCAAATCGAAGGGACGAGGTAAAGTAACGATACAAAGTAATATAAGTGCTGTTTTATGTTTGAATGATTGACCTTTGGTAATAGACCGTATAATCGTTTTCCTTTGGAGAGATTATCATTGATAATCGTCTTGTTAGGATTGAGATCAAATCTTGTTAGGATCTATATTAGAGCATCTATAAGCAGGAGTTGAGATGAAGACATCCGACATACACCCATTGTGAGTTGGACATGTCTTTTAGGTTTAAGGTTTCCTATGATGGCGAACCTAACCTTGCAAAATACCCGACCCGTGAGATCTGAAATGATTGTTGAAATTAGGATTTGATTATTGACTGCCGATAGTGGGCAAGAGGTTATGTGAATATGAAATGTAGATCTTGAAGTGCCAAATGGGTAGCGAAGTTATGCCACAATTTTAAACTTGGAAAAATGAATTCATGATCTGACAAATCATGGGATATAAGTCCCCGTTGTATGGGACCATTGAGATGATGTAAAAGATTGGTTTGAAAGGCATATAAGCTGGATCTACCCTAGGACTTCAAAGACTGCGTGAATTATGTTTCGTAAATCGAACTTGATGGAATATCTATCAAGTGAAAATCTGATTGTTCTTAGTAAAGCTTAGATCGGCGAAAAGTTGCATTCATCAGAAACCCGTGAACATCATGGATAGAGAAAGTAAGTCAACATTTAGCCTGATCTTATTCCTGTAGTTATGTTTGATGAAACTCGCGTATTGTAATGAATTGCACTTATGAGAAAAGATCGGATGTGGAGGAAATACCCACATGGCTTTAACTCTATAAGAAGCGAGTAGTAAGATGATCTTTGAGGACAAAGATCCTGTTTAGGGGTAAATGCTGTGACAATCCGTCAATTTATGGTTGATATTTTATACTCGAATATTATTTAAAAACATTATTTTAATGTTACAATATGAACTCACTTATTTTTTGGGAAGAAATTTGAATTTATATCTTGGAGTAGCATCGACTACGTTTAAACCGGAGGATTTAACGTTACGTGCTTACGTTTACATACACCGTCTTTGGTGACAGTCCGACATTTCAGAAAATAAATTTATTTGTGAATATTATTTTGGAGTTTTAAATTTGTGTTTGTTCATAAACTCACAAATTTACGAGAAGAGATTAGGACTTACGATTTTATTTTAACGTCCTTTACGACTAAACCGGAAACCTTAGGATTACGTATTTACGTTTTCGAACTCCGTTTTTGATGAGACAATTTTTATTAGATTCGTTTTGTGACGTTGATTCATAATTTATAAAAACGTTTTTCGTAAAACGACCCGAGGGCACGCAAATCGAGAAAACTAGAATCGAGGAATACCCGTAAACTAGTGAGATGGGACAAAATACATTGTCCCACCCCACTAGCTTAATGGGACAGCACTAACAAGCCACCACATCACAAGATGTGGCAACCATGTAGCTAAAACTTACACATGTAAGTAAGCTTAGAAGGTAAGCTAACCAAACCTCAAAACCATAAAACCAAAACCATTTGTTTACTTACCACTCATGCAAACAACATAATTTCCTCTCTATTCTCCCATTTTGGCCGTCCCATATCTCACAAACAACACCCTAATTTGATCAAAATCAACCACAAAATCTCATGTTATTCATATACATGTTGAAGCCACTTTGAAACCCTATTGATTGGTGGTGCTCATAACATCCAAGGAGGAGTTTTCATGTAGTAGTAGGGCTGATTTTCCACAAGGTATACATGAAGAATGGTGGTCTTGAAGATGGTGTTGGCTATGCACAAGTTTCTCCATCAAAATCCATGTTTTGATCAACCTACATCATCATGGTGGTATAAAGATTGTCCTCCTCATCTTCTTGTTATTTTGATTATGTAAACATGTATTTTATTTCCTATTGTATATGTTTATGATGATTATATAATGATAAAAATGTTATGTGGGGATTTGTTGTTGATAATCATGGATAAAAAGATGAAAAACTATAAGTAAAAATGGGTAAATCTTGTTTAAATGATAGGCTGTATAAAAACACTAAAGAACCATATGTTAAACTGATAAAATGATGAAGTAGAATGGATTTACAGTAAGCTATGGGTCTTGTACACATGTGAGAGTTGGCCATGCAATGGAATCAAAGTAATGAGTGAGATATGATCAAAACAAGTTTAAGGTATAAATCTGAGATCACTGTTTTGGACGAATTTTAGAAAATATTTAGAAGATGATTCAACAGTAGCTATAGAAGAGTTAAATGTAGCACATATCATGTAGTTTATGTGATAAAAATTTGAGCTTCTATCTCCATATAGAACTAACGATATGGAAGTTTTGGTGAAAGTGAAGATAAAAATCAGATTTTTGAAAAATAAAGTATAATACTATTATATAAGCACTCAAAATTATATTGTATAAAATGTAAAGTTAAAAACCCACTAACTCATGAATTTTATTTATATAAATATGTTAAAGGTTAATTAAGTGGAAATTTTATAAAAATGGTAATTTGTTAAGTTTTATAAGTTATAAAACTATAAACATGATTTTTACGACTTTTTCGGCTATCGCCGTAAAATTAACGTTTTTCGCCAAATAAAACTTAGACGACCAAACCTGTCTAATGTAAAGTTTATAAGAGTAATATACTGATGTATAAGTAACTAATACAAGTAAAAACCGATAAAACCCAAACTATAAGAAATACGGACGTTAACGGACTAAATTAACGTTATTGGACTAATAATACAACAAAAATGGACTAAAACACTTATAAACTTATTATTGGGCTTAACCCATTTGGGCCCAACATGGAAAGTATATATATACTGATAATATAGGTATAAAATGGATTAAAACAAGTTAAAGAACTTATAATAAGTTTATTGGACTTAAAACACGTAAATAGGTAAAACTAGTAAACTGGTATAAACGTTATCGACATATAACACTAAAATGAGTAAATGAGGATATGTAAACCCACTTGATCATCATATATATATAATCATCATATGTATACATAATTGGTATTTTTATAAAGTCATTGGACAAGAGTCTAAGACGAGTATTATTTGTCTAGGTTTCCGTGATTGAAGCACGTACCGTACATCCGAATTGCCGATAACCCGCCTTCCCATATCAACGTGAGTTCATAGCCTCACACTCTTTTAAATGTTTTTATGAAATATTTTATAAACCCGCGAGGGAGATAACATGTTAGTTTTTATAAAATAGGACACCATTTGTCCCGATTGTTTGTTTATTGATTTTGGACCCGAATGATTGAATGACCCGATTGTATGACCCGACAAATGATTAAAGGACCCGAAAGATGAAATTAAATGGATTATTAAAGTTAGGTTATGTCACTAAAAGTCCCATTAGCATGAATTGTGAACTACCGGGATTTGGTAGACGCTTAAGCATTTAATAGTACTATTTGGGGACGATCACCCCAGTTCGCGCCTTGACGGTTGATCCCCGTCGTGCCACATTGATTGGTAAGCGAATTTATGTATGAGAAGATTTCCATAGCGTGACCTTTGTGACGACACGCTACTTTAGATGGGTAAAATTGGTATCGGGTTAGCTACCCGTTGTTGGTTTAGTAAGGTAACAATGTCATGCGGCTTATAATAATCCAAACTAACGAAATACTACTAGACGCTCCGAATTACGATGTATTGCCTGACTAGCAATACAGGGTCATACTATTGATATTATGTTTGTGTTTTGGTTTTCATAACCATATTCATATAACGGTTTTTATTTGATTTTATACAACGTTATAAGACGTATTGTATAGTGTTTTTACGACATTGGCTCGTATAATGATTTTTAAGGCAAATGCCTATATTATGATTTTCGATAAGGAATTGTATAAAATGACTTTGGCTATTTTACGGCCTATCAAAACGATTTGTACAAAATGATTTTCAGTAATACTTTTATACTGATATTATATTGATGGAATTTATTAAACTCTATGAATTCACTCGGCGTTATCGCTGACCCTTTCTTTTAACATGTTTTATCTCAGGTACTTGAAGGTAATTCTCGGGAAGACAACAAGAATTCATGGCCCGCACTTAAAATAATATTTTCCATTCAAATACTTTGTAAAACTTTGTATGAAATGTAATGACTTGGGACTGATGTAACTTTGATGTTTATGAATGGAAATGATTTATTATTAAACGACGCGATTTTTAAGCGTTGTCTATGATGTGAGTAATGTGCTATCCCGTAACACCAACGAGTCTTCCGCTGTATTGAGTTGTATAAATTTGGGGGTGTTACACTTTCCAACAATCTTCTTTTGAATGGATAACTCTTCTCTTGTAGCATATAGTAGGTAACATCATCTATATCCAAAATATGCAATCCACATGACCTATAATATCTCCAGTAACTAGGAACCTGATTCTCTAATTCCTTCAACATTTCTTGATCACAGTTGTGTGGTTCATACATGAAGAGCATTTGCCTATACAGTAGTGATACTTCAGTTTTACCTGCACTGGCTTCTTGAACTAACCTGAAAAGATCCTGAATATCTTGTCTGTAAAAATGTGAAGAATATCATCCAAAAGTCTGAATATTCTTGTTGTGCCATCAGTTCTTTGAATTCCATGAGCTTCCAGTCCTTGATCCATAGAGTATATCCATCTAGCAATAGATGATCTCTTTCCAAAAATCTCTGTATCAATACATTGATCTTCAAATTTTACTATCTTCAAGTATTCTTCAAGCTCTCATCATCATCACTATCTTCCGCTGTTGACTTAGCCCTCTTAGCTTTCAGCTTTCTCTTTGTTGATCTTTTACTTTTAACACCCTTGGAGGTTCCCTCAAATTCTGTTGAACTCTCTTCCAAGTTTGTATGTACCGTTTCTTCAGTATGTACTGTTGACTGTGTATGTACTGCTTGTACATTTTCAGTCTGAGCAATATCTTGAGCTTTATCTTCTTCATTCATTCTTTGATCAGTCTCTTCCTCCTTTGAACTTACCTTCTCCCTTCTATTCTTCCTCACATAAGTGGTCTTGATAGTTTGAGATGTATTTTTAGGTTCATTAGTACTTGGCTCAATTCTAGGAGTGCTTCCAGATTATCTTTGTTGTTGCAGATGTCTTCTATGCCTTTCAACAACTATTCTATCTGCTTCAGATCCAATCTTAATAAAATTAAATCCAGTTCTCTTATGTTGCTCATACAAAGTCCTGATTTCTTCAAAATTCTTCTTGACCAGCTGAGTATGAGTGAAACCCTTAACTTTCTTGAGAAAGTTCATCATTTGATTCCTAATCCGCATGGTAGTTGGAGGCTTAATCTTTTCTCTTCTTCTCTTTTCAGCAAAGAATCTTTGTTGCTCCCTTACTAGATCATCAATCAATTTTGATTTCTCTTCTTCATCATAAGCATCTCTCTCTTCAGCCATCAATGAGTCTGTAAGAATCTCACTTACATGTAATTCAGCTTGAATCCTATCATATTTTTGTATATTCCATTCTTGCCGTATTCTCTTAGCTACTAGAAAATGCTGCTTTGCTACAAGTTCCTCTTGTAATTCATCTTCACGAATTTGTGCTTGCATTCTGAAAGCATATTCCTCATCATGGTCTAGTTGATTAAATCTATACATGACTTTGCTTATTTCATCATCTGAATCACTTTCATTTTCAGATTCTGATAGTATTTGCTTCTTTTTCAGCTTAGAAGGTCTTTCCTCATCAGCTTGCTATTGAATAACTATACCTTTAGTAGGGTGTGAAGCTTGAACTTTCTTACCTTTAGTTTGATCTTTTTGGCAAGAACTTCTTGTTGTGTCTTCTTCTCTACCTCTGCTTGTTTTGCTTTCTCAGCTGAATTCTTCTCTCTTAATTCAAGCAGTATTTGGGCTAAAGTCTCATCCTCTCCAAAAGGAGTTTGACTTTCTAGTGAATGATGATCACCAACGGCACTTGTAATCGGCTTAGTTGGCTTAGTAGTACTTGGGTCTTCAACAATGTCAGCAGTACTTGCAGTTGGCTTAATTGGCTTAGCAGTAGTCGGATCTTCAACAATGTTGACTTCACCAGTATTAGACAAATTTGTTTCTTTAATCACTTGTGTATCTACATATACTCTTTCTTCCACTGAAGCTATCTTTTCAACTTCCACCTCTTTAGTCTTGTCTGATGCAATGCTTATTCTTGATTTAGATAGTACTTGCAAAGACTGTTTCTTGTGAAACCAAGTTTGTCTTTGTGGTGGTGGAGTTG
This sequence comes from Glebionis coronaria, assembly GCA_025667525.1. Lineage (NCBI taxonomy): Eukaryota > Viridiplantae > Streptophyta > Magnoliopsida > Asterales > Asteraceae > Glebionis > Glebionis coronaria. The sequence goes on along the minus strand of CM046877.1, from coordinate 170,269,022 downwards.
AAGATACAAAAAATTGAACATCTATTTCCTCCAACTTCTCATAGAAAGTACTCCAATTCACTTGAAGTGGTGATTAAGGTGTTGGTGCTGGCTGAGTTACCATCATTTCTTCAACTTGTGGCTCCTCATGAGTAGGTTGTGGTTCTTCCTGTTGAAACTCCATGTTTGTAGGTTCATCCACACCAGTCTCTAAACCAGTTCCATCTTCATAAGTCACAGTGACATCTTCATCCAACTCAAAATTGATGTCATTTCCAAAGATCCTTGTTTGATTATCAGAAGAAGGTGGTTGTTCTTCATATGTCCTCCCCTGTTTGGTTGCATTCAGTTGCCTTTTCTTGTGGTTTCTAAGTCTTTGCTTTTTGAGTGTAACCTTTCTGAATAGATCTATGTTGCCTCATCCAAGGTGATACTTTGTTCCTCAACTTGATTAGGCTAGCTTCCAATTCAGCAATTTTCTTGTCTTGAACAAGTTTTTCTTTTTGCAACACATGTACCTGTTGGGACAAACTAGTACACAAAACAGTCGAATTTGCAACATCCACCACCTCTGGTGCTTGTGCTGGTGGTGAACCACTAGCAGCAATAGAAGAAGTAGGTGTATGGATCATCTCATCAGTATTCGGTGGAGCACCAACATTGTGAGAAGAAGATTGTGATTCTTCTAGGGAATGGGAACTCTGGTGAGAAGGAGTTTGCTGAGAAGCACTAGCATTGCTAGGTTCCTCACCTTATTGGTTGATAGGTTGGTCTAACATATGAGCAAACAATGGTGTAACTATTCTTGTAAAGGCATTGCCTTGTTTGGTCAAGAAAGAGAAAGTTCTCTTTGTGAATGTAGGAACATCCCATGTATCAGTTAACTCTGGTAGGTTAGGTATTTGGTCACTAAGTGAAGTCTGAATGAATCTAGGATACATCAAAAACTTTTTAGTTCCTTCCAAATTCCTAGTCATGCCTTTAAAAATTAATCTTGAAAAAATTAAAAACCCTGTTATTTGCTAGACAAATACCAGCTGATGCCAATGCAGCAGGAATTTGATCAAAAGATGTACTTTTAGAGCTTAAACAGTGAATAATAGCATGAAAAATCAATTTCCATTGAGGTGAAAATAAAGCTTTAAAGAAAGTAGGACTTTCCCTACCACCCTCATAGCCCATGGCTGCAAGGCCATCATGAATCTATGTGTTATTAAGCATACTAAGTCCATTTTCATCATTTAATCTCAAACTTGCCCTTAGCATTACCTCAGTTACATACATATTTCTATGATTCACCCTAGCCCTAATGCAAGGTTGATCAAACCGAGTACCTAACACAGCAGTGTTCCAAAATTGATCAACAATGGAAACAGAGAAAATGGGACTTCCAGTGAGTGTAAAACGAACATGACTTCGAGATAAGAAACCAAGAATCTCATGGAATCCAAGAGAGTCATCATTCACCACAAGATTCGAAACCAAATTATGCTTAGAGATCACTTGTAAAGCAGCCATTAGTATTTTCGATGATCGAATAATTAGAAAGAAGGTTATAGAATCTAGAGATAAGAATAAAAGATTAGGTGAATCAATTGTGTAACTGGAGTAAGTATTTAAGTAAATAACAAACCCAAGTGCGAAGAAACCGCAAAATTTACAAAAGAGACCTTTTAACGATACAACGGACATGTAGCAGTACATGGAACATACTCGGTACTTGAACTTGTGCTAGAGGTACTTGGAGTTATAACGATACCTCACAATTTTGACCAGTTCATGCATTCCACTATTATTATAACCTCTTCTATCTTTCTCTATCAACCTGCAATCACATCAAAAACACAAAACATAGACTATACAATAAAATTAGTATAAGAATTGTACAGCTATTACCTCCCATCAACATATGCAGCAATCTATTGGTTGATCATACCAATATGTGTCACCAAGAATTCAAATCTCTTTGCATCAAATGCGTTTGTCAACAAATCAGCTACATTGTTGTCTGTATGAATCTTCAAGACTTGAATAAGCTTCTTGTCATAGGCATCTCTTATAAAGTGATGTCTTATTTCAATAAGTGAAATAATGGATTCTTGACAATGCATATAGTAATTTCATTATCAATGTAAATCTTGGTGTTCATGAAGTTAAACCCATAATCTAACAATTGATTTTAAATCCAAAGTACTTGTCCACAGCAATGAGCAACAGCTACATATTAAGCTTCAGTTGTAGAAGTAGCAACAATGGTTTGGTTCTTACACTGCCATGATATGAGTCTTCTACCTAGGAATTGACAAGCTCCTGTTGTGGATTTCCTATCATGATTAGCTCCAGCATAATCACTATCTGAGTAAGCTTCCAATTCAAAGGTGGAATCTCTAGGATACCATAATCCTAAATTGGTTGACTTTTAAGATACTTAAAAATCTTCTTCATAGTATGTAGATGTGATACCATTGGATTGACTTGGAACCTTGAACATGCACACACAGCTAACATAATATTTGGTCTTGAAGTAGTAAGATACATTAATGAACCAATCATTGATCTGTATAGATGAACATCAACATAGACTTGAACTAGAATAATAACCTTAGCATTCTTCTTGATGAATAGAGTTTTGTCAATGGTCCCTCTCCTATATCCATGCTCTAACAGAAAATTGGATAAAGTTGCATACCAGGCCCTAGGAGCTTGATGCAGACCATAAAGTGCTTTGATAACCTTGTAGAATTCGTTGGGGAATTTAGGATATATAAAACCTGGAGGTTGTGAGACATATACCTCCTCTGAAATAGTACCATAAAGAAATGCACTTTTCAAATCCATTTGATAGACTATAAAACCCATATATGATGCAAAGGCCAAAAATAACCTAATGGCTTCTATCCTTACCATTGGTGCAAAAACTTCATCATAGTTTATCCCTTCTTCCTGTCTATATCCTTGAGCAACAAGTCTTTCCTTGTTCCTCACAACAACTCCTCTTTCATCCTTCTTGTTCCTGAAAACCCATCTAGTACAAATTACTCTCTTAACTGAGGGAAGATCCACAAGAATCCAAAGCTTTTGTAGCTCAAATTGTGTTAATTCTTATTGCATGGCATCTACCCACCTTTCTTTATCAAGAGTCTGAGAAATGTTTTTGGGCTCTGCTTGTGATAAGAAACAGGCAAACAAACAATGTTGAGTATCTTTATGATTAGTTCTCTACTGTTGTTTGACATAACTCACAAGTGCATGAGTTTTAGTATTGGTTTAAAGTTGTCTTCTGGTGTACAGCAGACTTGGGATCTCCAATGATTTGTGTAGTAGGATGGTTGTTGTTGACTCTATGAGTGGGAATAGAACTGACTGGAATTTCTGTTTCTAAATTCTTTAAATCAGTTACTGCACCCTGCTCATCATAGGAAGCTTTGGAGAAGATTCCTTCAGCTGGACTAGCAAACACATCTTCATCGTCCATAGCTTGTAAAATATCTTCTAATGAATCAGTAGACTTTACAGATTTTGACTTAGCAGTACTTGTAGATGAAGTACCGCTAGGTGTAGTATGTACTGCTGAGTGTTGTGACTCAAAAGATTCTTCTCCTGAATGCTTATTAGCAGATGTAGCATTCGTTTCTTGATCTTGAAGCCTCTGAAGCTCTTGGGAGGCTTGATCATCTGTTGATGGCATGGTTTGCTTTTGGGAGTAGCAGACATGGGAGTAACAGTAGGCATATTGGGTACATAGATATGAACATTATCATCTGATGAAGAAACTTCTTGAGTACGTGCATTAGTTGCACTAGACTCCTCACCTGCATTGTTAGTTTCACAATCCTTTTGCACAGAATAGTAATCCATGGAGTTAGTTAGATAATCTAAATCAAACATCCAAGCATAACCTATTCTTGGGACATTGGGTTTATTTTCTAACAAATTAACATGGACATTTTCTTCAACCTTTTTAGATGCCAAGTTATAAATCCTATATGCTTTACTTTGCAATGAATATCCTACACGATATCCTGGAACAGACTTTCCATCAAACTTTCCCAAATGATCAAGAGTATTTAGTATAGACACATGACACCCAAAAGGTATTAAATGACTTATGGTAGGCTTAACACCAGTCAAAAGTTCATAAGGTGTTTTGTTTTGAGGCTTGGCCACTAAGACTCTATTTAACACATAACATGCAGTGTTGATTCCTTCTGCCCAAAAGGTATTTGGCAAAAGAGAATCAGCCAACATAGTTCTAGCAGCCTCAACTAGTGTCCTATTCTTCCTTTTAGCTACTCCATTTTGTTGTGGAGTCCTAGGATTACTAAATTGTCTCTTAATGCCTTTAGACCTACAGAATTCATCAAATTCAACATTCTTGAATTCTGTCCCATTATCTGTCCAAATGATTGAAACTTGTTTAGTGAACTGCTTTTCAACTAAAGTGATAAAATCCTTAAGTAATTCATTGGTTTCACTCTTAAGAGCCACAAAGAAAACCCAACTGAATCTGCTATAATCATCAGTTATGACTAGATAAAAGGTCTTATGACTAATGCTTCTTATAGAAACTGGACCAAACAAATCCATATGCAAAAGTTGCAAAGGCTTTGTCACGGTATTGACAGTCTTGGTCTTACAAGAGGCTCTATGTTGTTTACCTTTTTGACAAGCAACACATGTTAAATCATTTTGAAAACATTTGTTAGGTAACCCTCTAACCAAATTCCTATTCACTAATCTGTTAAAATTCTTGAAATTCACATGACTTAACCTCCTATGCCATAAATTAGACTCATCATAAGAAGCCTTAGCTAGAAAACATGTAATACCACCTGTTGGAGTAATAGTATGAAGATTAAAGGTGTACATATTTTCTTGCCTGGGTACTTTAAGCAGTACTTGAGATTCTTTAGGCATCTCAAAGTCTTTAGACAGCACCAAGCAGTCTTTGTCTGTGAATAACACCTTGTTCTTTTTATCACACATTTGTGATACAGAGAAGAGATTGAACTCATTCAATTCTTTCACAAAGAACACATCTTCAAATTCCAACTTCCCTGTATTGATTTTCCCTTTTCCAACAATTTTATATTTGCTACCTCCAAAGGCTACTGGTCCTCCTCTGAATTCTTCAAATTCAGCAAGGAAATCTTTGTTCCATGTCATGTGTCTTGAGCATCCATTATCTACTATACCTTTTTCTTTCAATTCATCAATTAGATGCCCCTGCACATAAACATAACTTCTTACTTTTTAACAGGGACCCAAGCCACATTTGGCTCGGATCTTGTGGGACCTACACACTTAAGAGTCTGTTCAGAAGCATTCCTAGTAGTGTTGTTTTTACCTTTATACTTCATGGTTTCAGTTATGTAGTCAAAGACATAGGGTGACTCTATGTGCTTAGACTTCTTTGCCTTAAGTACTGCTTTAGAGGTACTTGCTTTAACACATGATTTTTCTCTTTTAGGAACCCACATTTGCACTAGTTTGTTATTAAACTTACTTCTAGATGTTTTGGATTTTTCAACAACATTCTTAGAAGTCTTAGAGAAATTTGGTTTGACAAACTTTGAACCAACAGTACCTAAGTTTGGTCTAGCAGTACTTGCAGGTCTAGACTTGCTCGTACATGGGTTACCAGACTTCAAAGGTACTAGACCTTGTTTCATAAGTACTTCTCTAGGAACAAAACTTAGGTTTGTCATTTTTGAGTGATCAAACTTAGGTTTGTCATTCTTAAGTTTTGATTCCTATTAACCTGTGCATTTTTCCCGTTACTGTTTTTCATGACCTTTTGTGCAGCCTTTTGTTTCACAATTTTATCTTCATGCAAAGTAAAATCTTTGATAAAATGACTTAGACTACCACAAACATAACATCCTTTTCTTCTCAAAGAAGACCCAAAAGGTTGTTTTAACTTAAATTTCTCAAAACCTAACCCCCCCCCTCTTGGTTTTATTATGTTTTAGATCATTTTCCAATATCTTGCTAGGAGTTTTTACCTGCTTGGGAGCAGAACTAGTCTTAGATTCTTCAGAAACAAAATTGTTCATTAAAGGTGGATAAATAATGTTCTTGGTCACAACAGTCTTATCTTGGGACAAAGTACTAGAGTTTGAGGTATTTTTAACCTTTGGTTCTTCTAACTCTATACTTGTATCATTACTACGGGGCATGAAAATTCCTGATAGTGGTGGAGGAACTGCCTTCATTCCTTCAGCATATCTATCATTCTCAGGTGTACTTTCTGACTCACTAGAACTATCAAAAATCCCCTTTGATAAGTCCTTGTCAGTTAAAGTTATCCCAGGTTGGTCCTTAATATATCCTAGGTCTAACTTATCATAATACCCCATTTGTGAATTAATCAGTTTTCCCAATCCTTTAGAGGACTTTTGCCAATGATTAATCACTTCCCTTTCATTATAAAGACTGTCTTTTAAAGCTTCATTTTCTTCTGACACTTTCAAAAGTTGTCTTTCAAAGGCTTTAATTTCCACATCTTTTTCCCTTATTTGAAGAGTTAAAATTCTTATTTTCTCTTCATAGTTTTGTTGACCCTTTTTATACAAAACTATATTTTCTTCTAACTTAGCAACACCCTGTCTAAAAGCATTTAGTTCTACAGTACATGTGTTGACTTTTTGATACTGTTCCTCTAGTTCTACTTTTAAGCTATTAAATTTAAGAACACAGTCTTTAGAACAAGGATGTACCTTAGTATTTTCATATGAGAGAGCCATTAAACCAATCTCTTCTTCTTCATCATCTTCAGCCCAGTTCACCACTCCATCTACAGTCACCAATGCTTTGGTTCCTTTAGGACTCCTGATGTTTCCTTTTGGAAAACATTCAGTTATTCTTGGACTGGTTCTATAGCTGTTCTTGGACGTTTGACTGCTATTCTCAGCTTTGTCTCTAGTGCATTCTCTTGCAAAGTGTCCTTTCCTTCCACAGTTATAGCATTCAACTTTGGACTTATCATATCCTAATGGATCATTAGGATCAATGATAGGTGTGTAAACACCCATCCTTTTTACCACTTAATTACAATAATAACCGAGCCAAAACGTGTATTTTATGTCTTTTATGTCGGAATTATGTGTGGTTTGTGTTTTTGTTGTGATTTAGGACGAAAAGGTGAAAAGTGGAGAAAACACGGGCATTCACGGGCTTTTATCGAAGAAAAAGACGAAAGACGAAGTCAAGAAGTCAAGAGTGCAAAAAGAACGGAAGTCCAAGACCAATTCTGAAGATTTATCGAAGAAAAAGTCAAAAGATGGAAGTTTACTTAAAGCCGAAGAACTCAAGTCTAATTTATTGAAGAATTACAAGACGAGTTTGTAGAAATCCCGAGACAAATCCATTTAAAGTCCAAGATTAAGAAGGTTAAAAGGCTTAAGGACTAATGGTGAAATTAACAAAAGATTAAGAAGAGAAGGACTAAGCATGCAAATAAGGAGAAAGGAAAGAGGGAAGGAAACTTCCTAAGCACCCCTTAATCCTCCCCTATAAATAGTCATTAGGATTAATCTTTTCATTTTGTTGGCTAATAGTGACAATTAGTTCTTCCACTTTTAATTACCTTGTCATTTAATTACTTGTCAAATTTAAATACTTGTCTTGCACCTTAATTACCATTTAATTTCATGTAAGTGTTCTTTTAATTCTTGTCAATCTTTATCTTTATTGTTTGATCTCATTCTACCTTTCTTTAATCTTTGATTTATATGTTTATTATTCATGTTCATGTTCTTGAGTTTTTGTTAAATTTATTAAGTGGGTTTTGATTATCTTGATCTTTATTGTTAGTTTTGTTGTTTTGGATTGTTTGATTATCATTAATAGATGCTATTTGTTTAGGTTGATTTAATCTTGTGGTTGATTTTGTTATGTTTTTATTAAATCTGCATATCTCTGTATTTCCTTGTTCTTCGCGTGTGTTTGTTACTGTATTCCAAGTTCTGATCTTCCCCAGTATTCCGAACGAAGAATTTCAAAGGCTGTTCATCCGGAATATTGGATATTCCGGATCAGTTGGGTTTATTCGGAATAATATTTTGGATCAACCAAAAGTTCCGGATCAATCAAATATTCCGGATAGGAAGAATATTCCGGATAGGCCAAACATTCCGAATAGCAAGGATATTCCGGATAGAGAAAGTATTCCGGATAGGCCAAACGTTCCGGATCGGCAGAATATTCCGGATCAAGGAGATATTCCGGATAAGGAGCTTCCATCCGGAATAAGTGACATATTCCGAGTAAGAAGTCCTATTCGGAATAATATTCCGGATCAAGAAACATTCCGAATCAAGACCAATATTCTGAATAGAAAGGATTATTCCGGATAGGTGACATATTCCGAGTAAGCCATTTTATTCCGAATAAGGGTATTATTCCGGATAAGCTGATTTTCAGGTTCTTTAATTTCAGTTTTTAATTTTCTGCTTTTTAATTTCGAGCTTTATTTTTCCCGCCTTTTTCCTTACTCTCACTTTAAGTTTAATTTCCTTAGATTAATTTTAGCCTTGCCTTAGTTCTAAGTTTTAGTTGCGTTTTAAGTTTGCCTTAGATAGATTTAAGTTTGCGTTATTTTATTTTAGTGCCTTTTAAATTTTAGTCACACTTTTAAATACTTGCACCATTTACTTTAAATTAGATTTAGATTTACTTTTAAGTCATTTAATTTAATTGTTTTGCACATTTTATTTAAAAAAAAACCAAAATGTTTGTTTCACCAAAGAACGACAGAGTCACACATAGAACCTAGATCAATTCGAAGAGATACCGAGAAAACGAACTTTAATTTTTATACATACAAAATCACTTGTATCAAATGGCGCCGCTGCCGGCTCTTTTCGTACAGATTAACGGTTTTCTGTGAGAGACGCGTTGCTTTTTGGGATCCGTTGACTTGTGAGCGTTATTTTCTTTCTTAAATATTCAAAAAACCATAAAAATTAAAAATTGATAAAAATCCATCAAAATTAACAATTTCAAAAATCCAAAAAGATTTTATTTTTATTGTGTATATATATTGTCTTTGTGTTTGGTATTGTTTTCTTTTGTCTTTGTAGGTGTATGTGTACTAGATCTTCTAATTATCAAGAGCCCGAGACTCGAGAAGATTTAAGTATGTCAGGTGTTAACAACAACAATAATCCACCGCACCTCAACAATAATAACAACAATGTTCTTCCACAACCCGATCTTCGGATAATGGAGGAACTTTGTCAACCTACCATGTTTGAACGAGGAGGACCGATTGCACCGATGCAAATCACGGCTCCGGAGTTTTCGTTGAAGCACCACATGATTCAGCAAGTGCAAACTAACCCATTCCGTGGATTGCCTGATGATGATGCCAACAAACACCTCGACAAGTTCATTACAATCACCCAAAGCATGAAGTTGCCCGGTGCCACAATGGATGTTCTTCGCCTTCAACTCTTTCCACATACTTTATCATATCATGCCGAGAAATGGTTTGATCGTCTCCCGAAGAATTCAATTCATACTTTGGATGACATGTCTCAACGCTTTTTGTCGCGCTACTTTCCACCATCCATGGTCACAAGCCTTCGCAATCAAATCAGCGGTTTCATGCAAGATCCCGATGAATCTCTTTTTGATGCTTGGGAGAGATATAATGTCTTGATCGATCGTTGTCCAAACCACAACATGCTCCCTGTGACCTTAATTGATACTTTCTACAACGGATTGACTTTTCGTGATCGTGATACGATTAATGCTGCCGCCGGTGGCACATTATGAAAAGGAGACCCGAGGAGTGTAGAGAGCTAATTGAGAACATCTCACCACAAAAACTGGGATTCTCTGCTTCTTCAAGGAACAACCCAAGAGTCAATGTTTCTTCCACCTCAGCAAGCCATGACATGACCGAACTCACCCGCATGATGACTAAAATGAGCAAAAGTATCTTGCTTCTCGCTTCAAACCAACAACAAGTTAAAGCGGTTGCTAATCCTTGCGAAACATGCGGCGGTCCTCACTCATACACCGATTTTCCTTCTACACTAGGAAATCCGGAAAATGTGTATGCAGCTTACGGTAATTATTCACCGGAAAATTACCAAGCTCGACCTCAAGGGGATAGAAATTTGCTGAGTTATCGGTCAAACAATTACCTTTCACCCGGTTTTTCTCCTCAAAACCAAAACCCCGCCAACAACTACACTAGAAGCAACCAAATCCCACCAAGAGCTTCTAATCCTTATCACCCACCCACTCAACAAACCCCACCCATTAACCCCGATGTTGAAGCCATCATGAGAACCCAAGGTGAGAAAATCAAGAATCTACAGAGCCAAATTATCAATTTGAAAGGAGATATTACCAAGCAAGGGAATGAGATTAGATCCGAGCTTCGAGACAATATTCAATCCTCCTTCAGCAATCAAACAAATGATTTGAAGAATATGCTTGCTAGTTTCTTGCCCACCGCTTAACCTTCTTCTTCGAGTTCTCTACCTTCAAAAACCGTGACCAATCCCCGAGCGAATGTGAGTGCTATTACTACCCGTAGTGGAATTACCATTGTCGATCCACCAATCCCGCCCCCATCATCTATACCTCCTCCACAACCATTTATCCCTACTCCTCCTACACCTATTATTAGTGCACCATTACCGTCTCCGCCTCGTCATGATGATGTACCTAGGAAGGACCCTTCAACATCTCAACCTTTACCTACACCTACACCTTCACCACCCAAACCCAATATCCCTTATCCTTCACGTTTAGGCAAGACCAAAATGCTAACAAAGGATGACTCTCAACTGACGAGCTATGTGAAGATGCTCTCTCAAATGAACATCAACATTAGCCTTGTTGAAGCACTTGTACACATGCCAAAATTTGTCAAAGAAGTCATGGAATTGCTTAGCAAGAAGGAGAAGTTGATTGAGCTCGCCAACACACGCTTAAATGAAAACTGTTCTGCAGTTATTCTTAAAGAACTTCCGGAAAAGCTTGGAGATCCCGGTCGTTTTGTGTTGTCGTGCATTTTTAACAAAACCAAAGAGTTTACTGCCCTAGCTGATCTCGGGGCCAGTATTAATCTTATGCCTTTGAGTTTTTGGAAAACACTATCATTACCCGACCTTACTCCAACAAAGATGACTCTTGAACTTGCAAATCACACTCTCGCTTACCCCGTTGTTATTGCCGAAGACGTGTTCATTAAAGTTGGCACATTTACTTTCCCGATCGACTTTGTCGTTGTTGATTATGAAATGGACCCTCGTATTTCGTTAATACTTGGTCGGCCATTCTTGAGAACCGGACGAGCTCTAGTTGATGTTACCGAAGGTGAGTTAATCTTAAGAGTCGGGAATGATTCACAAGTTTTTAAAATGGGGAAGCTTACAAGCAAATCTTTTGGACGAGAATCAGTGAATATGATTAATGTGATCGATGATTTTGTCATCTACAACAATCCTCTATTCGAGTCTTGCAATCATAATCCACTTTTTCACGATGATGTGGATGATTCTCTCTCCAATTTGGAACCTTCTCCCATTTATGATTCTCCACCGATCTTTGATGCTTATGATGATGATTCTAGCTCAGATTCGGATGATTATGATGACCTTACCTCCGAGTATCCCGACCTGCCCACGTATGATGATTTCGATGAGGCTGATACTCTTTCAAGTGATTCTTCACATGATGAAGATCCTCCGCCATCACTTGATACTACTTTGACGATTACTCATTTCAGGAAGACTTTTCAACTTTTCTAAATACCTACTTCCCTCATGAGAGCGATGCACCTCCTTTGGACTTTGAAGATTATCGTCTTGATCCTACTTTAGATTTGAAGAACATTCTTTCAAAGGAGAAGAAACCGGTCGACACCAATATCCGCAGCACATATGATTTAACACCTATTTTTCCACCTTCTGAGGACGAGGTTGTGCATCTTCTTTGCGGATCATCTTCACATTCTGTTGAGCCTGAGTGCTATTTTCCCTTAAAGGAAAAGGTGTTCGATCCCGGTATTGATATTCTTCAGCCATCTCAGTATCCACCTGATGAAATAAAAGGAAAAATCTTTGGAATTATTGAAGACATGCTTGCAATACTTCACCCTTGCTTCCACCGTGCTCCGTCTTTGCTTAAGGGAACCTTGCCTACTCTTCTTTGGCTTGCCTTGTTCGCCTTAAGCTTCTGCTACTTGATGGACGAAAATTATGTCTTTGATCCCGGTGGATATGTTTCATGCTTCTTCCTATGATGATCAAGGTCGAGTCAGGCTCACGACTCGGTTAACAAAAATCAAGCGCTTCTTGGGAGGCAACCCATGCATCTATCTTTTAGCTTTCTTTATCCTAAGTGTAGGGGAGACCCGTTGGTTTTCTATTTCCTCTCCTCTCTTAATCAAGGATTCGCGCTCAATGATCCACTGTTGATGATTCTTGACGACCCGTGATTCCGTGTTCCCATCTTCCCGGTTCTATCCTAAACTCTTTCCGATTCACTATTTTATATTTTCTCAATATTAAAATAGGAATCTCTTTAGTTGTCTTTTCCTTAGCGAGATTTAAACAAAGTGCACAATGTCCTAAGTGTAGGGGAGTTTACTCCCACATGCTTAAACATTGAGGACAATGTTTATGTTAAGTGTATGGGGGACTTCTATCGAAGTTAAGTGGCCTTTTCCTTGTATTTGTCCTCATTTTAACCGAAAAATTAATTTTTCAACATTTTTCAAAATTTTTGATCTATTTTGGCCTATTAGTTTTATCCTTTGTATAGTTATTTCCTTTCCTTATTAGAATAAATTTTGAATAAAGTGGTTTTAATTTTCAAACGTTGTGAATCTTTTGACTCAACCCGAGTTTACTTATCTAAGTTACTCTAGCTAGTATCCTTAACGTGTTTAAGTCAAGTTTTGCTAGGCTTTTATATATGGAGCTATAAAACGCGAAAGTCTTAACTCTCACGAGTTAAGAACAAGAACTTGTCGCAAGTTCCTATAATTGATCCTAGAGAGTCGTTTATCAAGGGAACTTTAAAATGTGATTTCTAAACTTGAAAAAGTCTAAGAGTTTGCAAGATCCTATAGGCGACTCGAAAACCCAAAACTTTGATTTAATAGGCTAAGCATCCACGAGTCTCATTCCTTGAGATTTTAAACTGTGGAGAACGAGAGATGATAGAGTCAATTATAAGTTTGGTATTCTTTCGGGAATTTATGTGAGTTAATTATAAGCCTATTCTCCCATCGCTTGCTAATAAATTTATCTGAAATAAATAAGGTTGTACAATTTGAAAAGTTACTTAGCTTCTAGCCCAAGATCGTTTAAAAGTTGCTCGGTATGGATTAGAGTTCATAGCCAAGGCATAACTTATTGAAGCGGGATGCGAAGATTGGCGAGTCCAAAAAGGTCCTAACAAGGCATGAGGGCTACATTTTGTTGCTAAAGATCCAAAAGTGATGTGAAGAATCATTTATCGATAATCAATATGAAGGATCGAGACACACGACGAAAAGCAAAATCTCCCCAAAAGTCATGGAGAAGTCTATCCGAAAAGACCCTTTCAAGGTATGAGGATAAATAAAGCCAAGTCCAAAAAGGAGGCTGATCGTTGTATATCGAAGTCCAAAATAAAGATTGGAGAAAAATGAAGAAGTCGTGGTCCAAGTATGAATCTCTCAAAACTTCAAGTGAAGAAATTCCTATATGAAGAGAAGACCATAATTTCATGAACGTCTCTCAAGGTTTGAAATATGAAGTCGCTGCCAAATATCGGTCCGAGAAAGGTCTCAAATCGCGAAGCGACTTATGCCAAGATATGAACTTTTTGAGGTCCCGAGAAGCAGTTTTAAAAGATTTTGTCCTTTAGCTAACTATTGATTAAATCGTTCACTTTATTTTCAGACTAAATAACCATCGAAATAAGTCAACAATGCATCCTCGTGATCATTCAAAACAACAATAAAATATAAGTGATACACCTAGGAATAAGGGAGTATAAGTGAGTAATTGGCCCACATGAGTTCGTGTTAGTTTGCTAACTTATAATAACAATGATCTCGTTTTTAAGCTTGGCTTGGAGAAAGTGAAAACTTGAGGATGATGATTATTCATGACATTTTCAATACCCAAGGTATGCTTTTGATTTCTTTACTTTGAATGTTTAGAATTTTCTATCTCTTTAATAAAGGCCAAGGTGGATTGATTAAGATGAAAAATGTAAACGTGCTTTGTAACTAATGCATTTCATGAGGACATTGCAATGGTCAAGTGTAGGGGATTTGATAGGTGTGTAAACACCCATCCTTTTTACTACTTAATTAAAATAATAACCGAGCCAAAACGTTTATTTTATGTCTTTTATGTCGGAATTATGCGTGGTTTGTGTTTTTGTTGTGATTTAGGACGAAAAGGTGAAAAGTGGAGAAAATACGGGCATTCACGGGCTTTTATCGAAGAAAAAGACGAAAGACGAAGTCAAGAAGTCAAGAGTGCAAAAAGAACGGAAGTCCAAGACCAATTCTGAAGATTTATCGAAGAAAAAGTCAAAAGACGGAAGTTTACTTAAAGCCGAAGAACTCAAGTCTAATTTGTTGAAGAATTACAAGACGAGTTTGAAGAAATCTCGAGACAAAGCCATTTAAAGTCCAAGATTAAGAAGGTTAAAAGGCTTAAGGACTAATGGTGCAATTAACAAAAGATTAAGAAGAGAAGGACTAAGCATGCAATTAAGGAGAAAGGAAAGAGGGGAGGAAGCTTCCTAAGCACCCCTTAATCCTCCCCTATAAATAGTCATTAGGATTAATCTTTTCATTTTGTTGGCTAATAGTGACAATTAGTTCTTCCACTTTTAATTACCTTGTCATTTAATTACTTGTCAAATTTAAATACTTGTCTTGCACCTTAATTACCATTTAATTTCAAGTAAGTGTTCTTTTAATTCTTGTCAATCTTTATCTTTATTGTTTGATCTCATTCTACCTTTATTTAATCTTTGTTTTATATGTTTATTATTCATGTTCATGTTCTTGAGTTTTTGTTAAATTTATTAAGTGGGTTTTGATTTTCTTGATCTTTATTGTTAGTTTTGTTGTTTTGGATTGTTTGATTATCATTAATAGATGCTATTTGTTTAGGTTGATTTAATCTTGTGGTTGATTTTGTTAAGTTTTTATTAAATCTGCATATCTTTGTATTTCCTTGTTCTTCGCGTGTGTTTGTTACTGTATTCCAGGTTCTGATCTTCCCCAGTATTCCGAACGAAGGATTTCAAAGGCTGTTCATCCGGAATATTGGATATTCCGGATCAGTTGGGTTTATTCGGAATAATATTCCGGATCAACCAAAAATTCCGGATCAATCAAATATTCCGGATAGGCAGAATATTCCGGATAGGCCAAACATTCCGAATAGCAAGGATATTCCGGATAGAGAAAGTATTCAGGATAGGCCAAACTTTCCGGATCGGCAGAATATTCCGGATAAGGAGCTTCCATCTGAAATAAGTGACATATTCCGAGTAAGAAGTCCTATTCGGAATAATATTCTGGATCAAGAAACATTCCGAATCAAGACCAATATTCCGAATAGAGAGGATTATTCCGGATAGGTGACATATTGCGAGTAAGCCATTTATTCCGAATAAGGGTATTATTCCGGATAAGCTGATTTTCAGATTCTTTAATTTCAGTTTTTAATTTTCTGCTTTTTAATTTCAAGCTTTATTTTTCCCGCCTTTTTCTTACTCGCACTTTAAGTTTAATTGCCTTAGATTAATTTTAGCCTTGCCTTAGTTCTAAGTTTTAGTTGCGTTTTAAGTTTGCCTTAGATAGATTTAAGTTTGCGTTATTTTATTTTAGTGCCTTTTAAATTTTAGTCACGCTTTTAAATACTTGCACCATTTACTTTAAATTAGATTTAGATTTACTTTTAAGTCATTTAATTTAATTGTTTTGCACATTTTATTTAAAAACAACAAAAATATTTGTTTCACCAAAGAACGACAGAGTCACACATAGAACCTAGATCAATTCGAAGAGATACCGAGAAAACGAACTTTTATTTTTATACATACAAAATCACTTGTATCAATCAACATTCATCTTTCTTCCAGTCTTCTTGAAGAACCTGTTAGATCTTACTGACACCATAGCAGCTTGCCGTTTAAGATCCATCTCTTCAACATCAGCATCATCCATTTGGAAAGTCATTGATTGTTAATATTGGCTTGTTGTCTTGTCCAACAAAGAATGAGAAGGCATCATTGTCACTAAACAATGGTGAAGATCTTCCATGTGGATTTTGAGAGACTATGGGGCTGCCTTCTGTACATTGTAGGTAAGTACTGCTTGTAAGTCCCCCAGCGGTATTTGTGAAGTATGTACCGCTGCTTGATCCACCAGCGGTATTATGAAAATAAGTACCGTTGTTTCCTTCTGACACAAAAGCCAAGTTAGACTTTGTTGTATTTGTTGCCTTGGTCACCTCAATGCGTTTCACATCCATCTCGTATGCTCTAAGATTGTTGTAGAGATGATCAAAATGAATTGTTTCTAGATCATCTCTTGTGATGAAGTGCATAGCCATTTCTTTCCACTCTTGTGGAACACTCCTTAAGAATTTTAGATTAGCTTCTTCATTAGGAATTACTTGTCCATAAACTGCCAATTAAATAAGCAGCTTACTGAATCTTCCATAGCCACCATGTATTCCCTCTATACTGCAAATTGAGAGTTATCAAATTCTTGCTTAAGAACAATCTTCTTAATCTTATTAGATTTGGAATTACCTCCAAATCTAAGTTTTATCGCATCCCACATAGCCTTGGCATCCTTATAATGATGAAAGCTGGGTAAGATGTCTTCTGAAAGAGCCATAGCCAAAGCAGTTCTGTCTTTTCTCTCTCTGGTCTCTGCTTGTACCTCCTCAGCAGCCACAGCAGGTAGAGCATAGCATGTACCATCAGGCAACCAGTGTAGCTTCTTAGGTGTATTCCCATTATTGATAACTTGCCATACAGTATGATTTGTATGATTCAAGTAATGTTCCATCTGCATAGCCCATGTCTCATAATTGTCACCTTTGAGCACTGGGAGTTTGTCAGCAGAAAGAGTATGAGAAGGTGTTGTAGCTGTAGAGGTAGCTACAGTATTCAGGGCTTGAACACCTTGTCCTGGTGTAGGATGCACAACTTGTGGTTGTCCCTATGGTATTGGATCAGGATTTTAAACATCATCCAAGTGAGCATCATCACCATCTTGAGACACTGAGTTTTTTTGTGTGAGTGGAGTGTATGGGATTGTGTTCTTCTTTTTCAGAGTTTCTCAACAAGCTCTGATACCACTTGTTGATCCCTTTGATTGGATCTATATTCTGTTAAGAACTAGTATAGTAGCTTGTAATCAAACTAAAACACTTTGAGAGCTCTTACTCAAAATAAATAAGTTATGCGGAATCTAACTTATAAAGCATAGAAGAACATAATTACTTTTAACTATTTGATTCTCTTATTAATCGACTTGAATGAGGTACATGAATGACATTGTACCTATGTTCCTTTTATAGAGTAAGGAAACCTAGAAACCTTAGAATATTCTATAAAGATAAATATATCACAAACGATATATTATCAATTTTCTAACTATTTACGTATATCACATAAGATATAATCTAACTATAACTATGACATATCTTATACAAAGATATATTCGTCCTAATCAATATAGCAATACTTACTTTATAAGTAGCAATACTTACTATGTACCGCGTTAACACTAACGATACTTGAAAGATAACTAACAGTACTTGAATAACACTAACGGTACTTGACACTTAACAAATAATTCCCAACACAATACCTCCTCCACACTTAAGGTAAAAAGTGGGGGTAAATACACGGATTGCCTTCCGAGAAGCGCTATGTTTAGAGTCTTCATCCAGACTCGGCTACTGGGTTTTTATTTCATGTAGAATGGAATCTTTTCGATATCAAATATGTTTCAGCTACCCTCATCGTGGTAGAGCTTGAGTCTATGTGCATTGGCAATAAAAGTTGTGTTGTCTCTACCATACAGCTCAACATATCCGAATGGATATTGGCATTTCAATGTATATGGTCTGGTAATCGGTGTATTTTGCAGTCACCTCATAGCATGTTAATTTAGCATAATTGTATATTTATTTGTCGTTATATATGTACTTTGAGTGTGTTTTGTGATTATATAGGTTACGAGCGAAGTGGAATAAAAATGGACGCTTAATTAATTTTTTGGAGAAAAGACATTGTGAGCGCCGATAAATGAAGAAAAAATATTGAAGAAAAAGATTTGAGGGTGTCGCAATATTTTCGGTCATCTTTTATTTGTTCGGGCTTCGTTTGAGCAATTGTTGGCGTTGGGTTATATTTTATTGGGCCAAAATTATTATATGTTAAAAAAAAGAAAAAAAAATAGTTATTGGCCCATTGGACCCAATGGACCAATAGCCTAACCGACACAAACCACAATGTGCAATTGTGGAGCTGCATATAAAAACAAAAAGGTGACCATAATATAGGTATTTATTGGCGTTTGTTCTCCCTAACAAGAAAAGACGATTAAAAAAAGAGTATTATATACAACTTGACCTTGGGAGATTGGGGAGGCTGATTCATAATAATAAAAAAAGACTATTGGTTGTATACAGTGGGCAGTCGATCACAATAGGAAAAAAAAGAGGCGCGATGATGGACAGTGACCAGCAGGCCGAGTGCACCGCGATGTTCGGCTAATTTTGTTGTAATTCCTTCCGGTAACTTTATTTATGGTTTGATCATTACTTTTGGATTATCATATTTTTATTACATCAATTTATGATTTATTTATAAATTATTTTTATCGATTTAATATTATGTTTAATTATTTGTGTGAGACAATTTATTGATTAGTTAACGATTCATACTTATTTTATTTAGTAAAAAAAAGATGGTCGTATAATCAACATAAGTTGTACCTAAATAAATTATTAAAACATAATTATTAGTTGGATTAATACAAGACTTATTATCGCGAGTCATTGATAAACATAATAAGTGCCAACATTAATTCATTCATATTAAGTCGAAATAATCTTTGTAAACAAACTAAAAAGTTTCGATAATCCATAAGTGTGACCAACCATAAATATTAGGAGCTGGAAGGGATTACATTTTTCTTTTAATTGTTTACATCCTTATTACATTTTTATAGCTTTATTATTAGTTTAATAAGTATTTTAATTTTTAATCAGCATTTTTATTATCAAAAGTATTTTAGTTGTTAGATTTTAAAACCAAAACTTTTATTGATCAGTGATCACCCCAAAACTTAACTAAAACCACATAGTCCACGTGGATCGATACCCGCTTACCGTATCTAGTATAAGGTAATTAGGTTATTTTTGACTGGCACTTCGACGTCGATCAAAAATTTGGTGCCGCTGCCGGGGACTCAGTGAGCTTTTCGTTTAAGTTTTTGTTAATATTTTTCTTTAATAAATACAAAAATACAAAAAGATTTTATTTTTCTTGTTTTGTTTTGTTTGTTTGTTTTGTTTCTTGTGAGTGTGCAGGTTAGTGTATGCGCACACGTAGATCGGGACGTACATCACCGTTAGCTTACGATCCTGAGGTTGAGAAAAGTGCACGGTTAAGAAGGAAGACGTTTCGACAGTTTTCTACTAATCTAGATTTTTCAGGTTTAGCAGAGCTTTCGCTGAAATGCCAGGTGACGAAGATTTTGGCGGAGGTGCTAGCGGAAGTAGCAGCGGAGAAGAATCTCCACCACGGGGTGTTGATTCTTATTACAGGCCGGGGATCTTCGAGGACCCCTCGCCTATCGTTTATCCGGATCCGGTTAAAGGGGTTACAAATAACTTCAAGATCCAGCCGAACCTCATAGCAATCTTGCCAGTGTTTAGAGGTCGTGAGGAGCCATTTGCACATCTACGGGAATTCTTCTCAATTGCTGACACACATCAGGTTAATAACATTACCAAGGATAAGGTAAGACTTCGCCTTTTTCCTTTCTCACTTAAAGATCAAGCTATGGACTGGTTCTCATCTCTTGAGCCATGTAGTATTAACTCATGGTCTGAAATGCAATCTGTTTTTCTTGAGGAATTTTATTCTATAAGTAAAAATGCTGCCATTAGGAATAAGATTAAATCCTTTCGTCAAATCCCAGGCGAGAAGTTTCATGAAGCATTTAATAGACATAAGGAGTTATTAAGAACATGCCCTCATCACGATTTTCCAAAATGGGAGCTTGTCAAAGTCTTCTATGATGGGTTGGATTATAACAACCAACAATTTGTGATGGCCACTAGTGGGGGTATGTTTTTCTCACGATCTATGGAGGAAGAATGGGAGTTTTTTTTGAAAAACTAAGCAAAGGTTCTAAGACCCAAGCTTCAGTGGATCGAAACAACCACCCATCTTCCGCCAATTATGTGTCTAACCAACGTGGCACAAATTCTGAAATTAGCGAGTTAAGTAAGAAAGTTGATCTTTTGTTGAAAAATATAGGAAAAGGTGTTCCGAATGTGTCTAATGTGTCGCATAGTGGGTGTTCAATGTGTGGTGATCCAAGTCACTCTGTTGATAATTGTCAAAGTTGGGGGGCGCCACCAAATGAGAAGGTAAATGGAGTCTATGGTGGTCGTCCACGAAATGACCCATTCTCCGAAAGTTACAATCCTGGATGGCGCAATCACCCCAATTTCCGTTGGAAAGATGAAGATAGTCGCCCTAATAATGCCCGACAACAACATTATGGTTACAAACCAAGGTACGAGGGTGGCGATTCATCTAACTTCAAACAAAATTCTTACAATCATAGGCCACAACAACAATATCCAAATCAGGGCCAAGGCCAAGATGATAACCGTCTCTTGAACCTTTACCGAAAGTTTGATAGGCTTATGGATTCATTGTCTACCAACAATCAAGATATTAATAGAAAATTTGAGGTCACTAATCAAAGACACGAGACCACTACTAAATCCATTGCAGCTCTTGAGAGACAAGTTGCTCAATTAGCGGATCAATTAAGCAAAAGAGATGAGGGAAGGCTACTGAGCTAACCCACCATGAATCCCGCACACAAGAAAAATGGAAATGAGCACGTGATTATGGTGACGTCTCTTCGAAACGGTAAAATCTACAACAATGACAAGGGAATTCCAAATTCTCCTGATGTCGAGGATTTCATTATCGATGACGAAATTATTGTTGAAGGTAAAAATTCTGATAATGCTAAGTCCGGTTCTGAGTTGGTGAATGATTTGTTAAATGATTTTCCTAAACCAACAACACCGAATCCTAAAGCTACTGAATCTCTTGAAGTTGGGGAGGGTGGTGTGTCCAGCACACCTTACCCTACGGCATTGGAGAAATCGACATCTGCAAAGTTAGTTAAAAAGGGTCCTCATGCTGAGGATACGTGGGAGACTTTCAAGCAAGTTAAAATCAATCTCCCCCTTATTGATGCTATCAAGTAAATTCCTGCATATGCCAAGTTTTTAAAGGACTTGTGTACCCAGAAAAGGAAGCTGAAGGCGTCTTTGCCTAAAAATATTGACTTAACTGAGCATGTTAGTGCAGTCTTATCTAGCTCTCTTCCTCCTAAATTCAAAGATCCTGGAGCACTACTGATTTCAGTTGTGGTCGGAAATATTGCCATTAAGAAGGCGCTCCTTGATCTTGGTGCCAGTATTAATATCCTTCCTGCTAATTTGGTTGATAAGTATGATTTAGGAATTCTTCGTAAGACAGACACCATTATTTCCTTAGCCGATCGATCTACCAAAATTCCTAGAGGTATCTTAGAGGATGTTATTGTGAAAGTTGATGATTTTTATTACCCAGTTGACTTCTTTGTTATGGAAACCGAATTAAAATACAAAGATGTTCAACCAACTATTATCCTTGGGTGCCCATTCTTAGCCACGATAGATGCTAGGATTAATTGTCGAACTGGTGCCATGGATATTGCATTTGGTAATAAAAAGATAAGATTGAATGTGTTTAATTCTATGAATTCTCCTACGATGAATGAATGTTACCAAGTAGATGTGATTGATGAGGATGTTCAAAATCATACATCCTGTATGCTTAAGGATGATCCTTTGGAATTATATTTAACTGGTGATAATGAGGAGATTCTTGATGTTGCTGAAGTTCTAGAGATTCAAGAGTGTTTGGTCAGTTCCTTGGACAATCAAAAACCACCTTGTTCTTGTAAGGTGGAGCCCTTGCCATCTACTTTAGACACGGCCACGAAGCCGTCTCTGGAGGTGCCTCCAACTCTTGAACTAAAACCTTTGCCATCCAATCTTAAATATGCTTTTCTAGGTCCTAACAATACATTACCTGTTATTGTTGCTTCTGATCTTTCTGAATCATAAGAGGAAGCACTTCTAAAAGTGCTTTCCAAGTATAAAGCAGCAGTGGGATGGACAATTGCAGACTTAAAAGGGATCAGTCCTTCATTATGTATGCATCGAATTGTTACAGACCCAGATATTAAGCCAGCAAGAGATGCGCAACGGCGTCTGAATCCTAATATGAAAGAGGTAGTCAAGACAGAAGTTCTTAAATGGTTAGATGCCGGTATCATCTATCCCATCTCGGATAGTAAATGGGTAAGTCCTACTCAAACGGTGCCTAAAAAGGCCGGAATCACCGTTGTTGAAACCGAGAATGGGGAAAAACTGACAACCCGACCAGTTACTGGGTGGAGAGTTTGCATAGATTACCGCAAGCTGAATAATGCCACATCTAAAGATCACTTCCCACTACCCTTCATTGATCAACTAGTTGAGAAGATTTCTGGTAAAAAGTTCTATTGCTTCTTGGATGGGTACTCCGTTTATAGTCAAATACCCATCCATCCTGATGACCAGGACAAAACTACGTTTACGTGTACGGGACGTTTGCATTTCGAAGAATGCCTTTTGGCCTGTGTAATGCACCCGCTACCTTTCAGCGGTGCATGATGAGTATCTTTTCTGACATGGTTGGAGAATCTGTAGAGATATTTATGGATGATTTCTCCATCTTTGGTCAATCTTTTGAAAGCTTCCTTGATCAACTTGGAAGTGTGTTAAAAAGATGCACCGAAACTAATTTGGTGCTTAGTTGGGAGAAGAGCCATTTCATGGTTCGAGAGGGAATTGTATTAGGGCATGTTGTGTCTGAAAAAGGATTTGAGGTTGACCGTGCCAAAGTTCAGGTAATTTCAACCCTTCCTCCTCCCACTACCGTCAAAGGTGTGCGTTCTTTTCTTGGTCCTGCCGGGTTCTATAGGAGATTTATTAAAGATTTTAGTGCTATATCAAAGCCTCTTTGTAATCTACTCTTAAAAGATGCACGCTTTGACTTTAATGAATCATGTCTTAAAGCATTCAATACGCTTAAGCAAAAGCTTGTAGAAGCCCCTATTCTGCAATCACCTGATTGGTCGAAGCCTTTCGAGATCATGTGTGATGCGAGTGATTATGCCGCTGGGGCGGTTCTAGGACAGCGGGTAGATAAGAAACCCGTTGTAATCTTTTATGCTAGTAAGACTTTTTCAGAAGCTCAAATGAATTACACCACTACTGAAAAAGAGTTGTTAGCCGTGGTTTTTTCTCTTGATAAGTTTAGGTCATATATTTGGGGGCATTCTAAGGTGATAGTATTTTCAGATCATAGTGCCTTAAAACATTTGTTGACTAAGAAAGAGACAAACCGAGGTTGCTTAGGTGGATTTTACTTTTACAGGAATTTAATCTAGAAATTCGGGATAAAAAGGGGTCAGAAAATGTAGTTACCGATCATTTGTCTAGACTTATCCCTCCGCCGTTCAACCATTCTGACGTGATTAAGGAAAGCTTTCCGGATGAAAGTTTATTTGAGGTTTCTAAGGTTCCTTGGTACGCAAAAATTGTTAATTACTTAGTAGTTAAAAAACTTCCGGAGTTTTGGTCCAAACAACAAAGAAAATACTTCTTCTCCCAGTTGAAGCATTATTTTTGGGAGGATCCGGATCTCTATAAAGTGTGTGCTGACCAAGTTGTTAGGAGATGTGTTCCTGATCATGAGCATATGGACATATTGGCTCATTGCCATTCTTATGCATGTGATGGTCACTTTGGTGCTACGAAAACTGGGCATAAAGTCCTGCAAAGCGGTTTCTTTTGGCCGACTATATTCAAGGATGCCCAGTCTTTTGTGAAAGCATGTATTCGTTGCCAAAAAGTTGGTGGGATTTCAAGGCGTGATCAAATGCCTATGAATCCCATACTTGTTGTTGAGATTTTTGACGTGTGGGGTATTGACTTTATGGGACCATTCCCCACTTCACATGGCAATGTTTACATTTTAGTGGAAGTTGATTATGTGTCTAAGTGAGTAGAGGCTGAGGCTACTAGAACCAATGACCATAGTGTAGTTCTTATGTTTGTTAAGAAGAATATCTTTGCTAGACATGGAATTCCTAAGGCTATAATTAGTGATGGGGGTTCCCACTTTAAGAACTTTCGATTTGGGAAATTATTAAAACATTATGGAGTTAATCATAGGATAGCTAAACCTTATCACCCACAGACTAGTGGACAGGTTGAAGTATCTAATAGGGAGATTAAGCGAATTTTGGAAAAGACCGTTCGTAGTGATAGGAAAGATTGGTCCTTGAGGTTAGATGATGCATTGTGGGCATATAGGACGGCTTTTAAGACTCCTATTGGTATGTCACCGTATAAGTTAGTATATGGTAAGGCGTGTCATTTACTGGTTGAGATAGAGCATAGGGCTGAATGGGCAATTAAGACTGTTAATCTGGATTTAGAGAAAGCGGGTAGTTCTAGGAAACTTCAATTATCTGAACTAGATGAGATTAGACGTGATTCTTATGAGAGTTCTAGGATTTATAAGGAGAAAACCAAAGCTTTTCATTATCGACACATCACCAAGAAATCGTTCTTGGTTGGTCAAAAAGTTTGGTTATTCAATGCTAGACTTAAGCTTTTTCCTGGAAAATTGAGAAGTAAATGGACGGATCCATACGTTGTGACTCAAGTCTCTCCATACGGAGCCATTGAAATAAAAAATATGGTGGGTGGAGAGCCGTTTAAAGTTAATGGACACCGTTTAAAGCCGTATGTTGAGTTAGAAAGTGATCAGATGGAAACGGTGGATGTGGTTTACTTGGAACCACTCCAACAGTCTCAATAGCTCTTTTGAGTTATGTCTGGCTGAAGACGGTAAACTTAGCGCTTCGCGGGAGGCAACCCGTGGTTGTGGAACTTTGTGGGTGTGTTCACTACAAACCCTCACGAGACAAAACTCGTCCAGTCGGGCTACCGAGTGGTTTAAAGGCTTGTTGCATACGCTAAATGCAACCGTGATTCCTACGAAAGTGAGTTAGGTTTTTCTTTTTTTGTGTGAGTTTGTCAAATTGATTTTTAACCAAAATTTCAATTTAAAGTTTTTGCATTAGGGACAATGCAATGCTTTAAGTTGAGGGGCGTGGCACATTTGTTACATGTTTTTGTGTGAAATTTTGGTCAAGTACATGGAATTAGAAAACTTCTAGGATCTCCTACTTTTGGTGGTACTTTGTTTTGAACAATAGCAGAGCATTCATCATTGAGAAAAGCTAAAGAAATCTCTTCAAACTAATGCTTGTTTCTAATAAGCTCTTTAAGAAATTTTCCATAATTTGGTATTCCAGCCAAAATATCAACTAAAGGCATATTGATTCTAACTTCTTGGATTAAGTCGAGGAATTTACCATACTTAGCTTGCATCTATTGCTTGCGTAAGCGTTGAGGATATGGTACTTTTGGTTTGTATGGTTTCGGTGATGGGTTTGGTGTAATGTCTTCAATGGTTTTTTTTGTTGGTTGTGGTTCATCGTCCTCGTCATCACTGAATGAGTTTTCTATGGGTATATCTTGGGTTGGTTTGGAGGGTGATTCGTAAGATAAACAACTCCGCGTGAATACGTCATCCACATGCTCATTAGGAGCTTGTGGTGGTTGGTATTTGTTGTTGTCTTTTGGTTAGGGTTGGTGTTGCTTGGTAAAGAACCAGAAGCATGGTTTGATTTTTTGTCCGCAAAGCGATCAAACTTAGCTTTAAGGTTTTGAATAGAATCTTGGTGGTTTATGTTTGAAGTCTTGAATTTTGTTTTGAAATCAGTGAATGTATCTCGTACGAAAAGGTTGGTTTTCCTTTGAGATTCAATGAAGTTATCGAGTTTGGTTTCGAGATTAGGTTTGTCTTCGATATGAGTGGGATTTTTCGTCTCGATTGTAACTTTGTCTATCGTTTGATCTCCAATTATCGCGATTACGATTGCGATAATCGTTATAGAAACGAGTTCGACAAAAGGTGTTCATAAAATTGGCTTCTTCTTCATTCATCATAGGTGTATCATCGTCATCACATTTACTAGAAGGGTGGTTTCCTCCATAGTGTTTGCATGATTCATGATATTTGTTTTTCATCTCTTTATATTGGGTATTCATTTTAAGAGACATGGCATCCATGCAAGCCATAACTTTTTTAGTGTCGGTTGGGTTGTTGCTTTCTTCAGCAAAAGCTATGGTTTTTGAGGGTTTTTAGTTTTGTGGTTTTTGGACCAATCATGTTTGAGTAAGACTTTGTCATCTAAAAGTTGGTAAGATTGGTTTGGGGTTTTATAGAGGAAAATACCACCCGTTGCGGCATTCAAGGCATCTTGAGTAGTATCATCAAGACGATGATAGAAAATCTTGATTACACTTTCTTTCTTAAGTCCATGACCATGGAAGTTACTGAGGAGTTCTTTCATTATTAACCATGTGTCAGTGAGAGTTTCCCGATCTTGTTGAGAAAAGCTTCGTATTTATCCGAGGAGTTTTTCA
Source organism: Glebionis coronaria (assembly GCA_025667525.1). Lineage (NCBI taxonomy): Eukaryota > Viridiplantae > Streptophyta > Magnoliopsida > Asterales > Asteraceae > Glebionis > Glebionis coronaria. Next base: position 170,242,128 of record CM046877.1, on the reverse strand, counting down.
AATAGGGCAAGAGGAAATAATCGACTAATGAAAGCAGTTCTAAGAGCTTCCTATGTTCAAATGGTTCCTTCGTTAAGTTCATCAAACCATGACTTGGCTTCTCTAGTTATAGATGATGGAAACATCATGAGTTATACGGCTTCGGATTGTCCTTCTCCATAATTGAACATTTTTCAAATTCCGCTAAATTCATGGATGTGTTTTTGAGGATTGGTTTTGATTCGACCATCCAATTCGTTGTTTTTGACAAGTGTCAAATGGTTTCCTTTGATAGAAAAATCATTTGCAACATCAGGTAAAATTATTGCAAAGCCAGGAGTTGGTGCGACAACTCTCTCGGCTGACCACATAGGTTCATCATCCGTGTCCGACATTGGATCATAACGTTCGATGAGTCTAATAAAGAATAGTAATTGAGAAAGTTTATTGAATGGTTGGTTGCCTATTCGAGGGTGTTGAGGTTGTTCGTGTCTCCTTTCTAAAGATACACGACGATGGTGTCGACGTAACCTTAGGTTATGGGTACATTTATGTTCAGATAATGGTTAAATGGGTTACGTTTCGGATGAACGGGTGTGCATCCAACAACGATTTGGTGTTAACAAATGGAATGTGCAGCGTACTTAACTAAAAGTACGGCGTACTTTGGAACGCTACAGGAAGTGCGGCGCACTTTTGAGTTATGTGGTGTACTTTCTGTACAGATAGAAATTTTTTTGATTGTTTAGGGTGATGAATGGTTCAATCTTCGATGATTATGAAAGCTTTGGTTACAAAACAGGATTGTAAGTCCCCGACAACGGCGCCAAAAACTTGATGATGCATTTTGCTAGTCTTAAATTTATAATAAGGATTAGACAAAACAAGGGACTAAATCACAAACACGGGCAAGTATACCCTTTTGTTTGTAGTATAGTTTTATAGTGGCAAGCCAGGATCGTTCGCGAGGACTTAGTTTCGTTTTGGTAAGCAATATAATAATCGAAGGTAGGAATGGTTGATTTAAATAATATAATGACAAAATATGACTTATATGGGATAGTTTCTATAATGTCGTGATGATGATAATAATGATCGTGATATGATTAGGTAGGTAAAGCGTGATAATCCTTTTTCATCAAAATGGCATTTTTACAATTCACTTGGTTTGATTCAAGACTTATGTCTTATTAAGCGACTAAGCTTAAAACAAGTTTCCAACAAGTTCAATACTTTATCAAAATATCTATGTGGATCTATCCAACCAAAGATTCAAAACCATAGACAAGTTCTTGAAAACTTATTATAAAAACTTGACCCTATCGACGTCAAATTATCGTAACAAATCATCTTTGATAAAATATGGGGATAGAACTAAGTGATAAAATGGTTTTATAGCATTAGCTTGAAATAATTTTATAAAGGATCATATCATAACATCATTACTAATTATTGACAAATACCCATATAGTCACAAATAACTTAGACTAACATAGTAATCGAAGTAACCAATGGAAAAGAGTAAGAGAACATCATACTTAGATTGAATGAACTGACGAGTACACAAGTGTCACGATTGTATCGCCTTTCCATGAATCGAAGAGTAAAATACTCTCGTTACAAGTATTTCCCGAAAGTGGAATATACTGAAATTTACTAAAGAGACTGACGATACTCGGATTACTAAGTATTAGAGAGAGTGAGTTGAGATTGGTATATGAAAATGAGAAGAAATGACCTCTATTTATAGTGTAGTCTGAGGGTGAAAGTGTGTCGCACTTCTCCAAATGTGCGCCGCACATTGGAGGTGGTGATTGTGCGCCACACTTCTGAAACTGTGCGTCGCATATTCATGCGTCCAGAATGTTCTTCTCCTTATTCTTTTATTATTGCAACTAAGGCCTCCACTTTGCTTTTCTTCACTTTGAGCCTTCAACCTTTTACCTGCATATAAAACGCAATGTATTAAGTATCGAAAGTTCTTATTTATAATACAAAGTGACATAATAAAATCAGATTAAATATGTATATTTTGGGTGTTATTAGGATTTGATGAATCGTGTGTGCAAGCTGTATTTGGATAAGTTCGTCATTGTGTTTATCGAAAGCATTCTCATTTATTCCAAGACCAAGGAGGAGCATGAGAAGCATTTAAGGACTATTTTGGAGTTGCTTAAGAAGGAAAGTTTGTATGCAAAATTCTCTAAGTGTGAATTTTGGTTGGAATCAGTCCAATTTTTGGGGCATGTGATTGACAACAAAGGAGTTCGTGTGGATCTTGCTAAGACTGAAGCGATAAAGGATTGGGAAACACCGATGACAACGACTGAAGTTCGACAGTTTCATGGACTTGGCGGTTATTATAGGAGGTTTATGGAAGCGTTTTTCAGTGATTTTTAAACCTTTGACTAGGCTCACTGAAAAGAAAAGAAAGTATAAGTGGGGACCGGATGAAGAAGCCGCTTTCCAAACACTCAAGGATAAGTTGTGTTCCGCGCCGATTTTTCGTTATCCGAAGGATCTGAGGATTTCATGGTGTATTGTGATGCGTCTCATAAAGGACATAGGGATGTGTTGATGCAACGTGAGAAGGTTATTGCCTACGCGTCTAGGCAATTGAGGAAGCATGCGGAAAATTATACTACTCACAGTTTGGAACTTGGAACAGTGATCTTTGCCTTAAGGTTATGGAGACATTACATGTAAGGAACCAAGTGTGTGGTGTAGACTGATCATAAGATTTTGCAGTATATCTTAGATCAAAAGGAATTGAATATGAGGCAAAGGAGATGGGTGAAATTACTAAATGATTATTACTGCAAAATTCGCTACCTTCCTAGGAAGGTGAATGTAGTAGCTAATGCACTTAGTAGAAAGGAAAGGGAAGAACCTCTTAAAGTTCGAGCCTTGGTTATGACAGAAAGTGTTGACTTGACGGATCAGATATTGAAAGCTCAAGCTAATGGCTTGAATGGTGAAAATGTTGAAGCTGGAATCTTGGGGAAAATGAAGAAACCGCTCTTTGTGATTAAGTCGGACTGAATCAGGTACTTTGAGATCTGAATTTGGCTACCGTTGTGTCCACCTGAGGAGGCGAGCAAGGATTGTGAGAGTTGATTATGAATGAGTCTGATGAGATGGCATTTATACATGATCTCATCGTTCTTTTCGGGCTTTAAATGCACAAAATGTCATAAAACATGCTTGTGTTTGTTTACTTGTGTATTTTAGCTATGGATATCGTGAAAAAGACAAAAGATCACAAGAAACAAGGAAAAACGGACACGAGAAATGAAGCCATACAAAGAACCGGGCCCTAGTTCATGAATTATCCAACACTTACCCTTGAAGACTTGAAGATATGCAAGATTGATCCTCAATGAATGAAGAAATGACACTTAAAACTCTTGTGAATTCATAATTACAAGTTTGGTCCCTTAAGTTTGTCAAAATTGCAAAAAGGTCCTTCAACTTTGAAGAAATGGCAAGATTAGTCCCTCATCAAATCTAATTTGTCAAGAATGGTCCTTCATAAATTCCAAAATCCAAAGAAGCCCTTGAAGTTCAAGAATATTACATTTCTAGTCCTTTTAATATGGTTTAAATATCAAAAGGACTGAAATTGTAATTAGCCTAAAGTGATAAAAGCCCTAAAATCCCTTTTGAAAACTTTTTGTGGCCAAAACATGAAGTCTGAAACTTCAAAAACAAAGGGAAACGAGTTTATTAGGAAAATAAACTTGTTATACATGTTTGGCCAAAGAACAAGGACTAATGTTGTGCAAGTGAAACATTTGAAACGAAATTGTGCCAAACAGACAACTTTCCCCCAAAATCGGATCAAAAACATTACTGTTTACGTTTCTTCACCCCCAGAAATCACTTCACTTAAACAAAGGGTAATTTTCAATTACCCTGGCACATGTGTGATTCACACATGTAGAAACTCATCCCACATCAAAAACCCGCACTTCCACTCACCATGGACCCCACCCCCAATTCCCTTTCAACCAATCATGTGACAACTTTCTCTCCAAGTAAGCTGACGTGTCAAGATCAACAGCCCACACTCTTAGCTTAACCCCAAAGCTAAAATGAACGTCTTGGATCATTTTGGACAGCTCATCAACAACAAACGGCCTCAAGTACTCTAGGACATTTTGGGAATTTCACTTCTAGGGTTTGTGAATAGTGCTAGCTTGGCATTTGTCTATAAAAGGAGACCTCAACCTGTGAGAGTCCATTTGTTCCAGTTTTAGGCTATCAATCTTTGTAGTCCCTTTTTAAGTGAATAAAATTTGATTATCAGAAATTTGTGAAATCTTGTTCTTGTTTATTAAAAGTTGGTGTTTGAATAGCCTAATTCTGAGTTCCATTTACATGTTTGAAGGTTTTTGAGGCAAGGTTTTAATTGATAAGACTTGTGTTTCAAAAATCAGAAAGATCTTGTTTATTGTTCATCACTTTTGTTTGTTGTTCTTAGCAGGTACTTGGAAGCTGGTACTTGTTTTGCTAGTACCTCAGCTCAAACAATCCAGGGCCTAGATGTAGGTCTTGGAGGTTTGCACCTTCTCCTTTTTCATTTTCTCTTTTAATTTCTGAATTTTGGTGATATTGCTTGATTGTTCTTGAATCTGTGTTTTTATGGTTGATTATTGTTCATCTGGTATTGTTGGATGTTATTGAGTTGTTGTTAGCTTGTTTTGTGGGTTAAAACTTAAAAATCCTTTGAAAATTTGTGAGAGCAGATTATTAAGGGGTGTTTGGGTTAACTGCATAAGTAGGTTTTAAGGCTTGTTGATTGGGTATATTGTGCTTGTGGTTGTTGGTACTTGTTTATCTGATATACTTGGTCATTTGTATGCAGGTTTTGTGGTTTGAAACACCTAGATTCATAATAGGGCTATAAAATCTTTGTTACTTGATATTTTTGGCTGTGGTTTAAGGGACACCTAGATTTAATCATAGACTAGGGTTAACAAGTGATTAAACTAGGCTAATAACACCAGGGAAAGAGATTTGAGTGCCTGAAATTGGATCTGTGGTCAATTAGATCAGCAAGGTTTCTGCATATTATACTTGTTCTTATCAATAATTGTTGGTGCTTGATTCTGCTTATTCACTTTGATTCAGTGGTTGATTTAAGTTTGTTTATGCTTATTCATAGTTTATATAGCTTGTGTATGCATCTGGTTGAATTTGGTTGGCTTATTCATGCTATATCTGCTTATTTGTGCATAACTGCTTATTTCCCATATATGTGCTATATCTGGTGACTGTTTTCTTATTCTGGGCTTATTATGTGAACCAAATTGTGATTTTCTTGTTGATATTGACTCCTTGTGATTCACTGATCACAAGGGTGCCCTTGTTTCCAATTGAATCCAACTAAATCTCTCTAAAAAGCTTGGTCAAATAGTTAAAGCTGTGGGAACTCCTTTCCCCTGCTGCTAGCCACTGCTAGTGTTAATTGGGTTTCAGCTTGTCAATAAGCTATAATAGCTTATTTTAACCATCAACAACTTGGACTTTGAAATAGGTGCTAATCATTTGACCTATTTGTTCATATTGGAGCATTTGGTGTGTTGACTTTTAGGTTTGACTAGAAAACCAACTTAATTGACTTTTTCATAAGTGCTTATTGGTTCATTCTGGCTTATTGGTTTTGCTTATTATAATTTTGTTGATTGATTTGTCTTATTGAGTTCATTTTTGACATTTTGCAAGTTGAATCAAGTTCTGAGGTGCCCTAAATCTCAAACCCGACTATTTTGTCTTTTAGTAGATTTGTACTTTGCTTATTTCTGGCTTATTGAGTGTGCTTTTTCAAAATTTCTTTTTACAGATCTCTTAAGCATCCCAAAAGAAGGTTGTGTGTCAAATTAGAGCTTATGGCATTAGCTTATTGCTTAATGGGCTAAAAAGCCCAATAAGGATAAGCTGTTTGCTTAATAAGTTGTGATAAGCTCACTTTCAGCTTTTGGGCCTTTAGAGTTTTGTGTTTAGAATTGAATTTTGAGTCAGATTGGGCTTTTCCAAGTCAATTGGGCCAAGTTTGAATTTTTGGGCTAAAAAGCCCATTAGTGTTTATTGTTTTTGGTTTTGGCCCATTTGAGGGCCAAATAGGAGTATTCTGGTCATTTCACTTTCATTTTCTGTTTATTTAGGTTAAAATAAACTAGTTTGCAAGTTTTTAAATTTTTTTATAATTTTTGGATTTGTAATATTATTTTAATATTATTTTATTATTATTTTTCAAATTTCACATTTTTCAACTTTTTATATTTTTCTTAGCTTAAATACATTAAAATAGGAGTTTTGCAACTCTTAGATTAATTTTATCACTTTTAGATTAATTTTTATAATTATTTTAAGTTTTAAAAGTTTTTAAATCATTTTAAACAGTTTTTCTTAGTTTAAAATTTTCTAAAAATAGTTTTTAATCTTTTTAGGTCATCTTAGAGGTTTACCAATTGAAAAATCTTTATTTGGGCTTTTTGATAATTAATTTGATTTTTAGGGCTTTAATTAGCATTTAAAAATTGAATATTTAATTAATTAAAAGGTTTGAAAAAGTTTTGATCATTGGTAACTCTTAGTTTATTTATTTTGATTTTGGTGAATTTTTGGTAATTTTTGGAATTTGTTTTTATTTTAGCTCATTTTACGGTTTTACGTTAAGTCTTAGTAGTAATTAATTTCACGCCTTCGTCATTCTCTTTTCTCATCCCCTTCTAACCAATATTAATCTCAAACCAATTACGAATTACTCACACACATATACCTCCTTGGGAAACAAACTTCATTGGGTCATTAGTGCTTGATTTTCCTAAATCATCACTTAATTCTTACCGCTTTTACGCTCTTTTTCCTAAAAGACGTAATTTTACCACAATCAGAGTCTCACAAGTCGAAGTACTCAATATATCCTGGTTTGGACAAGATGTATCAAGATATGAAGAAAATATATTCGTGGCCGAATATGAAAACCGACATCGCTAGTTATGTTGGTACGTGTTTGACTTGTGCAAAAGTGAAAGTTGGGCATAACAAACCGTCTGGGTTACTGGTGCAATCTGAGATCCCTAAATGGAAATGGGAGAAGATCAATATGAACTTCTTATCGGGATTATCGAGGACTCCTAGTGGTTACGATATGATATGGGTTATCGTGGATAGTTTGACTAAATCTGCTCATTTCTTGCCGAGGAAGAAGACTGATAGCATGCAAAGGCTTACTAGCGTATACGTGAGGGAAATTGTTTGTAGACATGGTGTACCTTTGTATATTATTTTTAGACCACAACAACAGATTTACTTCAGGATTTTGGAAATCTCTACAACGAGCTATGGGGACCGAGTTGAGTTTGACTACCACTTTCCATCTCGAGACTGATGGGAAAAGTGAAAGGACGATCCAAACATTAGAGGACATGCTTCGAGTGTATGTGATTGATTTTGTTAGTAGTTGGGATCGACATTTGCCTTTAGTGAAATTCTCGTATAACAACAGATACCATGCTAGCATTAAGGTCGCACCATTTGAAGCCTTGTATCGACGGAAGTGTAGATCACCTGTTTGTTGGAGTGAAGTAGGGGAAAGTCAATTGAATGGACCTGGAATGATTCTTGAGACTACCGAGAAGATCGTTCAGATTAAGAATCCATTGTTAACCGTGAGAAGCCGTCAGAAGCGTTATGTTGATAACCGTAGGAAGTCATTGGAATTTGAAGTTGGGGATACGGTAATTGATGAGATGGCTTTTATACATGATCTCATCGTTCTTTTCGGGCTTTAAATGCATTAAAATGTCATAAAATACCATATATATATGCTTGTATTTGTTTACTTGTGTGTTTTTGGTATGTATATTGTGAAAAAGACAAAAGATCACAAGAAACAAGGAAAAAACAGACACGAGAAACGAAGCCGTACAAAGAATCGGGCCCTAGTTCATGAATTATCAAAGAAAACCCTTGAAGACTTGAAGATGTACAAGATTGATCCTCAAAATATGAAGAAATGACACTTAAAACCCTTGTATATTCATAATTACAATTTTGGTCCCTTAAGTTTGTCAAAATTACAAAATGGTCCTTCAACTTTGAAGAATTGGCAAGTTTAGTCCCTCAACAATTCTAAATTCTCAATTATGGTCCCTAATGAAGTCAAAGAACCAATGAAGACCTTTGAAGATCAAGAATGTCCAAGATCAGTCCTTCAAATATGGAAAAATGGCAAAAACAACCCTTGTAACCTATATTGCAAGGTTTTATGGCCAATGTGTGAAGTTTAGAACTTATTTAACAAAGGAAATTAAGTTTGGTTGACTGAAAACGTGTTTTACATACTTAACCAAAACACAAGGACTTATTGTGTCAATATCCAAAGTTCAAACTAGCACAAACACGCGCCACACACATTAACCCACCTTTTTCGGATCAAAAGTTACCACTGTTCATGTTCATCCACCCAGATTTACCATCCACTTAAACAAAGAGTAAATTGCAATTACCCTTACCCACGCTTGATTCACACATGCAGAAACCCATCCCACACACAAAACCCTCATTCCCACTACCCAAGTGACCCCACATTCAACCTCGTCCACCTATCACATCACAACTTACTCTCCAAGGAATCTGACGTGGCCAAATCAACAGCTTAGACTCTCAGCTTAACCCCAAAGCTAAAATGAACAGTTTTGATCAAAATGGACAGCTCACAAACATCAAATGCCATCAAGCACTCAAGGGCATATTTGAGATTTCACATCTAGGGTTTTCATGTATATTAGCATTCTAGAATCGTCTACTAGTCCTATATAAGGAGACCTCAACTTGTGAGAGTCCCTTGTTCCAGATTTTAGCTATTACTTTGTAATTCCTTTTTATTGAAATAAAATTGAGTTTTCTGAAAATTGTGATTTTCTCTCTTGTTATTTAAAAAAGTTTGGTGATTGAATAGCTGAACTCTGAGTTCCATATTCATGTTTTGTGGTTTTTGAGGCAAGGTTTTAAGTAATAAAGCTTATGTTTCAAAAAATCAAATTTTCATATTTTGTGTTCATCCTTTTGGTTTGTTGATCTTAGTAGGTACAAAGAAGTTGGTGCTTGTTTTGCTAGCACCTCAGCTCAAACATTCCAAGGCTTGGATGTAAGTCTTGGAGGTTTGCATCCCTTTCCCTTTTCATTTTTTTGATTTTCATTGAATTTTTGGTGATTATGCATGTTCTATTGTGAATCTATGTTTTAATGCTGGATTTGAGTTTCTGAGGTTGCATAAGAGTTGTTAGGGTGGATTAGATCTTGTTTGATAGGTTAAATCACAACAATCCTTTGGAAGATTGCAAAATCAGATTCCAAAGGGGTGTTTGGGTTAACTGATTCAAAGGGATTTAAGTCTTCCTTTGTTGTTGTTTTTGGTTCTATTGAGTTGATACATGTTTATCTGGTGCTAAGTGTTGGTTATCTACAAGTTTTGTGGCTATTAACACCTAGATTCAAAAATAGGCTATAAAATCTTAAATACTTGGTAATATTGGCTGAAATCTAGAGGACACCTAGATCTAATCATAGACTAGGGTTAACAAGTGTTAAATCTAAGTTAATACAACCAGGGAAGTAGGATTTAAGTGCTGAAATTGGATTTATGGTCATCTACATTAGAAAAAGCATTTGTGTTCTTGAAGTTCATAATCAGTAACCTGTATATGCTTTGATCTACTTGTAATCTTTGATTCAGTGATTGGAATAAGATTGTTTGTGCTTATTAACAGTTATTATAGCTTGTGTATGCTTTTGGTTCATTCTGGTTTGCGTATTCATGCTAAAACTGCTTAAGAGTGCATAACTGCTTATTTGCTAAGTCTGTGTCATAACTGGGCATTGTTGGCTTATTATGTGCTTATTGGCTTATTGGAAGTGTGATTATTTGCTTGATTGTGATTCCTTACAACTCACTGGTTGTAAGGGTGCCCTTGTTTTCCAACAAATCATAGTAAATCTCTCACAAATCATAATTCAAAAAGTCAAAGCAATGGGAACCAGTTCCTACTGAAAGTTCCCCCTGCTAGTGTAATTTGGTGTTCAGCTTATCAATAAGCTATTCCAGCTTATTCAAACGTGCAACAACTTTAATTTTGTAATAGGTGCTCCTTATTTGACCCATTTGTTCATACTGGAGCATTTGGAGGATTGACTTTAGGGTTTGACTAGAAAACCAACTCATTTGACTTTTTCATAAGTGCTTATTGGCTTATCCAGCTTATTTGGCTTTGCTTATTAAACTTTTCTTGATTAATTTGGCAAAATTAAGTTGTTTAGAGTCTTTTGCAAGTTGAATCAAGTCCTGAGGTGGTCTAGAACTCCAAGTCGACTATTTTGTCCTTTTGTGAAATTATTCTTGGCTTATTTCTGACTTATCGAGTGTGCTTTTTCAAAATTTAGTTTCACAGTCTTCTTAGGCATCTCAAAAGAAGGTTGTGTGTTTAAGCAGAGCTTATGGCATTAGCTTATTGCTTAATGTGCTTATTGGCCCAATAAGAATAAGTTGTTGACCTTTTAAGCTGTGATAAGCTCAAAATCAGCTTTTGGGCCTTTAGACTTTTGTGCTTAGAATTAAATTTTGAGTCAGATAGGGCTTTTTAATGTCATTTGGGCCTAGTTTGACTTTTTGGGCTCAAAAGCCCATTAAGGTTGACTGTTTTTGGTTTTAGCCCATTTGGGGGCCCATTAGGGGTAATTTGGTAATTTCACTTTCATTTTCTGATTATTTAGGTTAAAATAAACTAGTTTGCAAGTTTTTAGATTTTTTTATAATTTTTGGATTTTTAATATTATTTTAATATTAATTTATTATTAATTTCAAATTTCACATTTTTTCACTTTTTATATTTTTCTTAGCTTTAATACATTAAAATAGGATTTTTGCAACTCTTTGATTAATTTTATCATCATTAGATGAATTTTTTTAATTATTTTAAGTTTTGATAGTTTTTAAATCATTTTAAATAGTTTTTCTTAGTTTAAAAATTTATAAAAATAGTTTTTAATCTTTTTAGGTCGTTTTAAAGGTTTACCAATTGAAAAATCTTTATTTGGGCTTTTTGATAATTAATTTGATTTTTAGGGCTTTAATTAGCATTTAATGATTAATATTTAATTAATTAAAAGGTTTGAAAAAGTTTTGATCATTGGTAAACTCTTAGTTTATTTATTTTGATTTTTGGTAATTTTTGGTAATTTTTTTAATTAATTTTTATTTTTTGTCCTTTTTACGGTTTTACGTTTTGTCGTCGTAGTAATTAATTTCACTTCTTCGTCATTCTATTTTCTCATTCCCTTCTTTCAATTATTAATCTCAAATCTTGTTACATCTTAGTCACACACATATACCTCCGTGGGAAACGAACTTTCACCTTTGGGTCATTAACACTTGATTTTCCTAAGTCATTTGTTTAATACTTACCGCTTTTACGCCTTTTTCCTAAAAGGTCGTATTTTACCACAATCATTTTGGCGCCGCTGCCGGGGAGGTGTGTCGTGATTAATTTGTCTTGTTTTTTTTAATATTAACCAAAAATAGTATTTGTATTAGTAGAAATCTACTAATACGTATTATCGGTTTTTTCGTTTCTCTTGTGAAATTATTACTATATTGTATTAAGTATCACAATCAATTCAAAATATCTCCAAAAGTGTGAAAACACAACCTTAATTGGGATTTGATCTCCTAATTATTGTATTTGAATCTCAAACAAAAGAAAAAAAAAGGCAAAAATAGATAAATACTTTCGTGAAGCTCGATTTTGAAAAATACAAACTATAAGGTCGGTATAAGGCGGATATTACAAAATATACCCTAAGGAAAAAGGCTCTTAAGTGCTTCGCGCCGCCTCGTTTCCCCGCTTGCTTGTGAGTATTTTGAGATTGAAGGCTAATCGAGGGTTTTGCCGCCCAAAGTATTATTACGTATAATATATTTGCTTGGTTTTCTTTGTGATTAAACCCTCTTGAACAATTTGGTTTTCACCAAAGTTCTAAAGCCATTCGAAGGCGTTCTCTCCACGTGATCGTTTTCATTCCTTTGAGGCTTCTTTAATCAAGTGTTTGATTCGAGGAGAGATTTGGTAGATTTTTGTCTACGAAGATACACCAAAATCAAAAAAACAATAAAAAAAACAAAAAAATTGAAAATTCAAAAAACATCCAAAAAGAATCTTCTTTGCTCACCTGCCATTCTACGTGAAGTTTATGCAAACTCGTAGTCAAGCAAAACGAGCTCGTAAACATCATCTTAATCAAGGAAATCAAGATCCTTTGATTGAAGAACAAACTCCAATTGTTGAACCTATTGTAGAACAAGAAGTCGTCATGGCTAATCGTACTATGATGGAGTTGCTTCAAGCACCCACCGAGGGTTTTGGAGAGGCCATTGTGATTCCCGCTATCCTTGCGGAGAATTTGGAGATTAAGACGGGTTTAATGTCGATGTTGCAAGCAAATAAGTTTAGAGGTCATGAGAAAGACAACCCGCATTACCACATAAGGAATTTTAATCGTCTCACCGCGACTAGCAAGTTTAAGGATGTTCCACATGACGCCATTAAGATGATGTTGTTTCCATACTCATTAGATGGACCCGCAAAAATTTGGCTCGAGAAAGAACCGCCAAATTCGATTTTGACATGGAATGATCTCGTTTCTAAATTTGTGAACCAATTTTTCCACCATCTAAAACAACACATTTGAAAAACGAGATTTCATGGTTTACACAACGAAATAATGAAAGTTTTTCAATGGCATGGGAACGATTTAAGGAAATGTTACATGAATGTCCACACCATGATTTTTCGGAATTGCATCAAATAGATACTTTCTATAATGGGCTTAACGATCATGAACGAGATTATTTGAATGCCGCCGCGGGTGGTAATTTTTTGTGCAAAACGACCGATGAGGCTTTAAAGATTATCGAGAATAGATCTAAGGTTTACAACCCTCGTAACACACCGAGTGTTTCCAATATGGATTCGTCATCGTCGTCATCGTCTCGTAGCATTAATGCCTTACATGATGAAGCTAATGAGGAAAATCGGTTTTTCGATAGGTTTTCAAATCTTATGACTCATTGGAAAGCACAAGATGCTTTAGACTCCGCTTCGGTTAAAGCGGTTGATAAGAGTTGTTTGTCTTGTGGTGGAGCTCATGATCTTTCCGAGTGCATTACCGCCGGTGGTAACACTTCGAGTGCTTACGTAGCAACGGGAACTTACAACCAAAACGGCCAAGGTTCCCGCCCAAATCAAGCTCCACCAAACCAAAATGTTAATAACTATCGAAACAACAACCAACATGGTGGTTATCAAGGCAATTCACGTAACTACAACAAAGGGAATTATCAAAGTGGGAATGGACAAGTTGCTAATCAAAACCAAAACCGTGATTTTCAAAACACTACACAAGGTTTTCAAAATGCTCACACTAAAAATCTTCAAGGAGAATTTTTGGATTATGCTAAAGCAAATGATGCTAAATTTGATAACATGCAACGTGAGATGATTAGCTTATGATCCGAGTTGAAAAACGAGCTTAAAAACGAACTTGCTAATGAACTAAAAACTCATGCTAATAAAATGGAAGGAAATGTTCAACGTCTTCAACAAAATCAAAATAATATGGAACAAGGACAACATGAGATTAAGCAAGAATTGTTAAAAGCGGATTTAAGGCAATAAAAATTTGAAGACCGAATGGCAAAAATGTTTGAAGCAATCATGTGTAAACCCTCTTCCACGGGTGGTCTTCCTAGTGATACCATTGCAAACCCAAAGGGAGAAATGAAGGTCAATACTACACGAAGTGGTAAAACTTTCAAGAAACCGATCTCTCGTCCAAGTACATCTACGGAGAAGGAAATCGAGAAAGAACCCGAGGTGATGGTCGAAAAGGAGCATATCACAAGCCCACGAAGTACCGCTCAAACCACACCTACGGTTGAACCAATACCAATCATGGAACCCGAGTTTCCAAGGCCGTTGCCTAATGTCCAACCCACACCACCCTTACCTTACCCTTCAAGATGAAACAAAGAGAAATTGCAAGAACGTAACAAACAACAAATCGAGCTTTTTATAAAACTGTTTCAACAAGTTCATTTTGATGTAAGTTTAGCCGACGCGTTTTTATATATGTCTCATTTCGCTTCCACTTTTAAAAGTATGATGAGCGATAAGGAAAAGCTTTCAAAGCTTGCTAATTGTTCTTCGGTTTATCTTAACCGCATACCGGAAAAAGTTGGTGACCCCGGAAAGTTTCTCATTCCTTGTGACATACAAGATATGAATGAATGCCTCGCCTTGGCCGATCTTGGTGCGAGCATTAATTTGATGCCATTTTCCATTTGGAAATCGATTTCGCTTCCGGCTCTTACTCCTCCGAACATGTCTATCGAGATGGCCGATCATTCTACGATTTATGCATGTAGAGTAGCAGAGGATGTTTTCGTGAAAGTGGGGAAGTTATACTATCTCGTTGATTTTATAGTAGTTGACATCCCCGCGGATCCTCAGGTTCCTCTAATTTTAGGTCGTCCATTTTTAGACACCTCGAGATCGCTTATCGGGGTTCATGCAAGAACTTTCACTTTGAGATTCAACGAAAAGGAACTTGTTATAAATGCTACTCAAAACTCAAAACCTTCTCATGTTTATGCAATCGCTACCATCAATCACATTGAATTAGTTGATATGGTTTGCGATGAGTTTTCACAAGAAGTGTTAGGTTTTTTCTATAGCTCGTCAAGTGGCATACCCACTATTTTGGATCCGATTCTTGCTAATTCTACACCAAATCTCACTCCATTCCAAGGAGGCGATTTTACTTCCAATGAAATCGACCAATGAAGATGAGGTGATTATTATTGGTGACACTTCTATTCCACCATTTCTTCCGCCGATGGAAGTTATGAGTGTTGAGCAAAAGTCTTCATTCGAGGAACCACCTATCCTTGAATTGAAAGATCTTCCATCTCACCTTGAATACGCATTCTTGGAAGGTGATGACAAGTTGCCGGTTATTATTGCAAGAGGTCTTGCTAATGATGAAAAAACTGAGCTCTTGAAAGTTCTTAAAGCTCATAAAGGGGCAATTGCGTGGAAAATTTCCGACATTAAGGGTATTGACCCAAATTTTGTACTCACAAGATTTTAATGGCGGAGGACTACAAACCCGCAATTCAAAGTCAAAGAAGGGTAAACCCCAAAATTCACGATGTCATCAAAAAGGAAGTTTTAAAACTCCTTGACGCGGGAATGATTTATCCTATCTCCAATAGCCCATGGGTGAGCCCAATCCATTGTGTCCCTAAAATGGGAGGAATGACCGTTGTGTTGGGAATAAAATGTAGCCAGTCCACTTGAGCGCTGACAAGAGGAAAACAAGCGTTGATAAGAAGAGAACAAGCGCTGACAGATCAAGCGTTGACAGGAAGAAGTCAAGCGTTTATAGGTTGAAGACAAGCACTGATAGAAAGATATGGTTTACGCGTATTTTGTTTCTAGTTTGTTTCTAATAAAGATAGGATCAACATTGTATTTTCTATAATTATCTTTACCTAGAATAGTTGATACGTAGACTCTTGTACAAGGCTTCTTATGTCTATAAAAGAAGACATTTAGGTTAAGTTTTCATAATAAGTTTTCATACGTTAAACACTTTCATTGTAAGCAAGTTCGTTATTATCAATCAAGTGAAAGTTTGTTTTACATTCTTTGTGTGTTCTTGTTTAAGTGTTAATTCCGCATAACACTTAAATAACTTTATACGTAAACAAAGTTTCTCTACGTGTATACCTTGATCTAATCTCGTTTACACAAGCTAAATCGATCTAAGTTTGGGATCAACAAGTGGTATTAGAGCTTGTTGAGAAATTTTGATCTAAAAGAACACAAGAACCCTAAATCACCAAAACCCTAATTTTTCACAAAACACTAAAAACATCAAGTCCACTCCAGAAGTAACCTCCTCCTCCTCAAACCACAACATCAAGATTCCCATGCTAGATGCAGACAATTTTGAGCTATGGAAGTTCAACTTTGAGCAATATCTGCAAATCCATGACTACACTCTCTGGGAGATTATTGAATATGGAAACACATTCAATAAAGCTCAAAAGATTGCAGATGCCATTGCTACAAGATCAGTTGTTCAAGGATGTTCTGAAGCAGATAAGATAGAAAAACCTGAAGATGGTAGAGCTGTGTATGTTGATGGCATAACAAAGAAAAGGGTTGATATGAAAACCCTAAGCATTCTGAAACTTTCTTTGGGACAAGAAAATCAGCACAAATACAGAGGTTATGAGTCTGCAAAAGACCTTTGGGCAGCCCTTGAAGTTGCATATGGTGGTAATGCTGATACTATGGAAGAGAAAAGGAAGCAACTCTTACATGAGTATGCTGTTTTTAAGTATCAACCTAATGAGAAGCTAAATAGTGTGAGAAGCAGTCTTCTTGACATTACAAGCAAGCTGTCCTTCATGGGGACACAAGTTGGTGATGTTGACATTATTGCCACTTTTCTTAAAAGCGTTGGTGATGCGTGGAAGATTGAGGAAAGATCTATAATTGCCAACAACACTCACAAAAGTTCTACTTTTGATGATGTTTACAACAAAGTGAGGCTGCTGGAGAATGAAACTCTGTTGGATCATGGAAGTAAGTCTACCAATAGTAACATGGCTTTCTTCTCACATATTGAAGGCCAATTTGATCAGAAGGATTCATACATGCACCCAGTTACTGGATCAACTTGTGTCAACGCTGGATCATAACCTGTCAACGCCTCACATTCAGACGCTGACACGTACAAAATTGACTCACCAAGAGTTAAGCCTGCTGGTTTGGATCTGGATACTGTGTGTGCATACATTGCTTCATTGCCCAATGGTTCAGTGATTACATTTGAGTACCTTAAGCAAATAAGTGATGAGCACTTGGAGGAGATGGATATAAAGTGGAACATGGCTCTTGCAAGTATAAGAGCAAACAGGTAGAATAGAAGGTTCAAGAAGAAGATGACATTTAACACAAAGGACACTGTTGGATTTGATAAATCTAAGGTTAAGTGTTACAATTGTCATCGTATGGGGCACTTTATGAGAGAATGCAGATCTCAAAGAAGATCTGATGCTGGAAAACCCTCAAGCCAAATTGTTAAGGCTCAGGATCCTAAGGCCATGGTGGCAGTGCAAGAAATTGATGGTATTGGATGGGATTGGAGCTATTTGGCTAAGGATGAGGAAGAGGATAAAGCTTTAGTTGCTGAGATAGAAGAAGAAGAGCATGTTGAACATGCTCTCATGGCACACTCCTCATCTTCATCAGACAATGAGGTATACGATGATGCTTTTTGTAGTAAGGGTTGTCGTTTAAATACTAAAAGACTTAACAAAGAGGTTTTAAGATTGTTAGGAGATGTGATTACTAAGAGATGCAAGTTGTCTAACTATCAACTTGCTCTCACTCAAACTGAAAAGACAGTTTGTGAGTATAAGAAAATGGAGCTTGACCTAAAAGATAAAATAAATATCTTAAAACATGATTTAAATGCTAGTAATGATATTAGAAACATCATGGAAAGGGTCAATGCTGAATTACAGGCTAAGTTAGATGAGGCTATCAAGAATAAGGATAATGTAGACCTTAAAATTCAGAGATTTGATAAGGCCTCACAATCCCTAGGAGAATATGTTAGTAAATAGAGGGATTCTAGGGACATGACTGGGATTGGGATGAAAGAGTATTCTGTTGTTCCACCAGCAGCTGGGGACTTCTATGGTGTCCAAAGAAAGGACTTATCTTGGACTGGTTTACCAGAACTCCAAGAATAGGAATTTATTCCTTCACCAAGAGTCCTTACCCCAGTAGAGGAATATAGGAAAAAGTTGACTGATTTGAATGAATGGAAGAAAGCCAACCCTACCTTGTTTGTCAAGGGTGGCATGCTTTGTGATAGTCCAAATGAGTCGACCCCTATCAAAGTAACAAACCCAATCACTGGCAGGACTGTTGACCTTGGCTCAAACACTGTTAGAAAACCTAGCATTAAGTATGCAGAAATGTATAGGAATACTAGGTCACCAAAAAGCCAAGTTAGTGATAACGGAACAGGTTTCTTTTCTTCTAGACCTACAGTTGTGTCTAGAAAAGTCTGTTACACTTGTGGTAGCTTTTTACATTTAGCATATAAGTGTGTAAAC
The DNA here is from genome assembly GCA_025667525.1 of Glebionis coronaria. Taxonomy (NCBI): domain Eukaryota; kingdom Viridiplantae; phylum Streptophyta; class Magnoliopsida; order Asterales; family Asteraceae; genus Glebionis; species Glebionis coronaria. The sequence continues at coordinate 170,223,887 of CM046877.1, read as the reverse complement.
GCTTCCAAAGTCAACGCTGTCAAAAGGTCAAACACTGTCAGACCCAAAACTTTTGTGGAGCAAAGTCTCCAAGTTGTTAGACCAGCCCTATTCTTTACCAAAGGGTCTAACACTCATGGACAAAGACCTTTTCAGAAGACCAATACATGGTCTAATAGGCAATGGGTTCCTGTAGCAAACCCTAGGTTCAACGTTGATAAGGGTAATTTCAGCGTTGACAAGACCAAATCAAACGCTGACAGAAACGTTGCCAGACCTAAATATTTGCAACTACAGGGAAAGGGGTCTAAAGCTTCTTCTAGCTTGACATGGAGACCTAAGCAAGACTAAAACCCTAACTCTAATGGGATTTCTATGACCTGTAACAGATTTAATTATATTTCAAAGGTCATCACAAAACCAATTAGGGTTAACTGGGTGTTTCATCCAAAAAGGGATGAACAAGGGGTTGTTATGAGAACTAAGTCTGTTCTTGTTGAACAACCAAATGAATCCAAGTCTGCCCAGGATTAGGTTTCCAAAGAAAACTAATTTGTTTTCTTTATGTGCAGGGCATTCAAAAACAGGTGAATGATTTTGGATATTGGGATAGTGGATGCTCTAGCACATGACTGTGAAGGAAGATTACCTTACAAACTTCACTCCCATTAAGGATGGTGATAAAGATTACTTTGGAGGCGGATATGGAACTATCACAGGCAAAGGAACTCTTCTCACCAAAAACATGCGTTTTGAAAACATGTTTCTGGTAAAAGAACTTGATTATAATCTTTTTAGTGTATCACAAGTTTGTGATAACAAAAATAAGGTTCTTTTCACTTATACTGAATGCTTGGTGTTGAGCAAGGATTTTAAAATACCAGATGAGAAATTTATTGACTATAGAACACCTAGGCATAAGGACATTTATAATGTGAATCTTAATGGTATTAGGATGAATAATAATATGTCATGTTTTTATGCTAAAGCTTCAGTTGATGAGAGTAATCTATGGCACAGGAGACTAGGGCACATTAACTTTAAAAATATAAACAGACTTGTGAGACTTGGCTTGGTTGATGGTTTGCCTAAAAAGGCTTTCCACAATGACCACTCTTGTGTTGCATACCTTAAAGGCAAACAACACAAGGTCTCATTTAAGTCTAAACAGCTGCACTCTAGTTCTAAACCACTTCACTTGTTGCCTATGGACCTGTTTGGTCCAACTAATATAGAGAGTTTGAATGGTAAATCATACTGCTTTGTCATCACAGATGACTTTTCTAGGTTTACTTGGACTTTCTTTTTAGCCATGAAAAGTGACACTGCTGATACTTTAATCAACTTTATTACTCAGATTGTGAAGAAAACTGGTAATGAAGTTAAAATGCTTAGAAGTGATAATGGTGGTGAGTTTAGAAATAAATTATTGGATGATTTTTGTGCCAAGAAATGGATTACTAGGCAGTTTAGTATTGCCAGAACCCCACAGCAAAATGAGGTTGCTGAGAGAAAGAATAGAACCCTAATTGAAGCAGCTAGGACTATGTTGGCTGATGCTCACTTTCCCATAGCTTTTTGGGCTGAGGCTGTAAATACAGCTTGTTATGTTCAGAATAGATCATTGGTCAATAAGATACATAACAAAACACCTTATGAGTTACTTTGGGGAAGGAAACCTAATATTTGTCTTCTTAAACCTTTTGGCTGTCATGTAGTTATGTTAGATACTAGTGATGCCTTAGGGAAATTTAGTGCTAAAGGTGAAGAAGGCTACTTCATGGGTTATTTAGTGCAGAGCAAGGTATATAGGGTTTATCTTAAGAAGGAAAAACGTATACTTGAAAAAGTACATGTTAGGTTTTTAGAGAGTAAACCTAGTGATCCTGAAAGTGGGCCAAATTGGTTGTTTGACTTGGAACCTCTATCTAGGAATTTGAATTATATGCCTGTTACTAATCCAGACATTGTGAAGGTAACTTCAAATGTTGTGGAAGAACCAGTTGTTGATGTTTCAGGTACACAGGGTAATGAAGAGGTTGGATCACAAGCAGACAAGTCATCTCCCATACTTGAGTATGTCACTATTCCCATATGGACAAATGCTTTTGCTGCTGCTGCTGCTGGAAAGGAAAATGGTGGTCCCCAAGTATCACCAGTTACCAACATGCATGGTCCTTCAGGCGCTGACAAAGGCAAATCTGGCGCTGACAGGACAAATTCAGGCGTTGATGGCTCAAACGTTGACAACACTATTTCAGGCGTTGATGGCTCAAACGCTGACAACCTTGGTTCAGGCGTTGACAACTCTTTTGAGCATATTTTTTCTTCTAATTTTTAACATGGTGAACCTTCAAACAGAAATGGAGAGGTTCATTGATGAGACTGCTTTTATACATGGTCTCATCGTCCAAATCGGGCTTAAAATGCATCAAATATCATTAAAACTGCCAAATATATGCTCGTGTTTGTTGCTTGTGTATTTTAGGTACGGATATTGAGGAAATGACAAAAGATCACAAGAATCAATCAAAAACGAACACGGGAAACGAAGCCGCACAATGAACCGGGCCCAAATCTGGAATTTCCAAAAAATGACCTTGAAGAATTGAAGATTGTCAAGAATGGTCCCTCTACTATTGAAGACTTGGCAATTTATACCCTTGCAAATCTCATTTATTGCATTTGGGTCCCTAAATTATCAAGATATTACAAGTTCAGTCCTTGAAGAATGAAGAAATTACATGTGAATTCCTTGTATTAAGTTTGAAAACTTAATTGTGCCAAAAGTGACAAGTTTCCAAAGTTGTTATCAAAGGGATTTGGAGTTATGCTGTTTAAATACAAAGTGAAAGGATTATGAAACCTTGGGGACCTAAACTGTCAAACACCCAAACCACTCCCAGCCTATCAACATTCCACATCACCCACCACCACCAATCACAAACCTCCACCTCACTCCCCTCTCCACATCAGATTCCACCCACGCCCTTTTTTAAATAACAGATTTATTTAAATCTGTTTTTGGTGGTAAACACAAGGTTTTAAAAACATTAATCCCTTTTTCATATTAAACACACCCTTAATCCCAGATAAACCCTAATATTCCCCAGCCTTAATCACCCTTAATTCAAAGGGGTTTTCCCCAAACCCTCCAGAATACTAATTAATCACATCCTCACCCCATCCCACACCAAAACCGTGACCAAGACACACCCATGTGTCTTGTGGGACCCTCTCCTGCACCCGTCTTTGTCCCCAAACCCCAATACCAGACAATTTAAACGTCTGAGATGCACTACTTGGACCCCAAGGACATTTTAACAGCCAAGATGAAGTTTTGACAGCTGGCAGATCACCATCATTCACGTGAAGCCTCAAAGACCAGGAATCAAGACTTTTTGACCAAGGACATTTTAGGAAATCCATGTATTAGGGTTTAGGGTTCTACATTGTTCTATTAGCTAGTATAAATGAGATGTGTGTGTCTCATTTTAGACATGTTCCAGATTTTTACTCAAAAAAAATTGTAATCCCTTTTTTAATCAATATAAAGTTGGTGTTTGTTTAAAAGTAATTCCTTTTATGATTTTTTAAAAAGTTGGTATATGTTTGAGTATTGATCTGAGTTCCAATTATATTGTGCAAAACATATTTTGTGTTTTAAATTTTCAGAAAAAAGGGTTTCTGAAATTGGGAAATTTGTGGTGAAAATCTTGTTGCAAGGTTTGGTTTTTCAGGATTTAAAGTTAATTTGTTAAGTGTTTTTGAAAGGAAAAAGTATTTGAGGCATTTTGTGAAAAGGTTAAAAAGGTTCCAAAAATCAGAAAATATCATATTTTGTGTTTGTTCATTGATTTTGGCAGGAATTCATTGCTTGCTTGTTGTCCAAGGGTCTGCACAGGTCCGGACCTGTTTGGAGATGGCTAGCAGCCATTGTTGGGCCTGGATGTAGGTCCAACAAGGTAACCACCTTGTCCCTTAGTTTTTAGTTTCCAAGTATAAGATTTGTGAGATTATTGTGATTTGTGTGAAAGTTGTTTGATTGCTTGTTTAATGGTTTGATTCTACTGTTTAGAGGATATTATGCATGTTAGAGGCATTTAAAATCAGTTTTGATAGGTTTGAAATAGATTTGACTTGTTAAAAATTGATTTTCAGTCATAAAGGGGTGTTTGGATTAGGGCTTAACATGGTTTAAATGATTTGAATCTTGTGTTAAAACCTGTTTTACATACTCACTTGGTTGTTATTAGGTGAATACAAGTGGTAGATTTCAGTTGGGTAGGGTTTAAGTCAAGTTGCATGCTTAAAAAATGGAAAATAGCACAAAAAATCAGTAAGTGCCTTTTACTACTTGTTTTGTGAAATTTATGCCTACCAATTGTGAAATCTGCTAGATACTAGGTTTAAGCAGGGTGTGCTATTGCTTATTTGTCACTTGGTGGGATTATTTGCAAGATATTGGCCTTGGAATTTCATTTTTGTGCTAGTAATTTAGGTGTCACTGTTCATCAGAAACATGAGGGCTTAATCAGAAACTTGGTGTGCCATTTGTGTTTGATTTTGTTAAGACTTGTGTGTTTTTTTTGTGTTGATTATTGATTCCTTATACTCAACTGAGTATAAGGGTGCCTTATTGTCCAAATAAGCACTCACAATAAGCTTTCCTAAGCTTATTGATTTTCTGAACAAAAAAATACACTACCAGTGGGAACTCCTTTCCCACTGATAACACCTTTGTTAGCACTGCTAAGCAACAAGACAAAACCAGATTAATGTCACTATCAGATTTAAAGAATTTTTGTCTTTTGTGGGCTAAATTGTGAATTAGGGTCTGAAACTTGTGCCATTATTTTTCTAATTTTATTTTTGATTTTTCTGATTAATTAGATTTTTATTTACTGTTCATTTTATATTTTTTAGATTAAATAGCATTTTTAATTAACTTTTCAGTTTCTGTTTTTGTCTTTTAGTGACAAAAATACTTCTTTTTCAGTTTAAACATTTTTCCTAGACTTAGAATAATATTTTAGAGTTTTAGTATAAAAAGTTCTCACTGTTCATCTTTTTATTATTTTTTATAATTAATTTAAGTTAATTAGGGTTTAATATTTAACTGTTTTTGTCTTTTAGTGAAAAATTTAATATTTTTCAAACTTTTTCAATTTTCTACTGTTCATTAGAGTAAAATAGGATTTTTAAAATTGGTAGATTAATTTTTTCATTATTTTATTAATTTTTAAAATTATTTTGGTTTAAAAATAGTTTTTAGTGATTTAAAAATAGAAAAATAGTTTTTAAAAATTAGAAAAATACTTTTTAGTCTTTAGATAATATAAGTAAGTTATTTGTTCAATAAAATAATATTTTGGACATTTTGATTAATTATATTTAATTTTAGGGCTTTAATTAACATTTAAAATTGAATATTTAATTAATAAAAGGTTTTAAAATATTTTTATTGGATTTTTATTCTTATTTATATTGTTTAAGACTTAGTTTTAGCTTTTAATTAATTTTTTAGGTTTTAAAATTTTTAATTTTGGTAGTTTTTACGGTTTTACGTGATCGACCTTTTCGTCTTAGTTTAATCCGTCGTCGTAACCGTCATTTCTTTCTTATTTCTATTTTCTTTTCTTCTCATAACAATAAAATCATCATCAATCAATGCATTACACAACACACGTGCCTCCTCGAGAAAGAACTCACTCTTACTTAGGGTCATTCACACACGGTTTTCCTAAATCGTCGTGCCCACTTGCCCTATGTTTTAGTTGCTTGTTTTTCCTAAAGCAAGTATCTAATTTTACAACTATCATTTTGGCGCCGCTGCCGGGGAGGCGTGTTGTGTTTTGATTTGGCATTGTTTTTTTTATACTAACAATAATTAGTATTTGTATTAGTAGCACTCTACTAATACGTATTATCGTTTTTCGGTTTTTGTGTGAATAATATTACTATATTGTATACGTAGAATAATAAATTCACAAGTACTCCAAATACGTGAGAAATCACAACCTTGACTTAGGAGGTCATTACCCAATCATTGTATTCGAATCTCAAACCAAAGAAAAAGGCAAAAATAGATAAATACTTTCGAGAAGCTCGATTTTGAAAAATACAAACTATAAGGTGGGTATAAGGCGGTTGTATTTCACGACCTAAAGGAAAAAGGCTCTTAAGTGCTTCGCGCCGCCTCGTTTCCTCCGCTTGCTTGTGCGTATTTGATTTTGAGAGATAATCGAGGGTTTTGCCGCCCAAAGTATTATTACATATCATATATATTTTCTTGGTTTAATTTGATTAAACCCTTTTGAACGATTTGGTGTTCCATCATCGTTCTAAAGTCATCGAAGGCGTTCACTTCACGTGATTGTTTTCATTCCTTGAGGCTTCTTTAATCGAGAGATTGATTAAGGAGGAGATTTGTAGATTTTTGTCTACTTAATACATTCACCAATTTCCAAAAAGTTAATACCATCAAAAACCACAAAAAAAATTGAAAAATTAAAAACACCAAAAAGAATCTTCTTTGCTCGTCTCCACGTTGTACATGACGTTTATGCTAACTCGTAATCAAGCAAAACGTGCACGTAGACGAAAGAACAAAACTCCCACTCCAACTCATTCTAGTGAGGAGTCTCCTATTGACGAACCCATTGTACGAGAAGCACCAACCATGGCGAATCGAACTATGATGGAGTTACTTCAAGCACCCACCGAGGGTTATGGAGAAGCGATTGTGATTCCCGCTATCCTTGCGGAGAATTTTGAGGTGAAAACGGGTTTGTTGTCGATGATCCAAAACAACAAATTCCGTGGTGATGAGAAGGACAATCCCCACAACCACATCCGCCAATTTAATCGTCTTACCGCCACTTGCAAATTTAAGGATGTCTCGAATGACTCGATTAAGATGATGCTTTTTCCGTATTCCTTAGCGGGGCCCGCTAAAATTTGGTTAGAGAAAGAGCCACCCAACTCTATATTGATGTGGAAGGATCTCGTGTCTAAATTTGTGAACCAATTTTTCCCGCCCTCTAAGACTACGCATTTGAAAAATGAGATTTCTAAATTTTCACAAGAATCAAATGAATGTTTTTCAACGGCTTGGAATACGTTTAAGGAGATGTTACATGAATGTCCTCATCACGGTTTTTCCGATTTGCACCAAATAGACACGTTTTGCAATGGACTTAATGATCATGAAAGAGATTATTTAAATGCCGCCGCGGGTGGTAATTTTTTGTGTGAAATGGTCGAGGAAGCTTTTGTCATAATTGAGAATAGGTCGAAGGTTTATAGCCCTCGTAACACACCTAGTGTTGCCAAAATGGGCTCGTCATCGTCTCGTAGCATTAATGCTTTACATGATGAAGCAAATGAAGAAAATCGGTTTTTTGATAGATTTGCTAACCTTATGTCCCATTGGAAAGCTCAAGAAGCTTCAAATTCCGCTTTGGTTAAAGCGGTTTCTAAGAGTTGTTTGTCGTGTGGTGGAGCTCATGATCTTTCCGAGTACATTACCGCGGATGGTAACACTTGGAATGCTTATGTAGCCACGGGAACTTATAACCAAAACGGTCAAGGTTCCCGCCAAAATCAAGCTTCACCAAATCAAAATGCTAATAACTATCGAAACAACAACCAAGGTGGTAATTATCAAGGAAATCAAAGGAATTACAACAAGGGTAATTATCAAAGTGGAAATGGGCAAATTTCAAATCAAAACCAAAACCGTGATTTTCAAACTACGACTCAAGGTTTTCAAAATGATCACACCAAAAATCTTCAAGGAGAGTTTTTGAATTATGCTAAGGCTAATGATGCTAAGTTTGATAATATGCAACGTGAAATGGTTAGCTTAAGATCCGAGTTGAACAAGGAGCTTAAAAACGAACTTGCTAATGAACTTAAAACTCATGCTAATAAAATGGAAGGAAATGTTCAACGACTCCAACAAAATCAACAAAAAATGGAGCAAGGTCAACAGGAGATTAAGAAAGAGTTGTTAAAAGCAGATGCTAGACAATCTAAGTTTGAAGACCGAATGGGAAAAATGTTGGAAGCTATCATGTGTAAGCCCTCTTCTTCGGGTGGTCTTCCTAGTGATACCATCGTGAACCCGAAAGGAGAATTGAAGGTTATTACTACTCGTAGTGGTAAAACTTTCAAAGAACCCATTTCTCGTCCAAGTACTTCTATGGAGAAGGAAAAAGAGAAAGAACCCGAGGTGGTGGTCGAAAAGGAGCAAATTCCAAGCCCACGAAATACCGCTCAAACCACACCTACGGTTGAACCTATACCAATCATGGAACCCGAGATTCCAAGGCTGATGCCTATGCCTATGCCCCAACCCACACCACCCTTACCCTACCCTTCAAGACGAGACAAGGAAAAGGCACAAGAACGAAATAATTATCAATTTGAACTCTTTATGAAAATGTTTCGTGACTTGCATTTTAATATAAGTTTTGCCGACGCCTTAGTCATGATGCCTCGATTTGCCGCGAACTTCAAAAGTATGTTGAATAACAAAGAAAAACTGCAAAAATCGTCTAGTTTTTCATCGGTTTTTCTAAGCCGCATACCTCAAAAAGTCGGTGATCCCGGCAAGTTTTTAATCCCATGTGCTATACAAGACATGGAAGAATGCTACGCCTTGGCCGATCTTGGTGCTAGTATTAATTTGATGCCTCTTGAGATTTTTAAATCGCTCAATCTTCCAAATCTCACTACTTCAAGAATGTCAATCGAGATGGCCGATCATTCTACGATTCTAGCTTGTAGAGTAGCTGAGGACGTCTTCGTGAAAGTTGGAAATTTCTACTATCCTGTAGACTTTATTGTTGTTGATATTCCTATCGATCCTAAAGTTCCTCTAATTTTAGGTCGATCATTTTTGGATACCTCGAGAGCACTTATCGATGTGCATGCAAGGAAAATCACTCTTCGTTTCAATGAGGAAGAACTCGTCATTAATGCAACCTAAATCTCCACACTTTCTCATGTGTATTCTATCACATCTTTGTACAATGTCAATCCCATAAAAAACATTTGCAAAAAGATTTCAAATAGAGTTTTAGGAGTTGTTGAGAAAAATGAAGTTCCGTCCCCTCCGCCAGTGGAGGTTAAGAGTGTTAAGCCTATGATTCCAATTGTGAATGATTCTTCGGATGATGAATGTGTTGATCCCGATGGGGAAGTTTTCTTTGTTGACAAACGTTTTGAGAACTTGCCACCACCTTTGCCAAAACGGTTTTCAAATGTGAAAATTTTTAGTGTGACTAACATTGCTTTAGAAACACCAAATATTTTTGACATAATTAAATCGGGTTTTCATAAGGAGAGTTTAAAATATGAAAAAGGAAAAGATTTTAAATTGAATTTAAAAGATTTTTCTACAATTCTAACTCCGTCATCACCACATGTATTGAGTGCTACAAGCTCGTCTTCTCCTTTTGACGATACTTTGTGTGGACTTAGTGTGGGGGAATCCCCTTATGTTCCCTTCCCTTTCTCCACCGAGGATGAGATATTTGATCCCGGAATTGCTTATATAGGGAAATCTCGGTCTTCCACCGATGCAATAAATGGAAAATCTTTTCATTTGATTGGTGCGAGTCTACCTCGAGTAGCTCATGTTTTTAGTGACTTACCCATTGTCCCACCCTTCTATTTCTTCTCTCCTATTTTCTTGAAACTCTTTGAGTTTTTGTTGGCACATGATGAAGTGGCGATAATTTGTTTTTCCAATGAAAACGAGAACGCCATCTTCGATCCCGGTATTTTGCACCATCAAAGGACTTAGTCCTTAATACCGGTTGTTTTTGGGCCTTGTTTATCATGTAAGCCCCACCAAAAATTGACCATACCATGATAATCCCTAAATGATCAAATTTATGGGGATTCGAGTCGAGCTTTTGACTCGGTTATCAAAAACAAGGTGCCTTGTGGGGGAGACCCACGCTTATCCATGTACATATTATTGCTTTCTAATTAGTTAATGTGAGGGGATTTGTGCCCTTCCAACCTTTGTTCCGTGGTTGTTTGTGCATTGTGGTTTTTAGATCATGATCTTCACTATTGGAGCCTCTCGTGTTCGTTTTATGGGAGCACTCGACCGTTTGCTTTGAAGACATTTCTCAATATCCAAATGATATATCCTTTGATGTTCTAACCTTAGGTTTTTAGCACACTTCATAAACGGCTATTAATTTATTGGTTACACCCTTTCCATGCTAGATTAGGCATTCGACTACGTCTCTAGTATGGGGGTGTTTGCACCCCTAGACTCGAAACATTGAGGACAATGTCTAACTTTAGTATGGGGGGTGAATAGATACTTGCCTTGCCAAACCTTCACGCTTTCCAAAGTTTATCTTTTTGTTTATCGTTTTGTTGCAAAATAAGGCTAAAAATGGCCAAATTTAAAAATTTTCTCATGTTTTATAAGTGTTTGAAGACACGAATGTAGGTTTTCCGATGGCGAGAATAAGAGTAATTTTTGACTCGACCGTGTGTGTTGAGCACTTAGCTTTAATTCCTTAACTACACACTAGGCTAAGTCTCTTAAATGAGGGCGAGAAATGATAGAGTTAATTATAAGTTACTATGCTAAACGTAGAGTACTCGTATTCTTTCAAAAACTCATGTGTTCTCGTTGTTTGCTTATTCTCCCTTCGCTTGTAAATATTTTTTGCTTAATAAATATTGACTTAGCGGTTTAGTTAGGATTGTTGGGTTTCTAGTCTTTTCTAGTAGCTTCCGTGTGATTAAATTGGGAAGACATTAAGGTATCGCCAGCGTCACGGTTTTGAAGTATTGGCACCCGAATAATCGAAAGCTTCACCTAATAATAAGATTTCAAGTGCTCACCTAAATCAAGCAAACAATTTGAAGCTCACAAGGCCTAAAAATCTATGCAAAATTGAAAGTGAATCAAGCCTTAATCTTCGAAGCTTTAAAGATCCAAAATTCGCTTTAGCGTGATGATATACGTCTTTGGCTAATAAAACCACTGATGAGGCGGATAATAAAAGGCAAGGCAAGACCGAAGTCATAATAAAAGCTTCATGGCGAAGTTGAATAAAAGATGGAGGTAAACCAAAGATAATAAGGCCCTTCCGTTAGGGGGCGTATAAAAGTCTTGGTAATAAGTCTCATGTTCAAAACCGTTATAAAACCGTGTTTATCGATTCTTCTTGTCGAATTAATTTTTTAACATCGTTGTCTATTAGGAGGGGTTATTGATTTGATGGTCTTAGTTACACCGTTAGGACTCTATTTTTAGACCTAAATCTCTATTATCGCATAAGTCAAACAATGTATCCTCGTGAAACATTCAAGACAAAATAAAATATAAGAGATACAACTTAGGAATAATGGGAGGATAAGTACGTGATTAGGGCATATGAGTAGTGTTAGCATTACTAACTTATAATGACAATGATCTCGTTGCACGCTTGGCATGGAATTGGAGTGAAAATCGAGGACGATGAACTTATTTCTATGTGTCCTTATACTATGAACCTAAACGTCCCATTTTGCGATGAAAATCATACATTATGTCTAAAACGCAAGTAGTAGTAATAGTAGTAGTGTAGCTAGTTTATCATTCAATAAAGTGAATAAAAATGAATTTTGGAGGCGCTACGATACTTTATTCTAGCATTGTGTGAGGGCACGGCAATGGTTTAGTATGGGGGAGTGATGAGACTGCTTTTATACATGGTCTCATAGTCCAAATCGGGCTTAAAATGCATCAAATATCATTAAAACTACGAAATATATGCTCGTGTTTGTTGCTTGTGTATTTTAGGTACGGATATTGAGGAAATGACAAAAGATCACAAGAATCAATCAAAAACGAACACGGGAAACGAAGCCACACAATGAACCGGACCCAAATCTGGAATTTCCAAAAATGACCTTGAAGAATTAAAGATTGTCAAGAATGGTCCCTCTACTATTGAAGACTTGGCAATTTATACCCTTGCAAATCTCATTTATTGCATTTGGGTCCCTAAATTATCAAGATATTACAAGTTCAGTCCTTGAAGAATGAAGAAATTACATGTGAAGTCCTTGTATTAAGTTTGAAAACTTAATTGTGCCAAAAGTGACAAGTTTCCAAAGTTGTTATCAAAGGGATTTGGAGTTATGCTGTTTAAATACAAAGTGAAGAGATTATGAAACCTTGGGGACCTAAACTGTCAAACACCCAAACCACTCCCAGCCTATCAACATTCCACATCACCCACCACCACCAATCACAAACCTCCACCTCACTCCCCTCTCCACATCAGATTCCACCCACTCCCTTTTTTAAATAACAGATTTATTTAAATCTGTTTTTGGTGGTAAACACAAGGTTTTAAAAACATTAATCCCTTTTTCAGATTAAACACACCCTTAATCCCAGATAAACCCTAATATTCCCCAGCCTTAATCACCCTTAATTCAAAGGGGTTTTTCCCCAAACCCTCCAGAATACTAATTAATCACATCCTCACCCCATCCCACACCAAAACCGTGACCAAGACACACCCATGTGTCTTGTGGGACCCTCCCCTGCACCCGTCTTTGTCCCCAAACCCCAATACCAGACAATTTAAACGTCGGAGATACACTACTTGGACCCCAAGGACATTTTAACAGCCAAGATGAAGTTTTAACAGCTGGCACATCACCATCATTCACGTGAAGCCTCAAAGACCAGGAATCAAGACTTTTTGACCAAGGACATTTTAGGAAATCCATGTATTAGGGTTTAGGGTTCTACATTGTTCTATTAGCTAGTATAAATGAGACGTATGTGTCTCATTTTAGACTTGTTCCAGATTTTTACTCAAAAAAAATTGTAATCCCTTTTTTAATCAATATAAAGTTGGTGTTTGTTTAAAAGTATTTCCTTTTATGATTTTTTAAAAAGTTGGTATATGTTTGAGTATTGATCTGAGTTCCAATTATATTGTGCAAAACATATTTTGTGTTTTAAATTTTCAGAAAAAAGGGTTTCTGAAATTGGGAAATTTGTGGTGAAAATCTTGTTGCAAGGTTTGGTTTTCCAGGATTTAAAGTTAATTTGTTAAGTGTTTTTGAAAGGAAAAAGTATTTGAGGCATTTTGTGAAAAGGTTAAAAAGATTCCAAAAATCAGAAAATATCATATTTTGTGTTTGTTCATTGATTTTGGCAGGAATTCATTGCTTGCTTGTTGTCTAAGGGTCTGCACAGGTCCGGACCTGTTTGGAGATGGCTAGCAGCCATTGTTGGGCCTGGATGTAGGTCCAACAAGGTAACCACATTGTCCCTTAGTTTTTAGTTTCCAAGTATAAGATTTGTGAGATTATTGTGATTTGTGTGAAAGTTGTTTGATTGCTTGTTTAATGGTTTGGATCTACTGTTTAGAGGATATTATGCATGTTAGAGGCATTTGAAATCAGTTTTGATAGGTTTGAAATAGATTTGACTTGTTAAAAAGTGATTTTCAGTCATAAAGGGGTGTTTGGATTAGGGCTTAACATGGTTTAAATGATTTTAATCTAGTGTTAAAACATGTTTTACATACTCACTTGGTTGTTATTAGGTGAATACAAGTGGTAGATTTCAGTTGGGTAGGGTTTAAGTCAAGTTGCATGCTTAAAAAATGGAAAATAGCACAAAAAATCAGTAAGTGCCTTTTACTACTTGTTTTGTGAAATTTATGCCTACCAATTGTGAAATCTGCTAGATACTAGGTTTAAACAGGGTGTGCTATTGCTTATTTGTCACTTGGTGGGATTATTTGCAAGATATTGGCCTTGGAATTTCATTTTTGTGCTAGTAATTTAGGTGTCACTGTTCATCAGAAACATGAGGGCTTAATCAGAAACTTGGTGTGCCATTTGTGTTTGATTTTGTTAAGACTTGTGTGTTTTTTTGTGTTGATTATTGACTCCTTATACTCAACTGAGTATAAGGGTGCCTTATTGTCCAAATAAGCACTCACAATAAGCTTTCCTAAGCTTATAGATTTTCTAAACAAAAAAATACACTACCAGTGGGAACTCCTTTCCCACTGATAGCACCTTTGTTAGCACTGCTAAGCAACAAGACAAAACCAGATTAATGTCACTATCAGATTTAAAGAATTTTTGTCTTTTGTGGGCTAAATTGTGAATTAGGGTCTGAAACTTGTGCCATTATTTTTCTAATTTTATTTTTGATTTTTCTGATTAATTATATTTTTATTTACTGTTCATTTTATATTTTTTAGATTAAATAGCATTTTTAATTAACTTTTAAGTTTCTGTTTTTGTCTTTTAGTGACAAAAATACTTCTTTTTCAGTTTAAACATTTTTCCTAGACTTAGAATAATATTTTAAGAGTTTTAGTATAAAAAGTTCTCACTGTTCATCTTTTTATTATTTTTTATAATTAGTTTAAGTTAATTAGGGTTTAAAATTAACTATTTTTGTCTTTTAGTGAAAAATTTAATATTTTTCAAACTTTTTCAATTTTCCACTGTTCATTAGAGTAAAATAGGATTTTTAAAATTGGTAGATTAATTTTTGCATTATTTTATTAATTTTTATAATTATTTTGGTTTAAAAATAGTTTTTAGTGATTTAAAAATAGAAAAATAGTTTTTAAAAATTAGGAAAAATACTTTTTTGTCTTTAGATAATATAACTAAGTTATCTTTTCAATGAAATAATATTTCGGATATTTTGATTAATTATATTTAATTTTAGGGCTTTAATTAGCATTTAAAATTGAATATTTAATTAATAAAAGGTTTTAAAATATTTTTATTGGATTTTTATTCTTATTTATATTGTCTAAGACTTAGTTTTAGCTTTTGATTAATTTTTTAGGTTTTAAAATTTTTAATTTTGGTAGTTTTTACGGTTTTACGTGATCGACCTTTTTCGTCTTAGTTTAATCCGTCGTCGTAACCGTCATTTCTTTCTTATTTCTATTTTCTTTTCTTCTCATAACAATAAAATCATCATCAATCAATTCATTACACAACACATGTGCCTCCTCGAGAACGAACTCACTCTTACTTAGGGTCATTCACACACGGTTTTCCTAAATCGTCGTGCCCACTTGCCCTATATTTTAGTTGCTTGTTTTTCCTAAAGCAAGTATCTAATTTTACAACTATCATTCATACAGATATTGATGGAAGAGAGTCTGAAGAAGATATTGGCAACTTGGAGGATGAGATTGAAGACAACAGACTTTTTGAGGGAGGAGTTCTCACTTCTACAATGAAGAATCACCCCTCTTCTCAAATTATTGGGGATGTCATGTCTCCTGTTCAGACTAGAAGATCTCATCAGAGTCTTGGAGGGTTTATTGCCAATATACACAAGGAGGTTGATACCCCTCTTGTTCAAGCATGTTTGTTTGCCTATTTTCTGTCACAACAGGAACCCAAGAAGATTTTTGATGCTCTCAAAGAACCAAGTTGGGTGGAAGCAATGCAGGATGAGCTTCACCAATTTGCTATTCAGGATGTTTGGGAGCTGGTTGATTGACCCAGATATGTCAGACCTATTGGGACAAGATGGGTTCTTAGAAACAAGAAAGATGAAAGAGGCATTGTGGCCAGAAACAAGGCACGTTTAGTGGCTCAAGGATATACACAAGAGGAAGTGATAGACTATGAGGAGTTCTTTCCACCAGTTGCAAGGATTGAGTCTATACGGATATTTCTAGCCTATGATTCCTGCATAGGCTTCATTGTCTATCAAATGGATGTGAAGAGTGCTTTTCTGTATGGCACAATTGTTGAGGAGGTGTATGTCATGCAGCCTCCTGGTTTTGAAGATCCAGAACTTCCAGACAAGGTGTATAGAGTCAAGAAAGCTATGTATGGAATTCATCAAGCCCCAAGAGCATGGTATGGCACAATGTCCACTTATTTGGTGGAAAATGGATTCAAAAGGGGCACCATATACCAGACATTATTTACAAAGAAGACTGGTATGGATGTCTTGCTTGTTCAGGTTTATGTGGATGATATCATCTTTGGCTCCACCAATCCAAAGATGAGTAAAGACTTTTCCAAGCTATTGGGGAGATGAACTTCTTTCTAGGGTTACAAGTTCAGCAAAAAGAAGATGGTATCTTCATCTCTCAGGATAAATATGTGGCAGAAATCTTGAAGAAGTTTGGCTTTTCTCCACATGAAAAGAGGGCTACTACTCCTATGGATAGAGAACACCCTTGGGGAAAGTTGGAGATGGAAAAGATGTGGATGTCAGGTACTATAGATCAATGATTGGTTCATTGATGTATCTCACAGCCTCAAGACCTGACATTATGTTTGTTGTGTGTGCATGTGCACGCCATCAAGTGACTCCCAAAGAGTGTCACATTTATGCTGTCAAGAGAAACTTTAGGTACCTTAGATGTTATCCAGATCTGGTATTATGGTATCCAAAAGATTAACCATTGGAGCTTATTGCATATTCAGACAGTGACTATGGTGGTGATAAGTTTGATAGAAAATCCACAACTGGTGGATGTCAGTTTCTTGGGAGTAGGTTGACATCTTGGCAATGCAAGAAACAAACAGCGGTGGCCAATTCTACAACTGAAGTAGAGTATGTAGCTACAGCTTCTTGTTGTAGACAAGTCTTTTGGATTCAGAACCAGCTGTTGGATTATGGGTATAATTTCATGCATAGCAAGATTTTTGTAGACAATAACAGTACTTTATGCATTATTAAAAATCCTGTACATCATTCTAAAACAAAACACATAGAAATTAGACATAATTTTATAAGGGATTGTTTTGAAAAGGGTTTAATACAACCAGATAGGGTTGACATAGAAGAAAATGTGTCTGATTTATTAACTAAACCTTTTGATGCTGGAAGGTTTCAATACTTGGTAACAAGTATTGGAATGATCAGTCTCACTTAAATATGTGTTTTGGGGTCTTTTTGTAAAAGTATGTACAGGATAATGCATTGTTATTGGTCTTTTTGAGAAGTTAGATTTTCCACTATATTTGTCTAACGCTGACAAAGGTTACTTTAACGCTGACAAGTATTATCGTAACGTTGTCAGCAACAATGTTAGTTTTGTGGTTTTTGATCTAAGTGTGCAGGTGGTGTTAGCATTGTACCATTGGATACAGAGTTGCTTATGGATCCTTGGAGAAGCATTTGGAGCATGTTTCAACTTATGGATGATGGTTGGAATATTTATATTCCTATCTTGACATAAATTTGTATATTCATGCATATTATTGAGCAACATATGTACCACAATTTAAGGGGAGGGTTTTAGGAACCTTTAGGATTTTTGGGTATTCTTATAATACTCTTATCATAATTCTAGATTGTGTCCACAGGTGAGTATGAGTTAGTTTACTAAATCATGAGGCACTGTAGCATGCAAAGTTGATATACTATGCATGCTGCCAACACATTTTTGGCTTAGAATTGGATCTGGTCTGTTGGCAGACTTGGGAATGATTTATAATGGGTTTTTACCTGGGAGTTACAAGGAATTTTATGAGATAACTTAATTGTTAAGAATTTTGGTTAGCAAGGGACACTAGAGGACTGTTATGTCTATCTTGCATAAGAAAGTGTGCATAACTGGACAGTGCTTCCCGCCCTATAATAATTATCAATTTATAGGTTATCTTCACTAGGATAAATTACTTTGTTAAGGTCCTTTTTCATTTTTATTACTTTTATTTTTGGACGTTGACAAGTATTTTTCCAAGCGTTGTTATGACCAATTTAGACGCTGACATGGCTTTGGCAAACGTTGACAAGAATATAGCCGTTGGGCGTTGATGGGTTATTTTTTACCGTTGACAATCATTGGGACCTACCCAGTTGTTATTTTTGACGAATTTTGGGGCCGTAATTTTGGGAGCAGATAACTTTTAATTAATGCACAAGGATAACTTATTTTCTTTTCAATATTTTCATCATTATATTTTGAAAATAGTTGCCTAATTTTTTACCAATCAAGTGTGCCTATCTCTCCTATATATTTGGCTCCTATTTTTAAACAGGGTATCTTATATTCTTGTCTTACAATTTTCTCCTATAATTCATCTTTCTAAATAATTCACAAACAGCTTTCTTCAACAATGGAACCAAAGTTTAAACCAAGTGACATGTTATTGGGATTCAGGAGTCAACACAACATGATTGCTTATTTGGACGCTGATGATACTCTGTTTCCACAATACACCCAGAATGGTGGCGTATTTGAATGCATCCCCTCTTAGGTATGCTCTTTCTCATACTCCTCTCATCTTTGTCACACATATTAAGCAGTTTTGGAACACTGTCAGTTCCTCAACAATTAATAATGTGACTACATTATCAGCTATTGTTCATGGGTGTACATGGGTGGTTACTGAAGCCTTGGTTCGCCAGGCTTTGCATCTTGATGATGCAGATGGTATAACCACCCTTCCCTTTAATGAAATAGAACAAAGACTTCGGGCTTTGGGGTATCCTTTCCCTGATGAGGGCACTTTAAACAAATATCATAAACAAGAGTTTCCCCCAGCCTGGAAGTACCTCATACATGTCATCCTACAATGTTTGAGTCCCAAATGTACTACACACAATGAAATTAATAGATCAATTGCTAGTGCAATTGTGTGCATTGCAAATGGGCAAAAGTTTAATTATTCAAAACTGATTTTTGATGGCATGTGTAAAACAAAGGGAATAAGATGACTTTGGCTTATCCCAGATTTTTTCAAATGGTTTTTGATGTGCAAAATTACTACACGAGGGATCATGATGATTTTTATGAGATCACTGTGCAAAAGAAAGCTATTTTTACCAAGATGAATTCACCCCCTCACCGTGAATTACCCCTCACCCAAGCTATGCTTGCTGTTATTGCAGCAACACAACCCCAACCAGACCCACAACCACAACTTGACCCAATACTAGAACCTTTTCCTTCACCTCAACACATGGAAATTGACCAAGAACCCTTCACCGCTGACACCTTAAATGTTGGCGTTGACACAAGTAATCCAGATGTTGACACTTTTCCTTCACAGACCCAAACACCCCTTAACCTTCCCACATCCACTCAATCCACATCATCTTCTACCCCACCTCAATATAGGTTGCAAAAACGCCAAAGGACTACTGGCGTGTTCTCCTCTAGTGGTCCTAGCCATGTAGCAGAGAGAACCACCACCACAAGTGTGGTTGGTGCTATGGATGAGGTTGGGACTATTGGTTCTGGCTTAGATGCAGGCCAAGACAATCCTAACATCTTTAAGACCTCATCCATGCCCCATGACTCTAACTTGGGAGGTCAAATACCCATTTTAGAGGAGGGCAGATTGGAACCATACACATTGATGGAATTGACGGCTGTCTGCATTAGCTTGCAAAAGCAAAATGTAGACCTAGTACAAACAGTCAGTACACAAGGCCTTGAACTCAAGCAATTGAGGGAGAGGATTGTCATTTTGGAGAATGCTAGCACAAGGCGTGGGATGGAGGAATCTTCCAAATGGGAGGATGAGCAGATTAATGTGAGTGATAAAGGCTCACATGATGGAGAATCTTTGGGTGTTGCTGAAGCCCTCACTGCATTGAAGAAGCAACCAGGTTTTGATAGATCTCTGGTTACTCCTACAAATTTAAACTTGTCTTTTACAGCTATGTTTGAGCAATTTACAAGAGACGTTGAGACAAGTAAGTTGGGCGTTGACAAGCAAAATTTGAACGCTGACACACCAAGCGCTGACAAGAGTAATTTGGGCGCTGACATAAGGAATTTGATTGTTGACAGACCTGCAGATATGGTTGATGTATTCCAGTATTCAGCTATCATCAAAGAAGTGTCGTCATAGGTATTACCATCATCCTTACCCATCATTGATACATTAGATAAGGGTAAAGGAATCATGGTAGAAGTAGAAGTTCCAAAGGATGCAGCACAAGTAGAGTTTGATTCAAGATTGGCTGCACAACTTGTGGAACAAGAGATGAAGAAGGTTGGTGAATAACCATTTGTTGTCACTTTTGAGGAACAAGAAGGAAGTGATAAAGAAAACTCAGATTCAAGTGTGATGATAATTGAACAACCAGAAAGGATTGAATATGGTGATGACTTGGCAAGGAGAAGCTTAGAGAGTTGAAATTGCAAGTAGACTTTGATATGCCAGAAGTTTTTCAGATGTACCATGCATGGGAGAATAGGATTATGGAGAATCCAAATTTGACAATTTCAGACCAGATTTGGGGATTGGAGATTCTTCTAAGAGTTCAAAGTGACTGCAAGGTAATTCTAAAACACAAGGCTAGCAATGTTTTCTTACTGCTGAAGAGGGATAGAAGAGAGCTCTACTACATGTTACTCAGATGTCATGGAACTGGATGGACCTTCAAGAAATTGCAGGGATTATCTTTTCAAGAAATGGAGTACAAGGCTTATCCCATTTGGGCAAAAGTGCAGGAAATGAACACTCTAAGACTTCTTTCAGATGAAAGGAAAGAAGAACTTGCAAAAGAGATGGAGATACAGAAGGCAATGATTGTTCCAAGGCCTTTGAAGAAGGGAGTTCCACTTGAGTTCCCTAATGATATGGATAAATTGAATCCCAGTGAAGCTGTTATAAAAAGGAGCATCAAGCTCTCACCCATGGAAGCTTCAGATATGGTACAAGTGTTACCTCTTGATGCCAGAAACCCTATCATAAGCTATGAAGAAGATGCAAGTGGGTTTTAGAAGATTGGCAGGTATGGGAAAGAGGTACACACATTTACTACTTTTTTGTCTCTCTTTGCAAGTGTGGATAGAGAAGACTTGGTAGACCTTTGGACGTTGTTGGAGGCCAAATATGAGATTGAAGCTCCCACTTCAGTCAATGGAATAAAACTTTGGTCAACATTCAAGAGAATGTGTGGACCAAAAGAAGAAGATCCTACTGTTTGGAAGGATCTTGAGGATGATATCAGTGGTCTTCAATGGCGTTTTGTTGGAAATACGTTTTTCCCAATAAAGTCTCGGTCACATCTTAGTTAGCATAGATCACGAGTTATAGACTATTTAGAACTTTGTTTCTTGGAGCAACCTCCCTTAGGGGGAGATTGTTAGAAATACGTTTTTACGTATTTATGAAGGATCGGTCGCTCCAACGATAATTATGTAATGGGCTCGTGATCTATTTACTTTATGTATGGTCCATATAGCCCACATGTAGGGTGGGCTATATATAACCCCTCCTAGCATGTTAGGAGGGGGTTGTTCATTCCATTTGACATTAATCATTTAATTCATCTTTTCTTTCTCTCTCTACATTTCCCCTTTTCTCTCCTTTCTCTCTCTAATCCTTCATCTCTTTCCTTCATTTCTTCATTAATTATCAATCAATCAACCAATCTAATCCACCAAATCCATCATATAGAATAGGCCATTAATTACGTAGACCTTCAATTGGTATCAAGAGCCATGGTTAGTTTGGTTTATTCTTGTTTTATTTCTTTTTGATTTTGGTGGGTTTTGATTTAATCATGTTTAAACTTTAAAAAATTTTGTATTTTTTATAAAAAGTTTGTGTTTTTATGTGTTAAATCATATCAAATCTTCAAATTTACTTATTTTTTAGATAAAAATCACAAATTTTTATATATAAAAATCAAAAATTTCTTTCTCAAATCTTAAAAAGTTGTGTTTTTATAAAAAGTTAGTGTTTTTTTATAAAAGTTTTTGTTTTTCTCTTTTTTAATTTTGTAGTTTTTTATAAAAAGTTTGTATCAATTTTATCAATTTTATAAATCTCTAAATTTTTATCAAGTTTATCAATTTCTAAATTTTTTTTTAGTTTTATCAATTTTATTTTTTTTTATTTTTTATTATTTTTTTTAGTTTATTTTTTAATCAGTTTTTTATATAAAATTTTTAATCAGTCCTTCAGTCCTGCTGTCCAAAATCAAGGTTTTTGTCCAGTTGTCCAGTTGTCCAGTTGGCCTACAGTCCTACAGTCCTTCAATATCCAGGTTGTTCATCATCAAGGTTTTTGGTCTCAAGTTTCAGTCTGTCTGTTTTTGTACTGTTCTGGGCGAACTGAAAATTTCTGAATAGAAAAGTTCCGAATCAAAATATTTAAGTTCCGAATCAGCAGAAAACTTCCGAACCAAGAACTTCCGGATCAAGCCAGAAGTTCCGGATCAAGAAGTTCCGGATCAAGAACTTCCGAACCAAAAACTTCCGGATCAAGCCAAAAGTTCCGGATCAAGAAGTTCCGGATCAAGAACTTCCGAACCAAGATCTTCCGGATCAAGAAAAAGTTCTGATTCGGAACTCTTCCGAATGAAGCTCATTCAAACATAACGGGAATTTTTGTTTTTGACTCGACCCCAATTTTAAAACACTCATTTACCCACCCTAACCAAAACACCCTCGTCTCACCACTTTTTGACTCAGACCCAAGACAACCCACACCTAAACACAATCACCCACCCTCGATTCACTCAAGACTCGACCCTCACAACATCACTCGCTCTCTCGACCATCAAGACCCTCATTCTCAACAAACCTTCACTCAGGACACCCAGCCCTCAACACAGCCCCCACAAATCCTCACACATCCCTCGACTCAAAAAACTCACCCTCGTTTTTACCTTCGACACCCATCCTCTCGAACCGTCACACCCTCTCTCGACTACTGACCATCAACTCTCGACTCTTTTCCCTCACCCATCACACGAACACAGCCAACACACACGACCCCAACCAACACCCTCGAATCATAAACTCACACACAGCAAACACATCTCTCTCTCGACACCTAATCTGACCCAAACACAAACTCACCATTAATTTGACTCGACCCTCACACCCTCGACCTTAACCCCCTCATATACCCTCTATTATTAACCATCCACTCCCACATCAGACAAACTCGCACCCTCCCTCGACTCACTGCCCCACCCCTCACAATCTCACATACACCCCTCGACTTTCACACCCACTACAACATCAACGACTCAAGAAGGACTCGTACAGTAGAGAGAGAGACTCAGACTAAAATTAAAACGTAAAGAAACTCGAAAAACCTACCCGAGACCATAAGCATGATCTTGAAGACGTCATTTGAGATGGATACATAGTTAGATTAGGAGATTTGATTTGAGGCTGCGTTTTGGTGAAGAGAGAGAGAGGGATTTATTAGATTGAACAGGCGGATTGATTGAGGAAAGAGAGATAAATTTTTTGTGAGTTGTTTCAGTCAAAGTGAGGAGAGAGAGAGTAGGTTTCGTTTCATTGAGAGAGAGATTAGGGCTCTTTTCTGTGTGTGTGTTTTCAAGTGGGGAGAGAGAGAAGAAGTAATTAAATACTGGGGCGGAGATAACAAAGTTGAAGGTGTGGGGCGGTGGAAGTTTATTATTGGGCCACGTGGGCGGATTAAACAAGATAGTTACTGTTTTTATTTTGACGGAGAAACCAAAGTTAAGATCTTCTGCCACGTTTTGGGCACGTGGCTTTTGACCAATCAAATATTATTTTGACAAATCTTTCAAACGCACCATCTTTTATTTTTTTCTTTCTTATATTTTATATATTTTAAAATTCGAATTTTTTAGTTAAATTAATCTAAATCTACTTTAAAAATATCACATTTTTTATAGTTTTAAAATATCAGATTTTTTATTTCTTTTTTATTAAACGTTTTATTAAGTAAAAGTTTTAAATTAAGTAAATTTTCGTTTTTTATTTTTATTTTTATTTTGGAAAAAGTTTTATTTTGGATATTAATTGTTCTTTTGGATATTATTTTTGATAATCAATTAATAAAATTTTTTTTATCTTTAATAGTTAATTTTTATTTTTCTAATTTTATTTTCCATTTTAAAATATCACATTTTATTTTTTTTTATTATTAGTTAAATTTAATTTTGTATTTTTGTCACTTTTATATTTTTATTTTGTCACTTTTATATTTTTAGCATTTTATTTAGTAATTTTTTTGGCAAATCGTGTTAAGCGGATATTTTTTTTTTTTAAAAGTTACCGTGAAAATTTTTTGACGGGTTATCGTGACGAGTTATAGTGACGGGTTAAAAGTCTTGTGGCCGGATTTAAAGACAAACGTGACGAGTCAAAGTGACGAGCTTCATTTACACCATCCATCGAGGAATTTTAAGTATTATTTACGGGTCTTTCGTTTTAATCGATCTTTAATGGATTCGTTCGATTTGACATGTCAAAAGGGAGAGTTGTATTTAAGGCAAAACGAAGTTAAGAAAAGTGGCATCACCTCCTTTCAACTACTCCAGTCTCATCTTGTCACTCTTTCGGGGATTCAAGGAGGGAGCGAATTTGTGACAATCTTTGGACAAGATCGTCATATATTCATCGACTCCATTTTTACCACTTTGACCCAACTCGCCGAGCAACTCAACCGTGACAACTTTAATCACTCTGCATCGGTACTTGCATATAAGGCTCTTGTGACACACCTCACGCCTTTCCTCCAATTTAATATCATCAAGCCTGAAAGTTCAATGATTTGCCAATCGTTTCTTCGAGATACACATACCGAGCTTCGAGTTTTCCGTGATACGATTTTGAAACTCATGTCATCGGTCTCGTCTTCGATTTATGAAAGATCTCGACTTCAGCAAGGGTATGATAATGGAGTGCAAGACTCTTCGATGCAAGAGAAAACTGATCATACGGTTGAAAACTTGGAGCCTAACGATGCCAAGAGCACAGAATCAGGAGGACAACATGATGCCAGTGGCACGTCAGGGAATGTTCACGAGATTTCTCTTGATGACACCTTACCCATTTATGACGCAGAGCCTGCAAACATGGTACAATGTAATGTGGTTTATGATGTATATGCTGATGACATGCCGCATATTGAGCATTCTGAACCTAATTATGACAAACATGGGATGGACAAGAGTGATAGAAATACCACTTATGATTCATCCGATGTGAGTCATAATGGGGGAGAAAGTGTTCAAAATGCTATAGTTCATCATGATAAATGCTTTATAACTGCCTCGTTAACTGATTCTGATTCTAAGATTAAAGAGCTCGAAATGATCGTAGCTCGGCAATCTAAAGACCTTGAGGATGCCAAACTTGAATTTTCTAAGAAAACGGACAAATTTGAAACATACTTTGAAAAACTTGAAAAGTCAAACGTTGTTCTTGAAAGAAAATTGGATCAAACTGTTCTAGATTCTAAAGCTGAAAAAGATAATCTTTTGAAACAAATTCAACTGCTTGAATCTAAACTGGCATCCCAAGATACCGTGCTCAAAGAAAATGAAACATTAAAGGCCCAAGTACAGGAAAAGGTCTTTGCTATAGCCGCGTTGAAAAACGAGTTAAGGAAAACTAGAGGACCTAGTGTGGACACTAAGCTTGAAAAACCATCAATCTTGGGGAAACCGCCTACAAATCAGTTCGTCAGACAACCGATTGTCAGACAACCTACTGCATTTAGATCCGAGCGACCACAATCCTCGAGACCGCGGTTTGCCTCCCAAGTTGATTTGGTTCATCTTATTAGACCAGTCACTCCAGCTACTAGGCCCAATGTGATCACTCCAGCTTTAGCAAGACCAAGTCATATGATTGCCTCTAGTTTCCCTAAAAATACCAAGACCACGTCTAGAACTAGTTCAAATAACGTTTGCCATGAATCTGACCTTAGGGAAGCTAAGCAAAAGACACATGTAAGAGATAGGAATTCCAAACCTAGTCAGATGCCTTCTAGTTTACCCAACACTGCTAACCGTAGCATGTCCAATCATAGGAGCATCAATCAATCATCTAGGGATTCTAGATCTTACTCGGACATTAAATATGCTACGTGTAAAACATGTAGAAAATGTGTCTTTACGGCAAATCATGATTCCTGTATCAAAAAATTTCTTAATGAGGTGAACTCCCGTGCTAGACTTAAATCCCAGTGGGTTGCTAAAATCAAACCCGTTGGCAAAAAGTGGCATCCCACTGGTAGAATTTTTACTCTTGTAGGAAACGAGTGCCCTTTAACTAGGATAGTCTCTGATTCTACGAAGACTACTAGGGAGGAAATTGCAAAGGATGATACATCACTTAAGCCTGAACTTAAGATTTTCTATAAAAGGAAACGTTTTCCCACTAAGACAAGTGAATCATCTCCTCAGGCCACCTCTGACACTAGAAAAGCCAACTGTGAACCCCCACGTGCTTCAAAAATAGATATCTCTAACCCATGCAAAAGTATACAAACTCCTAATGAGAATGCAGGTACCAAAGTTGATGTTCCAAAAGAACGAAGCGGTCCAATCGTTGTATACCGTTCAACTAAGGACACTCTCAGAGTTTGGTTGCTGAAGAAGCAGATATCAGAGAAACTAGTATCTCAGGGGATTCATGGTTAAAGCTTGCAAAAGGACTTACAGTCACATAACAGACTGTAACTCGATCTCCAAAGACAGGAAAGTTCATCCCGATGATGACTTATCCTAAAAACGAGAAATTCATTTTTCTCGGGCATGAGCTTATATCAAAAACATTCCAAGTTTTTAAGCTCATGCATTTTGGTTTATCATTAAATATCAGATGGTAACCCGTGCTTCAAATAAAGGAAAGTTTATCGCCGATGATAAACTTATCCTTACAACGAGAAATTAAATTTTCTCGGACACGAGCTTACATTTAAACCATTCAAAGGTTTTAGGCTCGTGTACATGACTTACAGTTAAATGTCAGACTATAACTCGAACTTAAAATAAAGGAAAGATTATCTTTTATGATAACTTATCCTCTTAACGAGAAATTCACGTTTCTCGGTCATGAGCTTGTATTAAAACATTCGAAGTTTTAAGCTCAGAAAGGAAAGTGTATCTTTTAAATAAGAGAACTTTTCCTCGTAACGAGAAATTAACCTTTCTCGGTCATGAGCTTTCCGTTAAAACAGTCAAAGTTTTCAAGCTCATGAACACGACTTCTAAGTAAATGTTAGCTTAGGACTCGTTCTTCAGATAAAAGGAAAGTTTATCGCCGATGGTAACTTATCCTTAACAACGGGAAGTTCACAACTTCTCGGACTTGAGCTCGCTTTTCAGATATTCAACATCTTAAGCTCAAGTAATTGTTTTTCAAAACTTTGAACACAATTTTTCGAGAATTTCTCAAAAGGTTTTTCTAAATCTTTCAAAATTGTGTGTTCAAAAACGTTTTGATAAACCGAGCATGTCTTCTGGAATCGATAATATTTACGAACCTAGAAATGTCATTCAATAATGACACGGGGTTGTAAATAAAGTTCGAGCAGAAGTTTAAAAGATTTAAAACATGCTCCAAATGGTTTGCTATTATTTCAGATAGCAACCCGCTTTTCATAATTAAGTCAAGCATTTCACCGGAAAGCTTTGACTCTACAACGAGAATTAATTTTCTCGGGGACGTGACGAGGTGACCAACATTCGTGAACAAGAACCATGTGCTTCTTTCATATGCTGTTCTCCATTATTCAGGTCCAACCTCGTACATTGCTAATCTTGTGAATTCATTATTATATATGATCTTTGAACGTAATAAATACCTTACACTTGTGTTTAAAAGGTATTTAATTTACGTTTCAAGTACACCCTCATTAATTTGAGGGGGAGCTTGTGTAATTCATGAAGATAATTGGACTTGCATTTTTCTTCCCAAATTTTCTTAAAATGCTATTAAATCAATTGATATTAAAAACATCGATTGGGTTAATATTTTTAATATGGGGGAGAAAATGTGATTTAATATGGGATATGATCAATCATAATTGGTTTGACTTAATGTGATAGCTCATCCCGACATGTGTAAAATGTTTTCGGATATCGTAGCATATGTTAAGGGGGAGCAAAATGGATTTGCATTTCAAAATGGATTTCATGGTGACATACACTTACCCAAAACATCTTTATTCACGATGATGAAGATTGTGGTGACATAAGGATGGTAGGATAGGTTAAAGTCCAATGATTTCTCTAGAACCGGAGGAATCTTCCCAAGGACATTCCATAGCTAGAAATAGTAGTCCTTAGGAACGATGGAGAAAGATTGTGAACGTAGCTGAATGCCGACCAAGTACTTAAGTTAGCACTGGAACAATCACAACAAGGTGCTAGTGATGACGTATTGGTAAGCATTGAAGGGGTTGAAGAATGAAAAAGAAATGTAAAGATAAAGGGTGTAAAGAAAGAAGCCCTCCTTACAACTTTAGGCAGAAACCGGGTCAATACATATGCTATTGAGGTCATTTTTGCTAATGATTCTCGATATTGAAGAAAGACGTCATGGACCCAGTGATGCAATGCACAACCCTTCCCAGCTAACTCAAATATCTCTCAAAAGGTATTTGTTTTAATCACACGGAGATCAACACATTATCTATTGATTTATTCACTCCGAATAAATTGGTATTGAAAAGGTGGCACTCCTCTCCAGCCTCCGATCACTAAAAAATCCAAAATGCACGATCGAGTCTAGAGCCATTTGAGATCATCAAATATCTCATTAGGACACACTTTCATTATTCCTTGCTTCTTCACACACTGTGAAAAGTAAGAAAGATCTTAAGAGTCCTACGCAAAATCTTCATGATCTTGCCTGAACATCCGAGTAATACGAAAGTATTTACAATGAAGATGGAAATCCTTCTTGAGCGAATATCAAAAAGCTCATGGTAGGTGACTTGTGCGATTCTTTATGAATCAAACTTGTGATAACTGGAAAGCAACAGTGGTTTAATTCTTAAATGAATTTAAACACGTTCCAGGCCTCTACGCAATATCTTAATGATCTTGCCAGAACATTCAGAGTAATACTATTAAGTATTTACAGTGACGAATGGAAATCCTTCTAGTGTTAACATCAAACAGCACTTGGTAGGTAACTTGCAAGATTCTATATGAATCAAGCTAGTGACAACTGGAAAGCAACGATGGTGCGGTTCTTAATTGAATTTCACTTGTTCCAGGAACATGAATTGACGGCTTCAAATCATGCGGATAATATTATCCAAATGATTCACTCTTTACGTTCGCAGTCAGCTTTGGACGGTCGAGTAAAGAGAACGGGTTTACCCGCGAAATCTTGTCAAGGAGGTTCTTTATTGAAACTACCTGCCACAAGTACGATATTTAATATCGTCCAACGGTCTTCACCGACCGGAGGTAAATTGCTACCGAATTAGAATGAAATGTTCAAGGCCATTTCATCCGTGTATATTGTTTGTTGCTAACTGTCTTATGCAGCGTAACAAGAAGGTGGCATTGCGGTGTACAATCCAGAAGAAGTCGTCACCACATGCTTATACTACATACAATTAGTACTTCAACAAATTCAAGAAAGCCTGAAGGTCAAGTCTTCCGCTGTATCAAACTCTGAAGCTTTCAAGAATTTAAAAGTATAAGTATGTGGAACATGAAGTCAAAAAGAGGCAAATATTACAAGTGAAGAATGCACAAGGTCAAGGCAAGGAAACATGCTCAAGACTAAAGTCAAAGATCACATCAAGCATATTCACAAGAACAAGATCGAAGACTCAAGCATAGATGCTAGGTTTAAGATTTTGTAAAAAGATGTGACCTCCCTTAGGGGGAGATTGTTGGAAATACGTTTTTCCCAATAAAGTCTCGGTCACATCTTAGTTAGCATAGATCACGAGTTATAGACTATTTAGAACTTTGTTTCTTGGAGCAACCTCCCTTAGGGGGAGATTGTTAGAAATACGTTTTTACGTATTTATGAAGGATCGGTCGCTCCAACGATAATTATGTAATGGGCTCGTGATCTATTTACTTTATGTATGGTCCATATAGCCCACATGTAGGGTGGGCTATATATAACCCCTCCTAGCATGTTAGGAGGGGGTTGTTCATTCCATTTGACATTAATCATTTAATTCATCTTTTCTTTCTCTCTCTACATTTCCCCTTTTCTCTCCTTTCTCTCTCTAATCCTTCATCTCTTTCCTTCATTTCTTCATTAATTATCAATCAATCAACCAATCTAATCCACCAAATCCATCATATAGAATAGGCCATTAATTTCGTAGACCTTCACGTTTGTATTCAGCTGCTGGTGTGTACTACTTGAGCTCTACAAAGTTTGTTGAGTATCTTCTTGTAGATGGTCAATATCCCATGTCCAAAGAAGTTTTGGAAAAGATGAAGACAACACAGCTGGAGATTGACTATTCAAGTGACGTGGCCAAAGATTTGATTAGGCATGTTTATTACCAATGTGATAAGATTTGTAAGATTCCTCCTAGTTCTTAATTTTTATTCAGAAACATGATTACTAGAGTAGATATCAAGTTTAGGGGAGGATTGTTGGGAATAAAATGTAGCCAGTCCACTTGAGCGCTGACAAGAGGAAAACAAGCGTTGATAAGAAGAGAACAAGCGTTGACAGATCAAGCGTTGACAGGAAGAAGTCAAGCGTTGATAGGTTGAATAAAAGCACTGATAGAAAGATATGGTCTACGCGTATTTTGTTTCTAGTTTGTTTCTAGTAAAGATAGGATCAACATTATATTTTCTATAATTATCTTTACCTAGAATATTTGATACGTAGACTCTTGTACAAGGCTTCTTATGTCTATAAAAGAAGACTTTTAGGTTAAGTTTTCATAATAAGTTTTCATACGTTAAACACTTTCATTGTAAGCAAGTTCGTTATTATCAATCAAGTGAAAGTTTGTTTTACATTCTTTGTGTGTTCTTGTTTAAGTGTTAATTCCGCATAACACTTAAATTACTTTATACATAAACAAAGTTTCTCTACGTGTATAACTTGATCTAATCTCGTTTACACAAGCTAAATCGATCTAAGTTTGGGATCAACACGTTGTGCCTAATGAAAACAACGAGTTAATTCCCACTCGTGTTGTGACCGGTTGGAGGGTGTGTATTGACTACCGAAAGTTAAATGACGCCACTCGTAAAGACCACTTTCCTTTTCCCTTCATGGATCAAATGTTGGAGCGACTCGCGGGAAATTAATTCTATTGCTTT
This sequence comes from Glebionis coronaria, assembly GCA_025667525.1. Classification (NCBI taxonomy): domain Eukaryota; kingdom Viridiplantae; phylum Streptophyta; class Magnoliopsida; order Asterales; family Asteraceae; genus Glebionis; species Glebionis coronaria. The sequence continues at coordinate 170,192,887 of CM046877.1, read as the reverse complement.
TTAGATGGTTTTTCGGTTATTTTCAAATCCCTATCGACCCTCGTGATCAAGAGAAGACTACGTTTACGTGTCCTTATGGAACGTTTGCTTATCGTAGGATGCCTTTCGGACTTTGTAATGCACCGGGTACGTTTCAACGGTGTATGATGGCTATTTTTCACGATATGATCGACAAGTCGATGAAAGTGTTTATGGATGACTTTTTGGTGTTTGGCAATTCGTTCACGTCGTGTTTATCTAATCTCGAGCAAATGTTAAAACGTTGTGAAGAAACCAATCTTGTGCTTAATTGGGAAAACTGTCATTTCAGGTGTAAACAAGGAATCATCTAAGGACATAAGGTCTCGAAAGCGGGGATTGAGGTCGATAAAGCTAAGGTAGACGTCATCGCCAAGTTACCTCGTCCCTAAACCGTCAAGGGAGTTAGAAGTTTCCTAGGCCACGCGGGCTTTTATCGCCGTTTCATCAAAGACTTTTCGAAAATCTCTTGACCTATGAGACACCTTCTCGAGAAGGATGCTCCTTTTAACTCCAATGAGGATTGTGTTAGAGCTTTCGAAACTCTCAAAAGGAAACTTACCGAAGCTCCTATTCTTATTGCTCCTAATTGGGAATTACCCTTTGAAATCATGTGCGATGCAAGTTATTATGCTATAGGGGCCGTCTTAGGGCAACATTATGAAAAGAATTTCCGTCCTATCCATTATGCTAGTAAGACGATGACCGAGGCTCAATTAAATACACCACAACGGGAAAAGAATTCCTTGTCGTGGTCTATGCTTTTGAGAAATTCCGACCTTATCTCGTCTTAACTAAAAGCATCGTGTATACCGACCATTCGACTATCAAGTATCTCTTAGCTAAGCAAGATGCTAAGCCGAGATTGCTTCGTTGGATGCTCCTCCTCCAAGAACTTGATGTCACCGTGCTTGAAAAAAAGGAGCCGAGAATCTAGCTGCCGATCATCTCTCTCGTCTAGAAGATCCTCACAAAGATGTTTTCGAGAATAAGGAAATCACCGAAACATTTCCTCTCGAGACTCTCTGTGTAGTGAATTCTAAAGACACCACCCCATGGTTTGCCGACATTGCAAATTACCATGCGGGCAATTTCATAATCAAGGGTATGACGACACAACAAAAGAGAAAATTCTTTCGTGACGTAAAGTTCTATTTTTGGGACGACCCTTATCTCTTTCGGGTTTGTGCGGATCAACTCGTTCGACGTTGTGTTTTTGGTGCAGATGCTTCTGACATCCTTAGAGCTTGTCACGAGGGACACACGGGAGGTCACCACAGTGCTAATCTCACGGCTAAGAAAGTGTTCGATGCCGGCTTCTATTGGCCTTCTATCTATCGTGATGCACACGCACTTGTGAAGTCGTGTGATTCGTGCCAACGTCAAGGAAAATCGTCTCAACATTATGAAATGCTACAAAACATAATTCATGTGTGTGAGATTTTCGACATTTGGGGCTGACTTTATGGGGCCGTTCCCATCGTCTCATGGTAACAAGTATATCGTCGTCGTCGTCGACTACCTTTTTAAGTGGGTGGAAGCTAAGGCTTTACCTACTAATGATGCTCGTGTGGTAGTGAAGCTTTTAAAGCAACTATTTTCTCGGTTCGGAACCCCTCGTGCTATTATAAGCGATCGTGGAACCCATTTTTGTAATGACCAATTCGAGAAGGTCTTAAAGAAATATGGAGTTACTCTTCGTCTTTCTACGGCTTATCACCCGCAAACGAGTGGGCAAGTCGAGGTTTCGAACCGAGCTTTAAAGATATTTTAGAGAGGTCGATTGGAGAGAACCGTGCTTCATGGTCCGACAAACTCGATGACGCTTTATGGGCCTTTAGGACGCTTATAAGACACCTATCGGTTGTACTCCTTATAAGTTAATCTATGGGAAGAATTGTCATTTGCCCATTTAATTGGAGCACAAGGCATATTGGGCCCTTAAGCATGCAACCTTTGACTTGAAGACCACGGGAGATCACCAGAAAATACAATTGAATGAATTGGATGAACTAAGAGACAATGCTTATGAAAATTCATTGATTTTCAAAGAAAATACTAAAAAGTTTCATGATGCAAAGATTAAAAACCGGGTTTTTAACGTTGGTGATCAAGTGTTACTTTTTAACTCTAGACTAAAGATATTTACCGGGAAATTGAAATCTCGTTGGTCGGGTCCTTTCACCGTTACATAAATGTTTCCTTATGGGACCATCGAGCTAGCTCAAAATGATGGTCATAACTTCAAGGTGAATGGACATAGGCTTAAGCACTACTTTGGTGGGGAAATTCTTTCATTGGATGACCTCGACCAAGTCACATTCCCCAATGATAATTAGCATTGAGGGATCGAGTCGAGCTCATGACTCGGTAATCAAAAACGAGGTGCCTCCTGGGGGAGATCCCATGCTTATCTTTTTATGCTTTCTAATAAATAATGAGAGGGGATGTGTGCCCTTCCAACTCATTGTCTCGTGGTTGTTTGTGATTGTGTTATCTAGATCATCATCATCTACGATTGAAGACTCTCGTGTTCGTTTACATGAGCCTCCATCGTTTTCTTGAAGAAGTTTTTCAGGAATCCATGACATATCCTTTACTGTTCTAACAATTATGTTTTAGCATAATTCATAAACGACTTTAGATATATTGTTGATCACCCTTTCCATGTTAGATCCTAAGCATTCAATTCTTCATCTCTAGTATTGGGGTGCTCCACCTTTAGACTCGAAACATTGAGGACAATGTTTACTTTTAGTATGGGGGGTGAATAGGTACTTGCTTTGCTACGCCCTCACGTTTTCCAACTTTCAATGTTTCGTTTTGTTGCTAATAAGGCTAAAAATGGCCAAATTTTAATTTTTTTCTTAGTTTTAATAAGTGTTTTTAAGACACGAATGTATATTTTCTGATGGGTATAATAAGAGCTAATTTTTGACTTGATGGGCATTTGGATCCCTTTACATTCCTTAACCCGCTCAATTGATGTTTTCCTAGACTTTTATATAGGGAACTTTAAAACGCGAAAGTCTTAGCTCATTCGGGGTAAGAACAAGAACTTTTCGCAAGTTCCTATAATTGATCCTAGAAAGTCACTTATCAAGGGAACTATAAAATGAATTCTCTAAACTTGAAAAAGTCTAAGAAAGTGCAAGACCCTATAGGTGGCTTGAAAACCCAAAACTTTGATTTGATATAGTCTTAATGAAAGGTAATCCAAATTTGGCTTAATTTTGACTTGCATGGCTAAGTATTCACGAGTCTCTTTAATTAGAGGTCTTTAAATAGTGAAGAACGAGAGATGATAGAGTTAGACAAGTGATCATGCTAAACGTAGAACATGAAAATGTTCTTTCAAAAACTCATATGTTTTTAATTGTGGCTTTTTCTCCCATAAGATCAATGCATTAGGAATAAAAATAATTGCAATAAGTAAGGTCGTACGATTTGAAAGGTTACTTAGCTTCTAGCACAAGATCGTTTAAAAGTTGCTCGGGGTTGAATAGAGTTCATAGCCAAGGCATAACTTATTGAAGCGGGACGCGAAGATTGGTGAAGATCCAAAAAGGCCCTAACAAGGCATGAGGAGCTCTATTATGTTGCTAAAGATCCAAGATGATGTGAAGTATCATTATTCCTAAATCAATATGAAGGATCGAGACACACCACGAAAAGCAATTACTCCCCTAAATACCATGGAGTAAGTCTATCCAAAAAGACCCTTACAAGGTATGAGGATAAATATATCCAAGTCCGAAAAGGAGGCGGATCGTTGTATATCAAAGTCCAAAAATAAAGATTGAAGAAAAATGATGAAGTCGTGGTCCAAGTATGAAGAATCTCTCAAAAACATCATGTGAATAAATTCCAAAATATGAAGAGAAGACCATAATTTCAAGAACGTCTTCCCAAGATCTGAAGTATAAAGTACATGCCAAATATCGGTCCGAGAAAGGTCTCAAATCTTGAAACGAGTTATGCCAAGATATGAACTTAAGGAGATACACGAGAAGCCGTTTTAAAAGATTTTGTCCTTCGGCTAACTATCTATTAAATCGTGCTACTTTGCTTTCGGACTAATAAATACTCAAATAAGTCAATATGAATCACTTGTGATCCATGAAAAATAGTTAAAAAATTCTAGTAACCCATTTCCTTTTATAATAACTAGGATTGCGGGGAGAAAAAGTATTACACAATTTGGACGTATGAGTAGTGTTAGCATTGTGACTTGTACCAACAATGATCTCGTTTTTGCACTTAGCATGTGATAACTAGGTTTTTGCCTAATTAAAAAGATTATCGTTCTAGTGGTCTAATCGAATTGATCTGGTTTAACTATGCGACTCAGTCGTTCTTTGGTGGAAACAAAAGTTGTGTCGTTGTAGTATATTAAAAAGTGCAAAACTTTAAAAGTAAATGGACGTTAAAATAAAAAGCGTTAAAATAAATATAAGTCTAATTAAAAGAAAGGGTGCAATATTAAAACTTTGAAAAGTAAATAACTAAATGACGGGAATTTAAAAGCGTGACGATAATTAAAATTGACAATTTAAAACTTAAACAAGACACAATAGTAAAACAACCCTACCATCGGAATACATTCCGATCAGACTACAACTGGAATGTATTCAAACCTCCCAATCGGAATGTTGTCGGAACTCCAATCGGAATGCTGTCACTTATCTTGATCGGAATAACCAAACTACCCCAGATCGGAATGTGGGCTTACCTCCTAATCGGAATGTTGATCGGAAACCCCAAGATCGGAACGCTGTCACCTGTCCTGATCGGAATAACCAAACTACCCCAGATCGGAATGTGGAGTGGACTCAGATCAGAATGCTGTCACTTACCTCCTGATCGGAATACCAATCCCTTTTCCGACCAAGCAACAAGAGTGCTGGTCGGAATGATAACCCTTTTCCGACTGGTATGGTCGGAATACAGTGGAAAGAACACAAAATAAGCAAGACAAATAAGCTATTACTCAAATAAGCACTAGACTAAAATCCTAAGCAAACACGTATAAGAAAAAGCTAATAAGCTGAAATTTAAAGATTTTTAAAACACGAAATGAAAAAGATGTATGAAATCAAACTTTTATATAAAAATAACTTTTATAAAAGCTTAAGAAACTTAAAGATAAACACAAATAAGCTATAAAAATCAATGATCCAAATCAATCAAAAGCATAAAAACATAACCTTTAATCAAATAAGCAAGACAATAAGCATGTAAACAACAAGATTAAGCAAAGAAGGAAAGGTAGAATGAGAGATTAAAACAAGAAAATTAAAGAACACTTACTTGGAATTAAAAGGTATTAAAAGTGCAAGACAAGTATTTAAAATGACATGAATTTAAAGAGCAAGTAATTAAAAGGTGGAAGACTAATTGTCACCTTAGCCAACAAAAATGAAAGTGATTATCCTAATGACCATATATAGGGGAGGATTAAGGAATGCTTAGGAAGCTTCCTCCCCTCTTTCATTTCTCCTTAATTGCATGATTAAGTCCCTCAAGCCTTTAATATTCTTTAATCTTAGACTTTAATGACTTTAGGCTCGGGATTTCTTTAAACTCGTTTTAAATTTTCTTCATAAATAAGACTCGAGTTCTTCGGTTTTAGTAAACTTCCGTCTTTTGACTTTTTCTTCGATAAATATTCAGAATTTGTCTTGGACTTCCGTTCTTTTTGCACTCTTGACTTCTTGACTTTGTCTTTAATCTTTTTCTTCAATAAAAGCCCGTGAATGCTCGTGTTTTCTCCACTTTTCATCTTTTCGTCCTAAATCACAACAAAAACACAAACCACGCATAATTCCGACATAAAAGACATAAAATATACGTTTTGGCCCGGTTATTATTGTAATTAAGTGGTAAAAAGGATGGGTGTTTACACACCTATCAAATCCCCTACACTTGACCATTGCAATGTTCTCATGCAATGCATTAGTTACAAAGCACGTTTACATTTTTCATTAAATTCAACCCATGTAGGCCTTTATTAAAGAGATAGAAAACTATAAACATTTAAAGGAAGAAAATAAAGAAATCAAAAACATACCTTGGGTTTTGGAAATGTCATGAATAATCATCATCCTCAAGTTTTCACTTTCTCTAAACCAAGCTTAAAAACGAGATCATTGTTATTATAAGTTAGCAAACTAACACGAACTCATGTGGGCCAATTACTCACTTAGACTCCCTTATTCCTAGGTGTATCTCTTATATTTTATTGTTGTCTTGAATGATCACGAGGATGCATTTTTTGACTTATTTCGATAGTTTATTAGGCCGAAAATAAAGTGAACGATTTAATCAATAGTTAGCTAAAGGACAAAATCTTTTAAAACTGCTTCTCAGGACCTCATAAAGTTCATATCTTGGCATAACTCGCTTCGCGATTTGAGACCTTTCTCGGACCGATATTTGGAAGCGACTTCATACTTCAAACCTTGAGAGACGTTCATGAAATAATGGTCTTCTCTTCATATAGGAATTTCTTCACTTGAAGTTTTGAGAGATTCTTCATATTTGGACCACAACTTCTTCATTTTTCTCCAATCTTTATTTTGGACATTGATATACAACGATCAGCCTCCTTTTATGACTTGGATCTATTTATCCTCATACCTTGCTAGGGTCTTTTCGGATACACTTCTCCATGACTTTTGGGGAGTTTTTACTTTTCGTCGTGTGTCTTGATCCTTCATATTGATTTTCGATAAATGATTCTTCACATCACTTAGGATCTTTAGAAACAAAATATAGCCCTCATGTCTTGTTAGGTTCTTTTTGGACTCGCCAATCTTCGCATCCCGCTTCAATAAGTTATGCCTTGGCTATGAACTCTAATCCATACCGAGCAACTTTTAAACGATCTTGGGCTAGAAGCTAAGTAACTTTTCAAATCGTACAACCTTATTTATTGCAGATAAATTTATTAGCAAGCGATGGGAGAATAGGCTCATAATTAACTCACATAAATTCACGAAAGAATACCAAACTTATAATTGGCTCTATCATCTCTCATTCTCCACAGTTTAAAATCTCAAGGAATGAGACTCGTGGATGCTTAGCCTATTAAATCAAAGTTTTGGGTTTTCGAGTCGCCTATAGGATCTTGCAAACTCTTAGACTTTTTCAAGTTTAGAAATCGCGTTTTAAAGTTCCCTTGATAAACGAATCTCTAGGATCAATTATTGGAACTTGCGAAAAGTTCTTGTTCTTAACCCGTGAGAGTTAAGACTTTCGCGTTTTATAGCTCCCTATATGAAAGCCTAGCAAAACTTGACTTAAACACGTTAAGGATACTAGCTAGAGTAAACTTAGATAGGTAAACTCGGGTTGAGTCAAAAGATTCACAACGTTTTGAAAATTAAAACCACTTTATTAAAATTTATTCTAACAAGGAAAGAAAATAACTATACAAAAGGAAAAACTAATAGGCCAAAATAGATCAAAAATTTTGAAAAATGTCGAAAAATTGATTTTCCGGTTAAAATGAGGACAAATATAAGGAAAAGGCCACTTAACTTCGATAGAAGTCCCCCCTACACTTAATATAAACATTGTCCTCAATGTTTAAGCATGTGGGAGTAAACTCCCCTACACTTAGGACATTGTGTACATTGTTTAAATCTTGCTAAGGAAAGGACAACTAAAGAGATTCCTATTTTAATATTGAGAAAATATAAAATAGTGAATCGAAAAGAGTTTAGGATAGAACCGGGAAGATGGGAACACGAAATCACGAGTCGTCAAGAATCATCAAGAGTGTGTCTTTGAAGCTCGAATCCCTGATTAAGAAGAGAGGAGAGGAAATAGCAAACCAACGGGTCTCCCCTACACTGAGGATAAAGAAAGCTAAAAGATAGATGCATGGGTTGCCTCCCAAGAAGCGCTTGATTTTTGTTAACCGAGTCGTGAGCCTAACTCGACCTTGATCATCATAGGAAGAAGCATGAACCATATCCACCGGGATCAAAGACATAGTTTTCGTCCATCATATAGCACAAGCTTAAGGCGAACAAGGCAAGCCAAAGAAGAGTAGGCAAGGTTCCCTTAAGCAAAGATGGATCACGGTGGAAGCAAGGGTGAAGTGGTGCAAGCATGTCTTCAATAATTCCAAAGATTTTTCCTTTTATTTCATCAGGTGGATACTGAGATGGCTGAAGAATATCAATACCGGGGTCGAACACCTTTTCCTTTAGGGGAAAATAGCACTCAGGCCCAGCAGAGTGTGAAGAAGATCCGCGAAGAAGATGCACAACCTCGTCCTCAGAAGGTGGACAAAGAGGTGTTAAATCATATGTGTTGCGGATATCGGTGTCGACCGGTTTCTTCTCCTTTGAAAGTATTTTCTTCAAATCCAAAGTAGGATCAAGACGATAATCTTCAAAGTCCAAAGGAGGAGCATCACTCTCATGAGGGAAGTAAGTATTAAGAAATGTAGAGAAGTCTTCCTCAAAAGAGTAATCATCCAAAGTAGGATTAAGCATGGATGACGGAGGATCTTCATCATGTGAAGAATCACTCGAAAGAGTATCGGCCTCATCAAAATCATCATATGTGGGCAGGTCGGGATACTCGGAAGTACAATCATCAAAATCATCCGAATCTGAGCTAGAATCATCATCATCATAAGCATCAAAGATCGGTGGAGAATCATAAATGGGGGAAGGGTCCAAATTGGATAAAGAATCATCCACATCATCTTCGAAAAGTGGATTATCAATGCAAGACTTGAATAGAGGATTGTTGTAGATGGTAAAATCATCGAGCACATTAATCATATTCACAAATTCTCGTCCAAAGGATTTGCTTGTAAGCTTTCCCATTTTAAAAACTTGCGAATCATTCCCGACTCTTAAGATTAACTCACCTTCGGCAACATCAACTAAAGCTCGTCTGGTTCTCAAGAATGGCCGACCAAGTATTACAGGAATACGAGGGTCCATTTCATAATCAACAACGACAAAGTCGACCGGGAAAGTAAATGTGCCAACTTTAATGAACACGTCTTCGGCAATACCAATGGGGTAAGCGAGAGTGCGATTTGCAAGTTCAAGAGTCATCTTTGTTGGAGTGAGGTCGGGTAATGATAGTGTTTTCCAAACACTCAAAGGCATAAGATTAATACTATCCCCGAGATCAGCTAGGGCAGTAAATTCTTCAGTTTTGTTGAAAATGCAAGGCAACACAAAACGACCGGGATCTCCAAGCTTTTACGGAAGTTCTTTAAGGATAACTGCAGAGCAGTTTTCATTTAAGCGTGTGTTGGCGAGCTCAATCAGCTTCTCCTTCTTGTTAAGCAATTCCTTAAATGCTTTAACAAATTTCGGCATGTGGACAAGTGCTTCAACAAGGCTCATGTTGATGTTCATTTGAGAGAGCATCTTCACATAGCTTGACACTTGACAGTCATTCTTGGTTAGCTCGTTGGTCTTACCTCAGCGAGAAGGATATGGGATATTGGGTTTGGGTGGTGAAGGTGTAGGTGTAGCAGGTAAAGGGTGAGATGTTGAAGGGTTCTTCTTGGGAACATCGTCATGACGAGGCGGAGACGGTAAAGGTGCACTAATACTAGGTGTAGGAGGAGTAGGGATAAATGGTGGTGGGGGAGGTGTAGATGATGGGGGTGGGATCGGTGGTCCTACAATGGTTACTCCACTACGGGTAGTAATAGCACTCACATTTGCTCGCGGATTGGTGACGGTGTTTGAAGGTAGAGAACTCGAAGAAGAGGGTTGAGCGGCGGGTAAGAAACTAGCAAGCATATTCTTCAAATCATTTGTTTGATTGCTGAAGGAGGATTGGATATTATCTCGAAGCTCGGATCTAAGGTCATTCCCTTGCTTGGTGATATCTCCTTTCAGATTGATAATTTGGCTCTGCAGATTCTTGATTTGCTCACCTTGGGTTCTCATGATGGCTTCAACATCGGGATTAATGGGTGGGGCTTGTTGGGCGGGTGGGTGATAAGGATTAGAAGCTCTTGGTGGGATTTGGTTGCTTCTATTGTAGTTGTTGGCGGGGTTTTGGTTTTGAGGAGAAAAACCGGGTGAAAGGTAGTTGTTAGATCGGTAACTCAGCAAATTTCTATCCCCTTGTAGTCGAGCTTGGTAATTTTCCGGTGAATAATTACCATAAGCTGCATACACATTTTCCGGATTTCCTTGTGTAGAAGGACAATCGGTGTATGAGTGAGGACCGCTACATGTTTCACAAGAAGGTGCAACCGCTTTAACTTGTTGTTGTTGGTTTGAAGCGAGAAACAAGATACTTTTGCTCATTTCAGTCATCATGCGGGTGAGTTCGGTCATATCAGGGTTTGCTGAAGTAGAAGAGACATTGACTCTCGGGTTGTTCCTTGAAGAAGCAAAGGAATCCCAGTTTTTGTGGTGAGTAGTCATGTTCTCAATTAGCTCTCTACACTCCTCGGGTCTCCTTTTCATAAATGTGCCACCGGCGGCTGCATTAATCGTATCACGATCACGAGAAGTCAAACCGTTGTAGAAAGTATCAATCAATGTGACCAGAAGCATGTTGTGGTTTGGACAACGATCAATCAAGACATTATATCTTTCCCAAGCATCAAAAAGAGATTCATCGGGATCTTGCATGAAACCGCTGATTTGATTGCGAAGGCTCGTGACCATGGATGGTGGAAAGTAGCGCGACAAAAAGCGTTAAGTCATGTCATCCCAAGTGTGAATTGAATTCTTCGGGAGACGATCAAACCATTTCTCGGCATGATGTGATAAAGTAAGTGGAAAGAGTTGTAGGCGAAGAACATCCATTGTGGCACCGGGTAACTTCATGCTTTGGGTGATTGTAATGAACTTGTCGAGGTGTTTGTTGGCATCATCATCAGGCAATCCACGGAAAGGATTAGTTTGCACTTGCTGAATCATATGGTGCTTCAACGAAAACTCTGGAGCGTTGATTTGCATCGGCGTAATCGATCCTCCTCGTCCAAACATGGTAGGTTGACAAAGCTCCTCCATTGTCCGAAGATCGGGCTGTGGAAGAACATTGTTATTATTATTGAGGTGCGGTGGATTATTGTTGTTGTTAACACCTGACATACTTAAATCTTCTCGAGTCTCGGGCTCTCGATAATTAGAAGATCTAGTACGCATACACTTGAAAATGCAAAAGAAAACAAAACCAAATGCAAAGACAATATATATACACAATAAAAATAAAATCTTTTTGGATTTTTGAAATTTTTAATTTTTATAGATTTTTAACAATTTTTAAATTTTTTGGTTTTTTGAATTTTTTTTTTAGGCAAGAAAAATAACGTTCACAAGTGAACGGATCCCAAAAAGCAACGCGTCTCTCACAGAAAACCGTTAATCTTTACGAAAAGAGTCGGCAGCGGCGCCATTTGATAACTAGGTTTTTGCCTAATTAAAAAGATTATCGTTCTAGTGGTCTAGTCGAATTGATCTGGTTTAACTATGCGACTAAGTCGTTCTTTGGTGGAAACAAAAGTTGTGTCGTTGTAGTATATTAAAAAGTGCAAAACTTTAAAAGTAAATGGACGTTAAAATAAAAAGCGTTAAAAAAAAATCTAAGTCTAATTAAAAGAAAGGGTGCAATATTAAAACTTTGAAAAGTAAATAACTAAATGACGGGAATTTAAAAGCGTGATGAGAATTAAAATTGACAATTTAAAACTTAAACAAGACACAATAGTAAAACAACCCTACCATCGGAATACATTCCGATCAGACTACAATCGGAATGTATTCAAACCTCCCAATCGGAATGTTGCCGGAACTCCAATCGGAATGTTGTCACAAATCTTGATCGGAATAACCAAAATATCCCATATCGGAATGTGGGCTTACCTCCTAATCGGAATGTTGATCGGAAACCCCAAGATCGGAATGTTGTCACCTGTCCTGATCGGAATAACCAAACTACCCCAGATCGGAATGTGGAGTGGACACAGATCGGAATGATGTCACTTAACTCCTGATCGGAATACCAATCCCTTTTCCGACCAAGCAACAAGAGTGCTGGTCGGAATGATAAACCCTTTTCCGACTGGTATGGTCGGAATACAGTGGAAAGAACACAAAATAAGCAAGACAAATAAGCTATTACTCAAATAAGCACTAGACTAAAATCCTAAGCAAACACGTATAAGAAAAAGCTAATATGCTGAAATTTAAAGATTTTTAAAACACGAAATGAAAAAGATGTACGAAATCAAACTTTTATATAAAAATAACTTTTATAAAAGCTTAAGAAACTTAAAGATAAACACAAATAAGCTATAAAAATCAATGATCCAAAGCAATCAAAAGCATAAAAACATAGCCTTTAATCAAATAAGCAAGACAATAAGCGTGTAAACAACAAGATAAAGCAAAGAAGGAAAGTTAGAATGAGAGATTAAAACAAGAAAATTAAAGAACACTTACTTGGAATTAAAAGGTATTAAAAGTGCAAGACAAGTATTTAAAATGACATGAATTTAAAGAGCAAGTAATTAAAAGGTGGAAGACTAATTGTCACCTTAGCCAACAAAAATGAAAGTGATTATCCTAATGACTATATATAGGGGAGGATTAATCAATGCTTAGGAAGCTTCCTCCCCTCTTTCCTTTCTCCTTAATTGCATGATTAAGTCCCTCAAGCCTTTAATCTTCTTTAATCTTGGAGTTTAATGACTTTTGGCTCGGGATTTCTTTAAACTCGTTTTAAATTTTCTTCATAAATAAGACTCGAGTTCTTCGGCTTTAGTAAACTTTCGTCTTTTGACTTTTTCTTCGATAAATCTTCAGAATTGGTCTTGGACATCCGTTCTTTTTGCACTCTTGACTTCTTGACTTCGTCTTTAATCTTTTTCTTCAATAAAATCCCATGAATTCTCGTGTTTTCTCCACTTTTCATCTTTTCGTCCTAAATCACAACAAAAACACAAACCACGCATAATTCCGACATAAAAGACATAAAATATACGTTTTTGCCGGTTATTATTGTAATTAAGTGGTAAAAAGGATGGGTGTTTACACACCTATCAGCATGGAATGTATGACAATCAAGGATGACGAAATTTACTCTATGGGACATTTATTTGTTTCTATTCATTGACCCTAAAAGTCACATTCGTGATGAAGATCATACATTATGTCTTTACAAATCTTCGTAGTATTGTTGCAAGTCTTTTACTTTTCAATAAAGGATAATAAAATTGAATTTTGGTGATGCTTAGATACTTTATTCTAGCATTGCGTGAGGGAACGGTAATAGCTTAGTATGGGGGAGTGATCAGATGGCTTTTATACATGATCTCATCCTTCTTTTCGGGCTTTAAATGCATTAAAATGTCATAAAATACCATATATATGCTTGTATTTGTTTACTTGTGTGTTTTAGGTATGGATATCGTGAAAAAGACAAAAGATCACAAGAAACAAGGAAAAAACGGACACGAGAAATGAAGCCGTATAAAGAACCGGGCCCTAGTTCATGAATTATCCAAGAAAAACCCTTGATGACTTGAAGATGTACAAGATTGATCCTCAAAATATGAAGAAATGACAATTAAAATCCTTGTATATTCATAATTACAAATTTGGTCCCTTAAGTTTGTCAAAATTACAAAATGGTCCTTCAACTTTGAAGAATTGGCAAGTTTAGTCCCTCAACAATTCTAAATTGTCAACTATGGTCCCTCATGAAGTCAAAGAACCAATGAAGACCTTTGAAGATCAAGAATGTCCAAGATCAGTCCTTCAAATATGGAAAAATGGCAAAAACAACCCTTGTAACCTTCATTGCAAAGTTTTGTGGCCAATGTGTGAAGTTTAGAACTTATTTAACAAAGGAAATTAAGTTTGGTTGACTGAAAACATGTTTTACATAATTAACCAAAACACAAGGACTTATTGTGTCAATACCCAAAGTTCAAACTAGCACAAACACGCGCCAAACACATTAACCCACCTTTTTCGGATCAAAAGTTACCACTGTTCATGTTCATCCACCCAGATTTACCATCCACTTAAACAAAGGGTAAATTGCAATTACCCTTACCCACGCTTGATTCACACATGTAGAAACCCATCCCAGACATAAAACCCTCAATCCCACTACCCAAGTGACCCCACATTCAACCTCGTCCACCTATCACATCACAACTTACTCTCCAAGGAATCTGACGTGGCCAAATCAACAGCTTAGACTCTTAGCTTAACCCAAAGCTAAAATGAACGGTTTTCATCAAAATGAACAGCTCACAAACATCAAACGCCATCAAGCACTTAAGGGCGTATTTGAGATTTCACATCTAGGGTTTTCATGTATGTTAGCATTCTAGAATCGTCTACTAGTCCTATATAAGGAGACCTCAACTTGTGAGAGTCCCTTGTTCCAATTTTAGCTATTACTTTGTAATTCCTTTTTATTGAAATAAAATTGAGTTTTCTAAAAATTGTGATTTTCTCTCTTGTTATTTATAAAAGTTTGGTGATTGAATAGCTAAAATATGAGTTCTATATTCATGTTTTGTGGTTTTTGAGGCAAGGTTTTAAGTAATAAATCTTGTGTTTCAAAAAATCAGATTTTCATATTTTGTGTTCATCCTTTTGGTTTGTTGATCTTAGCAGGTACAAGGAAGCTGGTGCTTGTTTTGCTAGCACCTCAGCTCAAACATTCCAAGGCTTGGATGTAAGTCTTGGAGGTTTGCATCCCTTTCCCTTTTCATTTTTCTTATTTTCATTGAATTTTTGGTGATTATGCATGTTCTATTGTGAATATGTGTTTTAATGCTTGATTTGAGTTTATGAGGTTGTATAGAAGATTGCAAAATCCGATTCCAAAGGGGTGTTTGGGTTAACTGATTCAAAGGGATTTAAGTCATCCTTTGTTGTTGTTTTTGGTTCTATTGAGTTGATACATGTTTATCTGTTGCTAAGTGTTGGTTATCTGCAAGTTTTGTGGCTATTAACACCTACATTCAAAAATAGGCTATAAAATCTTAAATACTTGGTAATATTGGCTGAAATTTAGAGGACACCTAGATCTAATCATAGACTAGGGTTAACAAGTGTTAAATCTAAGTTAATAAAACTAGGGAAGTAGGATTTGAGTGCTGAAATGGGATTTGTGGTCATCTATATCAGAAAAAGCATTTCTGTTCTTGGAGTTCATAATCAGTAACCTACATATGCTTTGATCTGCTTTTAATCTTTGATTCAATGATTGGAATATGTTTGTTTGTGCTTATTAACAATTATTATAGCTTGTGTATGCTTTTGGTTCATTCTGGTTTGCTTATTCATGCTAAAACTGCTTAAGAGTGCATAACGGCTTATTTGCCAAGTCTATGTCATAACTGGGCATTGTTGGCTTATTTTGTGCTTATTGGCTTATTGGAAGTGTGATTATTCGCTTGATTGTGACTCCTTACAACTCACTGGTTGTAAGGGTGCCCTTGTTTTCTAAAAAATCATAGTAAATCTCTCACAAATCACAAGTCAAAAAGTCAAAGCAGTGGGAACCAGTTCCTACAGAAAGTTCCCCCTGGTAGTGTAATTTGGTGTTCAGCTTATCAATAAGCTATTCCAGCTTATTCAAACGTGCAACAACTTTAATTTTGTAATAGGTGCTCCTTATTTGACCCATTTGTTCATATTGGAGCATTTGGAGGGTTGACTTTAGGGTTTGACTAGAAAAACAACTCATTTGACTTTTTCATAAGTGCTTATTGGTTATCCAGCTTATTTGGCTTTGCTTATTGAACTTTTCTTGATTATTTTGGCTTAATTAAGTTGTTTAGAGTCTTTTGTAAGTTGAATCAAGTCCTGAGGTGGTCTAGAACTCCAAGTCGACTATTTTGTCCTTTTGTGAAATTTTTCTTGGCTTATTTCTGACTTATTGAGTGTGCTTTTTCAAATTTTCTTTTCACGGATCTCTTAGGTATCTCAAAAGAAGGTTGTGTGTTTAAGCAGAGCTTATGGCATTGGCTTATTGCTTAATGGGCTTATTGGCTCAATAAGAATAAGTTGTTGACCTTTTAAGCTGTGATAAGCTGAAAATCAGCTTGTGGGCCTTCAGACTTTTGTGCTTAGAATTAAATTTTGAGTCAGATAAGGCTTTTTCAGGTCATTTGGGCCTAGTTTGACTTTTTGGGCTCAAAAGCCCATTAAGGTTGACTGTTTTTGGTTTTAGCCCATTTGGGGGCCCATTAGGGGTAATTTGTTAATTTCACTTTCATATTCTGATTACTTAGGTTAAAATAAACTAGTTTGCAAGTTTTTAGAATTTTTTATAATTTTTGGATTTTTAATATTATTTTAATATTATTTTATTATTAAATTTCAAATTTCACATTTTTGCACTTTTTATATTTTTCTTAGCTTTAATACATTAAAATAGGATTTTTGCAACTCTTAGATTAATTTTATCATCATTAGATTAATTTTTATAATTATTTTATGTTTTAATAGTTTTTAAATCATTTTAAATAGTTTTTCTTAGTTTAAAAATTTATAAAAATATTTTTTAATCTCTTTAGGTCATTTTAAAGGTTTACCAATCGAAAAATCCTTATTTGGGCTTTTTGATAATTAATTTGATTTTTAGGGCTTTAATTAGCATTTAAAAATTAATATTTAATTAATTAAAAGGTTTGAAAAAGTTTTGATCATTGGTAAACTCTTAGTTTATTTATTTTGATTTTTGTTAATGTTTTGGGAATTTTTAGAATTAATTTTTATTTTTTGTCCTTTTTACGGTTTTACGTTTTGTCGTCGTAGTAATTAATTTCATGTCTTCGTCATTCTATTTTCTCATCCCCTTCTTTCAAATATTAATCTCAAATCTTGTTACATCTTAGTCACACACATATACCTCCTTGGGAAACGAACTTTCACCTTTGGGTCATTAACACTTGATTTTCCTAAATCATTTATTTAATACTTACCGCTTTTACGCCTTTTTCCTAAAAGTTCGTATTTTACCACAATTAGTAATACTTAAGGTATCACCTTGGAAAGGTGTAATTTGTTTTGGAAAACGAGGAATGTTGAGTCCAATGTACATTGGACCGTTTAAGATCATTAAACGAACTGGACATGTTGCTTATAAGTTGGAATTGTCGGATGAGCTTCGTGCCATTCATAACACTTTTCATGTGTCGAATTTGAAGAAGTGTTTGGCGTATACGGATTTGGTTATACCATTAGATGAGATCCAACTTAATGATAAGTATCACTTTATAGAGGAACCAATAGAGATCATGGATCGAGAGGTTAAGCGTTTGAAAAGGAGTAGGAATCCCATTGTGAAGGTGCGATGGAATTCTAGACGTGGACCGGAGTTCACGTGGGAACGTGAGGACTTCTTTAGTAAGAAGTATCCTCAACTCTTATATTGGTACCGAATATGAGTATAAGAAGAGGAGAGCGGCAAGACCTCGCTCCCTTAAGGAGGGAAGGATGTGAAACCCCGAACCGAAGATCATTATTTAACACTAATTTTACGACCGATTTTATATTTTTGAGAAATTTAAGTATTTTTACGTTTGACGGTTTAAGTTGAAACCGGTGATTTGAGGCTTTATTTAATGTTTTGACGATTGCAGAGAACCGTTAATGATCGTGATGCCGATGGATGCCCATGTTTTATGTTTTATTATCGATTATTTCGATATTTGGGATTTTTGAAGTTTTTGTTTTACATCGAATTTCATCGAGTCGGAACCTTTATTTATTCTTTTTGTGTGCGTTTAATTATTAAAACGGTGGATTTAACAAACGAAAATTTATTTTTAGGAAGCCGGGCTGAAACGCGTCTCCCTTTTTTTGCTAAAAATCAATTCAGTATTTTTCCCTCACTTTCATTTTTAAACTTTTGCAAAGTGGGCCAAAATAAAACTAATATTACACCTTCCCCCCTCCCCCACCACTATATATAAACTCAGTTTTTTACACATACTACTCATTTTTAACATAGAAAAAAATGCCCTCTCTTTTTCTCTCTATAGTCAAGTCACACCACCACCATACCAATTCTACCACCAAAACTTGATTTTTGATAAATCTAATCAATATACCACCTTTAAAACAACATTTTAAGTGTATTTCAAGCAAAATTTCTAACATTCAACAACATTTTGCTACACATTTGATATTTGCTAATTTTTTATATAAACTATGAATTGAGCTAAAGTAACTTATTTTATTTGTGTTTAAGTTTATTTAGGAACAACCATTTGTAATACTGAAGCTTAAGGAAAAGATTTTCTTGTTTTGTTCTCAATCAAAACCCACGGCCTAAGGAAGGGATGGTTGATTTTTGGTTTTTGATCTATTTTGCAATTGGTGCAAGGTTCCTTATATGTTAGTATTATTATATTAATATCATTTTCTTAATGCATGCAAGTATTTGATTGTTTTAGTAAATTCATTTTGATCATGCAAGTAAATGTGAGGTTAGGGGATGTTTAAAGATGATGTATATTGAAAATTTAGAGGTTGATGATGTTGGAAATAGGTAGAATTGAAGTTTGATGTAGGTTTAGAGAAGTGAATTTAGGTCAGATTGTTTGGACTAGAATGTCATGTGGTTATTGTTGATGAAGGATTGGTATGATAGGATATAGTTGTAATAGTCGTTGAGACGGTCGTTTTGATATAAATTAGAGATTCTAACTCATAACGAGGAACAAGATATGGTTATTTGAATTTCGTGTACCAGGAGATGCATATTGACACAATACGAAATTTTGGTCAATACTGGGTCAACTCCCGGGGACTATAAGCAGAGATTCATAAGTGACTAGTGGTTCTTCTAAAGGGCTAAACCTAGTGTTTTGAGTCTATTTTAAAAACCATGAGTCGGATTTCTAAAAGGAAATGTTTAGAAGGGTCGGAAGTGTTTTACAAGTCGAGTGTGTAAATTGTCCGGATTTGGGGTTTGGAAATATGTTGAGCAGACGGCTCTAAAAGTGTAACACCCCCATTTTACCTTTACGCAGCGGAACATTGATCTGGGGTATTACTTCATAGAACACAAGTCATAATGATAGAAAACCACTCAAAAGAGTGATTAAATCAACGTTCTTTATATATCATTAAACTTTCAGTGTTTTACAATATTAGGTTTCCAAAATCTATGTTAATAATTTCAAGCTTGTGCCTCTTTATAACATCCTCGTGCGGCTCCATACTATTATTCATGGTTTCCTGAAATGTATGCTTAATGTCAACGCAAAGGTTGAGTGAATTCATAGGTTTAAACATATTTTGAATACAAGTTTATTCTCCGGGTTAAATTGTTATACAACCACATAAGATAATCTTCATACTACACTATGTGCTCATGTACCGCTACTTGACATACAGAAACCAACAAATTTCCCTTAAGCATGCAGTTTGCCAAACTCCTGTGTTAAGCAAAATAAAGTGTGTCCGTTAACTTAGGTCAGAGCCATCAGCATTCCAGCAAGTGCGACTAGCCTAGATAGGGGATGTCAGTTCTCAAATAGTACTATTCACAATATTAGCGTTCACCTTTTAGGATTATTAACGATCAAGATTAAGAAGGGACTTTTAAAGGCAGCAGTAAACATAGTGTCGGTTATCATACCATACAATCAATTAAAGTACTTGTATTCTAGTTTTAGCATATATCCCCCTCACGGGTTTTCAAATCATTTATAAAGTATTTGAAATCAAGGCTATGAACTCACCTTATGTCCCTAGAATCCGAGCTATAATCAGATATATTTCATTCATAGATAAACTATAACACCCCCAATTTACCACGCAGCGGAATACCACAATGGGGCGCTACTAATAGCACATCGCACACAATCATAGACAACGACCTCAAAAGAGATGTTAAAATAATACACAATCTTGTCTAAAAAGTTTCCCATCCCAATATATATATATATATATATATATATATATATATATATATATATATATATATATATATATATATATATATATATATATATATATATATATATATATAGTCAGAGTAGCGTTGGTCCCAAAAACCGTTACCGATACATCACATTCATCAAAGAATTAAAAGTCATTTATTCAGTTCAATGGATGGAAAAATAAAGTAAACTTTATACAAGTAAGCAGCAACTCCCTCCTCGCATGCTCTGCTGCTATCCATCTTGATTACCTGAAATACATGCTTAAAATCATCAACACAAAGGTTGAGCGAGTCCATAGGTTTTGCAAATCATCAGTTGAACACAAGTAGAAAACCTATCATGATTGTCAATCAACAATTAGGGCATCTCGTATAAATAGCAAGCGCTATTTATACTCTCGTATAAATAGCAAGCGTTATTAAGAACATGACACCGACTCCTTAACTTAGTCACCCACGCCTAAAGCCAGCATGACTATATGAATTCCAGTATCCCTACTAAGATATCAATTGCAAGTATACCACATTCTTATTCTCGTAAATTATCCTTCCCATAGGTTACTCAGCGTAAAGCCCTGGTCTCACATAGGGTCGTCAGCCCAATAGTACTATCATTTGAATAAGCGGCTATTCCCAACTCACAACATCAAGTCAGAACATAGTTAATGGCTCATGAATTTAGGCACTTTTGCAATTTAGGTACTTATATAATCACGACAATCATTCAACAACATTCGGGTCTAAACAATCAATCACGACTTGTGTTCCTTTTCATTTCAAATAGCACGTATCCCCCTCGCAGGTTAAAATCATTTACAACATAATAAAAGGTGAGGCTATAGACTCACCTTAGATAAGACATGAAGCTAGTAGTAGTAGTGATAGCCGAAGTGAAGATGCCTCCCAAAAATACACATCAAAAGCCGCCACCTAACAAATAAGGTGCGTTCTTAGCAACATACTTAAGTATCTCAAACATACTTAATATAATAAAATCATCGAATTAAAATAGTATGTACATAGACATGACCAACCAATACAAGTGATTCCCTTCTAAACCCCACAAAACATACTAACTTTCCAAAACTAGTACCTTCGATTTTGATCCATCTCAAGATGCCAAATCAACACAGTTTAAGTACCCTAAATGGGTCTTCAATCTCAGAATATACACTCACACATAAGACTTATATCTTTTTAGAACTTTGAGAAGCTAATAGTTTAGCCTCTCGGCTCAAACTATGACGCGAGGTTAAGTACCTCCCAAATAGTACTCAGCAGGTACCTACCAAAAGTACACGTTGTTTTCCCCTACCTAAACAACTCAGTTCAATATTTATTCAATGATTCGCATTTTAGACCCACCTGCCCGACACATCTTTAGACCTTAAAAACCGGACTGTTTTACACACTTGACTCGTAAAACCATTTTGACATTGTTAAACATTCCCGTTTACAACATCGCCACTTGAATTTGAAAATAGACTCCAAATGATAAGTTTAGAATCTAACAACAGCCTTTGATCAGTTTCAAAACTCAACTTATAGTCCCTGAGATTCGATCCAAATATCGACAACAATTTCGTATTGTGTCAATACTCGTCTCCTGGTACACGAATAATCAAACTAGCATAACTTCCTCCTAGTTATGAGTTAGAAGCTCTATCTTATATCGAAACGAGCGTCTCGACGAATTCTACAACAATATCCAATAATACCAACACTTTCTCAATGTTATACCCGCGAAAATCTGCCTTAACTCACTGATGTAAATTGACACTTTAATAATCAATTCAACACCCATTTTTAACATCATCCACCCTTCAAATAAGCTATACCCATCATCCCAATCATCTAATAACATCCCTAAATCACTTGTATGATTCATACTTTCAAAACCGACATCAAAATCATACATGCAATAACAAAAATTCAAATATAATAATAATAACACGATCCTTCAACACTAAAAATGAATAAAACCTCATGTTCATCACCAAAATCTTTTGAAAAAGTTCTTGCATGTGGGATTGCTTAGATCAAAATGATCACAAGAGTATTTCTAAAGTGGGTCTTCAATTAGTTTTCAATGGATCATAGTAAAAATCTTTGATCCATGGTGTTTTTATGGTGGGAGAGTGACAACATAGAGAGAAGAAAAGAAAGAGAGAAGATTTTGGTGGGTAATATTGTATTTATGTAAAAAAAATGAAGCTTTTATATGGTGGGTGGGGTAGAAATTGCAATATTGGCATTCTTGTGGACTAAAGAATAAATATTAGTTAAAAAGCGTGAAATGACTACCAGTCAATTTTAAAAATATTTACGAGAATCGGGTTTCGTCCCGGGTTCATAAAAATATAAATCTCGTTTGTTAAATCGATCGTTTTAATAATTAAACGCACACAAAACGAAATAATAAAGTTTTGACTCGACTTAACACGTCATGAAATAAAAATTTCATAAATATCAAATATCGAAATAATCGATACTAAAATATAATATTTGGGCATCCATTGGCATCACGATCACTATTAGTACTCTTTAATCGTCACAACGATTAATTAGACTCACACATTACCGGTTTCAACGTAAACCGTCAAGTATTACAATATTTACCATCACTTAGAATTTCCAAATCAAGTACATAGTTAGGGTAAAATAATGACGTTAAGTTCGGGGTATTATATTACCACCACCTTTTATGGAGCGACGTCCCGGTGCTCGCCTCGCCTCATATGTGTATTGCGTACCACGAGAAAAACGAGGGCACTTCTTCCAAACGAATTCCTCACGTCCTCACGTGAATCTCGATCCACGTCTCGAATTACATCGCATGTTCGTAAAGGAAAACTTACTCGTTTTCAAACACTTAACGTCTCGAATTTCATCGTACCTTAGTAATGGGAATATTTCGCTACTTCAAACGCTTAACCTCTCAATTCACGATCTCCACTGGTTCTTTTACAAAATTCAACTTGTCGTCAAGTTGTATCTCACCAAAAAGGGAAGAATAAACCCTTACTCACCAAACACTTATTCAAGCTCGACACACTAAAATTACATGAATCGCACGGAGTTCATCCGATGACTCCAATTTATAAACAACCGCTCCCATTTGTTTGGTGATTTCAAACGGTCCAGCGTACCTTGGACTTAACTTTTCTCCATTCCCAAAACGGATTTCACCTTTACAAGGTGACACCTTAATCATTATTATGTCACCAACTTCAGATTTCCAACGGCTCCCTACGTTTATTGGCACAGTTCTTCTGACAGCTCCTCACGGTTTACAAGCAATTCTTAATCCGTACGATCTTTTCGTAGTCTCCCAAATCGTCTCAGTTCCAATCATTTGTCCTTCCTCTGCTTCATTCTAACAGCCTGGCGATCTGGACCATCGTCCACGATCCTCACAAAAACAATTGCTCATGAAACAAAGTCCCATGGGTCGCACAAAACTCCAGCGAAAACATTCTAGAAAATTAAGACGAGAAAATTAGTACTGGTCGTACAAAACCACCTTATTGCAAAATCTCGAACATGCCAACCTATTTCGTCAAAAGTGGGTTCATCGATACGAAAATCATTCGGCATATACATTATGCTATCGGACGCATTACGATCTAATTCAAACACAAAAGACAACACCAGGGACTTAAAATCAAGTCACGACATGTTTACCAAGACCCAAACCATGCAAAAAAAATAAATTCAATCGGGTTAACTCATGCTTTTTAAATAGCCAAGCCATGATAAATAAGATCACTTGACAAGACCTTCGGGTAAGTCCAGTCAATTGGAAAATTGCAAGTAAAAGGACATCCATTGGCCGGATAGCCATGGACGCATATCAAAGGAAATAACAAGAAAATATTTCGTCATCAGAGGGTGCTCTCACACGGATCCATACCCAAAATATAATACAAAGACACCATCTCACTTTCGTCCATGCGCATTCAAAGTCTCAATAAGGATTGTCATTGAAAGTCAAAAAGATATTACATGGTACACGTTCTCCGTGATCGGACGTCATTGGACAATGCCGCCTCAAGTTCTCAGAACTTACGATCACTCAACGAGATCACATAACACATAAGTACCTAAAAGCAAATGTCAAACATAAACATCAAATACTTAGACCTCCACCGTTGATCATCTTGAAAACCTTTAACGAACCATTGATAATACCAATAAAGTCTTTCCACTTGTGGTGTCGGCTACAACATACTCCTCGAAGTGATAAAGAATTTATTAACTCCAGTCATTAAAAAATTCAGTCCATTGGCGAAAATTCACAACATATCGGGTGTACCATTATCTTCTGCTCTAAGGTTCAACATGCAAAAGTGTCCCACTAACTTCTACTTCAGCATTCATCATGCAAAGGCGTTCCAAGAATTTCTACTTCAGCATTCATCATACAAAGGCATCCTAATAACTTCTACTTCATCATTCGTCATACAAAGGCGTCTCAATAATTTATACTTCAGTGGTCAAGGAGATGCATCATATTCCTCGTTTAGTTCATCATACTAGCCCCCAAGAATATCGACATCAAGAAAAGTATTCGGTGACCCTTCTATAGTAGCAAGTAAAATTACAAGAGCTTCATACCCATGATAAGTTGCCGTTGATAACTTGATCCTCAGTCAATCCACAAATACACGCATAAATCCTGGTGACGCTTAAACAAGTCGCCTATTCTAGGAACGGTCAACGGTTCTAAACATTAGTTTATAAAACTCGCGACCATCAAGACACATTAGAAATTGTCCATTAAAACAAATCATCACTCAAGAGAAGTCCAACGAGTTACTCGTACATAAGTGATAATCAACAATCATCATAATGACGACGACACTAAACGATTCATATCAACGAAAAATGATTCGAAGGAAGACGTGCGCACACCAAACATCCACAAATCAAGCCAGACATACTTGGGTCCACTCATTTATAACTCCTTGTACATCAAAAGGCGTCCCCTTTCATGTATACAAGAGTTTATAAATTTACAGTTCGGGAACTTATAAATTTATTGTTCAAATGAAAAGGCGTCCCAATCCATTTCAACGAGACGATTATAAGTCATCCTACTCAAGTATTACTACCTCTCAACATGAAGTCAAATCTAAATTACATACCATAGTAAATACAGTGTGTTATTAAACTTACTTCATGATTTTCGTATTCAAACATCCCATTCCATCTAAATAAGGAAAACACAAACAATCTAGGGTCCAGTAGTTTAAAACTTTCTTATTCAAATGTCCCAATCCATTTAAATAAGACAACCTTAAACAACTCATAGTTGGGCGAGTTAAAATCTCTATATCTGAATGTCCCATTCCATTTAGATACAAAGCATTAAGTCACTCAACCGAATGACTACTACAAGCATATCTTTGTTGTACCCAAACTATATATATTTGATTAGGATATATAGCCCAACATTGGCATCCTCCTTTTCGCCAATAAACGTAGTCATATAAAATCAAATCACACGTCGTATTACATATAAGATATCGCCTCGGATAAATGATTCTTCAAAATCATAAGAAGTATTCGGGGCACGAATATCACATCAATCAACTACGTTTCAAAAGGAGATGTCCTAAAATTGCACATCACGGTACGATGATAAAAAATCAAACTTAAGCAAGTCGATATGCGATAACTTACGAAACAATATATGCATACTCAAGGTATCAAACGAGTTTCATACTCGTATTTAAATAATACACAATTATCAAGATCGGTGATTTGCGGTGAGGAGAAATCCAATACAAAACCGTACTATGAAATGTACTACAACCATTCAAGGACCATTGCTTCGCGCATAATGCCTCGAAATACCATAGTATATTCATAAATATAGATACTACCATTCCTCTATACACATAGGTTCACATAATTACAATCAATCATAAAGTAATGCAAGAATAGCCTTACCGGATACATGGGAGTAGTTGCGTGCTTAAAACTTTTTAGAACATACCAAAGTTATAGTTTAGGTTTTTCAAAATCGACCTAGTTCTCTATAACTTGTGGCTCTGATTACCATTTTGTAACACCCCCAATTTACCACGCAGCGGAATACCACAATGGGGCGCTACTAATAGCACATCGCACACAATCATAGACAACGACCTCAAAAGAGATGTTAAAATAATATACAATCTTGTCAAAAAAGTTTCCCATCCCAATAAATAAATATATATATATATATATATATATATATATATATATATATATATATATATATATATATATATATATATATATACATATATATATATACATATATATATATATATATATATATATATATATATATATATATATATATATAATCAGATTAGCGTTGGTCCCAAAAACTGTTACCGATACATCACATTCATCAAAGACTTAAAAGTCATTTATTCAGTTCAATGGATGGAAAATAAAGTAAACTTTAGACAAGTAAGCACCAACTCCCTCCTCGCATGCTCCGCTGCTATCCATCTTGATTACCTGAAATACTTGCTTAAAATCATCAACACAAAGGTTGAGCGAGTCTATAGGTTTTACAAATCATCAATTGAACACAAGTAGAAAACCAATCATGATTGTCAATCAACAATTAGGGCATCTCGTATAAATAGCAAATGATATGTGATTGTATTAAACTCATGATATCGACCCCTTAACTTAGTCACCCACTGATGTGTCGTGCAATGTATATTAATTAGATACGTTATAGGGTAAAATAGAAAATTACCTTTAGGAAAAAGTAATAGACTAAATTCACCAAAGACGGATTTAATTAAACACGTTTATGAACCAAGTTCGTTGTACACAAGATCAAGTGAATTTGAGACGTTTTGTTTTGATTTTTATAATCGATTTGAATTGATTTCGGTTCTTAAACTAAAATTAAATTCTACAAATTAACACCTAAGTGCATGAATCGTTCCCCATTACTCTATTTAAAAGCAATTATTTAAAACTAAATTCAATTAAACTATTAAAAATTAAGTAAAACTTTAACTTTATAATCAAATTTATTTTTATAAAAACTTTATTAAAACTAAATAGACTAATTTAAAACTATTAAAGATTTTTAATTCTAATTAAATCTATTTAATTATTAATAAAACTTTTTTATCAAAACAAAATCTATTTTCTTCTTAAAAACTATTTATTTAAAAACTAAATTAATTTAAATCTACTAATTTTAAAAACTTATTATTTAAAATAAACTAAATTTCTAAAATTAATAAAACTTTTTCTTTATTTTGTTTTTATATATTTATTATTTTATAATTTCAAAATTATGTAAAATGATTTAAACTTAAATAAAGTAACAAACTATGTAATTAAACTATCTACAAAAAACTGACAGCCACTATTAATACTATATTAATTACCTATTTCATAACTAAACCAAAAAGAATAGTTAGACTAGATGGTAAAAGTGTGTGACAGTTAACCGAGAGTTCTCGGGTTCGATCCACAGGGGTGGAACTTTTTTGGATTATATTTATTTTGGAGTTACTTATAGATATACACAGCCCCTAACACCTCAGTATGAGGCGCAGGACATCAGTTTAAAAATAACAATATAGCAGCCATATAAACCAAAATCAGCAACATCAAACTTAAGGCAGTTACTAAATCAAAATTAATCCAAATATATTAAATCATCAAACAGATTTAGAATATCAAACGAATTATCAAAGCTAGCTTATAAACTTACAGTAAACCATTTAAACATTTACAATAGCAGATTCATTCACATCAAACATTTTGAACAATATGGTAGATCTTAACAATTTATCAACACACAAATGACCATATCAGCAGACTACATTAAGTAAATCAATTCTCTACCTTACCAGACTTAACAATATTACAGCAGGCAAAAGTAAAAACTTGCATATACATAACAATAACACTATAGATCACGGAATAAGAACTTGCTTAACCAACTTAAGCAACCTAAAGATCACTATAAAACTTGGCCTCAAAATCATTAAGAATCACAAAACACATGAGAAACAATCTCAGTCAGAGTAATACAGTACTATAATCGAATCAGTGTACCAAATCCACTTATTCACTGCATAGAACTTTCTAAACAATCTAACTGAGAAATATCAATTATTAAACATCAAACAGCATGCAAATTAGCAGATCCAATAATTTCTCGATATAACAGATTTAATAAAACTAAAACACTCGAGCAGTTAACTAATTAAAATCACATAAACATTTTAAACACATAAATCTAAAAACATAAGGATAAAATGAGGTTTAACCTAATATAGAGATCCTTTGAGTAGAAGGCAGGCGCTGAGCCTCCTTAGATCTAAAACGACACCGTCACAATCACACTACCATCACGAACCACCATAGAACATTTCGAAACAACAACTTTGTATGTCTCGAACCTTTTTGCATCAATTATAACATTCATCCAGTAGGGACGAACATAAATCCCTATCTCACTTAATTATTCACAATAGCTATGGTTTGAAGCTTATTGAATAATAACAAATATAATATTATCTTGTATGATGAGAAATTGCAATCTTAAAATTTAAACAGTAACATAAAAAATATGGGATAAGAAGATTAAGAAACTGAAGATCACTTTTATTCCATTAAAACAACCTTACATCATTTATAAAAATGAAAAAAATACAAATTCTACCTACAATTTAACATTATAACTATTAAATGAAAAAGGGATACATTACTTAATAAAAATGAGGGATTATATAGGCGAGTTCTAGGGTTGTGGGTGAGGTGATTCTTGAAGAAAACTTGATCTTGACCCTTCAATCAGCATCTCTATCTTTCTCTTTCTTTTTCTTTTCATCCAAGGGCTGATAATCATTCACTAGCACACGGATTGCCAACTTAGCAACCGAGTGTGCTTGTTGTGCTTCTTCCTTTATGGCGTGGCCTTAGATGATTGGATAGATGATGGGGTGTGAGGTGCTTCCACCAATCACAGAAGAGAGAGGGTGCCATGTCACGGATCTTCTCCCCATCTTTGATCTCCAAAAAACTTGGGGATTTATTTCCCAAGCGTGTGATTCACTTGTGCCATAAATAAGTGAAAAGCCCCAAATTTATTTTGTGATTAGGGTTCGGTAACAGTAAAGTTACAAGTTTGGGGGTGAATGGTGAGAGAGAAAAGGGGATAAGTAACTTTTTGTGTATCGAAAAGGGTGAGTGTGTGTGAGTGGGTGAATGATGTGTGTAAATATTTATGTTTGACCAAATAATGGGTAAATAAACGTTAAATTTAAATCGTCCATTCTCAAAGCCTATATAAAAATCGTCCACTTCCATTTACTTATGAAAAGATTTGGGCTTAAAGCCCAAATTTACTCATCTGTCCCATTTATTCAAATTGGTCCCTTTGTGGGCTTTTAAGTCCAATGGTAAATAATATATCCTCTCAAATGGGCTTTTGGGCCCATTAATCATAAGTGGGACCCACAAGCCCAATAAACTTCATTTAAGATTAAATCCGCTAAAATTGAGCTTGAATTTGGCTTTGTCGATCTTTTCTTCAAACTCGTGCCATTTTTGCCGGTTTTCGTGATCATCGGTACCTACACACATGAAACGACAAACAAACATATACAAGGCATTTTTCATTTAGAGTAAAGTGCAAAAATCATCCCTGTGGTTTGTCAAAAGTTTGAATTACATTCCTCGTTAATACTTCGCGCAACATACATCATTGTGGTTGTAAAATAGTACACCATACATCCCTGAGGACGGATGGTGCAAATATTTTTCCGTTAGGGGTTAAAAGTGTTTGTTATCTTAGGGGTATTTTAGTCCTTTTACAACCTAGGGATGATTTTTGCACCTAACTTTTCAAAAAAAAAAAATTCCAAAAAAAATTTCAAAAAAATTTCAAATTTTTTTTTTCGAAAAAATTCAAATTTTTTTTAGATATTCGAAAAAAGTTTTTTTTTCAAAAGTTTTTTTTTAAATGTTTTTCGAAAAAAAAACTTTTTTAAAAAAAAGCTTTTCTAAAAAACTTTTTTTTCAAAAAAATTCAATTTTTTTTTTAATCTTCGAAAAAAAAAAATTTCAAAAGTTTTTTTTATAAAAATTTCAAAAGCTTTTTTTTCAAAAAAATTCAAATTTTTTTTAAAAAAGTTTCGAAAAATGTTTTCTTTTTTAAAAAATTCAAAAACTTTTTTATAAAAATTTCAAAAACATTTAAAAAATAAAACATTTTTCGAAACATTAAAAAAACATTTTTCAAAACTTTTTTAAAAAAAATTGAATTTTTTTGAAAAAAACTTTTTTCAAATATATTTTCGAAACTTAAAAAAAACATTAAAAAAAACATTTTTCGAAAAAAGAAAACATTTTTCGAAACTTTTTTAAAAAAAATTTGAATTTTTTTGAAAAATTTTTTTTTTAAATTTTTATAAAAAACTTTTGAAATTTTTTTTTTCGAAGATTAAAAAAAAATTTGAATTTTTTTGAAAAAAAAGTTTTTTAGAAAAGCTTTTTTTTAAAAAAGTTTTTTTTTTCGAAAAGCATTTAAAAAAAAACTTTTGAAAAAAAAACTTTTTTCGAAAATTAAAAAAAAAAATTTGAATTTTTTCGAAAAAAAAAAATTTGAAATTTTTTTGAAATTTTTTTTGGAAATTTTTTTTTTTGAAAAGTTAGGAGCAAAAATCATCCCTAGGTTGTAAAAGGACTAAAATACCCCTAAGATAACAAACACTTTTAACCCTTAACGGAAAAATATTTGCACCATCCGTCCTCAGGGATGTATGGTGTACTATTTTACAACCACAATGATGTATGTTGCGCGAAGTATTAACGAGGGATGTAATTCAAACTTTTGACAAACCACAGGGATGATTTTTGCACTTTACTCTTTCATTTATTATATGCATTTATTCATTGTTTTTAGATACAAATGATATGAGTAAAATCACTCATATCAAACTCCCCCTTGCTAAGTAATGGTCGTGTCCTCACGAAATGATAAAATAAAACACTAACTATACTTTTATTCAACTTTTGAAACTTTTTATTTTGCAAAGACATAATGTATAACTTTCATTATTTGAAAAATAACTTTTAGAATCACAAAACTCAAATAGATTCATTGTCCTCGATTTTTCACTTTTCCATGCCAAGTGTAAAAACAAGATCATTGTCAATCATAAGCCCCAAAATTAAAACAACTCATACAAGTAATTTGTGTTAAACTCAATCTCCTATTATTCCTAATTGTATCTCTAGATTTTATTTGTCATTCACCCAAAGGCTCATTTGACTTGTTTGATATTTATTAGTCCAAAAATGAAGGCAAAAACGGTGTAAACTCAACACTCAAAACCTAACCTCGACTTCAAAAACCGTTGTCACTAAAGAAAGCCCACATCAAGGATAACTTAACAAGATTTGAGGGATAAATCCCCGGACCCGAAATTTGGCTAATAGGACTACTTAAAGCAACAATAAAACCTCCAAAGTCAATTATGACCTTATTAATGGAGTTAGCAACAACTACATCATATCACCTTGTGGCTCTTTAAGATGCAATTGTGCTCCTTATTTAAAATCCACACCCGAAGGCTCCTTGGACAAAAATAAGGGAATTGACATTCACCATCCCACCTTATGGCTCATGATGATGAAGCAATTTTTATTCAACACGTCCCCTTGCCATACACCCTAAGGCTCAATGTCAAGGTTAGTGCTACATGACTCCCACCCGAAGGCTCATAGAGAACATGTTTTTATTTATTCTTCTTTATTAATATGATATTTATAGTAAGCCAAATTTCCGCAATCCCATGATCCAAAGTCCATGACGCTGACACCCTTAATGTGTTCTCACTTTAATTACAAGGGAAAAAAAAGAAGGAGTTACGAGGTAAGATATCAAGCCTAAACCGCTAAAAACTTCATTTATTAAGCAATTATTATTCAAGCGTGAAAAATAAATATGAGGAGATTAAATCAAACACAAAAATACTTACACAAAGAAGAGTTAACCTTAGAAACTTATGATTAAACTATATCATCTCTTGGTCTCCATATTGTAAAATTTAAAAAATGTAAGAATAATGGATACTTAGCCTATTAAATCAAAGTTTTGGATTTTCAAGTCATCTATAGGATCTTGCATCTTCTTATAATTTTTCAAGTTTTAGAATTTGCGTTTTAAAGTTCACTTGATAAACGACTTTCTAGGATCAATTATAGGAACTTGCGAAAAGTTCTTGTTTTCAATCCGTATGAGTTCAGGCTTTCGCGTTTTAATGTTCCCTATATAAAATCCTAGCAAAACTATATTTAAACACGTTATTTTCACCAACGGAAATCCTACATTTGTGTCAAAAGCACTTATTTTCTTTTTAAAATTTAAAATAACACTAAAAATTTAAATTTTTTTATGAAAAAACGAGAAAAACGATTACGTTTAGACACGACAAAAGCAATTGCAAGCGATTATATCGATTGACCCCCCATGCTAAAACCAAACATTGTCCTCAATGTTTCTTAGCTCAAGAGTAACCCCCTTGCTAAAACACGAAGAGTCTAATGCAAAATCGTAACATGGAAAGAGCACGCAAATCTAATAAGACGTTTATTAATTATGCCTCAAGATAAAACGTTAGTCGATAAAAATCAAAGGATAGAGAGTGTGCCCCTTTTGACAATCAAAGTATGGAAGATCAAGTGGACCAGCAAAAACCGAACACGAGATTCTTCAATGATTAGGGTCATACCTAAGATTCACAACACAACAAAATACGAGCACGAGCTTGAAAGATCAAGCCTTATTAGAGTTAGAAAATATAGAGAAGATAGAATGTATGGGACTCCCCCACATGGTACCTCGTTTTTGTTCACCGAGTCATGAGCTCGACTCGATCCCCGCATTCATTGGTCCTTAGGGAAAATGGTGAAAACCGGCATAATGGAATAAAATCCAACATAAAGCATGATGCCGGGGTCAAAGGTCTCATCCTCGTTGTCGGATGACAAACGAAAGGATAAAATTCCAACACAAATCTCCAAAAAGAGATAGTAGTCACAAATCAAGATATGGATATAGCATGCTCCCCGAGATAAATCGCACCAAGATGATAAAAAAATCTTTCAATTATTACATCGGTGAAAGGCCGAGATTTCCCTAAATCAATGATTCTGGGGTCGAATACCTCGTCCTTGGGAGAGAAAGGAATAGACAACACGGTGTCGCCCCCCCATGCTAATCCAAGATTATATAAAGCACATGGTAATGGTGTGGTAAACGTTTCATCCGTAGTGGAATCAACATTCTTAGCTTTAACGACCATTTCACCCTTAGGAATGTGATCAATCGGGTTATGGTACTCAATATGAGAAACATGAAAAACCCGCACATTAAGGTCAAAGTGGGTGGGAGGAGGAATTTGGATGAAATCATCATCAAGTAAGTTCTCTAAAAAGAGAGTGTCCCCCTCCGGGTCAAGTTCATCAACACCCAGTGGTATCAAATCATTAGAAGCAAGAAACATGTCAATCTCCTCCATAAACGGATCACTATCCTCAACGTGAATAGGAGATGGAGAGAAAGACTTGGCATTAGGCTTAGAATTCAAAGCCTCGATCTTAGAAATGAGAAGATAGACGTTGGATAATTTTTCACAAAAAACCACATCTTCCACATCTAGATGAGTAAGTTCATCGGTGAACTTCTCAAGGATCAGAATAGTCAAATTAACCTCATTTCCCGGTGGAAATGGGTCTAAAGGAGCAAGTTCAAAAGTGAACTTCTCAAAAACCGGATCACTATCATCCTCATTTCCTGGTGGAAATGGGTGAAGAAGAGTAGGTTCATCGGTAAACCCCTCAAAATCCGAGTCGTGAATATCATCTTTATAAGAAAGTTCATCGGAGAACTCCTCATTAGAAAATTCACTATAAGTCGAATCATACTCAAAATCTTCATTTCCATCACAATTTTCATCATTAGAATTGGAGAAAATCTCTAAGTGATTGGAAGAAGTAGAGTCATCAAATTGTGGCAAATCACGCGTTTCATTGGAAATACCATCAAACTCTCTCGGGTTTTGGACAAGGATCTCAACACTAGACTTTATTACTTCATCCAATTCCGTGTCCAGAATAGTGCTAATATGCTCGTTCCCAAATCTTAGAGAATTTTCGGGTTCCATGGTGGAAGAATCATGAATAGGAGTGGTGATTTCATGAGATGGAGTGAGATCATAAACATCCTCATCATCTAGGATGGGTGAATCCTCAGGCTCCTTAGCCGGCAAGATATGAAAAGGAAGTACGATTGCACTAGACGAAGGATGTAAAGCAATAAGATCACGCAAAGAAATAGTACTCTCCTCGACATCGTCAATAAGAAGAGAACGCTCGAGTTCACGAGTGGAAAGATATTTTGCTTCCTCTTGAGCTTGTTCTTTCTTTCGAATTTCAATGCTTAAACCATTATAATCTTGCGAAAGTTGTCTAACCTTATTCTCACAATCTCTTTTAAATTCCTCATCGATTATTTCTCCATGAAATCGTCTACTTCCCAATTCATTAGTAATATCATTAATCTCTTGATTGATTTGTCTCTTTTCTAGCAACAGATCTTCAATGCTCTTTTCAACAATTTCAACATTTCTTTGATTCATTATTTGTTGGAACATTGTTTCAAGTCGCTTAAAATTCTCACTCACGAGAGAAAATTGTGGGGATTGGTCAAAACCGGAGGGATTAGAATTATAGCTAGGACTAGGCTCATAAAAATTTTGATCTCTCGGTTGACAACAAAAACTCTCGTGAGGACCTCCACAATACTCACAACAAAGATGTTGTTGTGATAAACTCGGTAAATCTTGTGGATAACAATTATCATTAAAGTTTTGATAGTAGCTCGGTTCTTGCTAGTAAATAAGCGAGAATCGATGCGAACAATTAACTCCAAAATTAGAATCGTTTCCACAAAACTCACACGAGGGTGTCTCGTATGTGGGGTGTGGAGGTGGGTAAAAATCGAGAGAATTATTCGAAAAATTCGGGTTTCCACATGAAGTGATTTCATTACAAGAAGGACAAAATCCAACTCGTAAATCGTGACGTAAATAATTTCCACAACGGTCACACATACACCACCGACATGGTAAAAGACCATATAACGGTTCTCCACACCCTACATAATTGACGAAGGAATTCATGGACGAATTAAAACTTGGAGGGTGAGAAGAAAAAGAATTAAACATGATAGAGGATTAAGAAGATTATTTTTGGTATTTTTCATAAATCAATCAAAGATTGACAAAAACAAGGAGTAAGGATAATTACTATGGAAGTAAATTACCCTCGGTCGACTTTTAAACGATAGGTGAAAACCTAAACGTCTCGAGGTTCAATAAGTAAACTACAAAACTAAGATATAATACTACTTGAGTTGGCAAACCAATAATCGGTTGTCCCTCTCAATATACGCACAAGCAAGCGGGGAAACATGGTGGCACAAAGCACGTAAAATTTTTTCTCCTTAGACGGCCTTTTATAGCTCGTCGCCTTATACCCACCTTATAGTTTGTATAAATCGAGTTCAAACTTTTTATTAGTATTTATCTATTTTTTTTTGTTTTGGATTCGAATACATTAGCTAGGTGATGAAATCCCAGCTAAGGTCTTATTTGGAAATAGGTAAATTTATTAAGCAATTATTATTCAAGCGTGAAAAATAAATACGAGGAGATTAAATCAAACACAAAAATACTTACACAAAGAAGAGTTAACCTTAGAAACTTATGATTAAACTATATCATCTCTTGTTCTCCATATTGTAAAATTTCAAAAATGTAAGAATAATGGATACTTAGCCTATTAAATCAAAGTTTTGGGTTTTCAAGTCATCTATAGGATCTTGCATCTTCTTATAATTTTTCAAGTTTTAGAATTTGCGTTTTAAAGTTCACTTGATAAACGACTTTCTAGGATCAATTATAGGAACTTGCGAAAAGTTAGTGTTCTCAATCCGTATGAGTTAAGACTTCCGCGTATTAAAGTTCCCTATATAAAAGCCTAGCAAAACTAGATTTGAACACGTTAAGAAAAAGCTAAGGTAAAAACCGAGTCGAGTCAAAAACTATTTTATTTTCACCAACGGAAAGCCTACATTTGTGTCAAAAGCACTTATTTTCTTTTTAAAACTTAAAATAACACTAAAAATTTATTTTTTTATGAAAAACGAGAAAAACGATTACGTTTAGACACGACAAAAGCAATTGCAAGCGATTATATCGATTGACCCCCCATGCTAAAACCAAACATTGTCCTCAATGTTTCTTAGCTCAAGAGTAACCCCCCCCCCCCCCCCCTGCTAAAACAAGAAGAGTCTAATGCAAAATCCTAACATGGAAAGAGCACACAAATCTAATAAGACGTTTATTAATTATGCCTCAAGATAAAACGTTAGTCGATAAAAATCAAAGGATAGAGAGTGTACCCCTTTTGACAATCAAAGTATGGAAGATCAAGTGGACCGACAAAAACCGAACACGAGAGTCTTCAATGATTAGGGTCATACCTAAGATTCACAACACAACAAAACACGAGCACGAGCTTGAAAGATCAAGCCTTATTAGAGTTAGAAAATACAGAGAAGATAGAATGTATGGGACTCCCCCACAAGTCACCTCGTTTTTGTTCACCGAGTCACGAGCTCGACTCGATCCCCGCATTCATTGGTCCTTAGGGAAAATGGTGAAAACCGGCATAATGGAATAAAATCCAACATAAAGCACGATGCCGGGGTAAAAGATCTCATCCTCGTTGTCAGATGACAAATAAAAGGATAAAATTCCAACACAAATCTCCAAAATGAGATAGTAGTCACAAATCAAGAT
The DNA here is from genome assembly GCA_025667525.1 of Glebionis coronaria. Lineage (NCBI taxonomy): Eukaryota > Viridiplantae > Streptophyta > Magnoliopsida > Asterales > Asteraceae > Glebionis > Glebionis coronaria. The sequence goes on along the minus strand of CM046877.1, from coordinate 170,156,036 downwards.
ATGGATATGGCATGCTCCCCGAGATAAACTCGCACCAAGATGATAGAAAAATCTTTCAATTATTACATCGGTGAAAGGCCGAGATTTCCCTAAATCAATGATTCCAGGGTCGAATATCTCGTCCTTGGGAGAGAAAGGAATAGACAACACAGTGTCGCCCCCTACGCTAATCCAAGATTATATAAAGCACATGGTAATGGTGTAGTAAAAGTTTCATCCGTAGTGGAATCAACATTCTTAGCTTTAACGACCATTTCACCCTTAGGAATGTGATCAATCGGGTTATGGTACTCAATATGAGACACATGAAAAACCCGCACATTAAGGTCAAAGTGGGTGGGAGGAGGAATTGGAACGAAATCATCATCAAGTAAGTTCTCTAAAAAGAGAGCGTCCCCCTCCGGGTCAAGTTCATCAACACCCGGTGGTATCGAATCATTAGAAGCAAGAAACATGTCAATCTCCTCCATAAACAGATCACTATCCTTAACATGAATAGGAGATGGAGAGAAAGACTTGGCATTAGGCTTAGAATTTAAAGCCTCGATCTTAGAAATAAGAAGATAGACGTTGGATAATTTTTCACGAAGAACCACATCTTCCACATCTAGATGAGTAAGTTCATCGGTGAACTTCTCAAGGATCAGAATAGTCAAATCAACCTCATTTCTCGGTGGAAATAGGTCTAAAGGAGCAACTTCAAAAGTGAACTTCTAAAAAACCGGATCACTATCATCCTCATTTCCCTGTGGAAATGGGTGAAGAAGAGTAGGTTCATCGGTAAACCCCTAAAAATCCGAGTCGTGAATATCATCTTTATAAGAAAGTTCATCGGAGAAATCCTCATTAGAAAATTCACTAGAAGTCGAATCATACTCAAAATCTTCATTTTCATCACAATTTTCATCATTAGAATTGGAGAAAATCTCAAAGTGATTGGAAGAAGTAGAGTCATCAAATTGTGGAAAATCACACGTTTCATTGGAAATACCATCAAACTCTCTCGGGTTTTGGACAAGGATCTCAACACTAGACTTTATTACTTCGTCCGATTCCGTGTCCAGAATAGTGCTAATATGCTCGTTCCCAATTCTTAGAGAACTTTCGGGTTCCATGGTGGAAGAATCATGAATAGGAGTGGTGATGTCATGAGATGAAGTGAGATCATAAACATCCTCATCATCTAGGATGGCTGAATCCTCAGGCTCCTTAGCCGGCAAGATATGAAAAGGAAGTACGATTGCACTAGACGAAGGATGTAGAGCAATAAGATCACGCAAAGAAATAGTACTCTACTCGACATCGTCAATAAGAAGAGAACGATCGAGTTCACGAGTGGCAAGATATTTTGCTTCCTCTTGAGCTTGTTCTTTCTTTCGAATTTCATTGCTTAAACCATTATAATCTTGCGAAAGTTGTCTAACCTTATTCTCACAATCTCTTTTAAATACCTCATCAATTATTTCTCCATGAAATCGTCGACTTCCCAATTCATTAGTAATATCGTTAATCTCTTGATTGATTTGTCTCTTTTCTAGCAACAGATCTTCAATGCTCTTTTCAACAATTTCAACATTTCTTTGATTCATTATTTGTTGGAACATTGTTTCAAGTCGCTTAAAATTCTCACTCACGAGAGAAAATTGTGGGGATTGGTCAAAACCGGAGGGAATAGAATTATAGCAAGGACTAGGCTCATAAATTTTTTTATCTCTCGGTTGACAACAAAAACTCTCGTGAGGACCTCCACAATACTCACAACAAAGATGTTGTTGTGATAAACTCGATAAATCTTGTGGATAACAATTATCATTAAAGTTTTGATAGTAGCTCGGTTCTTGCTCGTAAATAAGCGAGAATCGACGCGAACAATTAATTCCAAAATGAGAATCGTTTCCACAAAACTTACACGAGGGTGTCTCGTATGTGGGGTGTGGAGGTAGGTAAAAATCGAGAGAATTATTCGAAAAATTCGCTTTCCACATGAAGTAATTTCATTACAAGAAGGACAAAATCCAACTCATAAATCGTGACGTAAATAATTTCCACAACGCTCACACATACACCACCGACATGGTAAAAGACCATATAACGGTTCTCCACACCCTACACAATTGACGAAGGAATTCATGGAAGAATTAAAAATTGGAGGGTGAGAAGAAAAAGAATTAAACATGATAGAGGATTAAGAAGATTATTTTTGGTATTTTTCATAAACTAATCAAAGATTGACAAAAACAAGGAGTAAGAATAATTACTATGGAAGTAAATAACCCTCGGTCGACTTTGAAACGATAGGTGAAAACCTAAACGTCTCGAGGTTTAATAAGTAAATTTCAAAACTAAGATATAATACTACTTGAGTTGGTAAACCGATAATCGGTTGTCCCTCTCAATATACGCACAAGCAAGCGGGGAAACGAGGTGTCACAAAGCACTTAAAAACATTTTTCCTTAGACGGCCTTTTATAGCTCTTCGCCTTATACCCACCTTATAGTTTGTATAAATCGAGTTCAAACTTTTTATTAGTATTTATCTATTTTTCTTTTTTTTTGTTTTGGATTCGAATACAATAGCTAGGTGATGAAATCCCAACTAAGGTCTTATTTAGAAATAGGTAAATTTATTGTTCTACGTAATATAATATAGTAATCACAAAAAACAAGAAAAACGATACATATTATAATAATAGAAAAATAACAAAACTTTCCGAGGACGGAAAGGGTCTTCAAATCAACGATCAATAAATCTCAACGAAACGAATCGTACACAAAATCACCGGCAGCGACGCCAAAATTTTTGATGTGATGAGGAATGTCGATATTAATTAGATATTTTATAGGGTAAATAGAAAATTACCTTTAGGAAAAAGTAATAGACTAAATTCACCAAAGACGGATTAAATTAAACAGGTTTATGAACCAAGTTCGTTGTACACGAAGATCGAGTGATTTTGAGACGTTTTGTTTTGATTTGGACAATCGATTTGAATTGATTTCGGTTATTAAACTAAAATTAAATTCTACTAATTAAAACCTAAGTGCATGAATCGGTCCCCATTACTCTATTTAAAAGCAATTATTTAAAACTAAATTCAATTAAACTATTAAAAAATAAGTAAAACTTTAACATTATAATCAAATTTATTTTTATAAAAACTTTATTAAAACTAAATAGACTAATTTAAAACGATATAAGATTTTTAATTCTAATTAAATCTATTAAATTATTAACTAAAACTTTTTTATCAAAACAAAATCTATTTTCTTCTTAAAAACTATTTATTTAAAAACTAAATTAATTTAAATCTACTAATTTTAAAAATTTATTATTTATAATTAACTAAATTTCTAAAATTAATAAAACTTTTTTTTATTTTGTTTTTATATATTTATTATTTTATAATTTTAAAATTATGTAAAATGATTTAAACTTAAATAAAGTAACAAACTATGTAATTAAACTATCTAAAAAAACTGACAGCCACTATTAATACTGTATTAATTACCTATTCCATAATTAAACGAAAAAGAATAGTTAGACTAGATGGTAAAAGTGTGTGACATTTAACCGAGAGTTCTCGGGTTCGATCCACAGGGGTGGAACTTTTTTGGATTATATTTATTTTGGAGTTACTTATAGATATACACATCCCCTAACACCTCAGTATGAGGCGCAGGACATCAGTTTAAAAAAAAAACAATATAGCTGCCATATAAACCAAAAATCAGCAACATCAAACTTAAGGCAGTTACTAAATCAACATTAATCCAAATATATTAAATCATCATACAGATTTAGAATATCAAACGAATTATCAAAGCTAGCTTTTAAACTTACAATAAACCATTTAAACATTTACAATAGCAGATTCATTCACATCAAACATTTTGAACAATATGGCAGATCTTAACAATTTATCAACACACAAATGACCATATCAGCAGACTACATTATGTAAATCAATTCTCTACCTTACCAGACTTAACAATATATCAGCAGACAAAAGTAAAAACTTGCATCTACACAACAATAACACTATAGATCACTGAATAAGAACTTGCTTAACCAACTTAAGCAACCTAAAGATCACTATAAAACTTGGCCTCAAAATCATTAAGAATCACAAAAGACATGAGAAACAATCTCAGTCAGAGTAATACACTACTATAATCGAATCAGTGTACCAAATCCACTTATTCACTGCATAGAACTTGACTAAACAATCTAACTGAGCAATATCAATTATTAAACATCAAATAGTATGCAAATTAGCAGATCCAATAATTTCTCGATATAACAGATTTAATAAAGCAAAAACACTCAAGCAGTTAACTAATTAAAATCACATAAAAATTTTAAACACATAAATCTAAAAACATAAAGATAAAATGAGGTTTAACCTAATATGGAGATCCTTTGAGTAGAAGGCCGATGCTGAGCCTCCTTAGATCTAAAACGACACCGTCACAATCACACTACCATCACGAACCACCATAGAAAATTTCGAAACAGCAACTTTGTATGTCTCGAACCTTTTTGCATCAATTATAACATTCATCCAGTAGGGACGAAATTAAATCCCTATCTCACTTAATTATTCACAATAGCTATGGTTTGAAGCTTATGTGAATAATAACAAACATAATATTATCTTGTATGATGAGAAATGGTAATCTTTAAATTTAAACAGTAAAATAAAAAATATGGGATAATAAGATTAAGAAACTGAAGATCACTTTTATTCCATTAAAACAACCTTACATCATTTATAAATACAAAAAAATACAAATTCTACCTACAATTTAACATTATAACTATTAAATGAAAAAGGGATACATTACTCAATAAAAATGAGGGTTTATATAGGCGAGTTCTAAGGTTGGGGGTGAGGTGATTCTTGAAGAAAACTTGATCTTGACCCTTCAATCAGCATCTCTATCTTTCTTTTTCTTTTTCTTTTCATCCAAGGGCTGATAATCATTCACTAGCACACGGATTGCAAACTTGGAAACCGAGTGTGCTAGTTGTGCTTCTTCCTTGATGACGTGGCCTTAGATGATTGGATAGATGATGGGGTGTGAGGTGTTTCCACCAATCACAGAAGAGACAGGGTGCCATGTCACGAATCTTCTCCCCATCTTTGATATCCGAAAAACTTGGGGATTTATTTCCCAAGCGTGTGATTCACTTGTGCCATAAATAAGTGAAAAGCCCCAAATTTATTTTGTGATTACGGTTTGGTAACAGTAAAGTTACAGGTTTGGAGGTGAATGGTGAGAGAGAAAAGGGGATAAGTAACTTTGTGTGTATCGAAAAGGGTGAGTGTGTGTGAGTGGGTGAATGTTGTGTGTAAATATTTATGTTTGATCAAATAATGGGTAAATAAACATTAAACTTAAATCGTCCATTCTCAAAGCCCATATAAAAATCGTCCACTTCCATTTACTTGTGAAAAGATTTGGGCTAAAAGCCCAAATTTACTCATCCGTTCCATTTATTCAAATTGGTCCCTTTGTGGGCTTTTAAGCCTAATGGTAAATAATATATCCTCTCAATTCGGCTTTTGGGCCCATTAATCATAAGTTGGACCCACAAGCCCAATAAACTTCATTTAATATTAAATCCGCTAAATCAAGCTTGAATTTGGCTTTGTCGATCTTTTCTTCAAACTCGTGTCGTTTTTGCCGGTTTTCGTGATCATCGGTACCTACACACATGAAACGACAAACAAACATATACAGGGAATTTTTCATTTATTATATGCATTTATTCATTGTTTTTAGATACAAATGATATGAGTAAAATCACTCATATCACCCACGCCTAAAGCCGGCATGACTATATGAATTCCAGTGCCCCTACTAGGGTAACAATTACAAGTATACCACATTCTTATTCTCGTAAATTATCCTTCCCAGAGGTTACTCAGCGTAAAGCCTTGGTCTCAGTTAGGATCGTCAGCCCAATAGTACTATCATTTGAATAAGCGGCTATTCACTCACAACATCAAGTCAGAACATAGTTAACGGCTCATGAATTTAGGGACTTTTGCAATTTAGATACTTATACAATCACGACAATCATTCAACAACATTCGGGTCGAAACAATCAGTCACGACTTATGTTCCTTTTAATTTCAAATAGCATGTATCCCCATCGCAGGTTAAAATCATTTACAACATAATAAAAGCGAGACTATATAATCACCTTAGATAATACACGAAGCTAGTAGTAGTGATCGCCGAAGTGAAGATGCCTCCCAAATACACACATTAAAAGCCGCCACCTAACAAATAAGGTGCGTGATTAGCAACATACCTAAGTATCTCAAACATACTTAATATAATAAAATCTTCGACTCAAAATAGTATGTACATAGACATGACCAACCAATGCAAGTGATTCCCTTCTAAACCCCACAACACATACAAGCTTTCCAAAACTAGTCCCTTCGATGTTGATCCATCTCAAGATGCCAAATCAACACGGTTCAAGTACCCTAAATGGGTCTTAAATCTCAAAATATACTCTCACACATAAGACTTATATCCTTTTAGAACTTTGAGAAGCTAATAGTTTAGCCTCTCGCCTCAAACTATGACGTGAAGTTAAGTACCTCCCAAATAGTACTCAGTCGGTACTTACCAAAAGTACACGCTGTTGTCCCCTACCTAAACAACTCCGTTTTCGACGAAACTTGGTGAAAAACTAACTTAATATCTGTAGAAGACTCAGTACAAATTTCATTCAATGATTCACATTTTAGACCCACCTGCTCGACACATCTTTAGACCTTAAAAACCGGACTGTTTTACACACTTGACTCGTAAAACCATTTTGATCTTGTTAACATTCCCGTTTACAACATCGCCACTTGACTTTGAAAATAGACTCCAAATTCTATGTTTAGAATCTAACAACAGCCTTTGATCAGTTTTAAAACTCAACTTATAGTCCTCGAGATTCGATCCAAATATCGACAACAATTTCGTAATGTGTCAATACTCATCTCCCGGTACACGAATAATCAAACTAGCATAACTTCCTCCTCGTTATGAGTTAGAAGCTCTATCTTATATCGAAAAGAGCGTCTCGACGACTAATACAATAATATCCAATAATACCAACACTTTCTCAAGGTTATACCCACAAAAATCTGCCTTAACTCAATGATGTAAATTGACACTTTTAAAATCACTTCAACACCCATTTTGACCTATTTTTGACATCATCCACCCTTCAACTAAGCTATACCCATCATACGTAACATCTAATAACATCCCTAAATCACTTGCATGATTCATACTTTCAAAACCCACATCAAAATCATACATGCAATAACAAAAATTCAAATATAATAATAATAACACCATCCTTCAACACTAAAAATGAATCAAACCTCATGTTCATCACCAAAATCTTTTAAAATAAATAAAGTTCTTGCATGTGGGATTTTCTTAGATCAAAATGAACACAAGAAAATTTCCAAAGTGGGTCTTCATTTAGTTTTCAATGGATCATAGTAAAAATCTATGATCCATGGTGTTTTTATGGTGGGAGGGTGACGACATAGAGAGAAGAAAAGAAAGAGTGAATGATTTTGGTGGTGATATTGTATGTATGTGAAAAAATGAAGCTTTTATATGGTGGGTGGGGTAGAAATTACGATACTAGCATTCTTGTGGACCAAAGAATAAATATTAGTTAAAAAGCAGGAAATGGCTACCAGTCAATATTAAAAATAATTACGAGATTCGGGTTTCATCCCGGGTTCATAAAAATATAAATTTCGTTTGTTAAGTCGATCGGTTTAATGATTAAACGCACACAAAACGATATAATAAAGTTTCGACTCAAATTAACACGTCATGAAAGAAAAATTTCATAAATATCAAATATCGAAATAATCGATACTAAAATATAAAATTTGGGCATCCATTGGCATCACGATCACTATTAGTACTCTTCAATCGTCACAATGATTAATTGTATTCACACATTACCGGTTTCAACGTAAACCGTCAAACATTAAAATATTTACCATTACTTGGAATTTCAAAATCAAGTACATAGTAGGGTAAAATAATAACGTTAAGTTCGGGGTATTATATAAACAGCTTGATCATACAAACCAAAACTTGGTCTCATAAACAACAGCTTGATCTCACACAAACCTGGATTAATACATTGTGTATAGTATCAAGTCTTTAATATTTTGTTCAATCTTTCTAAGTATTGGTTATATATTCTTTAATTAATATTTGGTTGTAATTCTAGTACAATTTTTCGGGCCATCATACTCAGATGCCATTCTATACACGTTTGAGGAGCGAGGGAACTTTAAATCGTAAACCCAACCATTCAGTCAGAACGTAATATCAAGATAGAACATCTTTGTAAAAAGCTCCCTACTAACATGATACTTTCATTACTTCCTCATATTTATAATTAATCTTATTTAGTTTCAAAATTGGCAAAAATAGCCCTTTTTGTTATACTTTGGTATAATTACACTTTTAACCCTTAAAGTATATAATTTTATTATTTACAATTTAAACCTTTAATATTTAACCTTAGGGCATCAAACTTTCTAATATTTATTCTTATATATTTAAATTTCACAAAATGATAGTTTTGGCCCAAAATATTATATAGTTTCAAAAATGACAGTTTTAATCCCTATCCTTGTAAAAATCATATAACAACCTCAAAAATGGACCAAATGATCTAGGATTTTAAAACAAACTTTAAAAACACATTTATAATCATAATAAAAACATTTACTCAGAATTATAGCTTTTGAAATGGGTTTTTGCTTATTATTCTATGTAAATTACAAAACTAGGATTTTAAGACATCTTTAGCTTATAACTTTCATTTAAAATGATCAAATGACTTAATTTCTAATAGATGTGACACCCCGGGTAGGGTCAAAATATGCGAAATATCAACGGAGATGTCATAAGGGTGGATCGATAGCATATAGTCCATAGAGCATAAGATAAAGAGTTATTCAAATCAGATTACATGTTTATTAAACAAATAAATAAAAATTGTCTTAAACATGTCATAAGTAGATTGTTCATTTTCCCCAAATGGAACCCTTGATGATTCCTACGATGCAGATTACATAGATGCTTGAGTCCATGCACATATCTCGTTCTAACTTCATTTCCCTGAGATAAACATGCTTAGAGGGTAAACATAAAGTTGGTGAATTTACAGGTTTTAACATTAATTTATTTGGACATACATTAATCATAGAAGTAACAATGCACAAAGCATTCTTACTAAAAATTAGATTACATTTGCTATTACTCAAAACTAAAGCTTAACTTTCCATTGTCCTCAACAGATGAGGACGTAGTGTCTTACAAAAAGACACCCAAACCCAGTTCCAACATGGTATACATTTGTTGTACCGGCCAAGTCACAGTGACCATGACTCACCCAGATGAGGATGGTCAATCCCTAATAGATCTATTTATAACACTCGGACGATTTACAACAATTTAACAGTTTCTATAATAGTCAATCATAGTCAAGTTTATACAATTCAGTTATTTCCATTTTAAAATAGTTGCATGTTTTCTCCCCCGTAGAGGAAAAGTTTATCAATAGTTTATATGGGGCTGTAAACTCACCTGGGACTTGACAATAGCTGTATAACACGAAAATCCAAATAATGCTCACGATAAAAGTTATGCCTAATCAAATAGTACAGTCTTAATAGATAGTACAAAGAACATATGTGTATGCTTATACAGATTTTTAGTCAGATTAGTTATGCTACGGCATTTATATAAATAACCGTAGTTCAAGTATTAACAATATTCAATTAAACTTATCTATATAAGTTTCATTTCTAAGTAAACATAAAATGTTTAACTTTTAATATCAGTTTGTATTCGTAATACATGTATTAATTGTAACACCCCATTTTGATAAATGGAATGTCACGCGTGATTATGGCGTGTCATCAAAGCATACAAGGATATATGTTTAAAACATTACATGACCATAAAAGGAAATACCGGAATCAAACATCGGTAGTCCAAAGTAAATCTCAATACACACAAACATAAGTACTGTAAATAAAAGGACTAAACAATGTCCATGAAATGAGTATCAAAGTATAGAATAATGCATAAAGTAAAGAAGGCTAGAAAGCTTCCAGTCCATATGCACGTACGCTGGTCAAGTGTAGGGGATTTGATAGGTATGTAAACACCCATCCTTTTTACCTCTTAACTACAATAATAACCGAGCCAAAACATGTATTTTATGTCATAAATGTCGGAATTATGCATGGTTTGTGTTTTTGTTGTGATTTAGGACGAAAATGTGAAAAGGGGAGAAAACACGGGCATTCACGGGCTTTTATCGAAGAAAAAGACAAAAGACGAAGTCAAGAAATCAAGAGTGCAAAAAGAACGGAAGTCCAAGACCAATTCTGAAGATTTATCGAAGAAAAAGTCAAAAGACGGAAGTTTACTAAAAGTCGAAGAACTCGAGTCTAATTTATTGAAGAATTACAAGACGAGTTTAAAGAAATCCCGAGACAAAGTCATTAAAGTCAAAGAACTAAGAAGATTAAGGACTTAATGATGCAATTAAAGAAAGAAGAAAGAGGGGAGGAAGCTTCCTAAGCACCTCCCTAATCTCCTATAAATAGCACCCATTTTCATTTCATTAGTTTTTGTTGGGTAGTTTGACAAACTACCTCTTCCATCATTTTCATTTTCTTGCACTTTAAATTTCATGTCTTTTAATTCTTGCCTTTGATATTCATGTAAGTTTTGAATCTTTGTTTTGAATTTAAGCTTTTTAATCTTTTCATCTTTATATTTTTCATCATCTTTGTTCTTGTCAAATTCATGTTCTTGTTCTTCTTTTCCATCAAAAACCCCACGTCCCATTTTTTTAAGTTTCTAATTCGTGTTCTTGATTTAAGTTTTTAAAGGTTTTACAAGTTTTTGAGTCGTCTTAATCTTTTTGCTTAAGCTTATCTACGTTTTTACTACCTTATTTTCATTTCTAAGTCCTTAAAAAGTTGCTTAAAAGTTGCTTATTTTCGTCCTATATCCGGTTCCTATTTTTTAGGAATGTCTGATTCGATTTTGCAATTCTTCAAAAAGTTGCGAAATTGAATCCCTCTTAATTGTGAGATTGTACTTTCTGCTATTGCGAATTTGAGTCCTTTACCTATTGCGAATTTGATCTCCCAGAATTGCGAAATCATTCATTTCAGCCTAGTGCGAATTCGAACTTAAAGTATTGCGGATTTGTTGATTTTCTGAGTTGCGAAATCTTCTCTTTGATTGCGAAATTGAGTCCTTCTAAAGTTGCGAAATTGTTGTTTCTTTTAATTGCAAAACATTCATAGTGCGATTGCGAAATCTTTAGTTTCTCAGTATTGCGGATTTGTATTCAGTAATTGCGAAATCTTTGAACTTTGGCCTAATTACGGAATTGTGACTAAACCGGTATTGCGGAATTAATGTATCAACATTGCGAAATATTCCCAATTGATCATTGCGAAATTATCACTTGATATATTGCGGATTCTTGTTCTAATTGCGAATTTAAATAGTTTTTGTTTAAATTTAATTTTTAAACTTGTTTTTCCCGCCAATTTTCTTAGCTTTATTTTTACTCGTTCGTCTTAATTTAATTTTCGCGTATTTCAATTTTTAAAGGTTTCATTTTTATTAAGTTTTTAAGCTTTCATATTTACGTTTAATTAGTTTAATTTCTCGTCATTTATTTTTGAAAGTATTTAGTTTTAGTCTAATCTCTCCTCGCTTTATTTTTATTTAATTACTCAACGACGACTTTTCTTTTAATTAGTTTTAGACAACCAAATCCCTAATTTATTTTATTCACCAAGTACAACTGAGTCGTACAAATTAACGGTAATCAATTCGAAAAGATCGGAACAACGAATTTTTATACGAGGCAAACCCTTGTATTAAATGGCGCCGCTGCCAGCTCTTTTCGTGAAGATTAACGGTTTCTTGTGAGAGACGCGTTGGCTTTTGGGATCCGTTCACTCGTGAACGTTATTTTTCGTGTCAAATATTTTCAAAAATACCAAAAACATTTGAAAAATCATAAAAAGCATTTCTTTTTCAAAGTTTTGCACCAAAAATATTCTTCTTGCTTATCTATTTTTCTTTATGGATTCTTATGTCCATTGCGTCGGGTGTGGGAGACTGATACAATGATTTTGTATAGGTTCAGATTAATTCTCGGAATTCTCTCGAATTGATCTCAGTTTAAAGTGGAATGATTTGTTCTTGGTGACAAAAAGTGGTTTTGGTTTTCTATTTTACTAAAAAGATAAATGACTGAAGCAAATTAAAATCTGAACCAAAACAGTTAATGAAATTAAGCTTGAATTTAAATAAAACAATTACTTAAATAGAACATTAAGATAGATTAAACAGTGAAACCAACTTACTGAAAATAAGCTTTATACGGAATAAATGATGATCCAGAATACACTAGCTCTATGCGGAATGTAGCCTTACTCTGAATAAATTGGCCTATTCGGAAAAATTAACCCTATGCGGAAAAGTTGTTCTATGCGGAAAAATAGTACTATTCGGAAAAGAATCTCTAATCGGAATAACAGGCTTATGCGGAAAATCCACTCTATTCGGAATAAATTTTGCTTATGCGGAAAAATGGACTTATTCGGAAAAAGTGTTCTATGCGGAATAACCCTTCTAAGAGGAAAAACATGCCTAATCGGAAAAATGCTCTATTCGAAAAAACATGCCTATTCGGAAAAATATTCTATGCGGAAAGATAAGTTCTACTCGGAATATAGAAAATATTCCGAGTAAGGAAATGAAGAAGCTGGCTTATGCGGAATATCCAAAATTCCGAATAAGGGGAATAGGAATTCGTCTATGCGGAAAGTTTAGATGAAGAACAGTAGCAGTTACATGGAAAACGAGTTTTAATCAAATCGACCCAAATATTCAAAAAGGTTTTACCAAATCAACCAATAATCATTAAATACCATAAGTAACAAATCCCCACCAATAAAAACACTAAATCAACAACTTTTTAAGATCAAACTTGAATCAAATAAAAAACTTAAGAACTTGCAATAGAAGATGATGAAGATCAAGATGAATGAAAAGATGGAATTTAAAGATTAATGTAAAAGTAACAAGAGTAATGATTAAAACTTACAAGATTGAAAGGAAATTAAAAATCACCAAACACCCTAATGGTGTTGGTGATGAATCGAACTAAAGAAACTGGGAAAAAGAAAATGAAAAGCTAACTCCCTAAAATGTGAAGGAAAACCCTATATATAGTCCTAGTGGTTGGTTGGTGAGTGGGCTTTCTCCCTTTCTTCTTGTCTTCTCGTCTTTTCAGAAAAGTTGACGTTTTCGATTCTGATCCGGGATTTGTCGACGATTAAATTCAACTCGTCTTTTAATTTCTTCGTTATGTAGACTTGAGTTTCTTCGACATATGTAAATCTTCCATCTTTGGTCCTTTTCTTCGATAAATCTTCAAATCGGCCCGTTGACTTCAAATCTTTTGCATCTCTTGGACAATAGACTTCGTCTTTGGTCTTTTTCCTTGATAAAACCCGTGCAATCCCATGTTTTCTTTCATATTCATCCGGTTAGCTCTGAAAACACAATAAACACAAAAACCATGCATAATTCCAAACAAATGATATTAAATACGTGTTTTGGTCTAATTTTAGCCAGAATTAACTGGTAAAAGGATGGGTGTTTACACACCTATCAAATCCCCTACACTTAACCATTGCCATGCCCTCATGCAATGCTTAGTGATAAAGCAATTTTACACTTTTCTCATAATCAATCAACCTTGGCCTTATTCAAATACTACTAAATAAGAATCAAAATACTAAGAGAAATTAAAACTTTAAGATAAACAAAAGGATGGAAATAACTTGTAAAGAAATCAAGGGCTTACATTAGGGCTTTGGTGTTGCGAAGATTTATCACCCTCAAGTTTCACGTTCCCCAAACTAAGCTTAAAAACGAGATCATTGTTATTATAAGTTAGCAATTCAAACACTTACACACATGGCTTAATTAAATGCTTAAACTCCCTTATTCCTAGGTGTATCTCTTATATTTTATTTTTGTCTTAGAATGATCATGAAGATGCATTTTTGGACTTATTTCGATAGTTTATTTAGGCTGAAAGCAAAGTAGGACGATTTGATCAATAGTTAGCTAAAGGACAAAATCTCTTAAAACTGCTTCTCGGGATATCAAAAAGTTCATATCTTGGCATAACTTGGTTCGCGATTTGAGACCTTTCTCAGGCCGATATTTGGCATGTACTTCATACTTCATATCTTCGAGAGACGTTCTTGAGATAATGGTCTTCTCATCATAATAGAGTTTCTTCACTTGGAGACTTTTGAGGGGTACTCCAACTTTGTTGACCACGACTTCATGATTATTTCTTCAATCTCTAATTGGGATTTTGAGATACAACGATCCGCCTCCTTTTAGGACTTGGATCTATTCATCCTCATACCTTGTTAGGCTCTTTTCGGATAGACTTCTCCATGATCTTTATGGGAGTTGATTGCTTTTCGTCGTGAGTCTTGATCCTTCATATTGATTTTAGGAATAATGCTCTTCACATCACTTTGGATCTTTAGCAATAAAATTGAATCCTCATGCCTTGTTAGGGCCTTTTCGGACTCGCCAATCTTCGCGCCCCGCTTCATAAGTTATGCCTTGGCTATGAACTCTTATCATTACCGAGCAACTTTTAAACGATCTTGGGCTAGAAGCTAAGTAACTTTTCAAATTGTAAGACCTTACTTATTGCAGATAAATTATTAGCAAGTGATGGGAGAATAGGCAAATAATTACACCAAGTGAGCTTGCGCAAGAATACCGACTTATAATTGACTCTATCATTTCTCGTCCTCCACAATTTAAAATCTCAAGTAATGAGACTCGTGGACACTTAGCCTAATAAACCAATTAAGGTCTACATGGTTAAGGATACTAGCTAGAATAAACTTGGATAAGTCTATTCGGGTTGAGTCAAAATAAACACAATGGGCCTAATATGTCAAAGATTTCAAAACTAGCTACACCACTTTATTAATATTTTTGATTTTATTGCGGGATATATACATATGAAAGCAACGATAAAAATTTAAAAATTACGACTAAATGGCCAAAGTTAATTAAAAATTTGAAAAATGTTGAAAAATAGGATTTTCTGGTTAAATGAAGGCATTTTCATGGAAAAGTCCACTTAAAACTTCGATAGAAGTCCCCCCTACACTTAAGATAAACATTGTCCTCAATGTTTAAGCATGTGGGAAAAGTCTCCCCTACACTTATGACATTGTGCACGTTGGTTAACTCAAGTTAAAGAAGAGACGACTAAAGTGATCAATTTCAAATGTGAGTATGAAGAAAATTGAATCACGATAGTTGAGAGATAGAACCGGATTTCGGATAACACGGGAGCACGGTTCTTCTGAGAGTTCCACGATTGCAGTTATCCCTGTAATCACATCACTACACAAACACAAACGACCAAAATAGGTCCTCCCCTACACTTAGGGGGTTAAAGGGATAGATACTCGGGCTGCCTCCCGAGGAGCGCTTGTTTTTGATACCCGAGTCACGAGCCTGACTCGACCCAAAATTAGTTCATGGGGAACGTGGTGAGGGATGGAATCACCTCCTGAGAGGTGTCCTCACCAAAGTACAACTTCACTCGTTGGCCATTCACCTTAAAATTAGGTCCATTAGGTTGAGCGAGCTCGAGAGTACCATATGGAAAAATTTGGGCAATGGTGAATGGGCCGGACCAACGAGATTTGAGCTTGCCCAAAAAGATTTTCAACCGAGAGTTAAAAAGTAAGACTTTGTCTCCAACATGGAACTCTCGGTTTTTGATCTTGGAGTCGTGAATGAGCTTAGTTCTTTCCTTATAGATCAAAGAATTTTCATAAGCCTCATTCCGAAGTTCATTCAGCTCATTGAGTTGGATCTTGCGTAGGTCACCGGCTTTGTTGATATCAAAATTAGCCCACTTCAAGGCCCAGTAAGCCTTGTGCTCCAACTCAATGGGGAGGTGGCACGCTTTCCCGTACACAAGATGATAAGGCGTACAGCCGATCGGGGTCTTGTAAGCAGTACGGAAAGCCCACAAAGCATCATCAAGTTTATCAGCCCATGCGGCACGATGCTCTCCCACGGTTCTTTCCAGAATTCGCTTAAGTCCTCGGTTGGATATTTCAGCCTGGCCATTAGTTTGTGGGTGGTAGGCTGTGGAAAGACGATGATTTACACCGTACTTAGCCATGACTCTAGCAAATTGGTCATTGCAGAAATGAGTCCCACGATCACTAATAATTGCACGAGGCACACCGAATCTAGCGAATAGAGCTTTCAAAAAGTTACAAACCACCCTTGCGTCATTAGTGGGTAAAGCTTTGGCTTCAACCCACTTTGAAACGTAGTCAACGGCTACAAGGATGTATTTGTTTCCTTTAGAGGAAGGGAATGGCCCCATAAAGTCGATACCCCAAACATCAAAAATTTCACACTCTTGAATGAAATTCTGAGGCATCTCGTCTTTATGTGTGATTTTGCCTTGTTTTTGGCATACATCACATCTTTTAACCATATCGTGAGCGTCACGATATATGGAGGGCCAATAAAATCCCGAATCAAACACTTTTTTGGCGGTGTAGTTGGGACCAAAGTGACCACCGGTGGGTCCTTTGTGGCAAGCATCAAGGATTTCTGAGGCTGCCGGTCCATCAACACATCGGCGAATAATCAGGTCGGCACATTGTTTGAATAGGTAAGGGTCGTCCCAAAAGTAAGTCTTAATGTCGGTGAAGAACTTTTTCTTTTGTTGGGACGTCAACCCTTCCTTAAGAATTCCACCCGCCAAGTAGTTTGCAAAGTCCGCAAACCACGGGGTTTCATTCGGCTTCGAGTTTATAGACATTAAGGTCTCCAAGGGAAAAGAATCATTGATTTCTTTGTTTGGATGATCCCCTTGGTAAGGATCCTCAAGTCTGCTGAGATGGTCCGCGGCTAAGTTTTCAGCTCCTTTTTTATCGCGAATTTCGATTTTAAATTCCTGGAGCAGCAAAACCCAGCGAAGAAGTCTTGGTTTGGAATCTTGCTTTGTCAACAAGTACTTCAGCGCGGAATGATTGGTATACACAATTGTTGTAGAAAGGACAAGATAGGGGCGAAATTTTTCAAAAGCATAGACAACAGCTAAAAGCTCTTTTTCGGTTGTCGTATAATGCAATTGTGCCCCTGTCATTGTCTTGCTAGCGTAATGGATCGTTTGGAAGTGTTTGTTCACTCTTTGTCCAAGAACCGCTCCAATAGCAAAATCACTAGCGTCGCACATCAACTCAAAGGGCAGCTCCCAATTAGGGGTAACTAAGACGGGTGCCTTAGTAAGCTTATCCTTAAGCAAGTTGAAGGCTTTAAGACACTCTTTGGAGAAGATAAAAGGAGTATCTTTTTCCAAGAGGTGGGTCATCGGGCGAGCGATTTGAGAAAAATCTTTGATGAATCGACGGTAGAAGCCCGCATGACCCAGAAAACTTCTCACACTCTTCACGGTTGAAGGTGGAGGTAACTTTGCGATAACGTCGACTTTAGCACGGTCTACTTCAAGACCGGCTTTCGAGATCTTATGTCCAAGCACGATGCCTTCTTTTACCATAAAATGGCATTTTTCCCAATTTAGAACTAGGCGAGTGTCTTCACACCGCTTAAGCATACGTTCCAAATTGGCAAGGCAAGAAGAGAAGGAATCCCCGAAGACCGAGAAATCATCCATGAAGACTTCCATTGTGTGTTCCACCATGTCATGGAAGATAGCTAACATGCACCTTTGGAAAGTCCCGGGCGCATTACATAAGCCAAAAGGCATTCTTTTGTAAGCAAAAGTGCCATAGGGACAAGTGAATGTAGTTTTCTGTTGATCTAGGGGATCGATGGGTATTTGAAAATAACCCAAGAAACCATCAAGAAAGCAGTAATATTCATTACCCGCTAATCGTTCAAGCATTTGGTCCATAAAAGGTAGAGGGAAATGATCCTTTCTCGTGGCATCATTGAGTTTGCGGTAGTCTATACAAACTCTCCACCCAGTAACGAGACGAGTAGAAATCAACTCGTTGTGTTCATTGGGAACAACGGTTATTCCGCCCTTCTTGGGCACACAATGGATTGGACTAACCCATGGTGAATCCGAAATAGGGTTAATCATACCCGCATCAAGAAGTTTGATAACCTCTGTTTTGATGACTTCGTGGATTTTTGGATTCACCCTTCGTTGGCTTAGAATAGTGGGCTTATAGTCATCCTCCATGAGAATTTTGTGCGTGCAGAAGTGAGGATCAATTCCACGAATATCCGAAATCTTCCAAGCAATAGCCTTCTTATGATCTTTCAACACAGCGACAAGTCGGGATTTCTCTTCATCCTTCAAATCCTTAGCAATGATGACTGGCGACTTCTTCTCTTCGTCTAGGAATACATATTCAAGATGGGGCGGCAACTCCTTAAGCTCTAAATCCGAAGGATTTTTGACGGGAGGCGTATTCGAAGTCGGAGTATCGATAACAATGACCGTGGGAGATGGAGGCGAAGGATTGTCTTCGTTGAGAAGATTGTCAAAGAAATTCATGTCTTCATCCCCATCGATAGGAGAATCATTAGGAGCTAAATTCACATCTCCCATGGTATCTTCAAGATTGTTCCAAAATAAATCACTATCTCCAAATAGAGACAACGATGAATCAATAGAGGACACGGTCTCAACATTGGGAAGAGAGGTAGGAATACTTTGCAAGCATCATTAAAGTGTTCTTCACAAGCCTCATCAAGAACGTCAATACAATTAACGCTCTCATATGAATAAGGCTGTTTAGACAACTTTCCCA
The DNA here is from genome assembly GCA_025667525.1 of Glebionis coronaria. Lineage (NCBI taxonomy): Eukaryota > Viridiplantae > Streptophyta > Magnoliopsida > Asterales > Asteraceae > Glebionis > Glebionis coronaria. The sequence goes on along the minus strand of CM046877.1, from coordinate 170,137,068 downwards.
TGTTGAAGACTACTTTATCGTCACCCACTCTCATGATAAGCTCACCGGCTTCAACATCAATGAGAGTGCGACCGGTCCTAAGGAATGGACGACCAACAATCAGTGGCACACGGGGGTCCATCTCGTAGTCGACGACAACAAAATCAGCAGGGAAGGTGAATTTGTCGACTCCTACAATGACGTCTTCGGCTATCCCCACTGGATAAGCAACCGTACGGTTAGCTAATTCCAAAGTCATTTTGGTGGGGACTAGCTCTGGGAGAGATAATTGCTTCCAAACACTTAGAGGCATGAGATTAATACTGGCACCTAGATCGGCTAGGGCCATGCAATTCTCTACTCCCGGGAAATTGCAAGGGATAAGAAAACGACCCGGATCACCAAGCTTGATTGGCAATTTCCTTAAGAGCACTGCAGAGCAATTCTCATTAAGTTGGGTGTTGGCAATATCGAGGAGCTTTTCCTTGTCGCTCAGAAGATCTTTAAACATTTTTGCATACTTGGGCATGTGAGCGAGAGCCTCAGCGAAGGAGATATTGAAATTCAGTTGTTTGAACATTTTAAGGAAATTCGAAACCTGAATATCGTCCTTGCTTTTGAGCTTCTCTTTCCTCAACCTAGATGGATAAGGTATATTGGATGATGATGAAGGCTTTAGGGGAATAGGATCACTCACAACCACGGGTGGAGGAGGGGTAGAAGGAAGAGGTGGAGGAATTGGGGAAGGAGAAGGATGAGGAATAGGAGCAGGTGACTCGTTCTCCTTAGTCACAACCACCGGTGGAGGTATAGGAAGCTCGGGTTCCTTGGTACCTTTACCACTTCGAGTGGTGATTGCTTTCATCTCCCCTCTTGGATTCGCAACGGTATTACTCGGAAGAGTACCCGAAGGAGAGGGTTGATTACCTTGGAAGAAACTAGCCATCATGTTCCTCAGATCATTAGTTTGGCTATCCAGTGTGTTTCTCATATCAGCTCTCAAATCATTTCCTTGCTTTACCAAGTCTGCCTTCAAGTTTCGCACTTCCTGTTGGAGATTTTCCACGATTACATCATTGGTCCTCATGTAGGTTGCAACCTCTTGGTGTAATGCAGTGGTGGTTTGGTTTGGAGGAGCATTGCATGCAGGTGGTTGGTAAGCAGGTTGTTGGTAGACTTGGTTGTTACGTTGAGGCGGTTGTTGCTGCTTGTGAGGAGGGATGTATGGTTGTCGAGGTTGTTGTTGTTGTTGAGGAGGGCGATTAAGGTTTTGTTGTTGGTTTGGGTTGGTAGGAGGAAAGCCAGGTGGTGAAAGATAGTTGTTGCTGCGGTAGCTAAGCAAGTTACGGTCACCTTGAGGTCTAGCTTGATAAGCAGGTTGAGGATAGGTTCCATATGCCGCATTCACATTCTCAGCAGGGTAGTCTTGGGTGGCGGTACAAGTTGTGTAAGAGTGAGGACCACCGCATATCTCACAAGGTTGGCTGACAGCGTTAACTTGAGCGTTTTTGGCGTTATTGCTGTTGTTGTTGCTTACGGTGTGGGTGACAAGGGATTCAAGAAGCGTAGTGATTTTGTCTAATCGCTTGTCGCTGTCACTAGTGCTAGCACTAGCGACATTGGTCCGAACACTCTTGGTTTGCACACGAGATTTATTCTCAATGATGTCCCAAGCAGCATTGGAAGTCTTAGCCAATAGATTACCCCCCGAGGCACTGTTCAGTGAATCTTGGTCATTCATGCTTAAACCATTGTAAAAAGTATTAATTTGATGTACTTTGGTAAAACCATGTTGTGGGCATTTTCTTAAAAGATCTTTAAAACGATCCCAAGATTCACTGAACGACTCATCGTACTTTTGTTCAAAATTTATGATTTCATTCCGCAAAGCGGTAGTACGAGAGGGTGGGAAAAAGTAATTGATAAACTTTGTTTCCAAATCCGTCCACGAGAGAATACTCTGTGGCGGTTCCTTAGCAAGCCAATGCCGGGCTTGTCCCTCTAAAGAAAAGGGAAAAAGTTGTAACCTGATAACCTCTTGTGGAACACCATTGAATTTGACCGTGTTGGTGAGTTGCAAGAATCTCTTGATGTTGTCGTGTGGATCATCAATGGTTCGTCCCAAGAATGGTTGAGTGGAGACCATCTGGATAAAGCCTGATTTTAGCTCAAAGTTGTTGGCGGCAATTGGAGGTATGACAATTGGATCCGTGTTTCCATCTACATGAGCTTGCAGCAAATCAATCATCGGGCGATTATCCGGAAGGGGCTCATTGTTGTTGTTATTGTTCATGTTGTTGTTGTTATTATTATTGTTTGGAGGTGGTACACCGGCCATGTCTAAGTGATCGAGAGGCTCGGGCTCTTGATAAGACGTGGATCGAGTGCGCATACACCTGCAAAAGAACGAACAAAGAAAAGCAAAGCAAAAATATTTTTGGTGTTTATGTTTTTTAATTTTTTTGTATTTTTGAAAATTTTTGTGAAAAAGTAACGTTCACGGGGAACGGATCCCAAAATCCAAGTTCTCACAAAAAACTTTTGATCTTAACGAGAAGAGCCGGCAGCGGCGCCATTTGATAAAATGATTTTGTATGGGTTCAGATTAATTCTCGGAATCCTCTCGAATTGATCTCAGTTTAAAGTGGAATGATTTGTTCTTGGTGACAAAAAGTGGTTTTGGTTTTCTATTTTACTAAAAAGATAAATGACTGAAGCAAATTAAAATCTGAACCAAAACAGTTAATCAAATTAAGCTTGAATTTAAATAAAACAATTACTTAAATAGAACATTAAGATAGATTAAACAGTGAAACCAACTTACTGAAAATAAGATTTATACGGAATAAATGATGATCCAGAATACACTAGCTCTATGCGGAATGTAGCCTTACTCTGAATAAATTGGCCTATTCGGAAAAATTAACCCTATGCGGAAAAGTTGTTCTATGCGGAAAAATAGTACTATTCGGAAAAGAATCTCTAATCGGAATAACAGGCTTATGCGGAAAATCCACTCTATTCGGAATAAATTTTGCTTATGCGGAAAAATGGACTTATTCGGAAAAAGTGTTCTATGCGGAATAACCCTTCTAAGCGGAAAAACATGCCTAATCGGAAAAATGCTCTATTCGGAAAAACATGCCTATTCGTAAAAATATTCTATGCGGAAAGATAAGTTCTACTCGGAATATAGAAAATATTCCGAGTAAGGAAATGAAGAAGCTGGCTTATGCGGAATATCCAAAATTCCGAATAAGGGGAATAGGAATTCGTCTATGCGGAAAGTTTAGATAAAGAACAGTAGCAGTTACAGGGAAAACGAGTTTTAATCAAATCGACCCAAATATTCAAAAAGGTTTTACCAAATCAACCAATAATCATTTAAATACCATAAGTAACAAATCCCACCAATAAAAACACTAAATCAACAACTTTTTAAGATCAAACTTGAATCAAATAAAAAACTTAAGAACTTGCAATAGAAGATGATGAAGATCAAGATGAATGAAAAGATGGAATTTAAAGATTAATGTAAAAGTAACAAGAGTAATGATTAAAACTTACAAGATTGAAAGGAAATTAAAAATCACCAAACACCCTAATGGTGTTGGTGATGAATCGAACTAAAGAAACTGGGAAAAAGAAAATGAAAAGCTAACTCCCTAAAATGTGAAGGAAAACCCTATATATAGTCCTAGTGGTTGGTTGGTGAGTGGGCTTTCTTCCTTTCTTCTTGTCTTCTCGTCTTTTCAGAAAAGTTTACGTTTTCGATTCTGATCCGGGATTTGTCGACGATTAAATTCAACTCGTCTTTTAATTTCTTCGTTAAATAGACTTGAGTTTCTTCGACATATGTAAATCTTCCATCTTTGGTCCTTTTCTTCGATAAATCTTCAAATCGGCCCATTGACTTCAAATCTTTTGCATCTCTTGGACAATAGACTTCGTCTTTGGTCTTTTTCCTTGATAAAACCCGTGCAATCCCATGTTTTCTTTCATATTCATCCGGTTAGCTCTGAAAACACAATAAACACAAAAACCACGCATAATTCCAAACAAATGATATTAAATACGTGTTTTGGTCTAATTTTAGCCAGAATTAAGTGGTAAAAGGATGGGTGTTTACACACCTATCAGAGACGATTATACGGGAACGACTCATGTCAATGGTGTACATGTGAGTAGTGCGTAAATGATATCGACAATACACAGTTCGGATTTTTTCCATCGTGCAACTCGACTAATTCGTCCTTTTCTAATCCACCTCCTGTTCCTCCGTGCATCTATTGTGGAAGCGATTCTCATTGGCATATTTCGTTCCCGGTTCGATACCCGTATGATCACGGGCAAGAACCGGGTTACAATTATGACAATGGTAATTGCTTTCAACATGACGCACCCGGTTTTTCTCCATACCCATGTTGCCAAAATTGCGGGGGCCCTCACGATACTTCGTCTTGTAAGCCAATGAATTATTTTGAGCCAGATCCGTGCTATAATTCTGATTTTCATAACTGTAAGCCCCCACATCCCACCCTCAATCATCAATCCTCTCAGGGAATTCGTATTGCCCAACAACTCACTACTTTGAATGACGAAACACACGCCATTATTTTGAAACTTCAAGAAGCCGTTGTTCAGCTAAACGAAGCATGGGAGGAGGAAAAGCGACAGCAACAAGAGCAAGTATCTAATCTTAGTCATTATACCCCTCCTCTTGTGCGTCAATACTATTATGATGATGATGACGACGATGATATCTACAATCTCGACCCATCTACTGACGTTGCTGCTCCTACTCTTAATATTCCTAATGCGTCTAAGGATGATGATTCATTGAGTAAGATTAGTGAATTTGGCCTCGATAAATTATTTGATGATGAGGTTTGTGACATGCCTACTACTATGGAGTTTGAGGACGACGTTGCTCTTGCGGAAGAGGTCGATCCTAACGATGACGATTTTTCTCCACGCTATGAGAATTTCACTTTCGAAATTTCTCAATCTCCACTGGGAGATGCGGGCGATGACGGATTTATTCTCTTCGGCTTACGAGAAGTTCACCGATGAACTTGCTCTTGAAGATGAGGTGGAAGACGTGATTCTCCGCGATAGATTACGGAAAGTGCATCTTCTTATTGCTCAAATAGAAGAGTTGACTTCTCTTCCTCTTTCCGAGTCTTTACCTCCATCTATTCCTTCCGTTAAAGATAATGACCCATTGCTGGAAGAAATCGACATTCACTCCATACCTCCAGGTATTGATGATGATGACACGGAGGGGGATATTATTTTTGCTAATTTGCTGCAGGAAGGTATTGTCCCAAGTCCCCCTCCCGAGCACCTTTCATCCTCCCCTTTAGCCATTATTACGGAGGATGAGTGCTTTAACCTGGGAGGTGACATTGATTATGCTATCATTGATAACATTACGGCTTTGCCGAGTGCTCAACATCCATTGTCTTTGGGGGATGACAATGTGTTTACTTTACCCACCCCACCTCCCGTGGGTCTTGATTTCACATACTTTTCGTATGTTGAAAGAACCTTTCTCCCATTCAAGACTTATCCCCCCACCTCTCCTTCATTAATGTGTTCCAGGAACGAGGACAAGGTCTTTGATCCCGGTATTACATTCGAGGCTTCCCCATGGACCATTTAATTCGGGGACGAGTCAGGCTCGTGACTCGGTTAATATAAACAAGCGCTCTTCGGGAGGCAACACGATTATCTATCTATCTTGTTTTCGCCATAAGTGTAGGGGGGATCCTCGTTGGTGTTTCTTGCTTTCTTTCTTATCATGTGCAGGGATTAGAGCTTCAAAGACACACTCTTGATGACTTTTGACGACCCATGATTCCGCGTTCCATCTTCCCGGTTCTATCCTAAACTCTTTTCGATTCACTATTTTAAAATTTTCAATATTAAAATAGGAATCTCGTTAGTTGTATTTTCCTTAGCGAGATTTAAACAACGTGCACAATGTCCTAAGTGTAGGGGAGTTTACTCCCAAATGCTTAAACATTAAGGACAATGTTTATCTTAAGTGTAGGGGGGACTTCTATCGAAGTTAAGTGGCCTTTTCCTTGTATTTGTCCTCATTTTAACCGAAAAATCGATTTTTTGACATTTTTCAAAATTTTTGATCTATTTTGGCCCATTAGTTTTTCCCTTTGTATAGTTATTTTCTTTCCTTACTAGAATAAATTTTAATAAAGTGGTTTTAATTTTCAACGTTGTGAATCTTTTGACTCAACCCGAGTTTACTTATCTAAGTTTACTCTAGCTAGTATCCTTAACGTGTTTAAGTCAAGTTTTGCTAGGCTTTTATATAGGGAGCTTTAAAACGCGAAAGTCTTAACTCTCCCGGGTTAAGAACAAGAACTTTTCGCAAGTTCCTATAATTGATCCTAGAGAGTTGTTTATCAAGGGAACTTTAAGATGCATTTTCTAAACTTGAAAGAGTCTAAGAATTTGCAAGATCCTATAGGCGACTCGAAAACCCAAAACTTTAATTTAATAGGCTAAGCATCCACGAGTCTCATTCCTTGAGATTTTAAACTGTGGAGAACGAGAGATGATAGAGTCAATTATAAGTTCGGTATTCTTTCGTGAATTTATGTGAGTTAATCATAGGCCTATTCTCCCATCGCTTGCTAATAAATTTATTTGCAATAAATAAGGTTGTACGATTTGAAAAGTTACTTAGCTTCTAGCCCAAGATCGTTTAAAAGTTGCTCGGTATGGATTAGAGTTCATAGCCAAGGCATAACTTATTGAAGCGGGATGCGAAGATTGGAAAGTCCGAAAAGGTCCTAACAAGGCATGAGGGCTACATTTTGTTGCTAAAGATCCAAAGTGATGTGAAGAATCATTTATCAAAAATCAATATGAAGGATCGAGACACACGACGAAAAGCACAAACTCCCCAAAAGTCATGGAGAAGTCTATCCGAAAAGGCCCTAACAAGTTATGAGGATAAATAGATCCAAGTCCAAAAAGGAGGCGGGTCGTTGTATATCAAATTCCAAAATAAAGATTGGAGAAAAAATGAAGAAGTCGTGGTCCAAGTATGAAGAATCTCTCAAAACTTCAAGTGAAGAAATTCCTATTATGAAGAGAAGACCATTATTTCATGAACGTCTCTCAAGATTTGAAGTATGAAGTCGCTGCCAAATATCGGTCCGAGAAAGGTCTCAAATCGAGAAGCGAGTTATGCCAAGATATGAACTTTATGAGGTCCCGAGAAGCAGTTTTAAAAGATTTTTTCCTTTAGATAACTATTGATTAAATCGTTCACTTTATTTTCAACCTAAATAACTATCGAAATAAGTCAACAATGCATCCTCGTGATCATTCAAGACAATAATAAAATATAAGAGGTACACCTAGGAATAAGGGAGTCTAAGTGAATAATTGGCCCACATGAGTTCATGTTAGTTTGCTAACTTATAATAACAATGATCTCGTTTTTAAGCTTAGTATGGAGAAAGTGAAAACTTGAGGATGATGATCATTCATGACATTTCCAAAACCCGAAGCTATGTTTTTAATTTCTTTACTTGTTTTGTTATTTTCTATCTATTTAATAAAGGCCAATATGGATTGATTGTGATGAAAAATGTAACCGTGCTTTGTAACTAAGGCATTGCATGAGGACATTGCAATGTTCAAGTGTAGGGGATTTGATAGGTGTGTAAACACCCATCCTTTTTACCACTTAACTACAATAATAACCGAGCCAAAACGTGTATTTTATGTCATAAATGTCGGAATTATGCGTGGTTTGTGTTTTTGTTGTGATTTAGGACGAAAATGTGAAAAGGGGAGAAAACACGGGCATTCACGGGCTTTTATCGAATAAAAAGACAAAAGACGAAGTCAAGAAATCAAGAGTGCAAAAAGAACGGAAGTCCAAGACCAATTTTGAAGATTTATCGAAGAAAAAGTCAAAAGACGGAAGTTTACTAAAAGCCGAAGAACTCGAGTCTAATTTATTGAAGAATTACAAGACGAGTTTAAGAAATCCCGAGACAAAGTCATTAAAGTCAAAGAACTAAGAAGATTAAGGACTTAATGATGCAATTAAAGAAAGAAGAAAGAGGGGAGGAAGCTTCCTAAGCACCTCCCTAATCTCCTATAAATAGCACCCATTTTCATTTCATTAGTTTTTGTTGGATAGTTTGACAAACTACCTCTTCCATCATTTTCATTTTCTTGCACTTTAAATTTCATGTCTTTTAATTCTTGCCTTTGATTTTCATGTAAGTTTTGAATCTTTGTTTTGAATTTAAGCTTTTTAATCTTTTCATCTTTATCTTTTTCATCATCTTTGTTCTTGTCAAATTCATGTTCTTCTTCTTCTTTTCCATCAAAAACCCCACGTCCCATTTTTTTAAGTTTCTAATTCGTGTTCTTGATTCAAGTTTTTAAAGGTTTTACAAGTTTTTGAGTCGTATTAATCTTTTTGCTTAAGCTTATCTACGTTTTTATTACCTTATTTTCATTTCTAAGTCCTTAAAAAGTTGCTTAAAAGTTGCTTATTTTCGTCCTATATCCGGTTCCTATTTTTTTGGAATGTCTGATTCGATTTTGCAATTCTTCAAAAAGTTGCGAAATTGAATCCCTCTTAATTGCGAGATTGTACTTTTTGCTATTGCGAATTTGAGTCCTTTACTATTGTGAATTTGATCTCCCAGAATTGCGAAATCATTCATTTCAGCCTATTGCGAATTCGAACTTAAAGTATTGCGGATTTGTTGATTTTCTGAGTTGCGAAATCTTCTCTTTGATTGCGAAATTGAGTCCTTCTAAAGTTGCGAAATTGTTGTTTCTTTTAATTGCGAAATCATTCATAATGCCATTGCGAAATCTTTAGTTTCTCAGTATTGCGGATTTGTATTCAGTAATTGCGAAATCTTTGAACTTTGGCCTAATTGCGGAATTGTGACTAAACCGGTATTGCGGAATTAATGTATCAACATTGTGAAATCTTCCCAATTGATCATTGCGAATTATCACTTGATATATTGTGGATTCTTGTTCTAATTGCGAATTTAAATAGTATTTGTTTAAATTTAATTTTTAAACTTGTTTTTCCCGCCAATTTTCTTAGCTTTATTTTTACTCGTTCGTCTTAGTTTAATTTTCGCGTATTTCAATTTTAAAGGTTTCATTTTTATTATGTTTTTAAGCTTTCATATTTACGTTTAATTAGTTTAATTTCTCGTCATTTACTTTTGAAAGTCTTTAATTTTAGTCTAATCTCTCCTCGCTTTATTTTTATTTAATTACTCAACGACGACTTTTCTTTTAATTAGTTTTAGACAACCAAATCCCTTATTTATTTTATTCACCAAGTACAATCGAGTCGCACTAATTAACGGTAATCAATTCGAAAAGATCGGAACAACGAATTTTCATACGAGGCAAACCCTTGTATTACCCCTTGGTTTTGCTGCTGCTATGGGACCACCACCACCATACCGAGACCATATGGTCTCGGTGGTGTGTAATAAGCCAAGCCGAGACCCCCTAAGGGCTCGGTTAGGCGTCGGCTACAACACAAACACCCCTAAACCCTTGATTTGATTTAACCCATGATTATTAACATGTTTAAAATACTTTTTTTAATTAGTTAATTAAAAACATCATGATTTTATGTGATTAATTAAATCAAAACATAAAAGAAAAGGTTAAAAGGTTATACTGAATACGTGAATCAAATGATGACGAACACACATGAATCCTTGCAAAATTTCAAGATCAAAATCAACCCTAATACCCCTTTTTGGTGATCAAACCCGGCGGCCAAGAACGAGAGGAAAAAGAAAACTAGGGTTTTCTTCCTTTTCTAATTTTTGTAAATAATGAACATGTTTTTCCCTTAATTCTTGTTTAGTAAAATTTACATGGGCCAAGCCCATGTTTTCCTTGTGTAGCTACGGGTAGGGGGCCCCACTTGGGGTAACCCGTACCATTTTCCGTGTCTAAATATAATAGTGTGTTCTCGTGTTTTATCGTGTTCGTAAATTACGTGTTCTAAATAGTTTACGATTGTGACTTAGTTATTCGTGTTCGTAATGAATATATATACGTAAATAATATTAGCTCGTGATTAATTTACGTTCGTGATTTCATGTTCGTATGTTCGTGATTATAATTATTATTGGAATAACTATCGTGTTTTTATACGTAATAAATGCTTATCGTGTTATAACACGTACGTAATACTTGTAATTCTTATTCATGAAACGTAAATGTGTGATGAGACTGCTTTTATACATAGTCTCATCGTCCAAAAAGGGCTTTAAATGCATTAAATATCATGAAATTGTCTAAATATATGCTTGTGTTTGTTGCTTGTGTATTTTAGGTACGGATATTGAGAAAATGACAAAAGATCGCAAGAATCATGCAAAAAAGAACACGGGAAACGAAGCCGCACAATGAACCAAGCCCTAATGAAGAATTTTCCAAGACAAACCCTTGAAGATTTGAATATTATGCAAGAAGGGTCCTCCAATATTGAAGAATTGACACTTTAAACCCTTGTATCTTCATAATTACAAGATTGGTCCCTAAAGTTTGTCAATATTGCAACAAGGGCCCTCCACTTTGAAGAATTGGCAATTTTAGTCCCTCAACAAAACTAAATTGTCAATATTAGTCCTCCTAAAAGTCAAACATACCATGAAGGAATTCAATTTATAAGAAATTATAAGTTTGGTCCTTTAAAAATGTCAAAATTACCAAAAGGACCCTTGACTTTGTAGAAATGTCATAAATGGTCCCTCATAAATTATGACTTAGCAAATTTAGTGCTCCAAGAAGTCAAACAACAAGTCAAGACCATTATCAATGAAGAAAATGCCAAAACAGCCCTTCAAGCATCAAGAATTGGCAAGAAATACCCCTGAAAATACTTTAGAAAAGTATTTGGGGCAGAAGTGTGAAAATCAAAACTTCTATAACAAAGAGAAATGAGTTTGGCCAGATTTATTTGCAAGTGAAAAGGATTATAGAGTTGAGGGGTAAATCATGTCAAACATCAAACCTTACCTAGACCAGTAGTGGGGTGACACGTGCCCCACTACCACTTCTCCACCAATCTGCTTTCACCCTGGCTCCACATCACCATCCCACTCACCAGCTTAACTAACTAATTATTTAATTAGTTAAATTACGCGCCTAACACTTATTTAAAAACCAAAACAGATTAAACACCATGTTCTTGGTGTTCTTCACAAAATTGGGTTTTCTTAATCCTCTTATAATTAAGCCCCCAAAACCTACAGATTTATGATTAAGCTTGTCATAATCATAACCCAACTTTCAAAAAGCTTGCCACATCACCACCCAGCTCACAAGATTCCCCTGTTTTCTCACCTTTGTGCAAACTGCCAAAACTTGGACAGCAATCCAACCATCCACATTGAAGCTTACTTTTTAAGCTTGATACAAGCCCTTGGATGCAATTTCACCTTGCCAGCTACAACAAAACGCCAAGAAAAGTCACATGATTCTCAAGATTATTCAAACTTCACAAGGGCATTTTTGGGTTTCTACAACATTAGGGTTCACGTTTTTAAGGTTTCTAGTCATTCCTTGTAGCGTATTAAAGGCATAGGACTCAGTCACATAGTTTTTTGCTCTTGAATTTTCCTTGTTCACATTTCTGTAAATCATATATTCAGTTTAATGAAATTTGTTTGAAATTGTGAAGAAAGCTCAAGTGCCAATCATTATATCTGCTTGTTATTGTTCTTTGTTAAGTAATCTTGAATCCTAAAACCTGTTTTTAAAGGAGTGTGCAAAAGTTTGCACATTTTCCTTGAATCTTGATATTTTGTTAAGTCTTGTTCCAACCTTTGAATTCTTTGGCTATAAAGCTGATCATAGCATCCTGATATTGTGATATCAAGGTGTTGTAAATCTTATAACTTGGGGATAATCAAGTGTGGGGAACTAAGGTTGCATTAATCAAGTTTTTCAACTTTTCCGATTTTGATATTTTGCTTCTAACCTTGTTGAATCTTAGCAGGAGTTTGTGGGGAAGCTTGTGCTTGTTCTTGCTAGTACATAAGCTCAAAATTCGTGGGTGTGGATGTACATCCATGAGGTTTGCACCATTCTACCTAAAATCTGTTAAAAATTTGGATTTTTTGTGATTTTGTGTGCTACTTATGTTCTTGCTGAATTTGTGGTCTAATCTTGTTCAATACTGCATATTATACTTGTTAATGTGTTTGATTGGGCTTGGGTAGTCGTGGAATACACTTATACTTGTTTAAAATTGATTTGAAAAAGATAAGGGGTGTTTGGGATTATCTGTTTAAGATCATAAGTTGTTATTGTGTTATTGGAAGTGCTTTGTTTAAGTTGGTATCTGTTATTGGCTTGGTTGAGTACTAGTTTCTGTAAGTTATTGGCCTTAAACTTTTGAATCAAACATTATGCTATATCTCATTGAATTTGACTGATTTTGACATAAGATTTTGGTAATATCTAGAATATATGCATGCTTAGGGTTAAAAGTTGTTAAATCATTGTTAATATAACCTGGTTTGAAGATTTGAGTGTTTGAATTTGGCTTGTTGAGTACATCAACAAAGTAAAAATCTGCTTGTGTTAGTGTTCATCAGTAACGTTATTTTGCTTGAATCTTGATTTAGGCCTTGAACCTTTGCATGAAATCTGTTTAAACTTGTTTATTTAAGTTTATTATAGCTTTTGTATGCTTTTGGTGCAATTTGGTTGGCTGAAATTTGATTAAATAGCTTATAAGTGGTTAACTGCTTATTGTTCATGTCTGTGAGATGTCTGGTGCTTAATTGAATTAACTTCACTGATTGGCTGGGTGATTTTGTGATTTCTTTGTTGTTTCTGACTCCTTGTGATTCACTGATCACAAGGATGCCTTGTTTGTAACTTGAATCCACAAAAAGTCACTAAAGAAAAAATAGTCAAACAAGTCAAGCAGTGGAAAAAGTTTCCACTGCTCAACATCCAAAACTAGCCCCTGCTAGTGTAATTTTGCATTCAGCTTATTAATAAGCCATATTGGCTTATCCAGACCTGCAACAACTTACTTTTTGTGATCAATCTTCCTCATTTGACCCATTTGTTTGAACTTGAGCTTATCAGACCTTGACTTTAATTAAGTGCTTATTTGCTTATTTTAGCTTATTGAGTGAACTTATTTGAAAACATTTTGTTAATTAAGCTTAGTTAAGTCATTTAAAAGCTTTTGAAACTTGAATGAGCTCTTGGGGTGGCCTAGAACTCGAAATCGACTATTTTGTCGTTTTGTGAAGATAACTTTTTGCTTGTGTGTCTAATTTGAGCTTATGGCATCAGCTTATAGCTTAATGGGCCAAAAAGCCCATTAAGAATAAGCTGTTTTGAAATAAGCTAGCTTATACTCATTTTCAGCTTTTGGGCCTTCAGAGTTTTGTGTTTAAAATCAATGTTTGAGTCAGATATGAGCTTTTCGGCTTATTTGGACAACATTTTTCTTATTGGGCCTTAAAAAGCCCATTAAGCTAACTGTTTGGACTTTTGGCCCATTCTATGCCCATTAGTGGTATTTAGGTAATTTCAACTTCATCTCTGTGTTTATTAGGTTAAAATAAACTAGTTTGCAAGTTTTTAGAATTATTTATAAATTTTGGATTTTTAATATTCTTTTATTATTATTTGATTATTATAAATTAAAATTTTGATTTTTCAACTTTTTATATTTTTCTTAGGTTAAATACATTAAGTTATGAATTTTACAATTTTTAGAATATTTTTATTGTCCTTAGATTAATTTTTATAATTATTTTAAATTTAATTAGTTTTTAATTGTTTTTAAATATTTTTTATTAATTTTAAAAATTTCAAAAAATAGTTTCAAATTAAGTTAAGTCATTTTACAGGTTTACAATTAAAAAAATCTTATTTTGGGCTTTTTGTTAATTAAACTGATTTTTTGGGCTTTAATTAGCATTAAAAAATTATTATTTAATTAAATAAAAGTTTTGGGTGTTTTTTTATTTTTGTAAACTCTAATTACATTATTTAGGATTTATTCTAATTTTTAAGTAATTTTTAGGGTAATTTTTTAATTTTGACACTTTTTACGGTTTTACGTGTACGACATTTCGTCTTAGTTTAATTCGTCATCGTAACTGTCATTCTCTTCTTATCTCATTTCTATTTTTCTTATCTCATAATCATAATCACATCATTAATCATCTCTTAACACACACACCAAGCCTCCTTGAGAACGATCCTCACTTTGGGTCATAACTTGTGGTTTTCCCTAAATCACTTGTTAATACTTACCCTAATTACGCTCTTTTTCCTAAAAGACATATTCTTACAACTGTCATTTTGGCGCCGCTGCCGGGGAGGCGTGTTGTCTTTTGATTTGGCAATTTTTGTTTTTATATATAGCCATAATATCTATTTGTATTAGTAGCACTCTACTAATACGTATTATCGGTTTTTCGTTTTTTGTGTGAATATTATTAATATATTGTATACGTAGAAAAATAAATTCACAAGTACTCCAAAAGTGTGAAAACACAACCTTGACTTGGGAGGTCATTACTCAATCATTGTATTCGAATCTCAAACAAGAAAGAAAAGGCAAAAATAGATAAATACTTTCGTGAAGCTCGATTTTGAAAAATACAAACTATAAGGTGGGTATAAGGCGGTGATTATAAAATATAGCCTAAGGAAAAAGGCTCTTAAGTGCTTCGCGCCGCCTCGTTTCCCCGCTTGCTTGTTAGTATTTTAAGATTGAAAGCTAATCGAGGGTTTTGCCGCCCAAAGTATTATTAAGTATCATATATACTTTCTTGGTTTCATTTGATTAAACGTTCTTGAACGTTTTGGTGTTCCACTAACGTTCTAAAGTCATCGAAGGCGTTCACTTCACGTGACCGTTTTCATTCCTTGACGCTTCTTTAATCAAGAGATTTGATTAAGGAGGAGATTTGTAGATTTTGGTCTACTTAATACAATCACAAAAAAAAGTAAAAACAATGAAAAACCACAACAAAATTCGAAAAATACAAAACGCCAAAAATAATCTTCTTTGCTAATCCCCTCGTTGTACGTGACGTTTATGCAAACCCGCAACCAAGCAAGACGTGCACGTAAACAAAGAAACCGAAAGGAGTCAACACCTACTCCTAATCTTTCTAGTGAAGAGTCTCCTATTGACGAACCTATCGTAAGAGAGGAACCAACCATGGAGAATCGAACTATGATGGATTTACCTCAAGCACCCACCGAGGGTTATGGAGAGGCTATTGTAATTCCCGATATCCTTGCGGATAATTTTGAAGTGAAAACGGTTTTGTTGTCGATGATCCAAAACAACAAATTCCGTGGTGATGAAAAGGACAACCCGCACAACCATATCCGCCAATTCAATCGTCTTACCGCCACTTGGAAATTTAAGGAAGTTGATAATGACTCGATTAAGATGATGCTTTTCTCGTATTCCTTAGCGGGGCCCACTAAAATTTTGTTAGAGAAAGAGCCACCCAATTCTATATTGACGTGGAAGGATCTCGTTTCAAAGTTTGTGAACCAATTTTTTCCGCCCTCTAAGACTACACATTTGAAAAACGAGATTTCAAAATTTTCACAAGAATTTAATGAGAGTTTTCAACGGCTTGGAATAGGTTTAAGGAAATGTTACATGAGTGTCCTCATCTCTGTTTTTCCGACTTGCATCAAATTGACACGTTTTACGATGGACTTAATGATCATGAAAGGGATTATCTAAATGCCGCCGCGGGCGGTAATTTTTTATGTAAAACGGTTGAGGAAGCTTTGGTGATAACTAAGAATAGATCTAAGGTTTATAGTCCTTGTAGCACATCAAGTGTTCGTAAGGCTTCGTCTTCGGCTTCACCTTCTTTGTCTAATACCATCGATGCTTGCCAAATTGAGGCGAACTTGGAAAACAAAATCTTTGATAAGCTTAAAGGACTTTTAATTTAATTCAAAGTTGGAGAACAAAGTGCTCCCGCTAAGGCTAAAGCCGTTGAGGCTTCATGTATGTATTGTGGTGGAGGTCATGATTTCTCCGAGTGCATTACCAACGGTGGTAACACTTCGAGTGCCTACGCGGCCACGAGAACTTACAACCAAAACGGTCAAGTTACCCGCTCTAATCAATTGATCCACCGGGTTTTGCTTCAAATCAAAATGCTAACAACAACTATCGAAACAATCAAGTTGGTTTCAAAAACAATTACAAAGGAAAATATGGGAATCAAGGGGCTAATAATCAAGTTTCAAACAAAAATCAAAGTGATTTTCAAAACAACAACAAAGGTTTGCAAACTTTGAAAGATCTTCCAAATGAATTTGTTGAATACGCTAATGGAAACGATGCTAGGTTTGACAACATTCAAAGAGAAATCATTAGCCTAAGGTCCGAGTTTAAGAACGACTTGAACAAAGAGTTGAAAATGAGTTAGCAAATGAGGTTAAAATCCATACAAACAAAATGGAAGAAAATGTAACTAGGTTACAACAAAACCAACAAAAAATGGAACAAGGGAAACATGAACTTAAGAAAGAAATGATTAAGGCCGAAAAGAGGCAATCCATGTTCGAGGACAAAATTTCATCTATGTTTGAGGCTATTATTTGCAAACCGTCTTCGAGTAGTCTTCCTAGCAACACCATATCGAACCCTAAGGGAGAGATGAAAGTGATTAACACACGTAGTGGTAAGACACTTAAGGAACCGACTCCTCAACCAATTGCTCCTACGGAGAATGAAATTGAGGAAGAACCCGAGGTGGTGATCGAAAAGGAGCATGTCCAAATCTCACGAAGTACCGCTCATGCCACACCTACAGTTGACCCATTACCAACATTGGAACCCGAGATTCCAAAGGCTATGCCTATGCCTCAACCCACACCACCTTTGCCCTATCCATCGAGACTTAGAAAGGAGAAACGTCAAGAGCGCGACAATTACCAGTTTGAACTTTTTATGAAAATGTTTCGTGATTTGCACTTTAATGTGAGTTTCGCCGATTCTTTGGTCATGATGCCTCGATTTGCCGCTAACTTTAAGAGTATGTTGAACAACAAGGAGAAATTGCAACAATTGTCTAGTTGTTCATCGGTTTATCTTAACCGCATACCTCAAAAAGTCGGTGATCCCGGTAAATTCTTGATTCCTTGTGCAATCCAAGATATGGAAGAATGCTATGCCTTGGCTGATCTTGGTGCTAGTATTAACTTGATGCCACTTGAAATCTTCAAGTCGCTCAATCTTCGTAATCTTACTCCTTCACTAATGTCTATCGAGTTGGCCGACCATTCCACGATTACCGCATGTGGATTGGCGGAAGACGTTTTTGTGAAAGTGGGAAAGTTCTATTATCGGTAGAATTTATCGTTGTCGATATTCCCACGGATCCTCAAGTTCCTCTCATTTTAGGTCGTTCGTTTTTAGATACATCTATGGCTTTGATTGATGTTCATGCTAGAAAGATCACCTTACGTTTCAACGACGAGGAACTTGTTATAAACGCAACTCAAAACTCTCAAATTTCTCATGTTTATTCCGTTGCAACCATAAACCTCATTGACATGATTGACGTGGTTTGCGAGGAATTTTCACAAGAAGTTCTAGGTTTTGGTGATGATGAAAATAATGGCAATCCCACTATGTTAGATCCCATTCTTGATAACGCGACACCAACCTTCACTCCATTTGAAGGTGGCGGTTTTACGTTGGAAGAATTCGATGTTCCACCTACTTGTGACGAAGACCTCGACAATGATGAGAACTTCTCGATTATCAAGGATTTTCTTAACAATTTCCCATTTCCTCCACCCGAGGAGGTTATGAGTATCGAGCCCAAATCTTCAATTGAGGAACCACCTATCCTCGATTTGAAAGATTTACCTCCTCATCTCGAATATGTATTTTTGGAGGAGGGCGAAAAGTTGCCGGTTATTATTGCGAAAGAACTTTCGGATGATGAAAAAACCGCACTTGTTGATGTTCTAAAGGATCACAAAGGGGCAATTGCGTGGAAGTTATCCGACATCATGGGGATCGATCCCAAATTTTGTACCCACAAAATCTTAATGGAGGAGGATTACAAGCCCGCAATCCAATGTCAAAGAAGGGTGAACCCCAAAATTCATGACGTCATCAAAAAGGAAGTCCTAAAACTCCTTGACGCGGGAATGATTTACCCTATTTCTGATAGCCCTTGGGTGAGTCCTATTCATTGTGTCCCTAAGAGGGTAGGAATGACGTTGTGCCAAACGATGCCAACGAGTTAATTCCTACTATACTCGTGATCGGATGGAGAGTGTGCATGGACTATCGTAAGTTGAATGAAGCCACTCGAAAAGACCATTTTCCCTTTCCCTTCATGGACCAACTGTTGGAGCGTCTTGCGGGAAACGATTTCTATTGCTTTTTAGATGGTTTTTCCGGTTACTTCCAAATCCCCATCGATCCTTATGATCAAGAAAAAACTATGTTTAGTTGTCCATATGGAACGTTTGCCTATCGTAGAATGCCATTCGGACTTTGCAATGCGCCGGGAACCTTTCAAAGGTGCACAATGGCAATTTTTCATGATATGATAGAGAAGACGATGGAAGTCTTCATGGATGATTTTTCCGTGTTTGGTAGTTCGTTCAATTCGTGTTTGTCGAATCTTGAGAGAATGTTGAAGCGTTGTGAGGAAACCACCCTTGTGCTTAATTGGGAAAAATGTCATTTTATGGTTAAAAGTAGAATCGTCTTAGGGCACAAGGTTTGGAAAGCGGGGATTGAGGTAGATCAAGCTAAGGTAGACGTCATCGCCAAATTACCTCATCCCAAAACCGTTAAGGGAGTTAGGAGTTTCCTAGGCCACGCGGGCTTTTATCGTCGATTCATCAAGGATTTTTCAAAGATCTCTCGACCTATTACACATCTCCTTGAAAAATATGCACGTTTTTTCTTTGACGAAGATTGTGTACGAGCCTTTGAAATCCTTAAGAGGAAACTTACCGAAGCTCCCATTCTTGTTGCTCCCAATTGGAACCTCCCCTTTGAGCTCATGTGTGATGCTAGTGACTACGCTATTGGGGCCGTATTGGGGCAACGTCATGAAAAACACTTCTTGCCTATTCACCATGCTAGCAAGACGATGACCGAGGCTTAACTAAAATACACTACAACGGAAAAGAAATTCCTTGCCGTGGTGTATGCATTTGAGAAATTCTGACCTTATCTCGTCTTGACGAAATGCATAGTGTATATGGATCATTCGGCTATCAAGTATCTTATGGCTAAACAAGATGCTAAGCCGAGATTAGTTCGTTGGATTCTCCTCCTTCAAGAATTTGATCACAAAATTGTTGATAAAAAAGGAGCCGAGAATCTAGCGGCCGATCATCTTTCTCGTTTGGAAGATCCTTACCAAAGTGTTTACGAGCCCAAGGAAATCACCGAAACATTTCCGCTCGAGACACATGGTGTAGTGAATTCTAAGCTTGATTCTTCCACCCCATGGTTTGCGGACATCACAAATTGCCATGCGGGCAACTTCATCATCAAGGGTATGACGACTCAAGAAAAACGAAAATTCTTTCGTGACGTCAAGTTCTACTTTTGGAACAACCCTTACTTGTTTCGAACTTGTGCGGATCAAATTATTCGACGTTGTGTCTTTGGTATCGAAGCTTCTAACATCCTTAGAGCTTGTCACGAAGGACCCACGGGTGGTCACCACGGTGCTAATCTCACGGCTAAGAAGGTCTTTGATGCCGGTTTCTTTTGGCCTACTATTTACCGAGATGCACATGAGCTTGTGAAGTCGTGTGACTCATGCCAACGACAAGGAAAAGCCTCACAAAAAGATGAAATGCCAAAAATATCATCCAAGTGTGTGAGATCTTTGACGTTTGGGGCATCGACTTTATGGGGTCGTTCCCATCATCTCGTGGTAATAAGTACATCCTTGTCGTGGTTGACTACCTATCTAAGTGGTTGGAAGCAAAGGCTTTGCCCACCAATGATGCTCGTGTGGTAGTAAAATTTTTGAAAAGCTTGTTTTCTCGGTTTGGAACCCCTCGTGCGATCATAAGCGATCGTGGAACCCATTTTTATAACGACCAATTCGAAAGGGTCCTAAGGAAATATGGGGTTACACATCGTCTTTCTACGGCTTATCACCCACAAACGAGTGGGCAAGTCGAGGTTTAAAACCGAGCGTTGAAGAGGATCTTGGAGAGATCGATTGGGGACAACCGACAATCTTGGTCGGATAAGTTGGACGATGCTTTATGGGCCTTTAGGACCACTCATAAGACGCCCATCGGGTGCACTCCTTATAAGCTAGTGTATGGGAAGAATTGTCACTTGCCAATTGAACTCGAACACAAGGCTTATTGGGCCCTAAAGCATTGTAATGATGATATGGAGACCGCGGGGAAACACCAGAAAATGCAAATAAATGAATTGGATGAATTAAGGGATATTGCTTATGAAAATTCATTGATTTATAAAGAAAAGACAAAAAAGTTGCATGATTCAAAAATTAAAAACCGGGTTTTTAAAATTGGGGATCAAGTTTTGCTTTTTAACTCTCTCTTGAAAATCTTTTCCGGTAAGTTGAAATCCCGTTGATCTGGTCCATTCACCGTGACTCAAGTTTTTCCATATGGGACCAGCGAGCTACCTCAAAATGATGGCCCCAATTTCAAGGTGAATGGACATAGGTTGAAGCACTACTTTGGCGGGGAAGTTCCATCCTTGAACTACCTTGACCAAATCACCTTCCCCAATGATAATTAGTATTGAGGGGATCGACTCGAGTTCATGACTCGGTAATCAAAAACGAGGTGCCTCGTGGGGGAGTCCCATGCTTATCCTATGTACATATTATCGCTTTCTAATGTTGTTTGTGAATTATGGATTTTAGATGATCATTATCTTCACGATTGGAGCCTCTCGTGTTCGTTTTATGGGAGCACTCGATGGTTTGCTTTGAAGACTTTCTCAATATCCATGATATATTCTTTGATGTTCTAACCTTAGGTTTATAGCACACTTCATAAACGGCTTTAAATTTAACGGTTACACCCTTTCCATTCTAGATTAGGCATTCGACTACGTCTCTAGTATGGGGTTGTTTGCACCCATAGACTCGAAACATTGAGGACAATGTTTAACTTTAGTATGGGGTGAATAGATACTTGCATTGCCAAACCTTCACGCTTTCTAAAGTTTATCTTTTTGTTTATCGTTTTGTTGCAAAATAAGGCTAAAAATGGCCAAATTTTAATTTTTTTCTCATATTTTATAAGTGTTTAAAGACACGAATGTAGGTTTTCCGATGGAGAGAATAAGAGTAATTTTTGACTCGACCGTGCGTGTTGAGCACTTAGCTTTGATTCCTTAACTTCACATTAGGTTAAGTCTCTTAAATGAGGACGAGAAATGATAGAGTTAATTATAAGTTACTATGCTAAACGTAGAGTACTCGTATTCTTTCAAAAACTCATGTGTTCTCGTTGTTTACTTATTCTCTCTTCGCTTGTAAATATTTTTTGCTTAATAAATATTGACTTAGCGGTTTAGTCTTGATTGTTGGGTTTCTAGTCTTTTCTAGTAGCTTCCATGTAATTAAATTGGGAAGACATTAAGGTGTCGCTAGCGTCACGGTTTTGAAGTATTGGCACCCGAATAATCGAAAGCTTCACCCAATAATAAGATTTCAAGTGCTCACCTAAATCAAGCAAACAATTTGAAGCTCACAAGCCTAAAAAATCTATGGAAAATTGAAAGTGAATCAAGCCTTAATCTTTGAAGCTTTAAAGATCCAAAATTTGCCTTAGCGTGAGGATATACGTCTTTGGCTAATAAAACCACCGATGAGGTGGATAATAAAAGGCAAGGCAAGACCTAAGTCATAATAAAATCTTCATGGCGAAGTTGAATAAAAGATGGAGGTAAACCTATGATAATAAGGCCCTTCCGTTAGGGGGCGTATAAAAGTCTTGGTAATAAGTCTCATGTTCAAAACCGTTATAAAACCGTGTTTATCGATCCATCTTGTTGACGTAATTTTTTGACATCGTTGTCTATTAGGAGGGGTTATTAATTTGATGGTCTTGGTTACACCGTTAGGACTCTATTTTTAGACCTAAATCTCTATCATCGCATAAGTCAAACAATGTATCCTCGTGAAACATTCAAGACAAAATAAAATATAAGTACAACTTAGGAAAATGGGAGAATAAGTATGTGATTAGGGCATATGAGTAGCGTTACCATTACTAACTTATAATGACAATGATCTCGTTGCACACTTTGCATTGAATTGGGGTGAAAATCGAGGACGATGAAATTATTTCTAACGAAGCATTCACGTGTTCTTATTCTATGAACCTAAACGTCACATTTTGCGATGAAAATCATACATTATGTCTAAAACGCAAGTAGTAGTAATAGTAGTAGTGTAGCTAGTTTATCATTCAATAAAAGTGAATAAAAATGAATTTTGGAGGTGCTACGATACTTTATTCTAGCATTGTGTGAGTGCACGGCAATGGTTTAGTATGGGGGAGTGATGAGACTGCTTTTATACATGGTCTCATCGTCCAAAAAGGGATTTAAATTCATTAAATATCATGAAATTGGCCAAATATATGCTTGTGTTTGTTGCTTGTGTATTTTAGGTACGGATATTGAGAAAATGACAAAAGATCGCAAGAATCATGCAAAAACAAACACGGGAAACGAAGCCGCACAATGAACCAGGCCCTAATGAAGAATTTTCCAAGACAAACCCTTGAAGATTTGAAGATTATGCAAGAAGGGTCCTCCAATATTGAAGAATTGACACTTTAAACCCTTGTATCTTCATAATTACAAGATTGGTCCCTAAAGTTTGTCAATATTGCAACAAGGGCCCTCCACTTTGAAGAATTGGCAATTTTAGTCCCTCAACAAACCTAAATTGTCAATATTAGTCCTCCTCAAAGTCAAACATACCATGAAGGACTTCAAGTTACAAGAAATTACAAGTTTGGTCCTTTAAAAATGTCAAAATTACCAAAAGGACCCTTGACTTTGAAGAAATGGAAAAAATGGTCCCTCATAAATTATGATAGGCAAATTCAATCCTCCAATAAGTCAAACAAACAAGTAGACCATTATCAATGAAGAAAAATCCAAAACAGCCCTTCAAGAATCAAGAATTGGCAAGAAATACCCATGAAAATACTTTGGAAAAGTATTTGGGGCAAAAGTGTGAAAATCAAAACTTATATAACAAAGAGAAATGAGTTTGGCCAGATTTATTTGCAAGTGAAAAGGATTAAAGAGTTGAGGGGTAAATCATGTCAAACATCCAACCTTACCTAGACCAGTAGTGGGGTGACACGTGCCCCACTACCACTTCTCCACCAATCAGCTTTCACCCTGGCTCCACATCACCATCCCACTCACCAGCTTAACTAACTAATTATTTAATTAGTTAAATTACGCGCCTAACACTTATTTAAAAACCAAAACAGATTAAATACCATGTTCTTGGTGTTCTTCACAAAATTGGGTTTTCTTAATCCTCTTATAATTAAGCCCCCAAAACCTCTAGATTTATGATTAAGCTTGTCTTAATCATAACCCAACTTTCAAAAAGCTTGCCACATCACCACCCAGCTCACAAGATTCCCCTACTTTCTCACCTTTGTGCAAACTGCCAAAACTTGGACATCAATCCAACCATCCACATTGAAGCTTACTTTTTAAGCTTGATACAAGCCCTTGGATGCAATTTCACCTTGCCAGCTACAACAAAACGCCAAGAAAAGTCACGTGATTCTCAAGAATATTCAAAGTTTACAAGGGCATTTTTTGGCTTCTACACATTAGGGTTCACGTTTTTAGGGTTTCTAGTCATTCCTTGTAGCCTATAAAAGGCATAGGACTCATTCACTTAGTTTTTTGCTCTTGAATTTTCCTTGTTCGCTTTTCTGTAAATCATATATTCAGTTTAATGAAATGTGTTTGAAATTGTGAAGAAAGCTCAAGTGCCAATCATTATATCTGCTTGTTATTTTTCTTTGTTAAGTAATCTTGAATCCTAAAACCTGTTTTTAAAGGAGTGTGCAGAAGTTTGCACATTTTCCTTGAATCTTGATATTTTTGTTAAGTCTTGTTCAAACCTTGGAATTATTGGGCTATAAAGTTGATCATAGCATCCTGATATTGTGATATCAAGGTGTTGTGAATCTTATAACTTGGGGATAATCAAGTGTGGGGAACTAAGGTTGCATTAATCAAGTTTTTCGACTTTTCTGATTTTGATATTTTGCTTCTAACCTTGTTGAATCTTAGCAGGAGTTTGTGTTGAAGCTTGTGCTTGTTCTTGCTAACACATAAGCTCAAAAATCGTGGGTTTGGATGTACATCCATGAGGTTTTCACCATTCTACCTAAAATCTATTAAAATTTTGGATTTTTTGTTATTTTGTCTGCTACTTGTGTTCTTGATGAATTTGTGGTCCAATCTTGTTCAATACTGCATAATATACTTGTTAATGTGTTTGATTGGGCTTGGGTAGTCTTGGAATACACTTATACTTGTTTAAAATTGATTTGAAAAAGATAAGGGGTGTTTGGGATTATCTGTTTAAGATCATAAGTTGTTATTGTGTTATTGGAAGTGCTTTGTTTAAGTTGGTATCTGTTATTGGATTGGTTGAGTACTAGTTTCTTCAAGTTATTGTCCTTAAACTTTTGAATCAAACATTGTGCTATATCTCATTGAATTTGATTGATTTTGACCTAAGATTTTGGTAATATCTAGAATATATGCATGCTTAGGGCTAATAGTTGTTAAATCATTGTTAATATAACCTGGTTTGAAGATTTGAGTGTTTGAATTTGGCTTGTTGGTCAAGTACATCAGCAAAGTAAAAATCTACTTGTGTTAGTGTTCATCAGTAACCTTATTGTGCTTGAATCTTGATTTAGGCCTTGAACCATTGCATGAAATCTGTTTAAACTTGTTCATTTAAGTTTAGCATTTCTTGTGTATGCTTTTGGTGCAATTTGGTTGGCTGAAATTTGATTAAATAGCTTATAAGTGCTTAACTGCGTATTGTTCATGTTTATGAGATGTCTGGTGCTTAATTGAATTAACTACACTGACTGGCTGGGTGATTTTGTGATTTCTTTGTTGTTTCTGACTCCTTGTGATTCACTGATCACAAGGGTGCTTTGTTTGTAACTTGAATCCACAAAAAAGTCACTAAAAACAAAGAGTCAAACAAGTCAAGCAGTGGAAAAAGTTTCCACTGCTCAACATCCAAAACTAGCCCTGCTAGTGTAATTTTGCATTCAGCTTATTAATAAGCCATATTGGCTTATCCAGACCTGCAAAAACTTACTTTTTGTGATCAATCTTCTTCATTTGACCCATTTATTTGAACTGGAACTTATCAGACCTTGACTTTGACTTTTTGCTAGAATACTCATAAAGTTGACCTTTAGTTAAGTGCTTATTTGCTTATTTCAGCTTATTGAGTGAACTTATTTGAAAACTTTTTGTTGATTAAGCTTAGTTAAGTCATTTAAAAGCTTTTGAAACTTGAATCAGCTCTTGGGGTGGCCTAGAACTCGAAAATGACTATTTTGTCGTTTTGTGAAGATAACTTTTTTGCTTTTTCAGGCTTATTCCTTGTGCTTATTTCAAATTTCTTTTTATAGAACTCTTAAGTAACTCAAAAGAAGCTTGTGTGTTGAGCTTATGGCATCAACTTATAGCTTAATGGGCCAAAAAGCCCATTAAGAATAAGTTGTTTTGAAATAAGCTAGCTTATACTCATTTTCAGCTTTTAGGCCTTCAGAGTTGTGCTTAAAATCAAATTTTGAGTCAGATAGGAGCTTTTGGGCTTATTTGGACAACATTTTCTTATTGGGCCTTAAAAAGCCCATTAAGCTAACTGTTTGGACTTTTGGCCCATTCTAGGCCCATTAGGGGTATTTAGGTAATTTCAACTTCATTTATGTGTTTATTAGGTTAAAATAAACTAGTTTGCAAGTTTTTAGAATTTTTTATAAATTTTGGATTTTTAATATTATTTTATTATTATTTTATTATTAAAAATTAAAATTTATATTTTTCAAGTTTTTATATTTTTATTAGGTTAAATACATTAATTTAGGAATTTAACTATTTTTAGAATATTTTTATTGTCCTTAGATTAATTTTTATAATTATTTTAAGTTTAAATTGTTTTTAATTGTTTTAAATATTTTTTTTTAATTTTAAAATTTTCAAAAATAGTTTCATATTAAGTTAAGTCATCTTACAGGTTTACAATTAAAAAAATCTCATTCTGGGCTTTTTTTACTTAAATTGATTTTTTGGGCTTTAATTAGCATTAAAAAATTATTATTTAAATAAATAAAAGGTTTGGATGATTTTTGATTTTTTTTAAACTCTAATTACATTATTTAGGATTTATTGCAATTTTCTAGGAATTTTTAGGGTAAATTTTTAATTTTTTCACTTTTTACGGTTTTACGTGTACGACATTTCGTCTTAGTTTAATTCGTCATCTTAACCGTCATTCTCTTCTTATCTCATTTCTATTTTTCTTTTCTCATAATCATAATCACATCATTAATCATCTTTTAACACACACACCAAGCCTCCTTGAGAACGATCCCCACTTTGGGTCATAACTTGTGGTTTCCCTAATTACGCTCTTTTTCCTAAAAGACGTATTCTTACAACTATCAATGTGCTATAAAAGGAAAGTTCTAATCATGTAAGTACGATCTAAAGGGCACTATTCATGGTAAAAGCATGCGGGTTTTACAACTCTTCCCCCCTAAAAAGAATAATTTGTCCACGAATTATAGATAAAGTAAACTAGAAAAGAAGAACATACACGAAATTTAAAATATGAAATGAGGGTAAGAAGCCCGGATAGACTCCTCTGTTTCCCAAGTGGCTTCCCGCTCGGTATGATCCCTCCAATGGATTTTGACGAATGGAATCGTCTTCCTTCTCATGACTCGTTCTTTTCTGTCAAGAACTCGTTCGGGTTCTTCTATAAAAGTGAGATCTTCACGAATCTGCTCCAGTGGATACTGAACCATGTGAAGGGTATGATACTGTTACCCTCTGAGTAAGGACACATGAAACACATTGTGTACATGAGAAAGCTGCAGAGGTAACCCTAAACGGTAAGATACTTCACCGACCCGTTCAATGATATCAAACAGTCCGATGAAACGAGGACTGAGCTTCCCTTTAATTCCAAAACTTCTAACACCACGTGCCGGCAAAACCTTAAGGAAAACATGATCTCCTACGTTAAAATGTATGTACCTACGATGCTTGTCGGCGTAGCTCTTCTGACGTGACAATGCTTCTTGAAGTTTCTCCTTAGCTACTGCGACCCTCTCATTAGTCATCTATATGATCTCTGGTCCTTCAAGTGTTCGCTCACCAACCTGATCCCAACAGATTGGGGCGCAACACTTTTTGCCATACAACATCTCGAAAGGAGCACACTTGATAATTGCGTGCCAACTGTTTTTGTATGCAAAATCCACCAAACAGATATAATCGTCCCAATCACCCGTCCATTCCAACGCACATGACCTCAACATGTCTTCCAATGTCTGAGTCGTTCGCTCCGACTGCCCGTCTGTTTGAGGATGAAAAGCCTTTCTAAGCTTAAGTTTTGTACCCCAAGCTTTCTGCAGACTCTTCCAGAATCGCGAAGTGAATCGAGGATCTCTGTCTGAGACGATGCTAGATGGATCACCGTGGAGTCTCATGAACTCTCTTCTATACGTATCGGCGAGTTTACTGACCGAATCTTCCTTGCGGATCGGTAAGAAATGAGCTGATTTGGTAAGTCGATCTACGATAACCCAAATTGCATCGTGCTTCCTCTTGGTTGGCGGAAGACCAGTAACAATATCCATGGTGATTTTTTCCCATTTCCACTCTGGAATATCTAACGGTTGAAGGAGACCGCCAGATCGGTGATGCTCGATATTAACCTGCTGGTAGGTAAGACATTTGGAGACGTAAGTGGAAACATCCTGTTTCATACCACTCCACCAAAAATACTGTTTGATGTCATGGTACATCTTGGTCGAACTAGGATGTATAGAGAATGGGGAGCTATAAGCTTCAGCTAACAATGCTTCCCGGAGTTCTTGATCATCAGGAACACAAAGTCTTGTGCCCTTCCATAAGATACCATCTGCATCTACTCTGAATTCTGTCTGCTTCTCCAAATTCTGAATTATCGCCTAGATTTCTCCATCATCTTTCTGAGCTTCCTTGATCTTAGAGAGTAACTCGGGTTCTACTCTAAGATTATCCCAGTAACCGTGCTGTCCACGTACCATGATCTCTATGTCTAGTCGCTCCAAGTCTCTTATGATTTCCTCCTCAATCTTAATGTCATTGATCATTCCGGACTTTCTGCTAAGTGCATCTGCTACTACATTCGCCTTTCTGGGATGATACTGTAGATTAATGTCATAATCCTTCAACAACTCTAACCATCTCCTCTGTCTCATGTTTAATTCACGCTGAGTGAAGATATACTTCAAGCTCTTGTGGTCCGTGAAAATGTCACATGTTTCTCCATATAAGTAGTGCCTCCATATCTTCAATGCAAACACAACTGCAACAAGTTCCAAGTCATGCGTAGGGTAATTTTGCTCATACGGCTTAAGCTGCCGTGAAGAGTACGCGATCACCTTCCCATGTTGCATGAGAACACAGCCAAGTCCCTTCCCCGATGCATCACTGTAGATTTGAAATCTACCCGTACCAGATGGGAGAGTAAGAATAGGTGCAGATACTAACTTCTGCTTCAGGTCTTCAAAGCTCTTCTCTCGTTCTTCAGTCCAGACGAATTTCTCCCCTTATCGCATCAGTTTGTTCAATGGTAGTGCTAGGCGGGAAAAGTTCTCCACGAACCTACGGTAATAGCCAACTAAGCCTAGGAAACTGTGGACTTCAGTCGCTGATGTCGGTCGTGGCCACTTAGTAATAGCCTCAACCTTCGCTGGATCCATAGTGATTCCTTCTGCTGATACAATGTGACCTAAGAATGCCACCTTGTCTAACCAGAACTCACACTTGGATAATTTAGCATACCACTGCTTCTGGCGAAGAATCTATAGTACTGTACGAAGATGGTCTTCGTGTTCCTCCTTGTACTTTGAGAAAATCAGGATGTGATCGATAAAGACAATGACGACCTTGTCCAGAAATTCATGGAAGATTCTGTTCATCAAATCCATGAACACTGCTGGAGCATTGGTCAGGCCGAATGGCATGACTACAAATTCGTAGTGGCCATAGCGGGTACGAAAGGCAGTCTTGGCAATGTCCTACTCCTTAACCCGTAGCTGATGATAGCCTGACCTAAGATCAATCTTGGAGAAGTGTTTGGCCCCTTGGAGTTGGTCAAACAGATCGTCTATATGTGGCAGTGGATACCTATTCCTGATGGTAATCTTATTGAGCTCGCGATAGTCGATGCAAAGACGCATACTGTCATCCTTCTTCTTAACGAATAAGACCGGTGCGCCCCATGGAGATGCGCTCGGTCGAATGAAACCTCGTTCTAGAAGTTCTTGCAGATTATCCTTCAGCTCCTTTAACTCTATTTGTGACATGCGATAAGGAGCCTTGGAAATCGGCTCAGCTCCTGGGATAAGCTCGATATTAAATTCCACTTCACGAGCAGGTGGTATGTCCGAAAGTTCTTCTGGAAATACATCTTGAAATTTGGACACTATCGGCTGATCCATAATTGATGGGGATTCAGCATGCATGTCATGAACCGTAGCTAGATAACCCTCGTAGCCATGTGACAGTAGTGCACGTGCTTGCAGGGTCGATATAATTCGTACAGACCTGCCGGGTACGAACCCGTTATGAATGTACTCTGGTGCATTAACATCACCGAAGATGACTTGATATGAATGACAGTCTATAGTAGCATGATGCTTGGATAGCCAATCCATGCCCAAAATCATGTCAAAGTCATTCATGTCCAGCGGAAGTGCGTCAACAGGACGAACCTTCTCGTCAAACTCTAGGGGAAGACTCTTGTACACATGGGTTATAAGTACAGAGTCCCTCAAAGGCGTGGAAATACTGAGTCTATTCTCTAGTGGCGTGGGGAGTATCCTAACATTCTTGGCATAAGCAGTAGAAATGACCGAGTGAGTAGCACCCATATCAAATAGAACACATGCAGCTTGACCATACATATACAAGATTCTAGTGGAGGTACTTGTAGACTTGTTGGCCTGATCTCGAGATGTCGTGTAGACGTGTCCAGTGGTAGGAGGCGGCTTGGTATCAACATGTCCTGATGTGCCCTCCATCTCGCCCTTGCGGCAGTCCTTCATGCGATGGCCAGGACTACCACACTTGAAGCATGCGTCACTGTCGCGGCGACATGGCCCTGGGTGCCTACGGTGGCAAGTAGATCAAAGAGGATGAGTATATCCTCCAGCAGGTGTCCTGACTGGCTGAGAACCTGATAAGACATTATACATGAGGCATGATAATAGGGTACAAAGGACAATGTGGATAATCGTAAGATTGAATACTAGTGATAGTTGGACGGCTAGGCTGTGAACCTCTCTGGTTCTGGTCCCTACCGTTTCCATGGTTCCTGGTAGAAGATTTGCTAATGTGTCAGAATTATGAGTTAAAACATGAAATCATACAAGAAATGCGTAAGTATAAGGACCTGTTGCCGTTGGAGTGTCCAACGTTGTTACGGAAATTATCATTACCGCCACGCCTATCCGTAGCAGAACGGTCGTTAGTCTGACCGTTTCCCTTGGGCTGATTAGGATGCTGCTGAGTAGCCGGCTGAGACCGGTCCCCAGTCTTCTGCCTAGAAGATACAATTTAAAGAGATGACACATTGACATAATTTGAAAGAATACGGATTGGTCACCGCTTGAATACAAAGGTTTACCTCTTCTCGGGTCTCTCTGCTTCCCCGAAGTCATCTCTCTCCTGCAGCATCTCCAACTTACATGCTGCATCGGCCACTTGTGCTACCGGGTTGAACGTAGCACACACCAAGTTGTTTGCGACCGATGTGCGAAGAGCCCACCTGAAGTGGTGTGCCTGCTCTTTAGGAATACTTGCCGCTGCACCAAGGAAACCAGCTAAGCGAAGAAAGCACTGCATGAACTCGTTGCTATTCTCCCCAGCTCTCTGTCGGATCCCATGGTACTCCCTCCTAAGCTTGTCTTGATAAGCCTTGGTAAAGAACTGCTCCATCACCCTATCTCTGAACTGAGCCCATGTCAAACCAGCCACCCAATTATCGCCTCCCTCAGACTGCTTCAATGCTAACCACCAATTTAACACATCGCCTTCGAACCGGTAACATGCCAACCTCTCCTTGAATACGGGGCCACAACCCATAGCATCGAAGATCTTTTCGATGTGAGCCAACCAGCTTTCAGCTTCACTGGGGCTATCTGTTCTCTCGAAAGCTCGAGGACGGAGCTTGTTGAATCTCTCCAGCCATGTTGCCAATGTCACTGGAGGAGGAGGAGGTGCTTGGTTATGCTGCTGATTGTTGGCAGCCTGAACCTCAGCCCTGATGTCATTCCTCAGCTGAGGAAGCAAAGCTTGCATTGCAGCTTGGATCGCTGCATTGAGTTGTTCCTGCTCGCGTGTGAGAACCATCTGACAGTATAACATAAAATACATGATTAAACTGATCGAAACATAAAATATATTCATGAAAAAGATTTATACCAAATAAATCATGAGAAAAATTTTATGTAGGAAAACTAGTACATGAATGCATGATGCAGTTTATGAGAACTTTTGTATGCTCGAGAGTGAACGCCAATGGTCAGTTCACCCAAAATAAAAGACATGGCAAGGGGACGCCTATGGGTCGGTCCCAAATTTAAAAGTTTCGATAAAACACATGCGACTAAATAGGGCTAGTCATGTACCAACCATTACTTAGTCATAAACCTGCGACAATGACATATATATGTATGCATGAAAATGATGAATGCATGAAAACCGATTGTCAGTTCTAGGAAGACCATAGTGACTACCCACTAATCAAAGGTCATGTTTTGAGAGCCTACAGGTCGAAGCCTTGGCTCTGATACCATAATTGTAACACCTCATTTTGATTAATGAAATGTCACGCGTGATTATGGCGTGTCATCAAAGCATACAAGGATAAATGTTTAAAACATTACATGACCATAAAAGGAAATACCGAAATCAAACATCGGTAGTCCAAAGTAAAGGTCATCACACACAAACATAAGTACTGTAAATGAAAGGACTAAACAATGTCCATGAAATGAGTATCAAAGTATTGAATAATGTATAAAGTAAAGAAGGCTAGAAAGCTTCTAGTCCATATGCACGTACGCTTAAAGTCTACGAGCGTCCCTGAGTACCTGCCGTTTTGGGAACATGAAAAGGAAAACGACTGAGCAATATGCTCAGTGCACGGATGTACAAATAAAGCATGAATAATATAAGAATATAAGCATGAAACAGCGGAAGAAACTAATTCCTGAATAACCCGGTTAAGTCTTAGTAAAAATAGTTTTATAGTTTGAAAAGCCTTACGTTCATCTTGTAAAAACTGTTTAACATATTTTACGATTAGCCAATATAGGTCATGAAATATCAACGTGCATGAATACTTGGAGGGGTGACCTCGTCATGCAAATTAGAGGGACTGCCTCTAATTTAATATACTGGTTTTGGGTAGGAGGGATCAGCTCCTTGTGAAGGATGCAAGGCACACACCACATTCACACTAAGTAATCTGCTAAAAAACATGTAACTAGGATGCACCCATACACCCCACATGATAAATATAATAATATGGCCAAAAGCTGAAGGGACGCCCCGAGCAATCACTCCGCCGTGGGGAAGTCATAACACTAGTGCCTCTAGTGTTATGGTTATGGTACCTCCATAACTAGGTGAAACTGGTCATGCATGTATATGGCTTTAGGTATTCTAATTAAACATAATCAGTCAAAACATATAAAACATATACTATGGGAAAACAGTTGGCTGCATACGGGGAATCCAAATAAGGAAAAAATGTCCATACTAAAAGGACGGAGAATCCGTACCTTAAGTCCAGTGCACGAAGAAGACGAATGGAAGAGAGTCCTACTTCGGTATCACTAATGCTACATAAATACATACGTGTATAAGTATCTGATTACTGAATACGTAACTGGTTTTATAACATGTCTTAGCTTGTTTTATATGTTCATGTCATGTTTTACTGTTTTAAGCTTTATACTGTGTTTATCTTATATTATGTCTATTCTAATTAAGTATTACTTGTATTTCATGTATTATTATACTTGTTGTGTAATAATAAGTAACTTTCTAAAAATAGTAGGTTTCCTAAAATAAAAAGTTTCCAAAAATAGAAAGTTACCAAAAATAGAAAGTTTCCAAAAATAGAAAGTTTCCAAAAATAGAAAGTTTCCAAAAATAGAGAGTTTCTAAAAATTATAAAGTTTCCAAAATTAGAATTACTGCTTAAAGTAGATAAGTTTCTAAAAATAGAAAGTTTCCATAAATAGATTAGCTGCCTTAAATAAATAAGTTTCTAAAAATAGAAAGTTTCCATAAATAGATATAAGCTGGTTAATTAAGCTAATTATATACGCTTAAGTGTTTTTTGATTATTATTCTAAGTCATGTGATTATAAAGTATAGTTTATTAATTATTACATGTAATTTAAATAAACTATAGGCTAAAATATTTAATTAAATATAACATGATTTTAATTAAATAAAGGAAAAATACTTAGGTTAAAACATGTATTATTAAATACTAATAATATAACCTAAGTCATGTAAATTAATTAATTATAGTCATGGTTTTTAATAATTAATTAATTATAAGGTCTAATTAAATAATAAATACTTAAGTTAAAATTCATGGATTACTAATTAAATTAATAACCTAAGTCATGTAAATTAAATTAATCATGTCATGCTTTTAATTAATTTAATTTAAGTCTAAAAAAATAACATATCTTGTAAAAATCATAAACCTTGAAAAATGATTCATGAACCGGACCCGTGACTAAAACCATACCCCGACCTAAGTCGGGTTTCCCCTTGGTTTTGCTGCTGTCGTGGGACCACCACCACCATACCGAGACCATATGGTCTCGGTGGTGTGTAATAAGCCAAGCCGAGACCCCCTAAGGGCTCGGTTAGGTGTCGACTACAACACAAACACCCCTAAACCCTTGATTTGATTTAACCCATGATTATTAACATGTTTAAAATACTTTTTTTAATTAGTTAATTTAAAACATCATGATTGTATGTGATTAATTAAATCAAAACATAAAAGAAAAGGTTAAAAGGTTATACCGAATACGTGAATCAAATGATGACGAACACACACGAATCCTTGCAAAAATTCCAAGATCAAAATCAACCCGAACACCCCTTTTTGGTGATCAAACCCGGCGGCCAAGAAGGAGAGGAAAAAGAAAACTAGGGTTTTCTTCCTTTTCTAATTTTTGTAAATAATGAACATGTTTTTCCCTTAATTCTTGTTTAGTAAAACTTACATGGGCCAAGCCCATGTTTTCCTTGTGTAGCCGCGGGTAGGGGGCCCCACTTGGAGTAACCCGTACCATTTTCCCTGTCTAAATATAATAGTGTGTTCTCGTGTTTTATCGTGTTCGTAAATTACGTGTTCTAATTAGTTTACGATCGTGACTTAGTTATTCGTGTTCGTAATGAATATATATACGTAAATAATATTAGCTCGTGATTAATTTACGTTCGTGAGTTCATGTTCGTATGTTCACGATTATAATTATTATTGGAATAATTATCGTGTGTTCATACGTAATAAATACTTATCGTGTTATAACACGTACGTAATACTTGTAATTCTTATTCATGAAACGTAAACGTGCTATAAAAGGAAAGTTCTAATCATGTACGTACGATCTAAAGGGCAGTATTCATGGTAAAAGCATGCGGGTTTTACATTAACAATAACCATTCAACTTACAATTAAGTTTCTTATTTAAGTAGACATAAAATGTCCTACTTAAAATATTAGTTCACGTTTGCAGTTCATGTATTATAATCATTCATTTAAACTTACTATTAAGTTTCATAATTAAGTGAACATAAAACGTTCTACTTAAAATATTAGTTTACGTTCGTAGTTCATGTATTATAATCATCTATTTAAACTTACAAATAAGTTTTATATTTTAAGTAATTGTAAGGTGTTCTACTTAAATATTAGTATTCAATTTATTTGACGTTCATATACTTTTATTTCCTAAAAGTAAAAGTATATGAGTTTATGTACTAGTGACGCATATCCATATTGTTTATACAATTTATTTCATAAAGCAAATATATATATATTTTATCTTTGAAAAGTAAAATAAAATATTTTATTTAACTTAAAAGTTCCCATATATTATTTAACATTTATAAAACAATTTATAAATAACAAGTTTAAGAATTTATATTATAAATTCTTATATTTTAGGGTTTGTTTATGTTTTATTAAGTTTAAAAATAGAATTAGGGTTAGGGTTTGTTAAAGTTTCGGAACATGGAAAAACTAGTCCCTCCATATTTTAAACAAAGTAATCTTTTCAGATTGTTACACATTTGGTACCTAGGGCTTGTTAAATTTTCGACTTATGGCAGATTTATTCCCCCTAGTTAAATCTAGGTTTTGTAACTTTCATAAAATAACCAAAACAGCCCTTAGGGCTTCTATAAGTTTCGGATTATTGTCAAAATAGACCCTAGGGTTTTGGAATGACAAAATCACTTTTTATAAACTTCCCAAAATGGCCTCTAGGGTTTAATATGCCACGGATGGTATTTATTAAACCCTAGACTTTTGGATAATTACATTTTCAGTCCTTGTGTTTACTAATTTATCAAAACAAGTTTCATAAGTCATGGTTTTAGTCCTTAAGTTTCATAAATTGTCATTTTAATCCAAAAGTTTTTATAAGTTACATTTTATTATAAAAACTTTTATTTAACATTCAAAACATTAGATGGGCTAATTAAATGGGCTAAACATCTAATGGGCCATTTAGTGGGCGTAAATACATTTTAAGTTTACTAACTTGTTGAATGGGCCTTAACACATTTATTGAGCTTAAATACATTTTAAGTCCATTAATTATTTTAAATGGGTTCAAGTATAAACTTAAGTCCACTAGGTCACTAAGATTTATTAAATGGGCTTATTGGGTCCATTAAGTCTTGGACTAATGTTGCATGGGCTTAATTAGTCCATTAATACTACTTTTCATTTTATGTAAGTATTAATCTAGGATTTTCGTATAAGCTTATTATTAGCTTATTCATATTTAGTTTTAAGTCTTAATTAAAGAATAAAACTTCTAGTTTATTTTATGTGATGTACCAAATAAGATCTAGATGTGTTACAAGGTTGCATGCAAGTCATAAGCCCTAATATGAGCTTATAACTCACGGCTATAATTAATTATAGCTTATTAAGATGAGTCAAAACTTATTTTAAGGTTGCATGTACTTATAAGTGTCCCCAAAATAGATCTAGCTATGTACAAATCAATAAATCAAGTCACAAGTCCATACATATATACATATAGCCCACGGCTATGATTTTATATCTTGGTATTTCCAAGATGAACATTTTAGCTAGTTTTAAGTCTTGTAAATATTTAAAAAAATACAACATGATTATTTAGGTTACATGCATGTTCCCAAAGTTACCATTATTCCAAGAAAACTATATATATAACCCACGGCTATATTGTTTTCTCCCAAGGTTCCCATAAGATTTTATAAGCTTGTTTTATGTTCATCATGTTTAAGTTAACTCTTATCATTAGATCTATGGTTTATATAAGCATGCATCTACTCAAAATGGGAAAAAAGGTGGGCTTGTCATGGGCTTGTGTTGGGCTTGATATAGTAGACCAGACCTTGGGCTAGTCCAAGAAAGATTAAGCAAGCCCATAGTGTGCATACACATATACATGGATACTTATGTGTAATGTAATATATTTTCAAATTATGTTAAGTGTGGTACACACATTACTAGTTATAACTTCATTACTTTTTTTTCCTAGTTCTTAAAGACATGTTTCAAGTTATGCAAATAGACAAGTCTACAAAAGTGTAATGTAATGGACACTTCACATACATTTCAAGGAGACATAACACATGAATGAGTGTTCAAGGATTATTGAGTGAAATTTCATTACATAAAATCATGGTAAAATCATGTATTTTATAGCACCACCCCGTTAATTTAGGTTTGTCCTCAAAGCTACTAAAATCATAGTTATCTTTTTATGTGAAAGATGTTCTAAGTATATGGCTCATTTCAGACTCTCTCTCAGGTACGGATGGTGGCATTATCGCGAAGTGGTCTACACCTGTGTTATTCTTATACGTCCGGTTGAGCAGTAATGAAGGCTTCTGCTACTATGGGTGAACAGAAAGCGATGCTAAGAGATATTTATCCGGGTCGCACTATACGTCCGATTGAGCAGTAAAGGAGACTGCAACTATGGATGGATAGGAAGCAATGAAAAGAGATCTTTATCCGGATCACACTATACATCCGATTGAGCAGTAAAGGAGGCTGCTGCTATGGATAGATAGGAAACAATGCAAAGAGATCTTTATCTGGATCACACTATACATCCGATTGAGCAGTAAAGGAGACTGCTGCTATGGATGGATAGGAAGCAATGCAAAGAGATCTTTATCCAGATCGCACTTTACATCCGATTAAGTAGTAAAGGAGAGTGCTGTTATGGATGGATAAGAGACAATGCAAAAAGATCTTTATCTGGGTCGCACTATACATCCGATTGAGCAGTAAAAGATACTTCTGCTATGGATGGATAGGAAATAATGCAAAGAGATCTTTATCTGGGTCGAACTATACATCCGATTGAGCAGTAAAGGAGACTGCTGCTATGGATGGATAGGAAACAATGTAAAGAGATCTTTATCCGGGTCGCACTATACATCCGATGGAGCAGTAAAGGAGACTGCTGCTATGGATGGATAGGAAGCAATGCAAAGAGATGTTTATCCAGATCGCAATATACATCCGATTGGGCAGTAAAGAAGACTGCTACTACGGATGGATAGGTGAGGGTTTTTCAACGGGGGTCGCAGCTACACCCTTCCAGGATCTGGGAGAGGACCAATGGTGTTGTGGATTTAGTTAGGAGGGCAAATCCATTGCAAATGGTTTCTTGTATGAGGTGGACACACCAGCATGTGTTATATGCGGGGAAAGCTGGGGATGCACTACATCTGCATCCTTTTCACGGGTGAGATATAGGTTATATCCCCACAACCGATGATTAAAATTAGGGGTTGAATGTAAAATAAAATAAAAGAATATTTTAACGAGAACCCCTCCTATGTCAAAAACTTCACTCAAAAGACCTTCAGTTATACCTCAAGCTTGTGGGATACAGACATTAGTTAATAGTACTAAAGCTTCTACATACAAGAGAGGTTAAGCTTACTGTTGATGGCGATTGGGTAGGAAGTTGCAAAGAATCTGTTTCATTCGCCGCGGGGCTGAACGAGAGGGGCGCAGAAAAGAAGGACCTCAAATGGTGAAAATAAAAGAAGATACCAAGAATAAAGAAGTGCGCGCGTTGCGGGGTGCTACAAAAAAATGGTCATGCATTCACTATTACTGGTTCAAAATTTGCACAAATATTGACTTCTAAAGGGGAGGAAGTTACATCTCCCAGAGTCTGGTGGATGATGGTATTGTCGAACTAATTGGACCCGAAGAGGAAAATGGAACGTCCAAAAACACGGGACATTCAACACCTCTTTACGAGGGATGTTTAACATAGCCCTACAAAATACACCCATTGTGAGTTGGATGTATCTTTCAGGATTAGGGTTGCCAATGTGGCAGATATAACCCTACAAAATATACCCATTGTGAGTTGGATGTGTCTTTCAGGTTTAGGGTTGCCTAAGTGGCGGATATAACCCTACAAAATACACCCATTGTGAGTTGGATGTGTCTTTCAGGTTTAGGGTTGCCTAAGCGGCGGATATAACCCTACAAAATACACCCATTGTGATTTGGATGTGTCTTTCAGGTTTTGGGTTGCCTAAGTGGCGGATATAAACCTACAAAATACACCCATTGTGAGTTGGATGTGTCTTTTAGGTTTAGGGTTGCCTAAGCGGCAGATATAACCCTACAAAATACACC
Organism: Glebionis coronaria; assembly: GCA_025667525.1. Lineage (NCBI taxonomy): Eukaryota > Viridiplantae > Streptophyta > Magnoliopsida > Asterales > Asteraceae > Glebionis > Glebionis coronaria. The sequence goes on along the minus strand of CM046877.1, from coordinate 170,097,748 downwards.
CATTGTAAGTTGGATGTGTCTTTCAGGTTTAGGGTTGCCTAAGTGGCGGATATAACCCTACCAAATACACCCATTGTGAGTTGGATGTGTCTTTCAGGTTTAGGGTGGGAGAAGCAGGTTAGGGAAATGGGGCATCCGTTGACCAAGTATCCCCTGGCTGTTTGGTGCTAGAAATGACACTAAGTCTAGTGTTGACTATATCGGGATTACTGTCCCCTAGTATAATCAAGGTTTCATCTCCCCAAGGTATATGAACCAATTTTTTATCACACATGATAACTACATGATACTTGCTAGTCAATTCATGCAATGATGACATCAAAGCTACCAAGACTTACTGGAATCTGATTGATGTAAAACGGGTAATTGGAAAGGTTTAAGGAACAACCTCGAATGATGGTGTTAACCGTCACAGCTTTTCCTCGACAATTCTACAGCGAAAAGGGGTCTAGAACTAATGGAGTGATTTTCAATACCTTACTAAATTTGGTAAATATAATGCTTTGGTCTGCCTATGTGTCAAATAAAACAGATGCATATCACTGGTTTAGTAAAAACGTACCAGGGACGACGTTGGAGTCTGGATTAGCTTGGGCATTGCCGGCCATGTACACTTGCGAAGAAGTTCCCTTGTTGTCCTTCTTCTGGTTGGCCAACTTGGGATAGTCAGGTCTCACATGCCCAGGGGTTTCACACTCGTAACATACCACAACTTTCTTTGGTCCACTACTGCTTCCACCTGTGGGGTTTCAGTTTCCCTGTTGCCCACTTCCACTCCCACGAGCATTGGACTTGCCTTTGTTGCTGTTTCCGGGATTGTTATTGGGTCGACCTGGGGTATCAACATTTGCTTGACATTCATGAGAAAAATGGCCTTGTTGGCCGCACTTGTAGCATCCTTGGCATTGTCCTCCGGCAACATGATGATAGTTGCACTTTGAACACTTAGGCTTGGACCCTGAGTAGTTCTTGGTGCGGGTTGTGGGAGTAGTGTCATCAGCTTGCCCAACGTTTTAGAAGGCTGCTGGTGCTGGCTACGAGAGCTTTCATCTGATTATCTCTTGTTGTCCGTTAGCCTTTCGGACAGATTGCGGGCTCACTTGTTGATCAGGTCAGTCGCGAATTCCATAGCACCTTCAACGGTAGTGGGTCGTGAAGCTAGCACACTGTCATGGATGTTGTCAGGGAGTCCACTGATATACTTCTCAATCTTGTCGCTCCTTTGAGGGGACATTCTGGTGCACATCAAGCTTAACTCTTGAAATCTTTGGTTGTACCAAAGGATATCATTTTTCTTACACTTTAGATCCCACAGCTCTATCTCCAACTTCTTCATTTCTCCTCTAGGACAGTACTTCTCAGTCATCCTCTCCTTGAGGTTGGCCCAAGTGAGAGTGTAAGCAGTGTCATGTCCAAGGGTAGCGACCAGAGAGTTCCACCAGGTGAGGGCGCTCTCAAGTAGTGTGCATGTGGCAAACTTAACTCTGTTCTCGTCAGCACAACCGCTGATGCGAAAAACTGTCTCTAGTGCTTCAAACCACTGCATCAATTCAACAACTCCTTATTTTCCTCGGTAGTATGAGGGTTTGCACTTTAAGAAGTCGGGGTAAGAGCAACCCCTGTTGGTGTTGTTTTTGCGTGCCTTGAGGTTTGTACTTTAAGAAGTCGGGGTAAGAGCAACTTCCATGGCTGCTGTGATGCCTTCTTATCATTTCCCGGAGTTGTGCGGCAGTGACATTTCGAGTAGCTTCTAGGGATTCAGCATTATCAGCATTGGAAGTGGTTGCATTATTGGGATTTGATCTCGTAATCACCATTGTCTATAATCATACACAAAATGAGATTATTAGTTCAAATGTTAGTACAGTTTTGATATTATTTGCACGGGGAAAATTCATGCACTGATTTCATAACAAATTTTGATAACCTGTCAAGATCTCATAATATAATACATTGTACAGCAAACATAATAAAGAAGGTGATTACATGCTATTTCCATAAGAAATTTAACATCCATCTAGTATAACAAATCCAAGTCATAGGACTGTCGAGCCTTATCCAAGGTAATGATACACATAGTCTTTAAAACATTACATCCTAAAGTTACATGTCCAAAAGAAATGAAAAGATAAAGTACAGGATTACATCACCAAAAGCTGAAAAGAAATAAAAGTACAAAGTCCTATATCATGATAGCTAGTGTGCAACCCATAGGCTGATCATGATGTACAAGAAATCTAGTACATCTATCTTACTCTTGCCTAGATGGTCTGCTAGATGAGGCTGGGGCTGATGAAGCTGCAGGTGCTCTCCTGGTGTTCCACAGAGTCCGAACTGTTGCTTTGGCCTCCTTGAGCATGCAAAATGTTGTCAGCAGTTGAGTCCTGAGTCTGTCGACGGCCACACGAAGATAGGTCATCTCTGTAGTAACTCCGTCATGACGGACGGTGGAGAGGTCGAAGAAAATGGACAAGGACTGCTACTAAGCAGATAGAGTAGAATGGGTCTGGTGCTGGAGACTCTCCATGGTCTGGATACGCTGGTGGAGACGACAGTTCTCCTCCCAAAGCCACTTCAATGCGTCGTCAGTCTTGGCCTGGACGCCTCGGGTTGCCTGCGCCTCTCCCCTCATGGTATGAGCGAGGGAGTCGATGCGCTCATGGACGGAAGCATAGCCTAGCTGACCAGCTGTCAACAGGCTGCAGAGGTCGGATATCTCCCGCTCTTGGCGTGCGGCCCGTGCGGCGATCTGGGCCTGGACAGAGTCGGCACGTCCCACCCCAGAACCTTCCCGAATCTCAAAAGTAGAGCCGGGTACGAACTCGGGAAAATGGCCCGATGGTAAAGATGCAGGTGCTGAAGATGGTAGGTCTGGAGACACCTGGTACTCCTTTATTGAGGTAGAGACCAGTATGACTGATGTTGGAGCAGAAAAAGGGTCCTCAGGAAGCCCAACTTTGATGGTCTGATCATCCTCCGAGTCAGAGGCTGATAACCATCCGCACTGCACGGATCGTGGAGACGAACGGGTGGCTGGTGTAGGTGCTACTACTGGCAGAAAAGTCGGAGGTGTAGTAGGCGAAGTCATGATGCTCTGAAAATAATATTATTTTAAATTTGAAGTAAGTATATGCTTACAAACAAAGAAAAAAAATATTATTCCTAGCTACATGTTTAATGAAGTATATCCCTTTTAAACAATCATCATAATGTTTTTAAGGTTATATATATATTAATATATATATATATATATATATATATATATATATATATATATATATATATATATATATATATATATATATATATATATATATATATATATATATATATATATATATATATATATATATATATATATATATATATATATATATATATATATATATATATATATATATATATATATATATATATATATATATATATATATATATATATTGTCATTTAACCAGTCTACTTATCAAATCAGTATACTCTTAGTTCACATAGCACATAATGCCCTAAGATCTATATGCTTACCTAATACGGTCCCAAAAAAAATCCCAAAAGATTTTATAAAGTTATAGTCCTGTTTTAAATAAAATAAAAATCACTTTATTTTTATTTTATTTAAAAATTTATCTAGTTCTCTATAACTAATGCTCTTATACCATTCTCTGTGACACCCCAGGTAGGGTCAAAATATGCAGAAATATTAACGGAGATGTCACAAGGGTGGATCGATAGCATATAGTCCATAGAGCATAAGATAAAGAATTATTCAAATCAGATTACATGTTCATTTAATAAATAAATAAAAATAGTCTTAAACATGTCATAAGTAGATTGTTCATTTTACGCAAATGGAACCCTTAACGATTCCTACGATGCAGATTACATAGATGCTTGAGTCCATGCACATATCTTGTTCTAACTTTATTTCCCTGAGATAAACATGCTTAGAGGGTCAACATAAAGTTGGTGAATTTACAGGTTTTAACATTAATTAGTTTGGACATACATTAATCATAGAAGTAACAATGCACAAAGCATTCTTACTAAAAATTAGATTACATTTGCTATTACTCGAAACTGAAGCTTAACCTTCCATAGTCCTCAACAGATGAGGACGTAGTGTCTTACAAAAAGACACCCAAACCCAGTTCCAAATTGGTATACATCTGTTGTCCCAACCAAGGCACAGTGAGCATGACTCACCCAGATGGGGCATGACTCACCCAGATGGGGATGGTCAATCCCTAATAGATCTATTTATAACATTGGGACGATTTACAACAATTTAATAGTTTCTATAATAGTCAATCATGGTCAAGTGTATACAATTCAGTTATGTCCATTTTAAAATAGTTGCATGTTTTCTCCCCCATGGAGGAAAAGTTTATCAATAGTTTAGATGGGGCTGTAAACTCACCTGGGAGTTGGCAATAGCTGTATAACTCGAAAATCCAAATAATGCTCACGCCAAAAGTTATGCCTAATCAAAAAGTACAGTCTTAATAGATAGTACAAAGAACATAAATTAGAAAATTTTTTATGTGTCGTTGATAGTATATGTGATAATTAGATACGTTATAGGGTAAATTAGAAAATTACCTTTAGGAAAAAGTAATAGTCTAAAATTACCAAAAACAGATTCAATTAAACACGTGGGTGATCCAAGTTCGTTGTACACAAAGATCGAGTGAATTTGAGACGTTTTGCTTTGATTTGGACAATTGATTCAAGTTTGTTTTCGGTTTTTAAACTAAAATTACTCCTACAATTTATCCTAAAGTGCATGAATCGTTTCTTAAAATAAAATCTAAAAGACAATATCATTAAAACTATTTAAAATTTAAAACTTTACTTTCACTATTTATTTAAATAAAAAGAACAAATTAGTTTAACAAAAATTATTTAATCTAACATTTATTGCGAAAACAATTTAAAAATCTATGTAAAACTAATTTTTATCTAAAACAGAACTTATAAAAAACAAAATTTATCTAAACAATTTAAAATTCCTAAAAAGTGACAATTTAATTAAAATCATTTTCAAAAATTAATTAAACTTCTAAAAAGAAATCAAATATATTTATTTATTTATTTATTATTATTTATTTATTATTATTTAAATTTAAACTAATGATTTTTGGCAAAACTTAAATAAACTATTTTATAAAGAGTAATTATACTTTTTTTTATTTAATTATTAAAACAACTAACGAAGAAAAACATTTACTTCTAAAAAAACAGTTTAAAACAGAATGTATTATAAAGTCCAATTGCAGTAGTTAAACAAAACCTCTAGCTAGCTCATCTGGTTGGGGCATTGGGTAATTAACTGTGAGTTCACAGGTTCGATCCCCATAGAGGGCGAATTTTTGTGAAATATTTTTGCATCTCAGATTTTGATATAACAACCAAAAATCCTATATTCTCGAAATAATAACTTACCAAATACAACATACCAAATTAACATACCAAATCTAGACTTCCTAGAGCTTAGTCACTATATCTGTTATTAATTAAAGCTATAAAAAAAACTAAAACAACAGATTACTCCAAAAATTCAGAATCAGACTAACTCAAAATCAAAATAGCAAGGGAGCAACATAGACAATCACAAGGTAATTAAGCAGTTAACATAATATACTATTATATCGAAACAGCTGTGAACCCAAACACTTTTTTATATCAGTAGACTCAACCATAATAAAAACTTGAAACCAATTTTAACAGCAAATTACTTTTGGTAGCAGCTATTAATATCTTCAAGCCCGAACCCACATTAAATTAATACAAATATGACAGATATTCACATGTGATAAATCAGATCCAAATACCTATTTAGCACAGGCTTTTTTTAGAAATTCAGTTATACAGTGGTATTTAAAATCGAAAATAAAAAATATGACATTATCCACATACTCTGTTCAGGGATATATAAACTCCCAAACTCAACAAACTTATATCCAAAGGAAAATGATCCAATTATACCCATCATACAACACTCAGATTAACGGTGAAACTTTATTCAACAGGATATAAAAGCACGAAGCAAGTCTAGTAGGCAGCGAGTTTTATATGAGCAATAATATAGTGGATCAACACAATATCAGTCTACAAGATCAACACGTAAAACAGTCATCAAGCAGAAAAACATGCATAATCTGACATAGACACCATAACTTTATACAGAAAACATCCATACATCATTCTTATAAAACTGAGCAAATCCAAACAACTATAAAAATTAACTACACGAAACAGAAAAAAAACGAACCCGATATCATCCAAACAACAGCAGACTTAGCATTAAATCAAATCCAGCGAATCATTAACATATAGATAATTCAGTCAATCAAACAGAAAATTAAAAACAGAAGGAAAATCATAATTCGAGCTTAACCATTGAGTTGAAGAAAATCGTTGGGTCGAAGAGCGGCGCTGAACCGTCTTGTCTAAACCGACACCACCATTTGATCAAATCATCAGTTTACTCGCTCAATAACCACCATACAACATTATAACCACGAACCAGCATACCAATTTAATACTCATTCAGTGGGAATGAATAAAGTTCCCTTAATCTCTCTAAACATTCAAATAAGCTAACATTTAAGCTTACCCAAATATTACTCAGTTATAAAAAAGTAATATCTTCAGATTTGCAAGAATTTAAACACAATACTCACGAGAATTAAAGGCTTAATCAAAATTGAAAAACGAATTTTATTAACTCAAAGATTTATTACAACTTTAATTAAAAGAAAAATACAAGTCTAAATTAAAACTACCATTATAACTAGGAAAGAAAAAGGGATAATATTCCAGTAAAAATAAAGGGGATTTATAGGAGAACCGAGGGGCTTGGGGGTTGTTGAAGAATGAATCATAGCCCTTCGATCATCTTCTTTTTTTCTCTTTCTTTTCTGTTAATCATCCAAGGGCTGAAATAAGTCCATAGTCACATGGATTGCCAACGTGGCAATCCGTTGTGCTTCTTGTGCGAGTTGATTGATGACTTAGAGGATGGTGATTGGCTCTTGACAGGCATTCAGTGGTATCCACCAATCAGAAAGGAGGCTGTGACGCATCAATCAACCACGTGGAGCTTTGTACTAGGAATCTAAGTGTAATCCACGCACCATCTTGCCCTTAATTATCTGATAAACATGCGTGTAAGTCACTCGCTTATCTATTGGAGAAACCCCCAAATTTCTAGGGTTCTTCAATGGTAGAGAGTTCTTCTTTTTCTCTTCTGCTTTCTTTTCTCTCGTTTCACGTCTCTCTTTTTTTTTCTTCTTTGTTATTTTGTTTACTTTGACCGAAAATATTGACTTCAAAGTTTATAAAACTTTTTGCACCGTTTGCTAAGTTGGGCTTTGGTTAGACCCATTAAACTTCATTCGTTCTATTCTTTTAATATGGGCTTGGACCCATTAACCAAATAAACTTTCCATTTGTTTTTCCTTTGGGCTTTTAATGGGTCAATTTACCAAAGGTAAATTATCAAATCCTTTATTGGGTTTTTGAGCCCAATTCTCCAAATGTGGGACCCACTTGGCCCAAAATCCTCCATGAATATCAAATCCGCTAACATCGAGCTCGTTTTTGGCATTGTCGATCTTTTCTTTAAACTTGTGTTGGTTTTGCCGGTTTTTGCGATCTTTGGTACCTACACACATGAAACACAAAACAAGCATATACAAGGCATTTTTCAATGATAATATGCATTTATTGTTCGTTTTAAGCTACAATTGATATGAGTAAAATCACTCATATCAAACTCCCCCTTGCTAAGCAATTGCCGTGTCCTCACGCAATGATAAATTAAAACATTAACTACACCGTTATTCAACTTTTGACATTTTATTTTGCAAAGACATAATGTATTGCTTTCATTATTCGAAAATAACTTTTAGGATCATAAAACTCAAATAGATTCATCGTCCCCGACTTTTCACTTTTCCATTCCAAGTGCAAAAACAAGATCATTGTCAATCATAAGCCCCAAAATTAAACCAACTCATACAAGTAATTTGTGTTAAACTCAATCTCCTATTATTTCTAATTGTATCTCTAGATTTTATTTGTCATTCACCCAAAGGCTCATTTGACTTTATTTGATATTTATTAGTCCAAAAATGAAGGCAAGAACGGTGTAAACTCAACACTCAAAACCTAACCTCGACTTCAAAAACCGTTGTCACTAAAGAAAGCCCACATTAAGGATAACTTAACACGATTTGAGGGATGAATCCCTGGACCCGAAATTTGGCTAATATGGCTACTTAAAAGCAAAAATAAAACCTCCAGAGTCAATTATGACCTTATATGGAGTTAGCAACAATGACACCATAACACCTTGCGGCTCTTTAAGATGCAATTGTGCTCCTTATTTAAAATCCACACCCTAAGGCTCCTTGGACAAAAATAAGGGAATTGACAACACCATCCCACCTTATGGCTCATGATGATGAAGCAATTTTTATTCAACACGTCCCCTTGACATACACCCTAAGGCTCTAATGACAAGGTTAGTGCTACATGACTCCCACCCGAAGGCTCCTAGAGAACATGTTTTTATTTATTCTTCTTTATTAATATGATATGTATAGTAAGCCAAATTTCCGCAATCCCATGATCAAAAGTCCATGACGCTGACACCCTTAATGTGTTCTCACTTTAATTACAAGGGAAGAAAAAGAAGGAGTTACGAGTTAAGATATTAAGCCTAAACCGCTAAAAACTTCATTTATTAAGCAATTATTATTCAAGTGTGGAAAGTAAACACGAGGAGATTAAATCAAACACAAAAATACTTGCACAAAGAAGAATTAACCTTGGAAACTTATGATTGAACTCTATCATCTCTTGTTCTCCATATTGTAAAATTTTAAAAATGTGAAATCAATGGATACTTAGCCTATTAAATCAAAGTTTTGGGTTTTCAAGTCATCTATAGGATCTTGCACATTCTTATACTTTTTCAAGTTTTAGAATTTGCGTTTTAAAGTTCCCTTGATAAATGACTTTCTAGGATCAATTATAGGAACTTGCGAAAAGTTCTTGTTCTTAACTCGTATGAATTAAGACTTTCGCGTTTTAAAACTCCCTATATAAAAGACTAGCAAAACTTAATTCAAATACGTTAAGGAAAAGCTAAGGTAAAAACCGAGTCGAGTCAAAAACTATTTTTATTTTCACCAACGGAAAGCCTACATTTTTGTCAAAAGTACTTTTTTTATTTATTAAAACTTAAAAATAACACGAAAAATTTAAAATTTTTATTGAAGAATGAGAAAAACAATTACGTTTAGACACGACAAAAGCAATTGCAAGCGATTATATCGATTGACTCCCCCATGCTAAAACCAAACATTGTCCTCAATGTTTCTGAGCTCAAGAGTAATACCCCCTTGCTAAAACACGAAGAGTCTAATGCAAAATCCTAACATGGAAAGAACACGCAAATCTACAAGCCGTTTATTAATTATGCCTCAAGATAAAACGTTAGTCGATAAAAATCAAAGGATAAAGAGTGTGCCCCTTTTTGGCATTCAAAGAATGGAAGATCAAGTGGACCAGCAAAACCCGAACACGAGAGTCTTCAAAGATAAGGGTCATACCTAAGATTCACAACACAACAAAACACGAGCACGAGATTGAAAGATCAAGCCTTTTTAGTATTAGAAAATAGAATGTATGGGAATCCCCCACAAGGCACCTCGTTTTTGTTCACCGAGTCATGAGCTCGACTCGATCCCCGCATTCATTGGTCCTTAAGGAAAATGATGAAAATCGGCGTATTGGAATAAATTCCATGATAAAACACGATGCCGGGGTCAAAGATTACATCCTCATTTTCTGATGACAAACGAAAGGATGAAACTCCAACACAAATCTCTAAAAAGAGATAGTAGTCACAAATCATGATATGGATGTAGCATGCTCCCCGAAATGAACTCGCACCAAGATGATCGAAAAATCTTTCAATTATTACATCGGTGAAAGGCCGAGATTTCCCTAAATCAACAATTCCGGAGTCGAATACCCCGTCATCGGTGGAGAAAAAAAAGGATAACACGGTGTCGTCCCCCATGCTAATCCAAGATCATATGAAGCACATGGTAATGGTGGGTAAAAGTTTCATCCATAGTGGAATCAACATTCTTAGCTTTAACGACCATTTCACCCTTAGAAATGTAATCAATCCCGACACATGAAAAACCCGCACATTAAGGTCAAAGTGGGTGGGAGGAGGACTTGGGACGAAATCATCATCAAGTAAATTCTCTAAAAAGAGAGCGTCCCCCTCCGGGTCGATTTTAACACCCGGTGTTATCGAATCATTAGAAGCAAGAAAAGTGTCAATCTCCTCCATAAGTGGATCACTATCCTCAACGGGAATAGGAGATGGAGAGAAAGACATGGCATTAGGCTTAGAATTCAATGCCTCGATCTTAGATATGAGAAGATAGACGTTGGATAATTTTTCACGAAGAACCACGTCTTCCACATCTAAATGAGTAAGTTCATCGGAGAACTTCTCAAGGATCGGAATAGTCAAATCAACCTCGTTTCCCAGTGGAAATGGGTCTAAAGGAGCAAGTTCAAAAGTGAACCTCTCAAAAACCGGATTATTATCATCCTCATTTCCCGGTGGAAATGGGTGAAGAAGAGTAGGTTCATCAAAAAACCCCTCAATATTCAAGTCGTGAATGTCATCTTTATAAGAAAGTTCATCGTAGAACTCCTCATTAGAAAATTCACTAGAAGTAGAATCATTCTTAAAATCTTCATTTCCATCACAATTTTCATCATTAGAATTAGAGAAAATATCAAAGTGATTGGAAGAGGTAGAGTCATCATATTGTGGCAAATCACACGTTTCATTGGAAATGCCGTCAAACTCTCTTGGGTTTTGGACAAGGATTTCAACACTAGACTTTATTACTTCGTCCGATTCTGTGTACGGAATAGTGCTAATATGCTCGTCTCCCTTGCTTAGAGAATTTGAGGGTTCCACGGTGGAAGAATCATGAATAGGAGTAATGATGTCATGAGATGGAGTGAGATCAAAGATATCCTCATCATCGTCATCGTCCAAAAGAGGAGAACGCTCGAGTTCACGATTAGCAAGGTATTTTGCTTCCGCTTGAGCTCGTTCTTTCTCTCGAATTTCAATGCTTAAACCATTATAATCTTGCGAAAGTTGTCTAATCTTAAGTTCACAATCTCTTTTGAATCCCTCCTCAATTATTTCTCCATGAAATCGTCGACTTCCCAATTCATTAGTTATATCATTAATCTCTTGATTGATTTGTCTCTTTTCAAGCAACATATCTTCAATGCTCTTTTCAACAACTTCAACATTTCTTTGATTCATTATTTGTTGGAAAATTGTTTCAAGTCGTTCGATATCGAAAGAATATTGTGGAGATTGGTCAAAACCGGAAGGAATCGAATTATAGCAAGGAGTAGGCGCATAAAAATTTGATCTCTCGGTTGACAACAAAAGCTCTCGTGAGGACCTCCACAATACTCACAACAAGGATGTTGTTGTTATAAACTCGGTAAATCTTGTGGATAACAATTATCATTAAAGTTTTGATTGTAACTCGGTTCTTGCTCGTAATTAAGCGAGAATCGATGCGAACAATCATCACCAAAATAATAATTGTTTCCACAAAACTCACACGAAGGTGACTTGTATGTTGGGTGTGGAGGTGGATAAAAATCGAGAGAATTATTCGAAAAATTCGGTTTTCCACATGAAGTAATTTCATTACAAGAAGGACAAAATCCAACTCGTATATCGCGACGTAAGTCATTTCCACAACGCTCACACGTACACCACCGACATGGTAAAAAACCATATAACGGTTCTCCACACCCTTCACAATTGACGAAAGAATTCATGGAAGAATTAAAATTTAGAGGGTGAGGAGAAAAAGAATTAAACATGATAGAGGATTAAGAAGATTATTTTTGGTATTTTTCATAAATCAATAAAAACTTTCCGAGGACGGAAATTGCCTTCAAATCAACGATCAACAAATCTCACAAAGACGAATCGTACACAAGATCCCCGGTAGCGGCGCCAAAATTTTTGATGTGATCGTGATAGTATAGTGATAATTAAGAACGTTATAGGGTACATTAGAAAATTACCTGTAGGAAAAAGTTATAGTATAAAATTACCAAAGACGGATTCAATTAAACACGTGGGTAAACCAAGTTCGTTGTACACGAAGATCTAGTGAATTTGAGACGTTTTGCTTTGATTTGGACAATTGATTCAAATTTATTTTCGGTTTTTAAACTAAAATTACTCCTACAATTTATCCTAAAGTGCATGAATCGTTTCTTAAAATAAAATCTAAAAGACAATACCATTAAAAGTATTTAAAATTTAAAACTTTACTTTCACTATTTATTTATATAAAAAGAACAAATTATTTTAACAAAAATTATTTAAACTAACATTTATTTTAAAAACAATTTAAAAATCTATGTAAAACTAATTTTTATCTAAAACACAACTTATAAAAAACAAAATTTATCTAAACAATTTAAAATTCCTAAAAAGTGACAATTTAATTAAAATCATTTTCAAAAACTATTTAAACTTCTAAAAGAAATCAAATATATTTATTTATTTATTTATTATTATTTTTATTATTATTTAAATTTAAACTAATGATTTTTGGGAAAACTTAAATAAACTATTTTATAAAGAGTAATTATAGTTTTTTTATTTAATTATTAAAACAACTAACGAAGAAAAACATTTACTTCTAAAAAAACAGTTTAAAACAGAATGTATTATAAAGTCCAATTGCAGTAGTTAAACAAAACCTCTAGCTAGCTCATCTGGTTGGGGCATTAGGTAATTAACTGTGAGGTCACAGGTTCGATCCCCATAGAGGGCAAATTTTTGTGAAATATTTTTGCATCTCAAATTTTGATATAACAACCAAAAATCCTATATTCTCGAAACCGTAACTTACCAAATACAACATACCAAATTAACATACCAAATCTAGACTTCCTAGAGCTTAGTCACTGTATTTGTTATTAATTAAAGCTATTAAAAAAACTAAAACAACAGATTACTCCAAAAATTCAGAATCAGACTAACTCAAAATCAGAACAGCAAGGGAGCAACGAAGACAATCACAAGGTAATTAAGCAGTTAACATAATATACTATTATATCGAAACAGCGGTGAACCCAAACACTTTTTAATATCAGTAGACTCAACCATAAGAAAAACTTGAAACCAATTTTAACAGCAAATTACTTTTGGTAGCAGCTATTAATATCTTCAAGCCCGAACCCACATTAAACGAATATAAATATGACAGATATTCACATGTGATAAATCAGACCCAAATACCTCTTTAGCACAGGCTTTTTTAGAAATTCAGTTATACAGTGGTATTTAAAATCGAAAATCAGAAATATGACATTATCCACAGACTCAGTTCATGGATATATAAACTCCCAAACTCAGCAAACTTATATCCAAAGGAAAATGATCCAATTAGACCCATCATACAACACTCAGATTAAAGGTGAAACTTTATTCAACAGGATATAAAAGCACGAAGCAAGTCTAGTAGGCAGCGAGTTTTATATGAGCAATAATATAGTGGATCTACACAATATCAGTCTACAAGATCAACACGTAAAACAGTCATCAAGAAGAAAAACATGCATAAATCTAACATAGACCTCCATAACTTTATACAGAAAACATCCATACATCATTCTTATAAAACTTAGCAAATCCAAACAACTATAAAAATTAACTACACGAAACAGAAAAAAAACGAACCCAATATCATCCAAACAACAACAGACTTAGCATTAAATCAAATCCAGCAAATCATTAACATATAGATAATTCAGTCAATCAAAAAGAAAATTAAAAACAGAAGGAAAATCATAATTCGAGCTTAACCATTGAGTTGAAGAAAACCGTTGGGTCGAAGAGCAGCGCTGAACCGTCTTGTCTAAACCGACACCACCATTTGATCAAATCATCAGTTTACTCGCTCAATAACCACCATACAACATTATAACCACGAACCCGCATACCAATTTATTACTCATTCAGTGGGAATAAATAAATTTCCCTTAATCTCTCTAAACATTCAAATAAGCTAACATTTAAGCTTACCCAAATATTACTCAGTTATAAAAAAGTAATATATTCAGATTTGCAAGAATTTAAACAAAATACTCACGAGAATTAAAAGCTTAATCAAAACTGAAAAACGAATTTTATTAACTCAAAGATTTATTACAACTTTAATTAAAAGAAAAATACAAGTCTAAATTAAAACTACCATTATAACTAGGAAAGAAAAAGGGATAATATTCCAGTAAAAATAAATGGGATTTATAGGCGAACTGGGGGGCTTGGGGGTTGTTGAAGAACGAATCATAGCCCTTCGATCATCTTCTTTTTTTTCTCTTTCTTTTCTGTTAATCATCCAAGGGCTGAAATAAGTCCATAGTCACACGGATTGCCAACGTGGCAATCTGTTGTGCTTCTTGTGCGAGTTGATTGATGACTTAAAGGATGGTGATTGGCTCTTGGCAGGCATTCAGTGGTATCCACCAATCAGAAAGGAGGATGTGACGCATCAATCAGCCACGTGGAGCTTTGTACTAGGAATCTAAGTGTAATCCACGCACCATCTTGCCCTTAATTATCTGATAAACATGCGTGTAAATCACTCGCTTATCTATTGGAGAAACCCCCAAATTTCTAGGGTTCTTCAATGGTAGAGAGTTCTTCTTTTTCTCTTCTGCTTTCTTTTCTCTCGTTTCACGTCTCTTTTTTTTTTCTTATTTGTTATTTTGTTTACTTTGACCGAAAATATTGACTTCAAAGTTTATAAAACTTTTTGCACCGTTTGCTAAGTTGGGCTTTGGTTAGACCCATTAAACTTCATTCGTTCTATTCTTTTAATATGGGCTTAGACCCATTAACCGAATAAACTTTCCATTTGTTTTTCCTTTGGGCTTTTAATGGGTCAATTTACCAAAGGTAAATTATCAAATTCTTTATTGGCTTTTTGAGCCCAATTCTCCAAATGTGGGACCCACTTGGCCCAAAATCCTCCATGAATATCAAATCCGCTAACATCGAGCTCGTTTTTAGCATTGTCGATCTTTTCTTTAAACTTGTGTTGGTTTTGCCGGTTTTTGCGATCTTTGGTACCTACACACATGAAACACAAAACAAGCATATACAAGGCATTTTTCAATGATAATATGCATTTATTGTTCGTTTTAAGCTACAATTGATATGAGTAAAATCACTCATATCAAACTCCCCCTTGCTAAGCAATTGCCGTGTCCTCACGCAATGATAAATTAAAACATTAACTACACCGTTATTCAACTTTTGACATTTTATTTTGCAAAGACATAATGTATTGCTTTCATTATTCGAAAATAACTTTTAGGATCATAAAACTCAAATAGATTCATCGTCCCCGACTTTTCACTTTTCCATTCCAAGTGCAAAAACAAGATCATTGTCAATCATAAGCCCCAAAATTAAACCAACTCATACAAGTAATTTGTGTTAAACTCAATCTCCTATTATTTCTAATTGTATCTCTAGATTTTATTTGTCATTCACCCAAAGGCTCATTTGACTTTATTTGATATTTATTAGTCCAAAAATGAAGGCAAGAACGGTGTAAACTCAACACTCAAAACCTAACCTCGACTTCAAAAACCGTTGTCACTAAAGAAAGCCCACATTAAGGATAACTTAACACGATTTGAGGGATGAATCCCTGGACCCGAAATTTGGCTAATATGGCTACTTAAAAGCAAAAATAAAACCTCCAGAGTCAATTATGACCTTATATGGAGTTAGCAACAATGACACCATAACACCTTGCGGCTCTTTAAGATGCAATTGTGCTCCTTATTTAAAATCCACACCCTAAGGCTCCTTGGACAAAAATAAGGGAATTGACAACACCATCCCACCTTATGGCTCATGATGATGAAGCAATTTTTATTCAACACGTCCCCTTGACATACACCCTAAGGCTCTAATGACAAGGTTAGTGCTACATGACTCCCACCCGAAGGCTCCTAGAGAACATGTTTTTATTTATTCTTCTTTATTAATATGATATGTATAGTAAGCCAAATTTCCGCAATCCCATGATCAAAAGTCCATTACGCTGCCACCCTTAATGTGTTCTCACTTTAATTACAAGGGAAGAAAAAGAAGGAGTTACGAGTTAAGATATTAAGCCTAAACCGCTAAAAACTTCATTTATTAAGCAATTATTATTCAAGTGTGGAAAGTAAATACGAGGAGATTAAATCAAACACAAAAATACTTGCACAAAGAAGAATTAACCTTGGAAACTTATGATTGAACTCTATCATCTCTTGTTCTACATATTGTAAAATTTCAAAAATGTGAAATCAATGGATACTTAGCCTATTAAATCAAAGTTTTGGGTTTTCAAGTCATCTATAGGATCTTGCACATTCTTATACTTTTTCAAGTTTTAGAATTTGCGTTTTAAAGTTCCCTTGATAAATGACTTTCTAGGATCAATTATAGGAACTTGCGAAAAGTTCTTGTTCTTAACTCGTATGAATTAAGACTTTCGCGTTTTAAAGCTCCCTATATAAAAGCCTAGCAAAACTTAATTCAAATACGATAAGGAAAAGCTAAGGTAAAAACCGAGTCGAGTCAAAAACTATTTTTATTTTCACCAACGGAAAGCCTACATTTTTGTCAAAAGTACTTTTTTTATTTATTAAAACTTAAAAATAACACGAAAAATTTAAATTTTTTATTGAAGAATGAGAAAAACAATTACGTTTAGACACGACAAAAGCAATTGCAAGCGATTATATCGATTGACTCCCCCATGCTAAAACCAAACATTGTCCTCAATGTTTCTTAGCTCAAGAGTAATACCCCCTTGCTAAAACACGAAGAGTCTAATGCAAAATCCTAACATGGAAAGAACACGCAAATCGACAAGCCGTTTATTAATTATGCCTCAAGATAAAACGTTAGTCGATAAAAATCAAAGGATAAAGAGTGTGCCCCTTTTTGGCATTCAAAGAATGGAAGATCAAATGGACCGGCAAAAACCTAACACGAGAGTCTTCAAAGATAAGGGTCATACCTAAGATTCACAACACAACAAAACACGAGTACGAGCTTGAAAGATCAAGCCTTATTAGTGTTAGAAAATAGAAAGAAGATAGAATGTATGGGAATCCCCCACAAGGCACCTCGTTTTTGTTCACCGAGTCATGAGCTCGACTCGATCCCCGCATTCATTGGTCCTTAAGGAAAATGATGAAAACCGACGTATTGGAATAAATTCCATGATAAAGCACGATGCCGGGGTCAAAGATTACATCCTCGTTTTCTGATGACAAACGAAAGGATGAAACTCCTACACAAATCTCTAAAAAGAGATAGTAGTCACAAATCATGATATGGATGTAGCATGCTCCCCGAAATGAACTCGCACCAAGATGATCGAAAAATCTTTCAATTATTACATCGGTGAAAGGCCGAGATTTCCCTAAATCAACAATTCCGGAGTCGAATACCCCGTCCTCGGTGGAGAAAAAAAGGATAACACGGTGTCGTCCCCCATGCTAATCCAAGATCATATGAAGCACATGGTAATGGTGGGTAGAAGTTTCATCCATAATGGAATCAACATTCTTAGCTTTAACGACCATTTCACCCTTAGAAATGTAATCAATCCCGACACATGAAAACCCCGCACATTAAGGTCAAAGTGGGTGGGAGGAGGACTTGGGACGAAATCATCATCAAGTAAATTCTCTAAAAAGAGAGCGTCCCCCTCCGGGTCGATTTTAACACCCGGTGTTATCGAATCATTAGAAGCAAGAAAAGTGTCAATCTCCTCCATAAGTGGATCACTATCCTCAACGGGAATAGGAGATGGAGAGAAAGACATGGCATTAGGCTTAGAATTCAATGCCTCGATCTTAGATATGAGAAGATAGACGTTGGATAATTTTTCACGAAGAACCACGTCTTCCACATCTAGATATGGAGAGTTCTTCTTTTTCTCTTTTGATTTCTTTTCTCTCGTTCCACGTCTCTCTCTTTTTTTTCTTCTTTGTTATTTTGTTTACTTTGACCAAAAATATTGACTTCAAAGTTTATAAAACTTTTTGCACCGTTTGCTAAGTTGGGCTTTGGTTGGACCCATTAAACTTCATTCGTTCTATTCTTTTAATATGGGCTTGGACCCATTAACCGAATAAACTTTCCATTTGTTTTTCCTTTGGGCTTTTAATGGGTCAATTTACCAAAGGTAAATTATCAAATCCTTTATTGGGTTTTTGAGCCCAATTCTCCAAATGTGGGACCCACTTGGCCCAAAATCCTCCATGAATATCAAATCCGCTAACATCGAGCTCGTTTTTAGCATTGTCGATCTTTTCTTTAAACTTGTGTTGGTTTTGCTGGTTTTTGCGATCTTTGGTACCTACACACATGAAACACAAAACAAGCATATACAAGGCATTTTTTAATGATAATATGCATTTATTGTTCGTTTTAAGCTAAAATTGATATGAGTAAAATCACTCATATCAAACTCCCCCTTGCTAAGCAATTGCCGTGTCCTCACGCAATGATAAATTAAAACATTAACTACACCGTTATTCAACTTTTGACATTTTATTTTGCAAAGACATAATGTATTGCTTTCATTATTCGAAAATAACTTTTAGGATCATAAAACTCAAATAGATTCATCGTCCCCGACTTTTCACTTTTCCATTCCAAGTGCAAAAACAAGATCATTGTCAATCATAAGCCCCAAAATTAAACCAACTCATACAAGTAATTTGTGTTAAACTCAATCTCCTATTATTTCTAATTGTATCTCTAGATTTTATTTGTCATTCACCCAAAGGCTCATTTGACTTTATTTGATATTTATTAGTCCAAAAATGAAGGCAAGAACGGTGTAAACTCAACACTCAAAACCTAACCTCGACTTCAAAAACCGTTGTCACTAAAGAAAGCCCACATTAAGGATAACTTAACACGATTTGAGGGATGAATCCCTGGACCCGAAATTTGGCTAATATGGCTACTTAAAAGCAAAAATAAAACCTCCAGAGTCAATTATGACCTTATATGGAGTTAGCAACAATGACACCATAACACCTTGCGGCTCTTTAAGATGCAATTGTGCTCCTTATTTAAAATCCACACCCTAAGGCTCCTTGGACAAAAATAAGGGAATTGACAACACCATCCCACCTTATGGCTCATGATGATGAAGCAATTTTTATTCAACACGTCCCCTTGACATACACCCTAAGGCTCTAATGACAAGGTTAGTGCTACATGACTCCCACCCGAAGGCTCCTAGAGAATATGTTTTTATTTATTCTTCTTTATTAATATGATATGTATAGTAAGCCAAATTTCCGCAATCCCATGATCAAAAGTCCATGACGCTGACACCCTTAATGTGTTCTCACTTTAATTACAAGGGAAGAAAAAGAAGGAGTTACGAGTTAAGATATTAAGCCTAAACCGCTAAAAACTTCATTTATTAAGCAATTATTATTCAAGTGTGGAAAGTAAATACGAGGAGATTAAATCAAACACAAAAATACTTGCACAAAGAAGAATTAACCTTGGAAACTTATGATTGAACTCTATCATCTCTTGTTCTCCATATTGTAAAATTTCAAAAATGTGAAATCAATGGATACTTAGCCTATTAAATCAAAGTTTTGGGTTTTCAAGTCATCTATAGGATCTTGCACATTCTTATACTTTTTCAAGTTTTAGAATTTGCGTTTTAAAGTTCCCTTGATAAATGACTTTCTAGGATCAATTATAGGAACTTGCGAAAAGTTCTTGTTCTTAACTCGTATGAATTAAGACTTTCGCGTTTTAAAGCTCCCTATATAAAAGCCTAGCAAAACTTAATTCAAATACGATAAGGAAAAGCTAAGGTAAAAACCGAGTCGAGTCAAAAACTATTTTTATTTTCACCAACGGAAAGCCTACATTTTTGTCAAAAGTACTTTTTTTATTTATTAAAACTTAAAAATAACACGAAAAATTTAAATTTTTTATTGAAGAATGAGAAAAACAATTACGTTTAGACACGACAAAAGCAATTGCAAGCGATTATATCGATTGACTCCCCCATGCTAAAACCAAACATTGTCCTCAATGTTTCTTAGCTCAAGAGTAATACCCCCTTGCTAAAACACGAAGAGTCTAATGCAAAATCCTAACATGGAAAGAACACGCAAATCTACAAGCCGTTTATTAATTATGCCTCAAGATAAAACGTTAGTCGATAAAAATCAAAGGATAAAGAGTGTGCCCCTTTTTGGCATTCAAAGAATTGAAGATCAAATGGACCGGCAAAAACCGAACACGAGATTCTTCAAAGATAAGGGTCATACCTAAGATTCACAACACAACAAAACACGAGTACGAGCTTGAAAGATCAAGCCTTATTAGTGTTAGAAAATAGAAAGAAGATAGAATGTATGGGAATCCCCCACAAGGCACCTCGTTTTTGTTCACCGAGTCATGAGCTCGACTCGATCCCCGCATTCATTGGTCCTTAAGGAAAATGATGAAAACCGACGTATTGGAATAAATTCCATGATAAAGCACGATGCCGGGGTCAAAGATTACATCCTCGTTTTCTGATGACAAACGAAAGGATGAAACTCCTACACAAATCTCTAAAAAGAGATAGTAGTCACAAATCATGATATGGATGTAGCATGCTCCCCGAAATGAACTCGCACCAAGATGATCGAAAAATCTTTCAATTATTACATCGGTGAAAGGCCGAGATTTCCCTAAATCAACAATTCCGGAGTCGAATACCCCGTCCTCGGTGGAGAAAAAAAAGGATAACACGGTGTCGTCCCCCATGCTAATCCAAGATCATATGAAGCACACGGTAATGGTGGGTAGAAGTTTCATCCATAATGGAATCAACATTCTTAGCTTTAACGACCATTTCACCCTTAGAAATGTAATCAATCCCGACACATGAAAAACCCGCACATTAAGGTCAAAGTGGGTGGGAGGAGGACTTGGGACGAAATCATCATCAAGTAAATTCTCTAAAAAGAGAGCGTCCCCCTCCGGGTCGATTTTAACACCCGGTGTTATCGAATCATTAGAAGCAAGAAAAGTGTCAATCTCCTCCATAAGTGGATCACTATCCTCAACGGGAATAGGAGATGGAGAGAAAGACATGGCATTAGGCTTAGAATTCAATGCCTCGATCTTAGATATGAGAAGATAGACGTTGGATAATTTTTCACGAAGAACCACGTCTTCCACATCTAGATATGGAGAGTTCTTCTTTTTCTCTTTTGATTTCTTTTCTCTCGTTCCACGTCTCTCTCTTTTTTTTCTTCTTTGTTATTTTGTTTACTTTGACCAAAAATATTGACTTCAAAGTTTATAAAACTTTTTGCACCGTTTGCTAAGTTGGGCTTTGGTTGGACCCATTAAACTTCATTCGTTCTATTCTTTTAATATGGGCTTGGACCCATTAACCGAATAAACTTTCCATTTGTTTTTCCTTTGGGCTTTTAATGGGTCAATTTACCAAAGGTAAATTATCAAATCCTTTATTGGGTTTTTGAGCCCAATTCTCCAAATGTGGGACCCCCTTGGCCCAAAATCGTCCATGAATATCAAATCCGCTAACATCGAGCTCGTTTTTGGCATTGTCGATCTTTTCTTTAAACTTGTGTCGGTTTTGCCGGTTTTTGCGATCTTTGGTACCTACACACATGAAACACAAAACAAGCATATACAAGGCATTTTTCAATGATAATATGCATTTATTGTTCGTTTTAAGCTACAATTGATATGAGTAAAATCACTCATATCAGGTTGTAAACTCACCTGGGAGTTGGCAATAGCTGTATAACACGAAAATCCAAATAATGCTCACGCCAAAAGTTATGCCTAATCAAATAGTACAGTCTTAATAGATAGTACAAAGAACATATGTGTATGCTTATACAGATTTTTAGTCAGTTCATTTATGCTACGACATTTATCTAAATAACCGTAGTTTAAGTATTAACAATGTTCATTTAAACTTATCTATATAAGTTTCATTTCTAAGTAAACATAAAATGTTTAACTTTTAATATCAGTTTGTATTCGTAATACATGTATTAATAATAATCATTCAACTTACAATTAAGTTTCTTATTTAAGTAGACATATAATGTCCTACTTAAAATATTATTTCACGTTTGCAGTTCATATATTATAATCATTCATTTAAACTTACTATTAAGTTTCATAATTAAGTAAACATAAAACGTTCTACTTAACATATTAGTTTACGTTCGTAGTTCATGTATTATAATCATCCATTTAAACTTACAAATAAGTTTTATATTTTAAGTGAATGTAAGGTGTTCTACTTAAATATTAGTATTCAATTTATTTGACGTTCATAATACTTTTATTTCCTAAAAGTATATGAGTTTATGTACTAGTGACACATATCCATATTGTTTATACAATTTATTTCATAAAGCCAAAATATATATATTTTATCTTTGAAAAATAAAATAAAATATTTTATTTAACTTAAAAGTTCCCATATATTATTTAACATTTATAAAATAATTTATAAATTACAAGTTTAAGAATTTATATTATAAATTCTTATAGTTTAGGGTTTGTTTAAGTTTTACTATGTTTAAAAATAGAATTAGGGTTAGGGTTTGTTAAAGTTTCAGAACATGGCAAAACTAGTCCCTCCATATTTTAAACAAAGTAAACTTTTTGGATTGTTACACATTTGGTACCTAGGGCTTATTAAAGTTTCGGCTTATGGAAGATTTAGTCCCCCTAGTTAAATCTAGGTTTTGTAACTTTCATAAAATAACCAAAACAGCCCCTAGGGCTTCTTTAAGTTTCGGATTATTGTCAAAATGGTCCCTAGGGTTTTAAAATGACAAAATCACTTTTTAGAAACTTCCTAAAATGGTCCCTAGGGTTTAATATGCCACGAATGGTATTTATTAAACCCTATACTTTTGGATAATTACATTTTCAGTCCTTGTGTTTACTAATTTATCAAAACAAGTTTCATAAGTCACGATTTTAGTCCTTAAGTTTCAAAAATTGTCATTTTAATCCAAAAGTTTTTATAAGTTAATTTTATTATAAAAACTTTTATTTAACATTCAAAACATTATATGGGCTCATTAAATGGGCTAAACATCTAATGGGCCATTTAGTGGGCCTAACTACATTTTTAAGTTTACTAACTTGTTAAATGGGCCTTTAACTCATTTATTGGGCTTAAATACATTTTAAGTCCATTAATCATTTTAAATGGGTTCAAGTATAAACTTAAGTCCACTAGGTCACTAAGATTTATTAAATGGGCGTATTAGGTCCATTAAGTCTTGGACTAAGGTTGCATGGGCTTAATTAGTCCATTAATACTACTTTTCATTTTATGTAAGTATTAATCTAGGATTTTCATATAAGCTTCTTATTAGCTTATTCATATTTAGTTTTAAGTCTTAATTAAAGAACAAAACTTCTAGTTTATTTTATGTGATGTACCAAGTAAGATCTAGATGTGTTACAAGGTTGCATGCAAGTCATAAGCCCTAACATGAGATTATAACTCACGACTATAATTAATTTTAGCTTATTAAGATGAGTCAAAACTTATTTTAAGGTTGCATGTACTTATAAGTGTCCCCAAAATAGATCTAGCTATGTACAAATCAAGAAATCAAGTCACAAGTCCATACATATATACATATAGCCCACGGCTATGATTTTATATCTTGGTATTTCCAAGATGAACATTTTAGCTAGTTTTAAGTCTTGTAAATATTTACAAAAATACAACATGATTGTCTAGGTTACATGCATGTTCCCAAGGTTACCATTATTCCAAGAAAACTATATATATAACCCACGGCTATATTGTTTTCTCCCAAGGTTCCCATAAGATTTTATAAGCTTGTTTTATGTTCATCATGTTTAAGTTAACTCTTATCATTAGATCTATGGTTTGTATAAGCATGCATGTACATTTAAAACCATTCTAGGTCATATATAACCCACGGCTACATATGTTCACATAAATCATTTTAGTGATTTTTAGTATTCCATTTCACAAGTAACAACATATTTCCCATCATTAAAACTTAGTACATAAATCATATGTTCATCATTCATTTTAGCCATGACCTTTAAGGTCATGGTCTTCATGATTTTCAAGTTACACAAGTTCATTTTAATGAGATCTATGATTATAAGTTAACCAAAATCCCAAAAAGCAAGATTTGTAACTCATGCTACATTTAGATTCATAAAATGTTTTGATTGTAGCTTTTTGCAACCCTTTAGGAAAAGAGAGGCAAACTAGTGGTAAGCGTTAAGTGTCGGTTTAGGAAAACCGAGCACTAATGACCAAATAAGTCCAAGTTCGTTTCCCAAGGAGGCAAGTGCGTTGTGTATTGAATTGATTTTGATTTGTGATTATATGATTGAGAAAGAAAAAAAAGAAATGAGATTAGAAGAGAAAGACGGTTACTAAGACGGATTAAACTAAGACGAAAAAGGCGATCACGCAAAACCGTAAATAGTGCCAAAATTAAAATTTTAACCTAAAAATTCCTAAAAATTTATAAAAATCCCCAATAATATTCTAAGAGTTTACAAAAAAATCCAAACTTGTTAAAACCTTTTAATTAATTAGATAATAACTTTTTAATGCTAATTAAAGCCCTAAAAATCACAATTAATTATTAAAAAGCCCTAAACAAGATCTTAAAGTTTGTAAACCTCAAAAATGTCCTAATTAAGCTAAAAAGTATTTTTAAAATTTTAAAACCAAATTAAACTATTTTAAACACTTAAAAACTATTAAAATCAATTAAAACTTAAATTAATTCTAGAAAATAATTGAAAAGTCCTAAAAATATTTGGAAAGTGACAAAACTCCTAATTAAGTGTCTTTAACCTAGGAAAAATGTAAAAACTAAAAAAAATCAAACTTCAATTTTTAATAATAAAATAATATTCAAATATTCAAAAAAACTCAAAGTTCATAAAAAAATTTCTAAAAAATTACCAAAAATCTAAAATATTATAACTAAGACAGAAATGCAATCAAAATTTTCTGAAACCTATTTAATAATTTTATATTAAATTTTAAAGTTAGCTAAAAACCCTAAAATCCAATAAAATCAAAAATTAGACTTTTTGAAAACGTTTTTAGCTGTAAACCTCAAAAATAAGATTAAAAACCTAAAAACTATTTTTTCAGATTTTTAAAATACTTTTTCCTATTTTTAAATTACTTTTTAAAATTTAAACTAAAAATAATCCTAGAAAATAAATTAAGCACGTGAAAAATAAACTTTTTGGACTGAAAAGTCAAAAACCCTAACAAGAACCTAAGAAAAATGCTAAACAGTAAAAACCTTAAAGAAATAAGCTAGAAAAAGCTTATTAATAAGCTGCTATGTAAATAAGCTATAAAACAAATACTACTTAAGTAAATAAAGGAATGAGAGATGTGCATAGAAAAGCACTTGGATCACTGGTTAACACGTATAGTCCTCCAACGAGGGGTCGCGTGTTCGAGTCCAGGCCAAGGAGCTTTTTGCAAAACTTTTTCTTTTTTTTTTCTTTTAAAACTCAATCCTTATACTACTTAAACTCCAAAAACACAAAAACAAATCCAGATTAACAAGATTCAAATACTTTAGGACCAAAAACGTGCTCAGATATGGTATGTGTTTCTGATGAACACAAGGTGATTTCTTCACCTGTGCAGATAATCAAGAGGACTTGATTTAATGATTTGTGGTGATGTTTGATGGATGAATGGGCACCCCTACACTCAGTTGGAGTGTAGGGAGTCAATACAAACACAAAAAACAAGCAAGTATATAACCAAAAATCACAAGAACCAAGCACACAATGTTTCTGATATGGTTTGCACAAGTCAGGGGGAATTTTGCTGATTTTCTAGGCACAATGGTGAGATTCAATGCTCAATAACTTGCATACAATGACACCAAATAGCATGTAACCAATACCCAATCCTGCTTGACCTATCTCCTAACAGATTATCAAACTTTGTAGGCTCAAAACTCACAAAATAAGCAGTTTTAGACACTTACTGATTTTTGACTAATTTTCCAAATTTTAAGCATGCAAATTGCTTTAAAACCCTTCCAAAATGAAAACCAATAGCATGTATCATCTACTAACAACCAAAGGAATATGTCTAACCAAGTTTCACACAAGATTAACAACAATTTGACCAACTAAAACCCTAATCCAAACACCCCTATATATTACTGAAATCAAATTTAACAAAGCAGATATTAATGAAACTCCACCAAACTGATTAATTGCTATTTAAACATGCATAAAAGACAATTAAAATCCTAAACAAGCAGATGAAACAATCAAATAAGCAATTTCACATAAATCATGCAAAGTCACATAAACCTGAAAACTCTATAAAAACTGAAAAAGAGAACAAGTGTGCTACCTTGTTGGGCCTACATCCAGGGCCAATAGTGACTGCTTTGTCACCTCCCACAAGCTGGTGGCTTGTGCTGAACCTTGAACAAGTAAGCAAGAGTAGAGAGTGATGGTGGTGGTCACTGTTGACACACACACCCAATAAGATGTTTTGCTTTTGGAACCTACTAAGAAAGAAGGTAAACAAGAGATCAAACTGTTCACAAGGAAAATAAGCTACAAACAAGCTTATCAGTTAAGCTATTTATGGCTTATTTGATAAAAATAAAAACTGAAATTTTTTTATGATTCTCTTAAAACTTTAACAAAAACTAAATCAACAAATGTTTTAACCCTCACTTAAGCTTGATAATCAACAAGATTATCAGGCTTATGAGACCAGCTTAAAACACTTGGACCAAGATTCTTAAAAATTTCACCACTAAAATCACCAAACAGAAACGTAAAATAAACTTTAACTTGGAAAATGTAAAAATGCAATGGAAAGTAAATGGGCTCTTTTGTTTCTCGTCACAAACTCAATACCATTTCATTTCATTAAACAAAACTGGTTTTACAAGGTCTTGACCAAGGAGAAGAAAAAAGAACAGCCTAAACTAAAGTCCTATGTGCCTTTATATAGAGGCTACAAATTGCTTCTAGAACTGAATGGAAACTTAAAACCCTAATGATATAAACTTCCCATCTTGCCCTTGGAGATTCCAGAAAGATGCCTTGTTTGAATTTGAAATTGAGTCAAAAGCGTCCTCATGTGATGTGCCAGCAGTGGAGAAGAGATCTTGGACGTTTAATCTTGCTTGGAGAGGTGAGTAACCATCTTAGGACCCTTGGATATCTGTTTCCCCTTTGTTTTTTAGCCAAAGCATGTGCAGGGGACCATTGGGTGGGGCAGTATGGTGAGGGTGAAAGGTTTTTGGGGAGTGGGATGGGATGAGAGTGACGTTAATTGCCAATCTGGAAAGATTTAGGGGAAAACCCCTTGATTTGTGAAAATTAAGATTTAGGGTTTATGGGTGGATTAGTGATAGCAGGGTGGGGTTTGATTGGGTTAAGGGTGATTAATTTTCAAAAAACGTGTTTCCCTCATATTTATAATCAGTTTAAAATTGATTAAATAAAAGGGTTGGGTGGATTTTGACGTGGAGAGGAGGGAGTGTATGATTGGTGGAGAGTTTAAGGTTGGTGACATGGAGGCTTGTGAGTGGTGGGTTTGTCATAGGTTGTTTGGCAGAAAAGGACCCCCATGTTTCATTCTTCTTTCACATTGTATAAAATACAACCAAACTCCTTTTCCTTTGTTATAAGTTTGGAAACTTGTCACTTTTGGCACAAACACTTTATAAACTTGAAACAAGGACTAAACATGTAAACTTATGATACTTGAAGGACTGATTTTGGCATTTTCTTCATTCTTCAAGGTTTGACTTGTTTGTTGACTTCTTGGAGGACCAATATTGACAATTTAGTTTTGTTGAGGGACTAAATTTGCCAATTCTTCAAAGTTAAGGGTCCTTTTTGTAATTTTGACAAACTTTAGGGACCAAACTTGTAATTATGAAGATACAAGGGTATAAGTGTCAATTCTTCCATATTGGAGGACCAATCTTCATAATTCTTCAAATCTTCAAGGGTTTTCTTGGAAAATTCTTCATTA
Source organism: Glebionis coronaria (assembly GCA_025667525.1). Classification (NCBI taxonomy): domain Eukaryota; kingdom Viridiplantae; phylum Streptophyta; class Magnoliopsida; order Asterales; family Asteraceae; genus Glebionis; species Glebionis coronaria. Next base: position 170,069,492 of record CM046877.1, on the reverse strand, counting down.
GGGCTTGGTTCATCGTGCGACTTCGTTTCCCGTGTTCGTTTTTTACTGATTCTTGTGATCTTTTGTCATTTTCTCAATATCTGTACCTAAAATACACAAGCAACAAACACAAGCATATATTTGGGTATTTTGATGATATTTAATGCATTTTAAGCCCTATTTGGACGATGAGACTATGTATAAAAGCAGTCTCATTACTCCCCCATACTAAACCATTGCCGTGCCCTCACGCAATGCTAGAATAAAGTATCATAGCATCTCCAAAATTCATTTAATTCACTTTATTGAAATGATAAACTAGCTACACTACTACTATTACTACTACTTGCGTTTTAGACATAATGTATGATTTTCATCGCAAAATGGGACGTTTAGGTTCATAGAATAAGAACACGTGAATGCTTCGTTAGAAATAATTTCATCGTCCTCGATTTCACTCCAATTCCATGCCAAGCGTGCAACGAGATCATTGTCATTATAAGTTAGTAATGCTAACACTACTCATATGCCCTAATCACGTACTTATCCTCCCATTATTCCTAAGTTGTATCTCTTATATTTTATTTTGTCTTGAATGTTTCACGAGGATACATTGTTGAGTTATGCGATAATAGATATTTAGGTCTAAAAACAGAGTCCTAACGGTGTAACTAAGACCATCAAATCAATAACCCCTCCTAATAGACAACGATGTTAAAAAATTAAGTTGACAAGAAGGATCGATAAACACGGTTTTATAACGGTTTTGAACATGAGACTTATTACCAAGACTTTTATACGCCCCCTAACGGAAGGGCCTTATTATCTTTGGTTTACCTCCATCTTTTATTCAACTTCGCCATGAAGCTTTTATTATGACTTTGGTCTTGCCTTGCCTTTTATTATCCGCCTCATCGGTGGTTTTATTAGCCAAAGACGTATATCCTCACGCTAAGGCGATTTTTGGATCTTTAAAGCTTCGAAGATTAAGGCTTGATTCACTTTCAATTTTGCATAGATTTTTCGGCCTTGTGGCGCTTCAAATTGTTTGCTAGATTTAGGTGAGCACTTGAAATCTTATTATTGGGTGAAGCTTTTGATTATTAGGGTGTCAATACTTCAAAACCGTGATGCTGACGATACCTTATTGTCTCCCCAATTTAATTACACGGAAGCTACTAGAAAAGACTAGAAACCCAACAATCCTAACTAAACCGCCAAGTCAATATTTATTAAGCAAAAAATATTTACAAGCAAAGGGAGAATAAGCAAACAATGAGAACACATGAGTTTTTGAAAGAATACGAGTACTCTACGTTTAGCATAGTAACTTATAATTAACTCTATCATTTCTCGTCCTCATCTAAGAGACTTAGCCTAATGTGTAGTTAAGGAATCAAAGCTAAGTGCTCAACACGCACGGTCGAGTCAAAAATTACTCTTATTCTCGCCATCGGAAAACCTACATTCGTGTCTTCAAACACTTATAAAACATGAGAAAAATTTTAAAATTTGGCCATTTTTAGCCTTATTTTGCAACAAAAACGATAAACAAAAAGATAAACTTTGGAAAGCGTGAAGGTTTGGCAAGGCAAGTATCTATTCACCCCCCATACTAAAGTTAAACATTGTCCTCAATGTTTCGAGTCTAGGGGTGCAAACACCCCCATACTAGAGACGTAGTCGAATGCCTAATCTAGCATGGAAAGGGTGTAACCAGTAAATTAATAGCCGTTTATGAAGTGTGCTAATAACCTAAGGTTAGAAAATCAAAAGGATATATCATGGATATTGAGAAACATCTCCAAAGCAAACGATCGAGTGCTCCCATAAAACGAACACGAGAGGCTCCAATCGTGAAGATCATGATCTAAAAACCATAATTCACAAACAACCACGGAACAAAGGTTGGAAGGGCACAAATCCCCACACGTAAGCTACATTAGAAAGCGATAATATGTACATAGGATAAGCATGGGACTCCCCCACGAGGCACCTCGTTTTTGATTACTGAGTCATGAGCTCGACTCGATCCCCTCAATACTAATTATCATTGGGGAAGGTGACTTGGTCGAGGTAGTTCAAGGATGGAACTTCCCCGCCAAAGTAGTGCTTCAACCTATGTCCATTCACCTTGAAGTTAGGACCATCATCTTGAGCTAGCTCGATGGTCCCATACGGAAACACTTGAGTCACGGTGAATGGACCGGACCAACGGGATTTCAACTTACCGGAAAAGATTTTCAATCTTGAATTAAAAAGCAAAACTTGATCCCCAATGTTAAAAACCCGGTTTTTAATTTTAGAATCATGCAACTTTTTAGTTTTTTCTTTGTAAATCAATGAATTTTCATAAGCAATATCCCGCAATTCATCTAATTCATTCAATTGCATTTTCTGGTGTTTTCCCGCGGTCTCCATATCATCATTACAATGCTTTAGGGCCCAATAAGCCTTGTGTTCTAACTCGATAGGCAAATGACAATTCTTTCCATACACAAGCTTATAGGGAGTTCACCCAATGGGCGTCTTATGAGCGGTCCTAAAGGCCCATAAAGCATCGTCCAACTTATCCGACCATGATTGTCGGTTTTCCCCTACAGATCTCTCCAAGATCCTTTTCAACGCTCGGTTTGAAACCTCGACTTGCCCACTCGTTTGTGGGTGATAAGCCGTAGAAAGCCGATGTGTAACCCCATATTTCCTTAGAACCCTTTCGAATTGGTCGTTACAAAAATGGGTTCCACGATCGCTTATGATAGCATGAGGGGTTCCAAACCGAGAAAACAATTGCTTCAAAAACTTGACTACCACACGAGCATCATTGGTGGGCAAGGCCTTGGCCTCCACCCACTTAGATAGGTAGTCAACCGCAACGAGAATGTACTTATTACCACGAGATGATGGGAATGGCCCCATAAAGTCTATACCCCAAACGTCAAAGATCTCACACACTTGGATGATATTTTGTGGCATTTCATCTTTTTATGAGGCTCTTCCTTGTCGTTGGCATGCATCACACGACTTCACAAGATCTTGTGCATCTCGGTAAATAGTAGGCCAAAACAATCCGGCATCAAACACCTTCTTAGCCGTGAGATTAACACCGTGGTGACCACCCGTGGGTCCCTCATGGCAAGCTCTAAGGATGTTAGAAGCTTCGGTGCCAAATACACAACGTCGGATGATTTGATCCGCACAAGTTCGAAACAAGTAAGGGTTGTTCCAAAAGTAGAACTTGACGTCACGAAAGAATTTTCGTTTTTGTTGAGTCGTCATACCCTTAATGATGAAGTTACCCGCATGGTAATTTGCAAAATCCACAAAACATGGGGTAGAAGAATCAAGCTTAGAATTCACTACACCAAGTGTCTCGAGCGGAAATGTTTCGGTGATTTCCTTGGGCTCGCAAACACTTTGGTGAGGATCTTCCAAACGAGAAAGATGATCGACCGCTAGATTCTCGGCTCCTTTTTTGTCAACAATGGTGTGATCAAATTCTTGAAGGAGGAGAATCCAACGAAGTAATCTCGGCTTAGCATCTTGCTTTGCCATAAGATACTTAATAGCCAAATGATCCGTATACACTATGCATTTCGTCAAGACGAGATAAGGTCGAAATTTCTCAAATACATACACCACGGAAAGGAACTCCTTTTCCGTTGTAGTGTATTTAAGTTGAGCCTCGGTCATCGTCTTGCTAGCATAGTGAATAGGCAAGAAGTGCTTATCATGACGTTGCCCGAAAACGGCCCCTATGGCGTAATCACTAGCATCACACATGAGCTCAAAGGGGAGGTTCCAGTTGGGAGCAACAAGAATGGGAGCTTCGGTAAGTTTCCTCTTAAGGATCTCAAAGGCTCGTACACAATCTTCGTCAAAGATAAAACGTGCCTCTTTTTCAAGAAGATGTGTAATGGGTCGAGAGATCTTTGAAAAATCCTTGATGAATCGACGATAAAAGCCCGCGTGGCCTAAGAAACTCCTAACTCCCTTAACGGTTTTGGGATGAGGTAATTTGGCGATGACGTCTACCTTAGCTTGATCTACCTCAATCCCCGCTTTCGAGACCTTGTGCCCTAAGACGATTCCACTCTTAACCATAAAATGACATTTTTCCCAATTGAGCACAAGGTTGGTTTCCTCACAACGTTTTAACATTCTCTCTAGATTCGATAAACACGAAGTGAACGAATTACCAAACACGGAAAAGTCATCCATGAAGACTTCCATCGTCTTCTCGATCATATCATGAAAAATAGCCATCATGCACCTTTGAAAGGTTCCCGGTGCATTGCAATGTCCGAATGGCATTCTACGATAGGCAAACGTTCCATATGGACACGTAAACGTAGTTTTTTCTTGATCACGAGGATCGATGGGAATTTGGAAGTAACCGGAAAAACCATCTAAAAAGCAATAGAAATCGTTTCCCGCAAGACACTCCAACATTTGGTCCATGAAGGGCAAGGGAAAATGGTCTTTTCGAGTGGCTTCATTCAACTTTCGATAGTCAATGCACACTCTCCATCCGGTCACGAGTCTAGTGGGAATCAACTCGTTGGCATCGTTTGGCACAACAGTCATCCCTCCCTTTTTAGGGACACAATGAATAGGACTCACCCAAGGGCTATCGGAAATAGGGTAAATCATTCCCGCGTCAAGGAGTTTAAGGACCTCCTTTTTGATGACGTCGTGAATTTTAGGGTTCACCCTCCTTTGACTTTGGATTGTGGGCTTGAAATCCTCCTCCATTAAGATTTTGTGGGTACAAAACTTGGGATCGATTCCCTTAATTTCGGATAACTTCCACGCAGTCGCCCCTTTGTGATCTTTTAGAACATCGACAAGTACGGTTTTTTCATCATTCGAAAGTTCCTTCGCAATAATAACCGGCAACTTGTCGCCCTCCTCCAAATAGACATATTCGAGGTGAGGAGGTAAATCTATCAACTCAAGGATAGTTGGTTCCTCAAGTGAAGATTTGGGCTCGATACTCATAACCTCCTCGGGTGGAGGAAATGGGAAATCGTTTAGAAAATCCTTGATAATCGAGAATTCCTCATCGTTGTCGATGTCTTCGTCACAAGTACGTGGAACATTGCATTCTTCCAACGTAAAACCACCGCCTTCAAATGGAGTGAAGGTTGGTGTCGAATTATCAAGAATTGGATCTAACATAGTGGGATTGCCACTAGTTTCTTCATCACCAAACCCTAAAACTTCTTGTGAAAATTCCTCGCAAACCACGTCGATCATATCAACGAGGTTTATGGTAGCAACGGAATAAACATGAGAAAGTTGAGAATTTTGAGTTGCGTTTATAACAAGTTCCTCGTCGTTGAAACGTAAGGTGATCTTTCTAGCATGCACATCAATTAAAGCCATAGACGTATCTAAAAACGAACGACCTAAAATAAGAGGAACTTGAGGATCCGTGGGAATATCGACAACGATAAAGTCTACGGGATAGTAGAACTTCCCCACTTTCACAAAAACGTCTTCCGCCAAACCACATGCACGAATCGTGGAATGGTCGGCCAACTCAATAGACATTAGTGAAGGAGTAAGATTAGGAAGATTGAGCGACTTGAAGATTGCAAGTGGCATCAAGTTAATGCTAGCACCAAGATCGGCCAAGGCATAGCATTCTTCCATATCTTGAATTGCACAAGGGATCAAAAATTTTCCGGGATCACCGACTTTTTGAGGTATGCGATTAAGATAAACCGACGAACAACTAGACAATTGATGCAATTTCTCCTTGTTGATCAACATACTCTTAAAGTTAGCGGCAAATCGAGGCATCATGACCAAAGCATCGGTGAAACTCACATTAAGGTGCAACTCACGAAACATTTTCATAAAAAGCTCAAATTGGTAGTTGTCGCGCTCTTGTCGTTTCTCCTTCCTAAGTCTCGATGGGTAAGGCAAGGGTGGTGTGGGTTGGGGCATAGGCATAGCCTTTGGAACCTCGGGTTCCAATGTTGGTAAATGGTCGACCGTAGGTGTGGCATGAGCGGTACTTTGTGGGCTTGAAATATGCTCCTTTTCGACCACTACCTCGGGTTCTTCCTCAATTTCCTCCACCGTTGGAGTAATTGGTTGAGGAGTCGGTTCTTTAAGTGCTTTACCACTTCGTGTGGTAATCACTTTCATCTCTCCCTTCGGGTTTGAAACGGTGTTACTAGGCAGACCACTCGAAGTAGAGGCTTTATTCCCCATGACGGCTTCTAAAATGGCATTAAGCTTAACATCTTGACTATTAAACTTAAGATCTTGACTAGCGACTTTTTGGTCAATTCTTTGTTCAAGCCTAGCATGACTTTGTTCAATCTTATTGTTTTGACCTCTAATTTGATTAGCAAAATCATTTTTCAACTCATTTCTCATGTTAAGATTTTCCTTCACAAAATTAGCTAACTCCTTGGTGTTTTTAGCCGTGTCCCTAGCTTGACTAGCCAATTTCTCTTGTATGTTTTCCAAAATCTTGTCATTTGCCGTAGCGTAATTCAAAAAGTCCATTGGAAGTTCTTTAGTGTAAACATTTTGAAGACCTTGACTCGTGTTTTGAAAATTACGGTTTTGATTTTGATTTTGCAATTGGCTACTACTTCCTTGATTCCCATAGTTTTTATTACCCTTGTAATTGTTCCTTTGATTGCTTTGGTAACCAACTTGATTGTTTCGATAATTGTTAGCATTTTGATTTGGTGGAAAACCCAGTGGAGTCAATTGATTAGTGCGAGGAACTTGACCGTTTTGGTTATAAGTTCCCGCGGCCGCGAAGGCACTCGAAGTGTTACCACCGTTGGTAATGCACTCGGAGTAATCGTGAGCTCCACCACAATACATACAAGAAACATCAACCTCATTAGCCGTAGCGGGAGTGGGTTGTTCACCAACTTTAAACTCAATTAACAATCCTTTCAACTTATCAAAAATCTTGTTCTCCAAATTAGCCTCGATTTGGCAAGCATCAATGGTATGTGACAATGAAGGCGAAGGCGGAGACGAAGTCTTATGAACACTCGACGTGCTACGAGGACTATAGACCTTAGACCTATTCTCAATGATTAACAATGCTTCCTCGACCGTCTTACACAAAACATTACCACCCGCGGCGGCATTAAGATAATCACGCTCATGATCGTTCAAGCCATTTTAAAACGTGTCAATTTGATGCAAGTCGGAAAAACCATGATGAGGACATTCGTGCAACATTTCCTTAAACCTATTCCAAGCCGTTGAAAAACACTCATTATACTCTTGCGAAAACTTTGAAATCTCGTTTTTCAAGTGCGTAGTCTTAGAGGGCGGAAAAAATTGGTTCACGAATTTTGAAACGAGATCCTTCCACGTCAATATAGAATTGGGTGGCTCTTTCTCTAACCAAATTTTTGCGGGCCCCGCTAAGGAATACGGAAAAAGCATCATCTTAATCGAGTCGTTAGAGACGTCCTTAAACTTACAAGTGGCGGTAAGGCGATTAAATTGGCGAATGTGGTTATGAGGGTTGTCCTTTTCGTAACCTCGAAACTTGTTGTTTTGAATCATGGACAACAAACCCGTCTTAACCTCAAAATTCTCCGCAAGGATAGCGGGAATCACAATCGCTTCTCCATAACCCTCGGTGGGTGCTTGAAGCAACTCCATCATAGTTCGATTAGCCATGGGTGCTTCTTTCACTACAATGGGTTCGTCAATAGGAGACTCCTCACTAGTAGGAGTGATTGATTTGTTTCTTCGTTTACGAGCACGTCTTGCTTTGGAGCGAGTTTGCATAAACATCACGTACAACGAGAGGGTGAGCAAAAAGATTATTTTTGGTGTTTTTACTTTTTCAATTTTTTTTTTGGTTTTTGATTGTTTTTACTTTTTTTGGATTTTTGGAATCTATTAGGTAGACACAAATCTACAAATTTCATCCTTAATCAAATCTCTCGATTAAAGAAGCCTCAAGGAATGAAAACGATCACGTGAAGTGAACGCCTTCGATGACTTTAGAACGATGGTGGAACACCAAATCGTTCAAGAGGGTTTAATCAAATGAAACCAAGAAAATATATATGATACTTAAGTAATACTTTGGGCGGCAAAACCCTCGATTAGCTCTCAATCTCAAAATACGCACAAGCAAGCGGAGGAAACGAGGCGGCGCGAAGCACTTAAGAGCCTTTTTCCTTTAGGTCGTGAAATACAACCGCCTTATACCCACCTTATAGTTTGTATTTCTCAAACTCGAGCTTCACGAAAGTATTTATCTATTTTCGCCTTTTTCTTTGGTTTGAGATTCGAATACAATGATTGGGTAATGACCTCCCAATTCAAGGTTGTGATTTCTCACGTATTTGGAGTACTTGTAAATTTATTGTTCTACGTATACAATATAGTAATAGTATTCACAAAAAGCAAAAAACGATAATACGTATTAGTAGAGTGCTACTAATACAATTACTATTATGGCTATATATAAAAACAACAATTGTTCAACCAAAACACAACACGCCTCCCCGGCAGCGGCGCCAAAATGATTGTAGCTTTTTGCAACCCTTTAGGAAAAGAGAGGCAAAGTAGTGGTAAGCGTTAAGTGTCGGTTTAGGAAAACCGAGCACTAATGACCAAATAAGTCCAAGTTCGTTTCCCAAGGAGGCAAGTGCGTTGTGTATTGAATTGATTTTGATTTGTGATTATATGATTGAGAAAGAAAAAAAAGAAATGAGATTAGAAGAGAAAGACGGTTACTAAGACGGATTAAACTAAGACGAAAAAGGCGATCACGCAAAACCGTAAATAGTGCCAAAATTAAAATTTTAACCTAAAAATTCCGAAAATTTTCTAAATATCCCCAATAATATTCTAAGAGTTTACAAAAAAATCCAAACTTGTTAAAACCTTTTAATTAATTAGATAATGACTTTTTAATGCTAATTAAAGCCCTAAAAATCACAATTGATTATTATAAAGCCCTAAACAAGATCTTAAAGTTTGTAAACCTCAAAAATGTCCTAATTAAGCTAAAAAGTATTTTTTAAAATTTTAAAACCAAATTAAACTATTTTTAAACACTTAAAAACTATTAAAATCAATTAAAACTTAAATTAATTCTAGAAAATAATTGAAAAGTCCTAAAAATATTTGGAAAGTGACAAAACTCATAATTAAGTGTCTTTAACCTAGGAAAAATGTAAAAACTAAAAAAAATCAAACTTCAATTTTTAATAATAAAATAATATTAAAATATTCAAAAAAACTCAAAGTTCATAAAAAAATTCTAAAAAATTACCAAAAATCTAAAATATTATAACTAAGACAGAAATGCAATCAAAATTTTCTAAAACATATTTAATAATTTTATATTAAATTTTAAAGTTAGCTAAAAACCCTAAAATCCAATAAAATCAAAAATTAGACTTTTTGAAAACTTTTTTAGCTGTAAACCTCAAAAATAAGATTAAAAACCCAAAAACTGTTTTTTCAGATTTTTAAAATACTTTTTCCTATTTTTAAATTACTTTTCAAAATTTAAACAAAAAATAATCCTAGAAAATAAATTAAGCACGTGAAAAATAAACTTTTTGGACTGAAAAGTCAAAAACCCTAACAAGAACCTAAGAAAAATGCTAAACAGTAAAAACATTAAAGAAATAAGCTAGAAAAAGCTTATTAATAAGTTGTTATGTAAATAAGCTATAAAACAAATACTACTTAAGTAAATAATGGAATGAGAGATGTGCATAGAAAAGCACTTGGATCACTGGTTAACACGTATAGTCCTCCAACGAGGGGTCCCGTGTTCGAGTCCAGGCCAAGGAGCTTTTTGCAAAACTTTTTCTTTTTTTTCTTTTAAAACTCAATCCTTATACTACTTAAACTCCAAAAACACAAAAACAAATCCAGGTTAACAAGATTCAAACACTTTAGGACCAAAAACGTGCTCAGATATGGTATGTGTTTCTGATGGACACAAGGTGATTTCTTCACCTGTGCAGATAATCAAGAGGACTTGATTTAATGATTTGTGGTGATGTTGATGGATGAATGAGCACCCCTACACTCAGTTGGAGTGTAGGGAGTCAATACAAACACAAAAAACAAGCAAGTATATAACCAAAAATCACAAGAACCAAGCACACAATGTTTCTGATATGGTTTGCACAAGTCTGGGGGAATTTTGCTGATTTTCTAGGCACAACGGTGAGATTCAATGCTCAATAACTTGCATACAATGACACCAAATAGCATGTAACCAATACCCAATCCTGCTTGACCTATCTCCTAACAGATTAACTTTGTAGGCTCAAAACTCACATAATAAGCAGTTTTAGACACTTACTGATTTTTGACAAATTTTCCAAATTTTAAGCATGCAAATTGCTTTAAAACCCTTCCAAAATGAAAACCAATAGCATTTATCATCTACTAACAACCAAAGGAATATGTCTAACCAAGTTTCACACAAGATTAACAATAGTTTGACCAACTAAAACCCTAATCCAAACACCCTTATATATTACTGAAATCAAATTTAACAAAGCAGATATTAATGAAACTCCACCAAACTGATTAATTGCTATTTAAACATGCATAAAAGACAATAAAAATCCTAAACAAGCAGATGAAACAATCAAATAAGCAATTTCACACAAATCATGCAAAGTCACATAAACCTGAAAACTCTATAAAAACTGAAAAAGAGAACAAGTGTGCTACCTTGTTGGGCCTACATCCAGGCCCAACAGTGACTGCTATGTCACCTCCCACAAGCTGGTGGCTTGTGCTGAACCTTGAACAAGTAAGGAAGAGTAGAGAGTGATGGTGGTGGTCACTGTTGACACACACACCCAATAAGATGTTTTGCTTTTGGAACCTGCTAAGAAAGAAGGTAAACAAGAGATCAAACTGTTCACAAGGCAAATAAGCTACAAACAAGCTTATCAGTTAAGCTATTTATGGCTTATTTGATAAAAATAAAAACTGAAAATTTTTTATGATTCTCTTAAAACTTTAATAAAAACTAAATTAACAAATGTTTTAACCCTCACTTAAGCTTGATAATCAACAAGATTATCAGGCTTATGAGACCAGCTTAAAACACTTGGACCAAGATTCTTAAAAATTTCACCACTAAAATCATCAAACAGAAACGTAAAATAAACTTTAACTTGGAAAATGTAAAAATGCAATGGAAAGTAAATGGGCTCTTTTGTTTCTCGTCACAAACTCAATAGCATTTCATTTCATTAAACAAAACTGGTTTTACAAGGTCTTGACCAAGGAGAAGAAAAAAGAACAGCCTAAACTAAAGTCCTATGTGCCTTTATATAGAGGCTACAAATTGCTTCTAGAACTGAATGGAAACTTAAAACCCTAATGATATAAACTTCCCATCTTGCCCTTGGAGATTCCAGAAAGATGCCTTGTTTGAATTTGAAATTGAGTCAAAAGCGTCCTCATGTGATGTGCCAGCAGTGGAGAAGAGATCTTGTACGTTTAATCTTGCTTGGAGAGGTGAGTAACCATCTTAGGACCCTTGGATATCTGTTTCCCCTTTGTTTTTTAGCCAAAGCATGTGCAGGGGACCATTGGGTGGGGCAGTATGGTGAGGGTGAAAGGTTTTTGGGGAGTGGGATGGGATGAGAGTGACGTTAATTGCCAATCTGGAAAGATTTAGGGGAAAACCCCTTGATTTGTGAAAATTAAGATTTAGGGTTTATGGGAGGATTAGTGATAGCAGGGTGGGGTTTGATTGGGTTAAGGGTGATTAATTTTCAAAAAACGTGTTTCCCTCATATTTATAATCAGTTTAAAATTGATTAAATAAAAGGGTTGGGTGGATTCTGACGTGGAGAGGAGGGAGTGTATGATTGGTGGAGAGTTTAAGGTTGGTGACGTGAAGGCTTGTGAGTGGTGGGTTTGTCTTAGGTTGTTTGGCAGAAAAGGACCCCCATGTTTCATTTTTCTTTCACATTGTATTAAATAGCAACCAAACTCCTTTTCCTTTGTTATAAGTTTGGAAACTTGTCACTTTTGGCACAAACACTTTATAAACTTGAAACAAGGACTAAACATGTAAACTTATGATACTTGAAGGACTGATTTTGGCATTTTCTTCATTCTTCAAGGTTTGACTTGTTTGTTGACTTCTTGGAGGACCAATATTGACAATTTAGTTTTGTTGAGGGACTAAATTTGCCAATTCTTCAAAGTTAAGGGTCCTTTTTGTAATTTTGACAAACTTTAGGGACCAAACTTGTAATTATGAAGATACAAGGGTATAAAGTGTCAATTCTTCCATATTGGAGGACCAATCTTCATAATTCTTCAAATCTTCAAGGGTTTTCTTGGAAAATTCTTCATTAGGGTTTCGTTCATCGTGCGGCTTCGTTTCCCGTGTTTGTTTTTGACTGATTCTTGTGATCTTTTGTCATTTTCTCAATATCCGTACCTAAAATACACAAGCAACAAACAAAAGCATATATTTGGGTATTTTGATGATATTTAATGCATTTTAAGCCCTATTTGGACGATGAGACTATGTATAAAAGCAGTCTCATCATGTTTCATATGGTTTTTAATCAAGTTCAAAACATAGAATACAAGCCATAGGTTTCTTATTAAAAAGATTTTTAACCATGACTATTGTGTTCATAAATATGTCGTGACATATGATGGCTATGGCTTTACCAAATCTTGATTTTTAACAAGTTATTTACTTGTGTCTATAGATGTATGATGATGCATGCATGAAGAAATGAAGGAGCATAAGGAGTATACCTTTCTTGCTTAAATTTACCAAGGAAGATCTAGGTGAACAAGCGGATTGGAGATCTAATCAAGATGATTAAGAAAACCCTAAAGATAACTAAGCCGTGGCCTTTATAGATTCAGCCAGGGCTTGTCATAATACCTCCAAAGATGATGATGATGCTACCAAATGATTAGTGATTACTATGGGACAAGTATCTTAGTAGATTTAATGAACAACTTTGGATTTTTATGGCTTAATGCCGAATGATTTGAGAGAGAAGGTGTAGAGAGAATGAGAGATTAAGTTGCATGAGAGAATGAGATGTGTGTGTGTGTGTTTCGGCTAAAAGGGAGAGAGATAAGGAATACAAAAGGCATGATTGCCTTGGTAAGTACATTTGTGCCAAGTGTAGCCTCTCCTCATTACAGGACATCTCTTCCCTTTCCACATGGGGGGTGCCGTGTATATCTACTCAAAGTAGGAAAAAGGGTGGGCTTGTCATGGGCTTGATATAGTAGACAAGATCTTGGGCTAGTCCAAGAAAGATTAAGCAAGCCCATACTGTGCATACATATATACATGGATACATATGTGTAATGTAATATATTTTCAAATTGTGTTAAGTGTGGTACACACATTACTAGTTATAACTTCATTACTTGTTTTTCCTAGTTCTTAAAGACATGTTTCAAGTTATGCAAATAGACAAGTCTGCAAAAGTGTAAGTATGTCATGGACACTTCACATACATCTTAAGGACACATAACACATGAATGAGTGTTCTAGGATTATTGAGTTTTCATAACATAAAATCATGGTAAAATCATGGATTTTACATTAGATTATCTTTAGAACATTATTTTGTCATTATAAAAACTCTAAGAATTCATTATAACAAGATCAAAGCATAACTAACATATAAATTACCTAGGTAGCTCCAAAATGGCTCTTAATGGCTTCCTATGAACACTACTTTCTATCAAAGCTTCAAGAGATTCAATGGATTCCTTCTAGACCTGGTTTCTGGTCTTGGGGGATGTCCTAGGATGTTTATAAAAGTTTAAATAAAGAATGGGTAGGAGGTTTATAATAAACGGGTTGTAAGTTTATACTATGTCCATTCACCCCTATTTATAGCATTTCTAACCCTTAGGCTCAAAGTTAAGGCCATACACATGTAAGATGATAGAGTACTGACTAAGGGAGGCTAGTGAAGCTCCATGCAAGTTCCTAGAACCTAGCTTCAATCAACTCCTTACTTGTGGCTTAAAATAGGTCACGACATGAATAGATAGGAACAAGTAAGTTTCATCTACAAGTAGGTGATGCACCTACTTGTAAAGTATCTTTAATATATCTATATGATCTGATCCTATGTTTATATTGAGGAGGGAAAGGGTCTTGAATGTGTTTTGGAGGGAAAAGTAAAACCGGGTCTAAATGGGCTTTTAACTTTATACATTGTAATTTTGGTGATTAAGGGTTTATGGTTGTGATTAGAGATAGATTAGGGTTTAATTAGGGTATACACAGTGTATTTAAGAAGTTTGGATCTTTGGTATGAAATTTAACAAGGGTTTGAAGTAAAATTAGGAAGGAAAATTAGGAGGGTTAGGGTTTCTAATTATTTATGGTTGAGTCTTAGTAAAAGTGATTATCCTTCAACTAGCTACTGATGTGAATTCAATTTATACATCATACATTGTCCTTAATGTGTTCATGAAGTTCCTACATTGGTTTTATTAAGTTATTCTAAGTAAACATGTCTAAAGGGTGAAAATACCCATTTTGACCTAATTCACAATCCATGCATTAAAATGTTGTACCTTGTGCTTTAGGGTACTTGTACATTGTCTTAATACAAGCTTATGACCTTAAGGAAGTGCTACGAGTCTTTGTAGACTTATACAAAAAGACTAGGTAGTGATTCTATGTAGATTTCTTAATATAAGGGGTTTTAGGTGACTAATCCAATTGACTTTCTATTTTTGGTAATTAGGGTTTGTATCATCATAAACACTTATTCTAGGTCTTATATGATATCTTTATGACTTCTATGGTTTTTAAATTCTTACTGTAAGGTTTTATATAGGTTGGTCATATCCTAGGGATAATTATGGGAGCTTAAGATCCTATGCTTTGATAACTTGTACCTTATGCTTTACCAACTTGTTACATAACTTGAAGTAAATGTATAATCTTAATATGATACATAGTTGAATTTTATAAATAATGGCAAAAGATTAGACTCTATTTCAATGTGAAATGGATTTTATATGCTAATCTTGGTTACTAGGTCTTAACTTGTAATTTACCTTGTATTAGTGAATATTAACATTTTCTGATTAATTACCTTTCCTTTATATGATAGATTATAGTTAGTATATTTTATTTGATACTATATATAGATATTATGTTGTTATATTGCTTAAAAAATTGTTTACTAAGGGTTTCTAGGTGGTGATCTATACTATTATGTACATTTATTTGTACTTAGTTTTGTATAGTTTGTTCTTACCACTCTTAGGTATTATTAGGTCTTCTAAGTATATTTTACAAATTGTTCATAATCCATAATGACTTACTCATATGTATTCTCCATTCATAGTTTACAGTTCTTGAGTTTATAACTCATTTAAAAGGATTCTAGGACTTCTAAAGGGAATTTAGGGCATCATAGTAATATTTGAGATTTTATTATCAATACTGAACTTATTAGATCACTTTTAGATCTTAGACTTGATATATATACATTGTATTTCAAACATATAGGAATATGTTGAAGTGGCAGTTCAGGTTGTGAGAAACAATTCATCTTATCAAGTAAGGTATAAAAGCAAAAATTTCCAGCCAAATTTTTATACTCATATAATCATAGCACATAGCATAAATGTGAAATTTATGGGTTGCCATAGTTTTTCTCCCTTGAATAAATCTCGTCCAGAGATTATAATGGTAACATAGCATATCAAGGGCAAACATAGCTCTTAGGTGTTCAAATTCTTTTTTAGAATTGTATTCGCATATTTTATTGTTGGTATTTAGTTTTAAATCAATCTCCTATATCATCATTTTTATTAAAATGGTTATGAAGTATCATTCATATTTTAGTGATCAAAATCACATTATTATGTCGTAAGTATTTAGTTTATCACCAACAGAATATGGAAAACATACCATTTAATCATATAAATCTTCCTTAGATTTGGAAATACGAAAAGGATTGTGATTATTACTGAGTTCTTTGGGAAACTCAAGTCAATATGTCACAGCTTAATTCAAAAAAATATTTTAATTGGTTATTGCATTCTTCAAAACCAATTTGGGTAATTGATAGAAAAAACATCCTTTTCAAATAGATAATGTTTAATATGGTGTAGTTTCTCGTTCATAGTGATAAAATTTTATCAAAATAATCTCTCAGATTAAATCACCATTTTAATATAGTAGATACTTAATTATCACAATTTAACGTTTTATAAAGTTCTATTTTAATATAATCATTCCAATAGTTTCATGAATTATTTTGGGTTTTGTAAGTTGAAAATCTCCAACTTAAGCCCGGCAGATGTGACAGTCCGTCAATTTATGGTCGATATTTTATTCACAAGTATTATTTAAAACCATTATTTTAATGTTATATTATGAACTCACTCATTTTTGGGAAGAAATCTGGGTTTACATCTTAAAGTAGTATCGACTACATCTAAACCGGAGAATTCTACGTTACGTGCTTACGTTACATACACCATTTTTGTAACAGTCCGACATTTCTAGAAGTAAATTTTTTCTCGCATATTGTTTTTGGAAATTTTATTTTGGGGTGGTTTATAAACTCACAAATTTACGAGAAGAAATTAGGACTTACGTGCATAATTTAGCGTCTTTTACGATTAAACTGGAAACCCTAGGTTTACGTATTTATGCTTTTGTGCTCCGTTTTTGATGAGAATCGTTTTGTACCATAGATTCATAATTTATAAAAACGTTTTTCTTAAATCGACCCAATGGCACGTAAATCGAGGGAACTAGAATCAAGGAGAACCCGTATATTAGTGGAGATGAGACAAGTGGGATACTTGTCCCACCCCCACTATGGGTGGCCAAAACTAGCTACACAAAACCATCTTGGTGGCATGTTTATACAAGTATAAGGACACTTGTCCATATAGTTCCCTAAACAACTAGCCAAAACCACTAACTCTTTTTCATATTCAACTCACACACATGCAAATCTAGCAAAATTTTCTACATCTCCTTTCTCTCTCTCTCTGAACGTCCATAGCCACCCTCCTATCACCATTTCCATCAAATTTTAACCATAAACAAAGGCTATAATCAACATATGTTGAAGCCTACTTGAAAAGATGAAGATTGGAGGTAATTATAACATGTGAAAAGGAGATTCCATGGAGTTTTAAGGATGATTTTAAGAAGGTGTAGGGCTGATTTTTGAAGATGTATACTTACTCTTGGTGATCTCAAATGTGGTCGTGCTATTTCATAAGATTGGTTACCAAAAACAGAGTCTAGTTCATCAAAAACCTTAACCTTTAATCATATTGGTTGGTACAAGATCATTCCTTCCATTACCTTGTTATTTTGTAAATGTAAATTTGTATTTTCTTTCTAAATGTATATGTATATGATGATATATGATGATCAATGTATTATGTGGGGATCTTGTGTTGATAAATTTGGTTAAAATGATTAAAATCTACATGTAAAGATGTTGAAATCATGACTAAAATTGTAGGTTGTATAAAACAGTAAAGAACCATATGATAACTTTTTAAAATGATTTGTATTATTTATTATACAGTAAGGTATATGACTTTTACATATGTGAGAGTTGGCCACTCAATGGAATCTATAAAATGAGTAAGATATGATCAAAACGTTATTAAGGTTCAAATCTGTATAGTCTGTTTTGGACGAATTATTAGAGACACTTAGATGATGAATGAGCAGTAGCTAAAGGGAGTTAATTGTAGCACATATTGTGTAGTTTGTGCTGCCTAAAATTTAGCTTCTATCTCCTTTTAGAACTCAAGATATGGTAAAAATGGTGAAAGTGAGTTTCATATTCATATTTGGAAAATAAATGTATATATTATAAACTAAGCACTTAAGGAATACTATTATAAAATACATACCTAAAACCCACTAACTTATATAATACTTATAAATAAGTTATATACTTTGATAAGTAAATGTGACATTTTATAAAATTACAAATTGATATGTTTTATAAGTTATAAAACTATACATATAAGTTTTACGTCTTTTCGGCTAAAACCGAAAGATTAACGTTTTCGTCAAATAAAACTTAGACGGTCGGACCCGTTTAATGTAAACTTTTTATAACTCATCTACTGATATGTAAGTACATCTTACAAGTAAAAACCGATAAAACCCGAGCTTTATAACTTATGGACATTAACGGGCCAAAGTAGCCTTATTGTACTATTAGCCCAACTAGATTGGTGATTGCAGTGTTTTACCACACCTTTAGGAAAAGGAGGTAAAAGCGGTAAGTATTAAGTGATGATTTAGGAAAATCAAACACTAATGACCCAATGAAGTTCGTTTCCTAAGGAGGTATATGTGTGTGAATAATTCGTAATTGGTTTGAGATTAATATTTGAAAGAAGGGGATAAGAAAAGAGAATGACGAAGACGTGAAATTAATTACTAATACGACTAAACGTAAAACCGTAAAATGAGCAAAAATAAAAACTAATTCTAAAAATTACCAAAAATTCACCAAAAATCAAAATAAATAAACTAAGAGTTTACCAATGATCAAAACTTTTTCAAACCTTTTAATTAATTAAATATTAATTTTTAAATGCTAATTAAAGCATTAAAAATCAAATTAATTATCAAAAAGCCCAAATAAAGATGTTTCAATTGATAAACCTCTTAAATGACCTAAAGATTAAAAACTATTTTTATAAATTTTTAAAATAAGAAAAACTATTTAAAATGATTTAAAAACTATTAAAACTTAAAATAATTAAAAAAATTAATCTAAAGGTGATAAAATTAATCTAAGAGTTGAAAAAATTCCTATTTTAATGTATTTAAGCTAAAAAAAATAAAAAGTGAAAAAATATGAAATTTGAAAAATAATAATAAAATAATATTAAAATAATATTAAAAAATCCAAAAATTAAAAAATTCTAAAAACTTGCAAACTAGTTTATTTTAACCTAAATAATCAGAAAATGAAAGTGAAATTACCAAATTACCCCTAATGGGCACCTAAATGGGCTAAAAGCAAAAACAGTCAAGCTTAATGGGCTTTTTAGCCCAAAAAGTCAAAATAATCCCAAATGACTTGGAAAAGCCCTATCTGACTCAAAATTTAATTCTAAACACAAAACTCTGAAGGCCCAAAAGCTGAAAGTGAGCTTATCACAGCTTAATGAACAAACAGCTTATTCTTATTGGGCCATCAAGCCCATTAAGCAATAAGTCAATGCCATAAGCTCTAATTTGACACACAACCTTCTTTTGGGATACAAAAGAGATCTGTAAAAAGAAATTTTGAAAAAGCTCACTCAATAAGCCAGAAATAAGCCAAGAACAATTCCACAAAATGACAAAATAGTCGGGATAAAGTTCTAGGCTGTTTCAAAAGCTCTAGTTTGTTGCAAAAGCTCACAAATAGCTTAACTAAGAATAATCAATCAAGAAAATCACAAAAAGCCAAGTAGAATAAGCTGTAAGGATCAATAAGCTGGCTGAAAAAGCCAAATAAGCTAGTTTTCTAGCAAAAACTTAACCAAAAGACTTGTAACCTTCCAGATTTGTTATTAAGCTGATAAAAATGAGTTCTATTACAAAAACCAAGTTTTTGCATGTACCAATAAGCAAAAGAGATTCAATAAGCTATGTGACTAAGTTTGACCAAAAGTCAAACGCTGACAAGAGAAAATCAAACGCTGACAAGCACAAATTGGACGTTGACAGACTTAATGAAGTGTTGAGACTTTGTTTTCACCCTGCTGGTCAAGGCTTGAGTACAAACCTTGTGAATCAAAGTCTACCAGTTGAGTAAACTTGATGATTTTTTGCACAAATAAGCCAATAAGCCAGTAAGCTTATAAGCTATCAACAAAGCAATCCAAATAGCCAAATATTCTCACAATCAGCACATAAACAGGATCCAAGAAACAAAACCACAAGGCATACACTAGGATTACAAATGCAAGCACCAAATGAGGTGGTCACTTTGCTGATGCAAATGACCACTTCAGCCAACTTTGATAAGCTATAGCACACTCAATAAACTACCAAATTCAACAAACATATAACCAATGGATAGCTTATCACCCAAACTATTCCCAAACCTGATTTCAGACCTTAGATCCAACTAACAAAAATGTTATTGGATCTGATGTGTTTGTCCAATTTCAAAACACTTTTATTAGATTTTTGCAAAACTTCAAATCCTTTTCCCAATCTTTCAGAAACTTAACCAATGACTAAAACTTGTTCAAAATGACTTGTTTAGACTTCCCAAACCCTAAGAACCAAAGGCACAAGGCCACAAGGCCTTATGAACCAGTAATCCCAAACAATCCTTTATCAACCACTTTTCAAACAAAATACTTAATCTTCAAACAACCTACTGATTTTATAGATCAATTAGCTACACTAGGTGACAACTAACAGATTGCAACCATAAAACACAAAACACAATCACAAAATCACCAAATCACATACCAAAATACAAAACAGACAAGATCATATGATTTTAGGGGAAACTTAAACAAGAGCTTATACATGTCCTTCACAACATCCTAGGAGGACCAGCAATGCTCCTTGGACCTTGTTCAACAACTAGAACAAGACCAAGGTACTTCAACAAGAAAGATAGATGAATGCCTTGGTTGATGTTTCAAAGCAGAAACTCAAGGGCTTGATTTCTTCAACACAATGAACAAACAGCCCAACCAAAGGCCCTAATCCCTTCACAAGCTTGGTGTCAACAAGCTTGTAAGAGCTTATAGCTTTTGGTTAAGGATTAGTACAACAAAAATAGCAAAATCATAAACCTCTTTTCAAGCTTTTTTCAAACTTGAAAACCTTACCAAACATAAACGTCCTTGAACCAAATGATTCAAGCACACTTATAACATCAAATGGAACTCAGAATTACCCTTAAACAACACCAACTTTCAAAAACATAAAAAGGAATTACAATTTTCTCAAAATACCAACTTTTTTAAATTTTAAAAAGGAATTACAATGTTTAAAAGGTAAAAATGGAACAAGGGACTCTCACAAGTTGAGGTCTCCTTATATAGGACTAACAGATGGTTCTAGAATGCTAAAAACCCTAGCTATGAATTTTCAGGAATGCCCTTGAGTGCTTGATGCCATTGATGTTGGTGAGCTGTCCAAAATGATCAAAACCGTTCATTTTAGCTTGCTAGTTAAGCAGAGAGTCTAAGCTGTTGATCTTGACACGTGTCGTCACTTGGAGAGGAGGTTGTGTTGTGATTGGGTAACGGGTTGGGGTGTGGGGTCCTTTGGTGAGTGGAGAAGAAGGATTTAATGTTGGGATGGGTTTCAAGAGAGGTGAATCACACGGGGGAACAACTAATTGCAATTTACCCTTTGTTGGTAAAAAGTAATTTCTGGGTTCATACGTGCTACAGTAACTTCTTTTGATCTGTTTTTAGGGGAGGGTTATTGTTTGGAGCGTGTTTAGGAGTTTAAACTTCTAACTTGGCAGCTTTGGTCCTTGTTCTTTGGAAAAAGGTGTATAACATGTTTTCATCCAAAAAACTCCATTCCCTTTGTTAAATAAGTTTTCATCTTCACACTTTTGGCACAAAACTTTTCCAAAAAGATTTCAAGGGTTATTTTTTCCATGATTGAATATTTGAGGGACTGATTTTAGACATTCTTGATCTTTAAAGGTCTTCAATGTATCCTTTACTTCATGAGGGACCATAATTGGCAATTTAGAATTGTTGAGGGACTAAACTTTCCATTTCTTCAAAGTTGAAGGACCATTTTGTAATTTTGACAAACTTAAGGGACCAAACTTGTAATTATGAATTCACAAGGGTTTTAAGTGCCATATCTTCATTCATTGAGGATCAATCTTGTATTTCTTCAAGTCTTCAAGGTATAATCTTGAAATATTTCATGACTAGGGTCCGGTTCTTTGTACGGCTTTGTTTCTCGTGTCTGTTTTTCCTTGTTTCTTGTGATCTTTTGTCTTTTACACGATACCCATACCTTAAATATACAAATAAACAAACACAAGCATATATATGGTATTTTATGACATTTTTATGCATTTAAAGCCCGAAAAGAACGATGAGATCATGTATAAATGCCATCTCATCAATTGGCTAAACACTAATGGACTTACTCATGGGCTTTACCCACTTGGGCACAATATATGAGTATAGGCATGGTCTTAAAAAGATAAATGGACTAATAAAATGATATTGGACTTTAATGGGCTTATTGGGCCTTAATATATAAATAAGTGAAACTAGTGTAACTAGTCAAAAATTTGACTAACACATAACACCATAATGTGTATGAGGATATAAAATCCCACTTGATCATCATCATACTTATGATATCATCATATATATACATAGCCATTGTTTTTATAAAGTCATTGGACAAGAGTCTAAGACAAGTATTATTTGTCTAGGTTTCCGTGATTGAAGCACGTACCGTACATCCAAATCGCCGATGACCCGCCTTTCCCAATCAACGTGAGTTCATAGCCTCACACTCTTTTAAATGTTTTATAAAATGTTTTATAAACCCGTGAGGGAGATAACATGTTAGTTTTAATAATATAGGACACCAGTTGTACCGATTGTTTGCTTATTGATATGGACCCAAATGATTATATGACCCGATGAATGAAATGAAATGGATTATTATTAGTTAGGTTATGTCACTAAAAGTCCCATTAGCATGAATTGTGAATTACCTGGATTTGGTAGACGCTTATGCATATAATAGTACTATTTGGGGAAGATCACCCCAGTTCGCGCCTTGACGGTTGATCCCCGTCGTGCCACATTGATTGGTAAGTGAATTTGTGTATGAGAAGATTTATATAAGCGTGATTATTGTGAAAACGCGCTGTTTTAGATGGGCAAAAGGAATTACGGGCTAGCTACCCGTTGTTTGTTATAGTAAGGTAGCAATGTCATGTGGCTTATAATAATCCAATAACGAAAATACTGATATACGCATTGAATTACAATATATTGCCTAACTAGCAATACGGGGTCTTATTACTGGTATTATGTTCGTGTTTTGGTTTTACATAACCCTTTTCATATAACGGTTTTTATTTAACTTTATACAACGTTATAAAACGTATTGTATGATGTATTTGCGACAATGGTTCGTATAATGGTTTTGAAGGCTGATGCCTATATTATGATTTATGACTAAGAGTTGTATAAAATGTCTTTGGCATATTTTATGGCCTACTACAAAGATTTGTACAAAATGATTTTTGGTAATAATTGTATATCGGTGATATACTAATGGTTTTTACTAAACTCTATAAATTCACTCGGCGTTTTCGCTGACCTTTTAACATGTTTTATCTCAGGTACTTGAAGGTAATTCTCGGGAAGACGACAAGAGTTTATGGCCCGCATTCAAATAAAATTTCCATTCAAATGTTTTGTAAAACTGTATGAAATACTATGACTTGGGACCTATGTAATTTGATATCTATGAATGGAAAATGCTTTATTATTAAAAGACGCGATTTTTAAGCGTTGTCTATGATTTGAGTAATGTGCTATCCCGTAACACCAACGACTCTTCCGCTGAACTAAAGTATGAATATTTGGGGGTGTTACAGTTTGGTATCAGAGGTCTCGTTATAGAGAACGAAAGATTTTTAAAACCAAGGTTTTGAATAAAATATTTCAAAATTCTTTTAACTATAAACATTTTTCTCAAAATGTCTAAAAATCTTTTTACTATAACGGTGCCGAAAAATTTCCGAGTTACCTACAAGGCCAGACTGAGAAGTGTTATTTTAATATATATATAACTTGGATTATATATATATATATATATATATATATATATATATATGATGTAATTTGATTACATGATAGTTTGATGATTATTTTAATACTTATACGAGGTATTTATACGACGTAGATTGTCACAAGAAACCCTAACTCCCCTAGCAAATCAATCGAAGCTATTGCCGTAGGAATTCTAGCTATTCCAGATCTAAACCAAGTTGTGGATATTTATGATCCCAAGAAAATGGTTGATATTCGTAGAAATGTTGATAGTAGTTGATTATGATCTTGAAGAAGAATTCGCGAGATTAAATATGATATCGATGTCACGACGATCTTTCCTTATAGAGTAGAGTTTGACAAAACCTTACCACCTAGAAAGGTGTCATCTGATTCAGTGTCACCCAATTCTTAAATTTGAAATCAAAAGGGTGAATGTTGCATTTGAGGCTGTCATTGGAGCCTTTACCCAAAAGCCTCATGCCACTAGTACCTTTGCGAGAAGTCTAATTGAATGTGTGAGTCATTTCATACTAGTGACTCATTTGATAACTATTGATGAAGGACCTATAGGATTGGAAATTAAGTGTTGTTCATATCAAGCTTTTATTTCCCTTTTAAGATCTAAGAATAAGGTTTAAAGTATTAGAGAATGAGGTAGGATATAGCACTGAGTATAATTTTGTTGAAACTTTAATAAAGTAAAATTTAACCCGTATGAAATATGAGATTTTTAAGAGGAAGTCGTTGAGACCTGTGATTGAATTATAAGGTTTTAAATGATTGTTGGTTCGTGTTAAGGGTTGTTCCTAGGCCATTGTCCAATGACGAGGATGCCCAGTTTCCAAGAAATAAATCGAAGAAATCTTCTTCTTAAATTGGGACCGATGGATCTCTCGGAACATGTGGAACACCTAATGACTCTTGTAGATTAGTATTCATTTTGGTATCTTTTAAAATCTCTAACTTAACTGAGACATCAGTTGGTAGGATGAGTTCTTGGAATTGTATGACATGGCGACACGTAATGTGTTACGGTACAATTTTGACTTGTTTGTGATTAATGAAAAGACTACCTTTGATTGCTAAATTCTACATGTATCGATGTTATGTGTCTTTTCTTGCTTATTCCTAATGTTCGCATTAGTGATGCAACCATTAAACAAAGTACTCATTTCGGATAGAGTTGCGTTGAAGATTCTTCACTTTGTATTCCTGAGTGCCATCGAGGTCATGAACCTCATGATTATTTGGCTAAGCTTATTTCCTGACATATTGTAGTTAGTTCTTGGTGAACAACTTTTCATCACTCTTTTGTAGATCACTCATTATTTTTATAAAGTTCAAACAGTATCCCTTGATAAAAATTGAATTTTCATCACCATATGGATTATTTAAAGTGAGACTTATAAATAATGTTGGGTCAAAAAGTTGATGTCGCAGAAACTTAAAAACAAAGAAAACATGAAGATATTGTCTAAGCGTTGTCAAGAGCAATTTAGGCGTTGACAAGAACAAACTAAGCGTTGTTGGCTCAAGAGTTGTCGTGTGCAATCCAAGCATTGTCACATGCAATTTAAGAGTTGATAGAAATGTAGACAAGAAGCTTATGGAGGCTTCTATTTAGATAAACATGCAAGATATATTATGCATAAGTTTATTTAAATAGAATATTTACTTGTTTATTTGTTATTATCTCTTGTAAACCCTATTCCTTACACTATAAAAGGAACCAAGGGTCTTAGGTTTTATTCATCAATTCATTCACAATGTAAACCTAAAAGCGTGTGTGCACTAGACGTGGGATTCAATGTATACACGTCTAGTGATTGTTTGTTATTAATATAATGAACAACCCTTTTGTTTTAATTCATGTTATTGTGCCTAAACACCTTGTTAATGTGTTATGTTCTAATTCCGCTTTGATTGTATAATCATATAAACATGATGCATTCCTAGTAGCTTCAAAGATCCGGAAACCAAGGTTTCCTCAATTGGTATCAGAGTGGGTGGCTCTCGATGCTAGGATCAACGAGGTGTTCGTTCTTAGTGAAAAAGAAGAAAATCCCGTATAGGGTTTTTATGCAGTTTGTGTGCGCAGCAGTAGTACGAAGGGCATAACTTTTTATTGAATCGTTGGATCGCCACGAAACTTTTTGAGTGTGCTCTACACACATATGTCTAGATATCCACCAGAGGGATTGTCGAGATCTATCCCCAAGAAAAAGTTATTAACCGTCGAAGTCAGCAGTGATCATATGTTGTTTTCTGTGAACAGTAATGGTAAAAACACGATTTCTCCTTCGTTAACCGTTGGATCATCGTGAAATTTTTGCTGTAGGTTCTTGACACTTGTGTCTAAGATTTCACCGAAGGGATCTTTGATCTGAGCTCTCATGAAGAAGATATTCGATCTTGAAGTTCGCTGCAGAATATGATCTTTACATAAAATCATGATTTAGGGTTTATAAAACCCTAGATCGATTAGGCGCTGATGTGTCTTATTTTGACGCTGATAGATGTTAGTTTCAGTGGATGTCGTTAACGCTGACAAGGTATGGATGAGATGCTGATGGCCAGGCGCTGACAGGTTTAAAGATGGAGCTGACAAGTTATATGTAGGCGCTGACAGAAATTCATGTGTTGTCCGAGATATGGTTTTTCAAACGCTGATAAGTGTTGTCCGATATTGGACAACACACACTGATAAGATCTTGGACAGTGAAGGATATTGGACGACAAAGGATTCGCTGCTGTTTGGTATTTTGGTTACGTTTTTGCACACAAAACGAGGATTTTACACACGAAGGTACATGGAATCTCCGTTTTTATTCAGAATATCATGTTGATATTTATGGCTCGGATATTTTTAAAAGGGATTAATGATTTTTATGCGAGTTAGCGACTATTCATAGGAATTTTATGGATATTAGATTATGTAATCGGGGTAGCCTTGTGAAAGAGTTATCCATATTTGTGGCTTTTACATATGGTATGAAGATGTTATTCCATTAAAATTCATCATGAAGAGGTGTTGGCTTAAGGGGAAGAATTCTTATGGTAAGTTTGATGTTTGAAGAAGATTTTCGCGAGTTTTTGTTCTATCATATCTTTAAAAGTCGTGTCTGGTCAACATTACTTTTGAAGATAACTTGTTCATGCTTATACGATTGGTGACAGCGGACTTGATAAAAAGATAGCAAAGGTATGGGATTTTTCTTAAGACGCTCTATGCTCATATTTGCTTGAGAAATCTTTTTGTCAAGAGACTACTCATTATAGCCGTGAGTTTTTAAGTCTGCTCATTATAGCCGTGAGTTTTGGAGTCACATGGATAGTGCAAGACATGAAACACAGGTTTGGGTTATTCTACTTCTACATCAAGATTATTGTATTTATTTTTCTTCAAGATCATTACATAAAGCTACTTTTGGAGAATCTTCAAGATTGCATACTTTCACATATTCCCTATCGATGTGTCAAAAAGGGGAAGAATATGTGCTATACTTAAGGGGAAGCAGTTTGAAGATCATGTGCCATATACAAAGAGTTTTGACATCATCAACTAGGGGAAGATTGTTGGGTCGAAAATATAAAGTATTATGAGTTGATGTGTCAAAACTAAAAGACAAGGACTAAATTTGACAAGTGAAGATTCTACAAGCCGGTGGACAAACTTGTAGAAAATATATTGTAAGAAGATAAAAGATTTAGTGAATATATTATTTAGTGAATATACTATTTAGTGAATATCTTATTTACTAAATATTTTATTTACTAAATATCATATTTAGTTTCCTTGTAACAAGGGTTTATGTGTAGTATATAAACACATACCCTACGTAGGTTTTATTCTTAACAATCATTCACAATGTAACCTACAAGCAATTCGTGTGTCTAGACGTGGGATTCAATGTATACACGTCTAGATGTTATTTGTGTTTAATAATACAAGTAACGTTTGGGAAATTCATCTTGTCCACAACACCTTGTTTATGTATCGTGTTCTATTCCGCTATGTTAATCATATGAACATGATGCATTCCTAGTAAGCTTAATCGATCCGTGAATCTTGTTTATGCTTACATGGTTACTGATGAAGTGATACAAGGTCTAGGAATATGTGATTTTTCTTATGGTTCTCTATGCACATATTTTCTATCACTTGAAGGAGTTACATTATCGTGCTCAGTGTCTCACAAAGGATGAGGATTTTTGTATCAGCCACATACTTCATCACATTATCGTACAAGATATGGAACATAGGTTTGGGTTACTCTAATTCTACATCAAAAATATTATATTAATTGTTCTTCAAGATCATTACACAGAGCCTACATTTGCAGAATCTTCAAAGATTGCATACATTGTTTACTTCCTTTTTGATGTGACAAAAAGGGGAAGAAATACATGCTACACTTAAGGGGAAGCAATTTGAAGATCATGTACAACTTACAAGAGATACACATAGAGTTTTGCCAACATCAACTAGGGGAAGATTGTTGGGTCAAAAAGTTGATGTGGCAGAAACTCAAAAACGAAGAAAACATGAAGATATTGTCTAAGCGTTGTCAAGAGCAATTTAGGCGTTGACAAGAACAAACTAAGCGTTGTTGGCTCAAGAGTTGTCGTGTGCAATCCAAGCATTGTCACATGCAATTTAAGAGTTGATAGAAATGTAGACAAGAAGCTTATGGAAGATTCTATTTAGATAAACATGCAAGATATATTCTGCATAAGTTTATTTAAATAGAAGATTTACTTGTTTATTTGTTATTATCTCTTGTAAACCCTAATCCTTACACTATAAAAGGAACCAAGGGTCATAGGTTTTATTCATCAATTCATTCACAATGTAATCCAAAAAGCGTGTGTGCACTAGACGTGGGATTCAATGTATACACGTCTAGTGATTGTTTGTTATTAATATAATGAATAACCCTTTTGTTTTAATTCATGTTATTATGCCTAAACACCTTGTTAATGTCTTATGTTCTAATTCCGCTTTGATTGTATAATCATATGAACATGATGCATTCCTAGTAGCTTCAAAGATCCGGAAACCAAGGTTTCCTCAAATAATCGTTAACGAAATAAATTTTTTAAGAAACACCTTGGAAAACTTAATTGTTTCCATAACAAAGAACATCTCTGTAAATTCATTTTGATTCTTATTCTAAAATTAAGCATGAAAATATTTTTATTTTAAACATGATGACAATGTTTTGACGAACTGAGTATTGCATCGTTAATCCTAAAATTGTATATAGTTGCGCGCCTACATACAATTTGGAAGGGACCATGCAAGGCTGATTAGTACTCACCATGAAATTATAAATAAACACTAAATTTTCATTGAAGATTGTGAAAGATTAAATTTTATGAGATCTGCAAGAAGTGAAAAAATAGGGACATATTGTTAAAGACACCTACATATGTGCCCGTACCATTTATTTTTCTGAATCGAAATTACTCCTCTGTGGATATTTTCTTAATTGACAATTGATATCCCCTTCTTGTCCAATTCTTTCATGGCAAGATTCTTTGGAAAAGTATCTAATTATCGAGTATTGATACCCGACGGGATGTATCGACGTTCCTATCATTTCTTTTGATTAGATTTCATTTGAATGACATGGGTAACGATCCGAGGAGCTTTCGAATGCGTACTCAAATCATGAAAACATGGGATATATTCATATTCGTTAATGTTTTTGTCTTTATCTGATTTGAAATTCTCTCGCATAGATCATGCGTTGACCATACACTTTTAATGTTAGCTATGTCTCCAGATATCCTTGAATATGTGAAGGATTATGAGTTATTATTAGTCTTTTGAGAAGTTCACGTCTTATCAACGACAATAAAACTGAAAAGTTGGTAGTGCCATTAGAATGGATTGGTTGATTATGACATGATGTCATTGTCTTAATTGATGGGAACTCGAGTAGAATTCCCCTAAAAGATAAGATGTTGATTATCAAAAGTGATTTAAATAAATCTTGATTGATGACCATATCCTGCATTTAGCCTTGAAATTATACCATGAATGGTTATGAATTAGTCATAGATCTTGTAATCTAGAAAGAACTTAAAGTTAATTTATTAAAAGATGTTTCTGTTATCTGAAACTTTCGGAGGTAATTGCTGGTGAATTACCTAGACTTTCGCCATTAAGGCAAGTTGAATTTGGTATTTATTATATTCTCGGTGCTGCACTTGTGGCGTGTGCACCCTACATCAACAACATCTGAATTGAAAGAGATAACGTACAACTAAGAGAGTTGTCGAAGAAAGATTTTATTTTACCGAGCTCGTCATCATGAAGAGCTATGGTGTTATCATTCCTTATATTTATTAATTACCGTGAACTGAATAAATTGACGATAAAAAATTTATATCCATTACCCAAGATGGAAGATTTGTTCGATCATTTACATGGTTCTAGCGTATATTCAAAAGTTTGATACACGACATGGTTGTCATCAACTTCGCGTCCGCGAAAAAGATTATCTATTCCAATCACTACATCCAGAACTTGTAATGAACATTATGAGTTTCATGTGATGTCGTTTGGATTAACCAATGAACATGTAGCATCCATAAATTTGATGAATCACGTGTGTAGGCTGTAATTTGATAAATTCATGCTTGTGATCATTAAGAACCATCTGTTTGTTTCTAAGAATAGGAAGGAGCTAATAATCATTTATAGACTGTCATGCGTTGGCCGAGCAATGAAAACCTGTACCTTGATTATTTAACATGTGATTTAAGTCTTAATCCTTTACTTTATTTGACCGTGTGATTAATAGATAATGGAATCTATATTGACTCTTCAGATATTAGATCAACTTAAGGCTTTGGGTTATACCAAAAAGAAAAGTGCAAAAACGTTTTGACAGATATTTTATCAAAGGATTATTACAGGATTGGTCCCTCATACCCTGATTATTTAACTAAACTCCCTTAGGAGTAAATGTTTGTGTATACCCAAAGACAACCTGAGAGGGATTGAGGAAACCATTTAAACCATAATTTGGAATTGGAACGACAATGTTTGCTTTTCAAACTAAGAAAATTTTGACCAAAGTATAAACAAAGATTTTCGAACAATTAAGGATCTTTATAATTATTTTCGATAAATCAAAAAAAATCGTGTTAATTAAATTTAAATTTATTTTGAACATTTTTCTATAATTGGACGAACTGAGAAATTTAAAAATTTTTACGTTTACGTTTCGTAAAATTAAATATTTATTACTTAATTACTTGTAATATTTATCGACGCTTTAAACGTAGGATTGAGCAAAACTAATAAAGATAATAGTTGAGACGAAACTAAAACTTAGAAAATATGAAGAAAGAATTTCTGAGTGAATTGTGGTCATGATAATTATTTCATCAGGGAAAGTGAATGTAGATACTGACACATTATGTAAAAAGGATAATATAGATAATAAAAGGGGTTCGCGGCTAATGTGAACCATTAGAATTGAGAAGCCGATTGCGTTAAATGTATAAAAGACCGCTTGTGGTTGCCTAAATATGGAGGATTTCGAGATTTAGTCATGTTGGAATCTCATAAGTTTAAGTATTCTATTCATGCCATTTCTGATTTAATGTATCTTTATCTGTAGAAGTTGTACTGATGGTAAATTATGAAGGCAACCATCGCATCATACATTAGTAAACGTCTAAATATTGCAAAGGTCATCATCTGATTTTGATTCGATTTGGGTCATCATCGACAGACTGATCAAATCTACTAATATCATTCCCGTTAAACATAGATTCTCGATGAAGAAATTGACTCTTTGTATTTAAGGAGTTGTGTAAACATAGTGTGCCTGTATCGATCATCTCTAACAAGATCATCGCTTCGCACCAAGTTTATAGAGATTTGCTCAGAAGTCATTGGGAACGAAACTTGATGAGAGTACTGTTTACCACCCCAATCAAAGGGACGAGGTAAAGTAACGATACAAAACACTAGAAGTGTTGTTTTATGCTTAATGATTGACCTTTGGTAATAAACCGTATAATCTCTTTCCTTTGGAGACATTATCATTGATAATTATCGTATTAGGATCGAGATCGAATCTTGTTAAGATCTAAATATAAGATAATCTGTAGGTAGGGGTTGGGATGAAGACACCCGACATAAACCCATTCTGAGTTGGACATGTCTTTTAGGTTTAAGGTTGCCTATGATGACAAACCTAACTTACAAAATACCCGACCCGCGAGACCTGAAATGATTGTTGAATTTAGGATCTGATTATTGACAGCCAGTAATGGGCAGGAGATTATGTGAATATGAAATGTAGATCTTGAAGTGCATAATGGGTAGCGAACTTATGCCAAAAAATTTCACCATGGAAAAAGTGAATTGATGATCTGAAAGATCATGGGAATTAAGTCCCCGTTGTATGGCACCATTGAGATAATGTAAAAAGGTTGGTTTAAAAGGCATATAAACTGGATCTACCCTAGGACTTCAAGGGCTACGTGAATTATGTTTCGTATATCAAATTTGATAAAATGTCTATCAAGTGAAAAGCTGATTACTTCTTGATGAAGTTTGGATCGGCAAAAAGTTGCATTCTTCAAAAACTCGTGAACATCATGGATAGAGAAAGTAAGTCAACATTAAGCCTGATCGTATTCCCGTAGTTATGTTTGATGAAACTCGCGTATTGTAATGAATTACACTTGAGAGAAAAGACCCAATGTGGAGGAAATACCCACATGGCTTTAACTCTATAAGAAGCGAGTAGTAAGATAAAATGATCTTTGAGGACAAAGATCCTCTTCAGGGGTAACTGCTGTGACAATCCGTCAATTTATGGTCAATATTTTATTCTCAAGTATTATTTAAAACTATTATTTTAATGTTATATTATGAACTCACTCATTTTTGGGAAGAAATTTGGGTTTACATCTTAAAGTAGCGTCGACTACGTCAAAACCGGAGAATTCTATGTTACGTGCTTACGTTACATACGCCGTTTTTGTGACAGTCCGACATTTCCGGAAGTAAATTTATTCTCGCATATTATTTTTGGAAATTTTTTTTGGGGTGGTTTATAAACTCACAAATTTACAAGAAGAAATTAGGACTTACGTGCATAATTTAGCGTCTTTTACGATTAAACCGGGAACCCTAGGTTTACGTATTTACGCTTTTGTGATCCGTTTTTGATGAGGCAATTTTTACTAGAATCGTTTTGTGTCGTAGATTCATAATTTATAAAAATGTTTTTCGTAAATTGACCCGATGGCACGTAAATCAAGGAAACTAGAATCGAGGAGTACCCGTAAATTAGTGGAGATGAGACAAGTGGGACACTTGTCCCACCCCACTATGGGTGGTCAAAAATAGCTACACAAAACCATCTTGGTGGCAAGTTTATACAAGTATAAGGACACTTGTCCTTATACTTCCCTAAACAACTAGGCAAAACCACTAACTCTTTTTCATATTCAACTCACACACATGCAAATCTAGCAAAATTTTCACCATCTCCCTTTCTCTCTCTCTATGAACGTCCATAGCCACCCTCCTATCACCATTTTCATCAAATTTTAACCATAAACAAATGCTATAATCAAGATATGTTGAAGCCGACTTAAAAAGATGAAGATTGGAGGTGATTATAACATGTGAAAAGGAGTTTCCATGGAGTTTTAAGGCTGATTTCAAGAAGGTGTAGGGCTGATTTTTGAAGATGTATACTTACTCTTGGTGATCTCAAAATTGTTCTTGCTATTTCATAAGATTGGTTACCAAAAACAAAGTCTAGTTCATCAAAAACCTTAACCTTTCATCATATTGGTTGGTACAAGATCATTCCTTCCATTACCTTGTTATTTGTAAATGTAAATTTATATTTTATTTCAAATGTATATGTATATGATTATATATGATGATCAATGTATTATGTGGGGATCTTGTGTTGATAAATTTGGTTAAAATGATTAAAATCTACATGTAAAGATGTTGAAATCATGACTAAAATTGTAGGCTGTATAAAACAGTAAAGAACCATATGATATCTTGTTAAAATGACTTGTATTATTTAATATATAGTAAGGTATATGACTTCTACATATGTGAGAGTTGGCCATTCAATGGAATCCATAAAATGAGTAAGATATGATCAAAACATTATTAAGGTTCAAATCTGTATAGTCTGTTTTAGACGAATTATTAGAGACACTTAGAGGATGAATGAGCAGTAGCTAAACCGGAGTTAATTGTAGCACATATTATGTAGTTTGTTCTGCCCAAAATTGAGCTTCTATCTCCTTATAGAACTCAAGATATGGTAAAAATGGTGAAAGTGAGTTTTATAATCAGATTTGGAAAATAAAAGTATATATTATAAAATAAGCACTCAAGGCATACTATTATAAAATACATACCTAAAACACACTAACTTATATAATACTTATAAATAAGTTATATACTTTGATAAGTAAATGTGACATTTTATAAAATTACAAATTGATATGTTTTATAAGTTATAAAACTTTACATATAAGTTTTACGTCTTTTCGGCTAAAACCGAAAGATTAATGTTTTCGTCAAATAAAATTTAGACGGTCGGACCCGTCTAATGTAAACTTTTTATAACTCATCTACTGATATGTAAGTACATCTTACAAGTAAAAAACGATAAAACCCGAGCTTTATAACTTATGGACATTAACGGGCCAAAGTATCCTTATTGGGCTATTAGCCCAACTAGATTGGCTAAGCACTAATGGACTTAGTCATGGGCTTAACCCACTTGGGCACAGAATATGATTATAGGCCTGTTATTAAAAAGATAAATGGACTAATAAAATGATATTGGACTTTAATGGGCTTATTGGGCCTTAATATATAAATAAGTGAAACTAGTGTAACTAGTCAAAAATTTGACTAACACATAACACTATAATGTGTATGAAGATATAAAATCCCACTTGATCATCATCATACTTATGATATCATCATATATATACATAGCCATTGTTTTTATAAAGTCATTGGACAAGAGTCTAAGACGAGTATTATTTGTCTAGGTTTCCGTGATTGAAGCACGTATCGTACATCCAAATCGCCGATGACCCGCCTTTCCCACGAGAGAGATAACATGTTAGTTTTAATGAAATAGGACACCAGTTGTCCCGATTGTTTACTTATTGATATGGACCCGAATGATTATATGACCCGATGAATGATTATATGACCCGATGAATGAAATGAAATGGATTATTATTAGTTAGGTTATGTCACTAACAGTCCGAGTAGCATGAATTGTGAAATACCGGGATTTGTAGACGCTTATGCATATAATAGTACTATTTGGGGAAGATCACCCCAGTTCGCGCCTTGACGGTTGATCCCCATCGTGCCACATTGATTGGTAAGCGAATCTATGTATGAGAAGATTTATATAAGCGTGATTATTGTGACGACGCGCTGTTTTAGATGGGCAAAAGGAATTACGGGTTAGCTACCCGTTGTTTGTTATACTAAGGTAGCAATGTCATGCGGCTTATAATAATCCAATAACAAAAATACTGATATATGCATTGAATTACAATATATTGCCTGACTAGCAATACGGGGTCTTATTACTGATATTATTTTCGTGTTTTGGTTTTACATAACCCTTTTCATATAACGGTTTTTATTTAACTCTATAAAACGTTATAAAACGTATTGTATGATGTATTTGTGACAATGGTTCGTATAATGGTTTTGAAGGCTGAAGCATATATTATGATTTATGACTAAGAGTTGTATTAAATGTCTTTGGCCTATTATATGACCTACTACAAAGATTTGTACAAAATGATTTTTGGTAATAATTGTATACCGGTGATATACTAATGGTTTTTACTAAACTCTATGAATTCACTCGGTGTTTTCGCTGACCTTTTAACATGTTTTATCTCAGGTACTTGAAGCTAATTCTCGGGAAGACGACAAGAATTTATGGCCCGCATTCAAATAAAATTTCCATTTAAATGTTTTGTAATATTGTATGAAATACTATGACTTGGGACCTATGTAATTTGATATCTATGAATGGAAAATGCTTTATTATTAAACGACGTGATTTTAAGCGTTATCTATGATTTGAGTAATGTGCTATCCCGTAACACCAACGACTCTTCCGCTGAACTAAAGTATGAATATTTGGGGGTGTTACAGCAGATTACTTAAATTGCACTTCTTTCGATAGAGTGCTTCAAATAGTATTGCTTTGATTCTAGCATGAAAACTATTGTAATACATGATATTTTACAAAT
The DNA here is from genome assembly GCA_025667525.1 of Glebionis coronaria. NCBI lineage: Eukaryota > Viridiplantae > Streptophyta > Magnoliopsida > Asterales > Asteraceae > Glebionis > Glebionis coronaria. The sequence continues at coordinate 170,033,405 of CM046877.1, read as the reverse complement.
GATAAATGTCTTTCCAAAATTAATAGCACATACATGGAGTATGTAGTTTACTATCTGGATAGTTCTTCCATGTAACACATTAGTATACCTATTTAAGTATAGCATACAAATTTTGAGTATATTCTTAGGGTCAAGATGTGAAACACTTGTCACGATCTTAGATGATAGATTTTAATACTCTATGTCGACATATTATTTCACATATAACCTTGTTAGAGTTTCCGTATTATTAATTTCCTAAATAGGAATAAATCCTATAGCTCTAGTGAAATAATCAACAATGACCCAGATGCCATCAGGTCTATTTGAAGTAAAAAAATCATCATTGTTCTCTCCTATTTCCATGGAGGAAATTTATGTTGAACTAGTAATTCGGATGACTTAATATTCTGCTTTAAAAGCATAATATAAGGATTTCAAAGTTTCTTCGAGTCGAATGGAATTTTCACATTCCAAGTATTTACATATTGACGTATCTTCCAATATACTATATAGTAATATACGTAATTTCTCACTTAGTATTCTAATGTTTTGTTAAATCTATAATTGTCTTATATCAAATATTCTCAAGTCCATTTATAAATTCTTACAAACATAAAGATGCGTCCAACTTTATTTAAGGAAGAAATCATAAATTTGATGATTTAGATTTATTCATTTGACTGAAGAAGCGTCCTAATTCAATCAAATAAATAGGATGTAAATCATTGACTTAGAAATTCCAGTCATAACACAAATATAAACAAATGTTCTAGTATTTAATATATTTATTATACCCATATATTTCCTTCTTACGTTAGCATATGTAAGACTGTTTTCCCATAATATAAGATGATTAACCAAGAAATAAAGAAGAAAGATAGATGAATTCTAGAGAGAGAAAGTAGAGAGAATGATGAAACTTATGGAGAATTAGATTAGAGAGAGAAAAAATACAAATGACCAACCACCTCCTAACATGCTAGGAGGTGGGTATATATAGTCCCCCACATGCGAGCTTGTTTGGGCTATATATTAATGGGTCGGGCTTTCCTTTTAGGATTTAGTTACTTACGAATGAACTTTTAGCTTAAAGTTAAGCCCGCAAAACATGACTAACCTACTACCTATTACAACGTTCTAAAATACGATGCATAATAAACATATGACCGAACATTCTTGTTTGACTCAATATTTTGAGGATAACAATGTCCCCCAATGAGAGGTCATTACCCTTTGTCAATTGGAGATTTGTAGAGATTACTAATCTCGTCGTAAATGAGTCTTGAACGTGTAATAGTAGTCTTGTTGCTTCATGTTGTGATCATTTAGCCTTTGTCGTTGTCTTTCGACTTTGTCATTAATCTTGAGATCTTCAAATCATCCTTGAATTATCTTTTCCATCTTGCGATCTTGTGTCTTCATCCACATGATCACACTATTAATTGTTGATTATGTCTTTAGGCATGAGTGTGTGGTTTTGAATCTTTGACTTTGCTTAGTACACCATAACGTCACTTTCTTGATACAAAACATAGATACGGACTAAGTGGCTTTGAAATTCGTCCCAAATCGGTAGCGTTTTACCTCCGGTTGGTGAAGACCGTTACACGATATTAAATATCGTACCTGTGATTAGGTAGATTCACTAAGAATGTCCTTGACAGGGTTTCATGGTAGTACTAGCCGTTCTCTTTACTCGACCATCTCAAAGCAAGATTGCGAACATAAAGAGTGTATCAATTGGATAAATATTCGCTTGATTAAAGTCTTCAATTCAGATTCCTAGAACAAGTTTGATTCATAAAGAATCTTAACATTGTTACTTTCCAGTGGACATAAGCTTGATTCATAAGAATCTCTCAAGTTACCTATCGTAGCGCTGTTTGAGGTTGACGTTAGAAGAATTTCCATTCGTCACTTTGAATATTAATGAATATCACTCTGAATGTTCTGGCAAGTCCATAAAGATATTGCATAGAAACCTGAAACACGTTTGAGTCAATTCAGAAACAAACCACTGTTGCTTATTAGTTTTACACATGTTCAATTCATAAAGAATCTTACATATGACCTACCGTAGTGCTGTTTGATGTTAACACTGGAAGGATTACCACTCATCATTGTGAATACTAAGTAGGATCACTCTGAGTGTTCTAGCAATATCACAAGGATATAGCGTACGACTCTCTTGTTCGTCATTCCGTGTGTCCTAACGAGATTTGATTGATCTCTATGCTTTAGACTCGATTTGTGCACTTTTAGTGGTCGGAGGCTGGAGTAGATGCCACCTATTCAATATCAACTATCTCGGAGTGAGAAATTCAATAGAAGTCATGTTGATCTCCGTGACAATAAAACAAACTTCTTTTGAGATAACCCCGAGTCAGCTGGAAAAGGGTTGTGCAATAAAATAATTGGGTTCATGATGTGTAGTTTTCGTGATGTGTTGACCCGGTTTCTGCCTAAGTTGTATGGAGGGCTAATTTCTTTTCACCCTTTATCCTTACATTTATTTTTCATTCTTCAACCCCTTCAATGCTTACCAAGACATCATCACTAGCACCTTTTTGTGATTGTTCCAGTGCTAGCATCAATACTTAGTTTGCATTCAGGTACGTTCATATTCAACTCCATATCTCCTAAGGACTTCTAATAATCTATTGGATTGTCCCTCGGAAGATCCCTCCGGTTCTAGTTGGATCATATGACTTAAACCTAACCACCCTTTTGACACCAATAACGTCGTGGATTAAAGATGTTGTGGGTATTTGATCGTAAACGTAAACCACTTTAAATTCTAACACAGTGTTTAAAAACATTTAACACATTGCTAGTTTTGTCGTTTTAGAAAATCTCCCCTTTCACATGTGCATCGATAATCGAAAGTGTTTCGTACATGTGAGTAAGAGTTAAAGTGCATGAGTCTATAGATCACATTTTAATCACATTTTCTCCCCATATCTCTAATATATAAAATCGTATGATATTAGAGATACCAAATTTGATTAAATTATATTGTAAAAAATAGTCTTAAAAATCTTCAGGAGAAAAATGTGTCTAACATAGCATGAATTTGGAAAGCTCCCCCTCAAAAATTGATCCAATTGAATTGTCATTGTGAGGATGTGATCCACATTTCACTTTTTGAGTATAGGAGTTGTTGAACACACAACTTTTGAAAGATTTTGAATAATCATTGAGAAATTCTTGAAAAAATTGTGTTCAACCCTTTTCGAAAATCATATCATTTTGGCGACATGGTATTTCTAAAGCATAAACTTGAGTTCATAGACTTTGATTGTCTTGACGAATCCACTCAAGTGTAAGAAGATTTCTCTTTTGCTGAGGGTAAGCACACTAAATTGTACACTCCCCTGTGAATATATATTCGGGTTGCAATTTGAAAGTGATTACCAGCCATAGTGTTGAGCTCTAAACGTTTAATGTATTGTGACAAGCTCAACCCAAGATAGATTGGTCTACCCATTGTTTTGAAAAATATTTACAACTTTCATTCGAGCTTTATGTACACACCCGTGTCGTTGCTTGAGAGAGATTTCTAGGCACGTCCATATTATCGATATTGAAAGACATGTCGAGAAGAATGTTTTTTGATTCTTAATTATTTTTAATTTTGTGTTTTGGTTTTATATGTTTTTTATTTTTTTTATTTTGCTTTTTTTCAATGATATTTTCAAGTAGATGTCTGATAGATGAATCAAGCAGGCACCTTTGCCAGAATCTCCAGATCTGATGGAGTTTAACATCTCATTCCTATTTGCCTAACGAGTTACTCAAACCTATCTTTCGACAGAGCATTCATAAACAAGTCGGCTAATTGGTAATCCGTTCCAACAAAGTATAGTTCAACGATACCTCTTTCAACTTATTCCTTTATGAAGTGGTATCTGACATCAATGTGCTTCGTGCGAAAATGTTGTACCGGATTGCAAGAGATGGCTATGGCCGACTTTGAATCACAGAACATAGGTACTTAATCAAAGTGGAAGCCATAATCCGTGAGTTGTGTTCTCATCCAAAGAACTTGAGCACAACACGTAGATAGAGACACATAATCCGCTTCGGCTGATGACTGTGACGTGCAATCCAGCTTCTTGGAAGACCATCCCACGAGCTTATCTTGACCTAGAAATTGTGCACCACCAGAAGTACCTTTTTATGTATCAAGACACCCTGCATGATTAGAATTTGAATAGGCCGTTAGAAAGAAACCAGTTTCCTCGGATCCAGAGTCCCAAATAAATGGTATTCTTGAGGTACCGAAAGATCCGTTTAACCTCCTTGAGTGCTTTTCAGTGGGTCATGCTTGATATCGTGCATAATAACACGTAGCATGTGATATATCTGGTCTCCTTGTTGTTAAGTACATGAGGGAGCCGATCATGGAACGATATCTCGTTTGATCTATGACATCTCCTTCCAAATCAGCATCTAGGGATGTGGTTGACAATGGTGTCCCAACGGGGTCACATGTGGTCATACCATGATTTTTGATTATCTCTTGACAATACTTAGCTTGGTTAATAAAGATACCACTTGGGGATTGGTGAACTTGAATTCCTAGACAGAATTTTAGTTCGCCTACATTGACATTTCAAATTTGTTGTGCATTACTTTTTCAAACCATTTTGAAAGTTTTGGGTTTGTAGTCCCGAAGGTAATGTCATCAACATAAATCTGCACAAGCAAAATGTCATCCCCAAATTTATAAGTGAACAAAGTTAGATCAATGGAACCTTTTGAGAAACCTTTGGATACCAGAAATTTCGAGAACTCATCGTACCACGCCCTTGGAACTTGCTTTAGTCCATAAAGTGCTTTGTGGAGATGATACACCTTGTCAGGATAATGTGGATTAACGAATCCTTCCAGTTGCGTAACATAGACTTCTTCCTTCAAAGGACCGTTAAGAAATTTTGTCTTCACGTCCATTTGATAAACAGTGAATCCCTTATGTGCAGCATAAGTAAGGAAAATCCTGACCGCTTCCATACGAGCAACTGGTACAAATGATTCTTCAAAATCAATTCCCTCTTTCTGGCCATACCCCATAGCCACTAGCCTAGTTTTGTTCTTGATGATCGTGTTTTCTTCATCCATCTTGTTTTTCTAGATCCATCGCAGATTTAACGGTGTTACATCGTATGGTCTGTCAACAAGTTCCCAGACCTTAAGTCTTTCAAATTGTTGAAGTTCATCCGTCATCGACTCAATCCAAGCATGATCAGCCATTGCTTCTTTGATATTTTTCGGTTCAGCTGTACTCACGACGAGTGCGAACATACAAACATCGACATCGGTTTCTAATTGTCGTCTTGTACTAACAGGCTGTGAAGGGTTTCCAATTACTTGAACCAAAGGATGATCTCGGGTCCAATGATGTGTTGACGGATGTCCTTAGTAGAACGTATGCATATTTGACGGATCAACATGGCGAGTAAAAGACACTCCAATTTCATGTACTGAAGTACTGAATGGATTGTGAAAATCGTCATCGTCAGATAATGCATCATCGGCTTGATTTGTGTTTTCTAGAGCAATGACAGTGGTTGTGGATGTTGTAGGATCGATTGTTGACGTGATATTCTAAGGAGGTAAATCTACAACAACCCATGTTGAAGTAAATTAAGTTGTATCCTTTTGTTGACGATGATCGGTATCATCATTCTTATCATGAGTGACAAAGGAAGACTTCGATACAACATGTTTCTCCCCCGTGAAATATTCATCAAACATTGGTCCATATAACATTTTGCCAACTCTTCAATTGTCGTGTCCACTGTCATATCCGCTCTAGGAACATTTTGGTGAACCAACTTTGAACTTGACAATTCATTGTTGTGGTCTTGAGTTCCGAGTTCCGTGCGGTTGTGCACAGAAGTCTTTTGTTGTTGTGGATCGGTACTTATCTATTTTGTTCAAGTGCCATCTCTTGCAATTCATCAAATCTGACATGAATTGTCTCGACTATCAATTTTTCTCTCTTGTTGTACACTCTATATCCCTTAGACTGAGTTGCATATCCCACTAGAATGCATGCATCACCTTTCTCTTTCATCTTGTCCATATTTTCACCATCTCGAATTATGTAACACGTACATCCAAAAACATGAAGGTGTTTGATTGAAGGTTTGCGATCATGAATTATGTGATATGGTGTCTTTTCATGTCTTGGGATTATTAAGGAACGGTTTTGTGTGTAACATGCGGTTGACACAGCTTCGGCCCAAAAGAATAGTGGTAGTTTTAAAGAGGATAATAATGTTCGAGCAGCCTCAACTAAAGTACGGTTTCGTCTTTCAACAACGTCGTTTTGATCAGGTGTTCTGGCAATAGATGTTTCGTGTTCAATCCCTTCGGCTTCAAAATAATTATTCAGAGTTGAATTCAGGAATTCTGTGCCTCTGTCAGTACGTACCACTTTTACTTGAGCTTGAATACCACGTTGTATCAGTTTAAGGAAGTTGATGAGAACTTCGGGTGTTTCGTCCTTAGACGTCAAGAAGTTAGTCCACGTGTACCTTGAGTAGTAATCGATAATTACCATAACATATTTCTTCCCATTGATGCTTTGAACACGCATGGGGCCACACAAATCTATATGAAGAAGATCTAACCGTCCTTTAGAGCTTGGTATAGTCTTTGTCTTGAAACTACTCTGTTTAGGTTTTCAAAACTCACAAGAAGAACAAAGATGATCTTTGATGAATTTCAAGTATGGAATGCCTCTTACAATATCTTTCTTGGAAAGCAAGTTGATGGTATCAAAGTTGAGATGAGATAATCGTTTATGCCATAACCAAGCTTGAGTAGTTGAAGCTTTAGCCATGAAACAGACAGAGTTGAAGAAGTAGAGTCTTGAAGTGAAATAGTGTAGAGATCAGTACCCCGTGAACCGGTAAGTCATTCCCATCATAATCACGAACAAAACACGTCTTCTTTCTAAAAGCAACCTCCAAATCCGCATCACAAAATTGACCAACCGAGAAAAGATTGTGATTAAGCCCTTCGACGTAGTAAACACTTTTGATTGTGATATTCCCTTGAACCAAATCTCCATATCCTAGGATCGGTGCAAATTAAACATTTCCGAATCGGACCATACCCAGGAACTTCTCCACAAAGTTAATTAGAAGCTTGAGATTCCCTGTCATGTGCTTCGTGCATCCGGAGTCTAGTATGAAGAGAATTATTTTGATCATCTGTAGAAGAATTAGAACACGATGGAGCTTTTTTTAAACTGGATTCCATGTTAGTTGTGATTTCTGATTCCTTAGTTTCCCTAGTTTCAGCACTTAAAGTCACACTCACGCTTGTTGTCACGTCTTCTTTCCTAACCTTGGGCATCCATTGATATCCTTGAGGAAACTGATTAGAAAACCACCATTTCCAAGACTTGCTAGCAGACTCATAATTCCCTAATTCTGCTTCTAGGGTGCTTAGTGGTGGAGTCTGATGCAATACTATCCTTAAGGGGGGGGGGGGGGGTTGCACCAGAATGGTTCAGTTTGCGTTTGGGTTTTCTAGCAGTAATAGGCATCGCAATTTGCTTCTTAGTTCTAGTATATACGCCTTTGAAATTATTCGAAACACACATAGCATGATTAACATTAGCACATTTTCAGCATTTCACACAAACAAACTTAACATTCAAAGCATTCAAAGTCGAAACATTCAAATCGTCATTACACGCGATTACATATGTTTTATTCTTAGAAATATTCAAATTCCTAGGGTGGTCTTATACTTTCTTCATCTTCGCTTGACTCTTGTTTTGCCAAACCATTTCATTCATTTGAGTGCTCTTAAGCTGAGGTCGGCTAACACTAGCAGTGGGGACTACTCCTATAGTATAAGACACACATCTATTAGTGTTTCTAGAAGTCAGAGGTGATTGACGTTCTTTGTTGTGTGTGTGTTTATTGGCCAATCTATACATCCCTGGTTTAATCACATTAGTGTTCTTAATGCTTTGTGATCGAATATGTGTTTTGGGAGTAATCTGTGGTAACCTATCCTTCCTAACCGTCTTGGGGACAAACCTAGGTTTTACAAATGCAGAATTGGAGAAAACAGATGGTTTTCCCAAGACAGAGGGTTTAGTCACTTTGTAAGCATTGGGCTGTCTTACAACGGGTTTCTTAACGCTAGGTTCCACAATTTTCCCACCCGTCTTAGTGACGAGTTTCTTCAACTCTTCGATCGCTATGTTCCTGTCTTGTAACTGAGCTTTCAAATATTTTATTTCCAAACTCTTTTATACATTTCTCGACACATTTGGGAAAGTTTTTCTTGCAAATTATTATCATGTGGAAAACTTCCGATGTCTTTTTGCAAAGCAAGTTCAAGAGAATGACAATATTTTTTAAGGAAATCAGTTTTGTGTTGAAGTAACTCAAAAGCCTTTTTATCAACATTTTCTTTAAATTTCGAAAGCTTAGTTTCAAGCCGTTCACACTCTTTGATCTTATCAAGATATTTGCATGCAACATCAGAATATTCATCGATATCAGCACAAGATTGAAGAGTAACACACAAAATATCTATGTAGAGACATTCTTCTAACAGTAGATCATATTCATTTGAAAACTCTGATTTGTCATTTTGGGGTTCATCAATTTCTTTTTCAAGAGACTCGACATATTTAAAATCATCTAACATTTTAGACCGAATTAATTTTTTAAACTCAAGAACATTTTCTTTTATTATCTTCGTATTTGGTATTAAAAGTTCTTTCACAAACACAATTATATCGTGAGGAATCTCTTTTTTCCACTTATCATTTTCACGTTTTTGCCAATCTCTTTCAACAACTGATTTAACATTATCAATGTGATGTTTAAGAATACCAAGTGTTTTTCTTCTTTTCCTTTTAGAAATATCAAGAGGAAAATAGTTAATATTTGTAGAAACATTTGATTTCTTAGTGGGAAAAGTTTTCTTCTATTGAATTCTTTGTTGTTTGCTTTCAAGAAACAATTCCTCACGAGACTTCTGTTTTTGTCGAGTGAAAAGACCATAAAGATTGTTTTCATAAGCCTAATTATATGGTTTCACAAAATCTTTATTGACCGATGATCTACTCACCTCATTCGAAAGGGACGTCTCTTCACTATCGAGCCTAACTACTGGGTAATCATGATCGATCCATTCGGACTCATCAAGATATAAGTGAGGGTTTACAGCTTGAGCTTGTTCGAGGTACTTGGGACTTTCAAAACTAGCTTGACCCTTGAAAAACGACCGAGGTGCTATCATTCTTATGGTTTTAATAGAGTCATGTGATTCATAAACAACTTTTTTTCCAAAAATCGACTTGTTCTTCGAGTTCCGTTACTTTTTCAGTATCTTTGCCTTGTCTATTATTGAAATCTTGTTCAAATTTTTCAACCTCTTGTTTCTTTTCGTCAAGAATTTTTGCAGAATTGGTGGTATTCATAGAAAGCCTATGTTCAAGTTCGTTAACTTTTGTTGTGGAAAAGAACGTTTTTTGACGTTCATCATTTAATAAAACATTAAATTGACATTTTTCATTAGTTAACAAAGCATGAGCTTCGTTGTATTTATTTTCAAAATCGTCCTTTTTAACGTTAATTAAACAAATTTTGAACCCCTCGAGCTCTTTGTCTCTTTGAGGAAGCTGAGCACTATAACTATCAATGGTCTCACTAGATTTTATAAGAGCGGCTTTGCCTTCTTCAAAGTTTTGAGTGAGCGCTGCGTTTTCCTTCTTTAATTGCTTTTGACTCTTTCTAGTTTCATTGACATCTTTTTGTAAACTAGCAATTAAATTAGCAAGCGCGACATGCTCCTCGTCATCATACTCATTTACATGTTGATCATCCTCAAACTCATTATTGCACATGTCTGATGAATCGGGTGTGGTATTGCTATCAACCGTTTCCATCATACATGTGTCAGTGATTGTTGTTGTTAGATCACTATGCTCATGTGTATCACCTAACACATTATATTCATCATCATGTTGTACCTTATCAATTTTGCTAGGTATCAAGGATAGGACAATTGTCATCTTCAGTGACGTTAAGGACCTCATGAATCTTTGGCATGTATGAATAATGTGCCTCGAGTTATTGGTCAGAGAGTTCCTCGTCTGTGTCGTCAAGCATTTCTCCTTCCTCAGCTGATAACTTGATCCCAACTTCCATCTTCTTGCATAGCAACATCTTTTCCTTAGGATTACCATAATATTTAACCCTCTTTGGCTGCCGGCATTCCCTAGCCAAATTCCCAAAACCTCGGCAGTTAAAACACTGAATCCCACTTTGTTGCACAACTTGAGTACCAACAGTTTCCCTATTTCCAACAACAATAGCAACCCTCTGATTATCATACTTAGTGGGTTGTCGATCATACTTTGGAGGACTCTCAGCACGCCTTCGTGTGTGTAAAACCCGCATTAAAATACCATGAACATTAAACATGAATAATAAATACACAAAAATAAGATTAATTTAAAACTTTTCATTTATAATATATTACACGTGTCACGACATTAAATAACATTGTATTTACGTATATTATAAATGTGACGTGTTCACGATATATTAATTTACGATGATTAAAACATGAACGTACACGTCAATTAATTCTAACTTAGAAAAATTACGGTTTGCCTTGTGGGCATTAAGGGAGCCGCGACTAGAGAGCAAAAGAGGAGAAAGATGGGCCTTTTGGCCCATGACCCATTACCAATCCCATAACAAGTAAAAGCAGGAGAGTTTTATCATATTTTAGGTTTGCAGAAAAATCAAGAAACCCTTTGCCTCCTATCTCTTGCCACCGGTCACCATCAACACCAAAGGGGTGTTCGGGTCGATTTGATCTTTGATATTCGATTGTACGTGTTCTTGTCATTAATCCTTTTTCTTTCACGCATCGGGTAATAACATAACCTTTTCTTTTTAATTCTTTTATTGAGTTCATGATGTCACATTAATTAATCTTAAAAACAACCAAGTAAAACATATTAAGATTAATTAAAACCAAGATTTAAGGGATGTTTGGTGTTGGTTTTGTTCGGCCGAGACACCACTGAGAGCCACAAGGCTCTCGGCTTGGTTTAATAACCACCATGGCCTCGGCTTGGTTGGTTTTGGTGGATCGCACGACAAGGGGACCCCGACGTGGAGTCGATGTATGGTTTGGTTTTGGTTTTGGTTTGATTTTGGGCTAACCGAGACCACAAGGGTCTCGGTGTGGCTCGGGTAACAAGAAAAGTGGGAAACAGGCCTAAGCCGGGGTCAAGTTGGGCCCGGCAGTGGCTAGTTGGGCTCGGCAGTGGGAACCGGCTAGCCGGTCTAGCCACTGGTGGGGCTGCGTTTGATTTTCAGCGGCCGGCTGACACCACTAGCCGCCGGCTATGTGGTGTCGGCTAGGCATTTTCGAGCTTGGGATAATTTTTAAACACGGGTTCGGGCTCGAGAATTTTTAAATGCAGTTTAATAGGTTAATTAAATTATTTTCCAAGACTATCTAATTTAATTAAAAACATGACTTCGGTTAAAATATTAAAATTAATATTTCATGGCTAAACTAAGTGTTTACTTACCTTAATTTAATTAAACATGTTACTTTAATTAAATTCATATAACCTACAGTTTATTAAATCAACCATGTTAATTATTTAATAAACTATACTACTTAATCCCTAACTTGTATTTTTACTAATAAACTTTACTTTACATTTAATAATACAGCTTATTTCTAATTATAGAAAGTTACTATTTTTGTAAACTTTCTATTTTTAGAAACTTACTATTTTAAGAAACCTGCTATTTTTAGAAAGTTACTTAATATTACAATACAAGTATTATGATTGAATAATAAACAACACAATACAAGAATAACTACAGATTAACACTTAAAATAGTTAAAAAATGACATAACATGAATAATAAGCTAAGAACACACAGAACTCGTAAAACACATGTATCTCAGACGACTCATACACGTCCCTGTTCTTATGTAATATTATCCGTCAAGGCGGAGTAGGTTATTCAGTGTTTCCCTTAACTTCTACTGGACACAAGGTACGGATTTCCCGTCCTTCAGTAAAGACAATCTCTTCTTTTATTAGGATTTCCCGTATGCAGCCAACTATTTTCCACTAGTTACAGATTTAAATGCTTATGTTTTATTAGTTACCTTAACCATATACATGGTTGTACAATATCACCCTCCCTAGGTCTATGGTATCCCAAGGAATCAGGCTTTGATCTCAAGGCCTATTCAGATTCAGACTATGCTGGATGCTGTATTGACAGGAAAAGCACCTCAGGTAGCTGTCAAATCCTAGGAGGAAAATTGGTTGGATGGAGTGCTAAGAAGCAAAACTCTATGGCCATGTCATCAGCTGAAGCAGAATATGTCGCTGCTGCCAGCTGTTGTGCTCAAGTGCTATGGATGAAAAGTCAATTGGCTGACTATGAAATCTTATATGACAAAGTGCCAATCTTTTGTGACAACGCCAGTGTCATTTCCATCTCCAACAACCCTGTTCTCCACTCACGTACCAAACACATTGATATCAGGTATCATTTTATCAGGGATCACATAATGAAGGGATATATTGAGTTGCTCTTTGTTCCCACAGAGCTACAACTAGCTGATATTTTCACAAAGCCTTTGGCTGAACCTTCGTTCAACAGGCTAGTTGCTGAGCTAGGGATGCTCAATATCTCAAAGCATGTGGCTTGATAATAAATGTGTTCATTAAATGACTGATTCTATATTAAATGTTTTTCACATGAAACTAGGTAGTTACTTTCCAAGTAAATGCTAAAAAACATTCTCAATATTTAATCATTTATTTTCAAATAACGAGGAGACAAATAAGTTTTGAAAGGTCAAGGGACCCATATGAGCAGTCATTTTCCCACTTTGCATTAAATGCAGTCGAATAACTGTTTTCATATTTGAATATATATATTGTCTCACGTCTCTCCTCACCTACCACTATTCTCATTTCACAAATATCTCTCCCACTCTAATCTTTCTCTCTCTAAACCCATCCTCTATTTTCATTCTTCTTCGACCTTGAATCCATGGCATCCCCAGTTCCTAAGGCAACAAACGTCAACTTTGAACTCAACGAAAGCATTCTTGCATCAAACTACTCTATTGGATGGCTCAAGGCTCCAAACAAATCCTACTCAAATCTGGTTAACTTCATACAAGATTGTGATGCAAGTGAAGCATTCACAAAATCCCCAACTACCTTCTACCAAGAATACCTTAGGGAATTCTGGTACTCTGCTGAAGTCGTTGATGACACCATTACCTTTAGCCTCTCTTGCAACGAACACCCATTTGCCTTCTCACTCAAAGACTTTTCTAGTATGGCTGGGTTAAAAAATAGTAATGAATGCCTAAAGGTGATTGACAAAAAGGCTGTTAAGGACGCTCTGGCCACACTTAAACCCTTTCATGATGTGAACCCTGCTCTTACACCCGCCGAGGTCCTCTCTAAGTCTCCTCTGAAGATCAAGTATTTTACCCTTATGTGGTGTGTCCTATTCACCCACATAGTTAAATCCCTGGGAGGAATGCAGGGATCCCAAGATCAGGTGTCCTTCAACCACCAATCTATTGCATATGGGCTGATCTGGGGAGCTGATGTCGATGTAGGAAGTATTCTCTTCTCCAATCTAGTTGAACAGCTGAAAGGAAGGAACCAAGTCAGGGAAAAGAACATATGCTACGTTCGCTTTCTATTGCTGATCTTCGAAAGCCTGTTGGGTGACAGCTATCATAACTCTGCACTTACTTCTCTGAAGCCCTATCGTATCACTGGTGCCATCTACAAGGAAATTAGAGCTGAAGATGTCCCTGTCACCTCCCACATGATGAACATTGCTAACAAACAACCCTCAGCTGAGAAGTCCTTGCTCCCTTCATCAGAGAAGGTGATTACCTCTGGTGTGTCTGGCAAGTCTAAGTCTTTGACCTCTGGGCAGCACGCCACGACGTCCAAGGCTTCAACTGGCCAACAGCCTAAGAAGAAGAAAAACTCATCTTCTTCCCACACCAAATCTGTTGCAAAGGCCAGGGGAAAGAAGACTGTAAACCTCAACACCTCCTCTATTCCAGAGACTCATGTGGAATCAGAGACTTCAGCTGACCAACAACAAGGGTCTAGCGTCTCGATGTCAGCCGAGACAACAGGGACCCAGCCGAATTCTGCTAATATCGCACAGTTAATCAGTATAAAATTTTAGAGGTCCACAACCAGCCACTCTCAAATGTCTGTAGGTGAGAGTGGTGAAGTTAGGGTAATCCTCGACCCATAGAAGTCTGTCTATGCACTTAGAACTCTTTAAGACTTCTGTACACCCTGTCTATGAAGCAGGGAATGATTCATTTATGTTTACAAAGCACCCCGATGACCCTTCACCCTCTAGACTGTATTCAGGCGAACAACAACCTGAATACATATATGTCTCGACCTTGACCAACTGTACCTCACACAGCCTCTTGGTTCTCTCAGAAAAAGAATCCCAAAATTTTTACTTTTAGGGGAGCTGAATAATCATCCTCAACTCTTCTAGGGACAGCGTAATAAGACGATCTTAACCCATATCATTTTCACCTTAAAAGAATCCCAAAGGATTTATACTTTTCAGGGGGAGCTGAATCATCACCCTCAGCTTTCCTAGGGACAGCGTAACAGGCGACCTTCACCCACATATGTTTCACAATCAAAAGAGTCCCAAAGGTTTCTTAACCTTTTGGGGGGCCTGAATAATCACCCTCAGCCTTCCTAGGGGTAGCGAATGGCGATCCTTAACCACATATGTTTCATAATCAAAAGAGTCCCAAAGGTTTTAACCTTTCGGGGGTGGCTGAATAATCACACTCAACTTTCCTAGGTGCAGAGAATGGCGATAATTACCCTTATACTTTTCACCCTTAAAAGAATCCCAAGGATTTATCCTTTGGAGTGGCTGATTAATCACCCTTAGCCTCTCTAGGACAGCGAAATGGCGACCATTCCCCTTCCTTATTTCCCTGTTACTAATAAAAACAATTTGTAGGCTGATATTGTACAGCCAAACTCAGAATCCCTGGAGCAACAAGACAAAGCGGCTAATACAATCATTCAGGATCAACCAAATGACGAAGAGCCCCTGCTTGATATTGAAGAAGAAGTGTTGTCATTAGTTGATGATTTCTCTGAACCTGAATCGATGCCTGAGGATGAAATCCCTGAGGGGATGTTGGAGGAGGAGGACGAAGAAGAAGAAGATGATCAACAATTTGTTTCTCCTCCCAAGGAAATAGCTGTGTCCACTCCAGCTGATAATAATAATCCTCCTCCCAAGGAAGCTGTTGTCACTCCCACCTCTGCTACCTCCACCATAATAGTCTTCCAAAGACCTGCTTATGATCCAACTGCTGAATTCCTTATGTTTGATCATCCTGCCCAAACCAACTTTGATCTTTTGCCAAGGGGGGATGATTATGCACAACAAAGCCTGAACATTCATAATCTTCAGCCTGTTCATCATCAATCAGATATTGAACGCCTATCAAGAAAGCTGGATGTTATCAAGTCTGAGATGCATAATTTCACTGTCACATTTCCAGGGATCATCAAGCAGGCGGTCACAGATGTAGTCACTGAACCCATCAAGGATGGTGCAATAAAAGGCGTATCACAAGGACTTAGTCATTTGTTCCCAAGAATCAAGGATGCCATTGTCATAGAGGTCCCTGCTCTCTTTCATGAACATGAGTTAACAATGCACAGAGAGTTTGAAGTTGTTCGTAGCAGGCAATATCGTCATACAAACTTCATCATTAATCGTGTTCAGGGCAACACAAATGGAAATTGCAACCTTCTGCTTTAGATTGCCAGAACTTCAAGGACAAGGCAACGTGCTATGGCTGCCTTTGTTGAACAGATTGCAAGGCACTTTCAAACACGTTCATCCAAACGTCTAAAGAGACAGGCTGAACGCGAGGGGGATAAGGAAAAGGTACATAACCTTGAATCTTCCAAACGGGGCTCAACATATGCTGACAACACCATTTCTTCACCTGTCCCCCTCCAAGTCATCACTCTTGTAATCGTACCTGATGATGAGGATGAAACTCTGGGGGAGCAACAAAATAATGATGGAGTTGATTGATCAAAGTCCCTGACTTTGGTTAACACTAGCAAGTTTGGGGATGATGGTGAACCAGCTGCCAAGAAGCTAAACTTCACTGTTAGCTCCCTACCCAAGGCAATACAAAATCAAGCTCAGTCAGCGTTCATCAAAAGAGCTGAGGAGCTGAAAAACATGAGTATGGAATCCTCTGTCTCGAAAAAAGGAAAGGAGATAGTTTTGGTTGACACTGATACCAAACTAAAGAAGATAGCTGCGATGCTAGAGACAGGAGGATCCACCACAGACCTTTTCCAATTTTCAACCTTCACACCTTCCAATGAGAATACCTTAACACCTGAAGAGATAGAGAAACAGGCTAAGGAATTCAAGAGACTAAATGAAATCAAGTAAGCCAAGGAGCTAAATGAGGCAACTCTAAGGAAGATGACTCCACCTGAAAGGGAGAAGAAGAGACAAAGGTTGAGGGAAATGGAAGCTAAACGCGTAGAGGCACTAAGAAAAGTAAAAGCTGATTATGATGCCTGCGTTAACAACAGTTATGCACCTGGCAAGATAACCAAGTTCAAATACACAATTCACAAGTCCACCAACACACCACAAATGATTTTGTGGAGAGACAACCAACAGGGTAACATGAATGTATTTGAGGGCTTCAGGTTAAAGAAACTTGGGTTATCTGA
Organism: Glebionis coronaria; assembly: GCA_025667525.1. NCBI lineage: Eukaryota > Viridiplantae > Streptophyta > Magnoliopsida > Asterales > Asteraceae > Glebionis > Glebionis coronaria. The sequence continues at coordinate 170,016,586 of CM046877.1, read as the reverse complement.
ATGGTTTGAACTTGAAGCCTTGGCTTCCAAAAGAACTGGTCAAGCAAATTTCCTTCTGTTTAAAACTCTTAAGGCTAAGTTCACCTGGATCAAAGAAACAGCAGCCAAACTCAAAATAGATCCCCCACCACAGCTATTTGAACAAGAACACCCAAAGTCTGGCAAGAAAAGAAGAAGGGTTTCTCAACTTGTTAAGGAAACTTTTGTCACAGATGATGTTCAAGTGGATGGAATGCACAGGGATAGGATCCTACCAAATGGAATCGTTGGCCCTATTGATGGTCAGACCTACACAGAGCCTGAAAGAGGTATGGCCTTCATGAACAGAGCTTTCCAGTATGCATTCCAAAGAGAAGATGAGCTTGGCTTAGCACCAATAATTCAGCTGCTTTGTCTCAAAAAGGGACTCAAGATTAACTCAGAGTATTCCAAAGTTTTTGCACAAGCTTTTACAGGCAGAATTGGATACTAGAACAGACATCGCTAAAGCTGAAGAAAAGATCAAAAATGATGACTATTGAAGAACTTCACAACTCAATTTTACCTTCACATTTTATTTCACTTTTGTAATGTACTTGTAATTTTCTTTTAGTATAAATAAAATAATGAGGTATGTTTGTTTAGATCTGTTATAAGTAAGAAGAAGTTGTTATCTCACTTACCTTAACTTAGATAAATCTAGCTATATTTATGTTTAAATAGGGAGATATTGTTGGGAATCTAAGTTTGTTAGATTCCCTGATCATAGATTTAAACACAAATTTAGCTGTTAGATAGTCACTTTCCTATGCCTAGGAGGCATGCAAGTATCGCAAGACTCACAGAGATCATAGTCTCTGTGAGCAACCTCAGAGGAGTCCATGTCAGAGACATTGTCAAGGAAGTCAAATATTACTTGAAGACATACTCATTGGCTGTGATGGATAACAGCCAAGATGTATCAGGGACTCTAAGGGGTTGAGGGTTAACAGGGGTGGCAATACCCTGTTAACACTCAACACACTTTTGACATGCCATTTTTGTGTACGAGATAATGAAGAAAAAGGAAACTATTTCAAGATCTGTTTCCTTAAAGCACTATGACAGACTACCAAGAATAGAAGAGCATCTTGTGACAGATGTCTGAAAAGTGAATGTCTTGTGTAGTCACCATCAACTAGTACTTAGGTCAACCTCTTATCACTATAAATAGGATGTGTAGCCCAACATTAATGTTTAACACTTTGAGAATATTCACACCATTAATGCTTAGAACTTATTGAATCAAACAGTTGTGACTGTATTCATAAGTTAGGGTTTATAGTTGTTCAAAGTGTGCACAACACATTGTCATCAAACGGTTTTATCCGTAACACTTGTAATTCTTTATTATACAATAATAAGATTACGTTTGAAAAGTAATAACTTGTGTTGATTAGTTAAGTTTAGTGTTTCTAGCATTGATTAGGGACTTTCAATTGGTATCAGAGAGGTGTTTGATATTAAAACCTTCAAGAAACATCGTTCTCAGTTTTATAATCAAGATCCACCATGCCAGAAACATCCAACACACCACAATCGCCTTCTGGAAACAATAACAATACATTACCATCTTCACCAAGACTCACTCCTCCACCTCCTAATGACGATGATCTACCCCAACTTCTTGACTCAAGAGGCGGATCACATGTCACCAGCGTACCAGTCTTTGATGAAGAATATTTTGCTAGTTGGAAGAGTCAATTCCTTGTGTATCTCGATGGACTTGAACCATTTCTTCTAGAAATTCTAGAAAACGGTCCATATGTTCCCATGGCGCTTACCTCTACTGAAGAAAACCCTCTTCCCAAACCTCTCAAACAATGGACTCCATAAGATAGAAAGTTGGGAAACCAAGAAAAACGTCTCAAAAGCATCATCATATCCTGTCTTCCCAAACACATCATGAAGTCTGTCATTCAGTTTCCCACAGCCAAACAAATGTGGACAGACCTCATCCTTGGCCATGAAGGACCTTCTGAAACCAGAGAAACCAAGATTTGGGCACTCAGACTTCAGTTCAATGCTTTCAAGGCACTTGCAGGTGAAAAGGTTCAACAAACCTGTACAAGGCTGAATATTCTTCTCAATGACCTCGCTATGAATGATGTCACCATTGGTCAAGCTGAGATTAATGCCACATTTGTCAACAGCCTTCCAAGAAAATGGCTGAGTATGAATCAGACTCAGAGAGCCAATAACTCAATCAAGAATGCCACCTTGGCTCAGCTTTATGGAAAGTATAATTATGAAGAAGGGCTGATTGATACTATATACAAGTCAAAGACTGAAAGATTTGTAGTTCAAGGAGCAACTTCCAAAGCCTTGATCTCTGCACCACATCCTCATGACAGCGACTCTGATGTTGAAGAAGACATCCGCAGAAGCCAAGAGTTCTTGACAGACCTTAATGCTGAGTTTCATGAAAGAGCCTTGCTAGCCAATCAAAGAAGATTCTTCAAAAGATTAGGGAGAATAGGATCAGTTAGTAAACAAACTAACAGATCAAAAGAAACTTGTTTTGCCTTTAGAAAGCTTGGACACTTCCAAAAAGACTGTCCTTCCACCAAGACATCCCCACCTTCCTATCCATCATCTTCCACCAAACTTTACAAGTTTAAACCACAACACAACAACTCATCTAACCAATCCAACTCATCAAATAATGAGAAGAAGGATTACAAGAACAAGTACAAGGCACTTAAAGCTGAGTTAGAATAGATGAATTTGAAGCTTGAAGCTTTGTCTATGAAGAAAGGAGGTGATAAAAGACAGATAAATTGTTGGTAGCTGAAGCATATGTTTGGAATAATGAGCCGCTGACTTCAGATGAGGAAGATACTACTAGAGTCAGGGCTTTCATGGCTATAGCTGAGGATGAACCAGCTGTTGGGAAAGGTGATGCAAGATCAGGACAATGGGTTGACATCACAATGAAAAAGGTACACAGGCTCTTATCTATGTCTGATAGTGATGAACGCAAACATGTCCTTGATTACACCATTGTTGATTTGCACTTTGTTGAGGAACAAAGAAAGAACCTGCTTGATATGTTTCACTCTGTTAAAAATGAACTGTTGAATGCTAAATCTGAATGTGAAACTCTCAAACGGGTTAATTTAGAGAACATATCACTTCAAAATGAAGTCAGTAGGTTAACCTTGAAAAATAGTTCCTTAAAAGATCAAGTATATGAATTAAACAAGGTTATTGAAAAATGGTTGTGTAGTAGGTTCACTATAGATCAATTGATTAATGATGAACTGCCTGGTGACATTAAAAGGGATGTATCTGCTAAGAAAAATAAGCTGAAAATTCTCACCAAACCCAAAGAGATTGTTTTTCAATCCACAAAGACTATTCATATGTCAGATCTTATTTTGACTGATGACCCTGTCTCTGAAGATGTGGCTGAATTACCACCTTTACCCAAACTCTCTAGAGTTGAACCCAGCTGTTCCTCAAGAGGAGCTAAGGGTGAACTTAAAACAGATGTTGAGAAACCACCAGCTAAAATATTTTATGTACCTGCTAAACAATCTGTTAAGCAAGTTGCATTTAAGCCTGTCTCAACAAAAGCTGGGAACAAAGTTGACTCCTCAACTGAAGAACGCCTGTTGTCACTAATGAAAGAAGTAGAACTCTTAAAACAACACATTAAGCCTTCCGCTGAATGCTCTACTTCTCGTGAACCTAAGTCTGTCCTAGGTGAACCCAAAGGGGAAAGGTTAGTCAAACCCTATTGCAATATCTATAAGAACTCTCATCACATGACCTAGACCATGATAAACAAATGGTTGTTAAAAGAGCTCAAACACCTTCTAGGGAAAGACAACAGGGTTCTAAAAGACAACAAGGGAACTACAGACCTTATCCTCCCTGTAAATTATGTGGATTCACAGACCATCACTCAGATGAGTGTGGTGACTTCCCAGGTTGTGATATTTGTGGAAGTTTCACCCATGAGACAGAAAATTGTCCTTCCCATTGCCAAAAGTTCTACAGGAACTCAAGAGTTGCTAATCAGCAATTCAGGGAACCCACTGGAAAGTTGGTTCACCATAGGAACTAACTTGTTTCTGTGTATCTGTGCAGAAACATCTTAAGGAATCGGTATGGTATCTAGACAGTGGCTGTTCTAGACACATGACAGAGATTCAACAATACCTGCACAGATACTCAAGGGAGCCAGGTCCTAAAGTGGTGTTTGGAGATAATTCTTCAGGCGACACAGAAGGATACGGCTCAGTGAACTGCAATGGGATAACTTTTACAAGGGTTGCATATGTGAATGGTCGTAAACACAATCTCATTAGCATCAGCCAATTGTGTGATGCTGACTACAAGGTTTTGTTTACTAAGACTCAGGGAACCATATTCAACAAGAACAATGATGTAGTGCTTATTGCACCAAGAAAGAGAGATATTTATGTCATCAACATGGCTGCTTGCTCTGAAGACAACTCAAATTGTTTTCTAGCTAAAGCCTCTGAAAGTGTCAATTGGCTGTGGCACAAAAGACTATCTCATCTAAACTTCAAGAACATCAACAAGATAGCCACACAACACTTGGTTGCTGGTCTACCTTCAGTGATGTTTTATAAAGACAAGACTTTTTCTGCTTGTGTCAAGGGAAAGCATCACATGTCTTCTTTCAAGACCAGGCAATCATTTTCTATTGACAAGTGCTTACATCTCCTTCACATGGATTTGTTTGGGCCTGTCAAACCTCAGACCATTAATCACAACAAATGCACCTTGGTCATAGTTGATGAGTTTTTAAGGTATACATAGGTTTTCTTCCTTAGAAGGAAAAGTGATGCAGCTGATACCATCATGTCCTTCATCAGACAGGTTGAAAATATGAATGATGTTTGAGTCAAAGCTCTAAGAAGTGATAATGGTACTGAATTCAAGAATCATCAACTTGAATCTTTTTGTGATGAAAAGGGAATATCACAAAACTTCTCTTCAGCTGGCACCCCTGAACAAAATGGTGTGGCTGAATGATAGGTGTGTAAACACCCATCCTTTTACCACTTAATTCTGGCTAAAACGAGACCAAAACGCGTATTTAATATCATTTGTTTGGAATTATGCGTGGTTTTTGTGTTTACTGTGTTTTCAGAGCCAACCGGATGGATAATGGAGAAAACATAGGATTGCACAGGTTTTACCGAAGAAAAAGACTCAAGATGAATTCTATTGTCCAAGAGATGCAAAAGATTTGAAGTCACTGGGCCTATTCGAAGATTTATCGAAGAAAAGGACCAAAGATGGAAGATTTACATAAGTCGAAGAAACTCAAGTCTATTAAACGAAGAAATTAAAAGACGAGTTAAAATTAATCGACGACAAATCACGAATCAGAATCGAAAACGTCAACTTTTCTGAAAAGACGAGAAGACAAGAAGAACGGGAGAAAGCCCACTCACCAACCAAAGGGAACACCTATATAAAGGGTTCCCCTCACACTTTGCATTCAGTTTTTAGTTTTTTTTCTTTTCCCATCTTTTTCTCCTTTCTGTTCGTAGGTATCACCAACACCACTAGGGTGTTTGGTGATTTTGATTATTGTTTTTCCAATCTTGTAGTTTAATCTTTGTCTTTTGATTGTTAAAACCTTGTTCAATCAATACAATCTTTCCATTTCATCTTGTTCATCTTCATCTTTTTGATTAAAAGTTAAAGTTCTTATTTGGTTGATTTGATCTTCAAAAGTTGTTGGGTTTTATGTTTTTATTGATGGGATTTGTAGTTTATGGTTAGTATATGATTCGTGATTAGATTTGTTTAAGTTTTGGTGAAAAACTTGGTTGATCTTGGATTGGAGTCGTGTTTCCCTGTTTTTCTACTGCTACTGTTCTTGAGTTTTTCCAAAGTTCCGAATGAGTTCAAAAGTTCCGCATGAAGCACCTTAGTTAAAATTTCCGGATGAACAGAAAGTTCCGAATGAACAAAACTTCCGCATGAAGCATTTTAGTTAAAAAGTTCCGAATGAGTTTCAAAAGTTCCGAATGAATTTCCTTTCAAAAATTTCCGAATGAGTTTTTAAAGTTCCGAATCAGTTTGTTTTAAAAAAGTTCCGGATCAGTTTTATTTCCAGAAGTTCCGGATAAACTTCCGGATAAACTTCCGAACGAAAGTTCCGGATAAACTTCCGAACCAACTTCCGAATTAACTTCCGGATCAAAGTTCCGAGTTAAGGTTCCGAGTAAAGTTCCGGATCAACTTCCGAGTGAAGGTTCCGAGTAAAGTTCCGAGTGAAGGTTCCGAACGAAGTTCCGGATCAAACTTCCGAATCAAGGAGTTCCGGATCAAGTGAAAGGCAGAAACTTCCGAATCAACTTTCTTTTGAGTATTTCGAATCTAGATAAGTGTTATTTACTGTTTCTTCATTTTATACTTTCATTTTAATTCAAGTTTTGTTAATTGCTATTAAATTAATTGCTTTTGATTAATGGACCTAATTTCAAGGTGAATGGCCAACGAGTGAAGTTGTACTTTGGTGAGGACATCTCTCAGGAGATGATTCCATCCCTCACCACGTTTCCCAAGAACTAATTTTGGGTCGAGTCAGGCTCGTGACTCGGTTATTAAAAACAAGCCCTCATCGGGAGGCAACCCGAGTCTCTATCCTTTTCTATTTTTACCCCCTAAGTGTAGGGGGACCTCTATAGGTGTTTGTATTTGTGTGGTGATGTGATTACAGGGATGAATGCACTCTTGGAACCTTTGAAGAACCGTGCTCCCGTGTTACCCGAAATCCGGTTCAATCTCTCAACTATCGTGATTCAATTTTCTTCATGATCCATTTGAAATTGATCACGTTAGTTGTCTCTTCCTTAACTTGATTTAACAAACGTGCACAATGTCATAAGTGTAGGGGAGACTTTTCCCACATGCTTAAACATTGAGGACAATGTTTATCTTAAGTGTAGGAGGGACTTCTATCGAAGTTTTAAGTGGACTTTTCCATGAAAATGCCTTCATTTAACCGGAAAATCATATTTTTCAACATTTTTCAAATTTTTAATTAACTTTTGCCACTTAGTAGTAATTTGTAAATTTTTATCGTTGCTTTCATATGTATATATTCCGCAATAAAGTCAAAAATATTAATAAAGTGGTGTAGCTAGTTTAGAAATCTTTGACATATTAGGCCCGTTGCGATTATTTTGACTCAACCCGAATAGACTTATCCAAGTTTATTCTAGCTAGTATCCTTAACCATGTAGACCTTAATTGGTTTATTAGGCTAAGTATCCACGAGTCTCATTACTTGAGATTTTAAATTGTGGAGGACGAGAAATGATAGAGTCAATTATAAGTCGGTATTCTTGCACAAGCTCACTTGGTGTAATTATTTGCCTATTCTCCCATCACTTGCTAATAATTAATCTGCAATAAGTAAGGTCGTACGATTTGAAAAGTTACTTAGCTTCTAGCCCAAGATCGTTTAAAAGTTGCTCGGTAATGATAAGAGTTCATAGCCAAGGCATAACTTATGAAGCGGGGCGCGAAGATTGGCGAGTCCGAAAAGGCCCTAACAAGGCATGAGGATTCAATATTATTGCTAAAGATCCAAGGTGATGTGAAAAGCATTATTCCCAAAGTCAATATGAAGGATCAAGACTCACGACGAAAAGCAATCAACTCCCGTAAAGATCATGGAGAAGTCTATCCGAAAAGACCCTAACAATGTATGAGGATAAATAGATCCAAGTCCGAAAAGGAGGCGGATCGTTGTATCTCAAAATCCCAAATAGAGATTGAAGAAATAATCATGAAGTCGTGGTCAACAAAGTTGGAGTACCTCAAAAAAGTCTCCAAGTGAAGAAACTTTATGAGCGATGAGAAGACCATTATCTCAAGCACGTCTCTCAAAATATGAAGTATGAAGTACATGCCAAATATCGGCCCGAGAAAGGTCTCAAATCGTGAACCGAGTTATGCCAAGATATGAACTTTTTGATATCCCGAGAAGCAGTTTTAAGAGATTTTGTCCTTTAGCTAACTATTGATCAAATCGTCCTACTTTGCTTTCAGCCTAAATAAACTATCGAAATAAGTCCAAAAATGCATCTTCATGATCATTCTAAGACAAAACTAAAATATAAGAGATACACTTAGGAATAAGGGAGTTTAAGCATATAATTAAGCCATGTGTGTAAGTGTTTGATTTACTAACTTATAATAACAATGATCTCGTTTTTAAGCTTAGTTTGGGGAACGTGAAACTTGAGGGTGATAAATCTTCGCAGCACCAAAGCCCTAATGTAAGTCCTTGATCTCTTTGCAAGTTATTTCCATGTAGCTATTTTCAAGAGAAAATGGATTTCTATCCTTTTGTTTACTTTAAAGATTTTAATTTCTCTTAGTACTTTAATTTTTGTTTAGTAGTGTTTTAATAAGGCCAAGGTTGATTGATTATGAGAAAAGTGTAAATTTGCTTTTTCACTAAGCATTGCATGAGGGCATGGCAATGGTTAAGTGTAGGGGATTTGATAGGTGTGTAAACACCCATCCTTTTACCACTTAATTCTGGCTAAAACGAGACCAAAACGCGTATTTAATATCATTAGTTTGGAATTATGCGTGGTTTTTGTGTTTATTGTGTTTTCAGAGCCAACCGGATGGATAATGGAGAAAACATGGGATTGCACGGGTTTTACCGAAGAAAAAGACTCAAGATGAAGTCTATTGTCCAAGAGATGCAAAAGATGTGAAGTCACTGGGCCTATTCGAAGATTTATCGAAGAAAAGGACCAAAGATGGAAGATTTACATAAGTCGAAGAAACTCAAGTCTATTAAACGAAGAAATTAAAAGACGAGTTATAATTAATCGACGACAAATCCCGAATCAGAATCGAAAACGTCAACTTTTCTGAAAAGACGAGAAGACAAGAAGAACGGGAGAAAGCCCACTCACCAACCAAAGGGAACACCTATATAAATGGTTCCCATCACACTTTGCATTCAGTTTTTAGTTTTTTTTCTTTTCCCATCTTTTTCTCCCTTTCTGTTCGTAGGTATCACCAACACCACTAGGGTGTTTGGTGATTTTGATTATTGTTTTTCCAATCTTGTAGTTTAATCTTTGTCTTTTGATTGTTAAAACCTTATTAAATCAATACAATCTTTCCATTTCATCTTGTTGATCTTCATCTTTTTGATTAAAAGTTAAAGTTCTTATTTGGTTGATTTGATCTTCAAAAGTTGTTGGGTTTTATGTTTTTATTGATGGGATTTGTAGTTTATGGTTAGTATATGATTCGTGATTACATTTGTTTAAGTTTTGGTGAAAAACTTGGTTGATCTTGGATTGGGGTCGTGTTTCCCTGTTTTTCTGCTGCTACTGTTCTTGAGTTTTTCCAAAGTTCCGAATGAGTTCAAAAGTTCCGCATGAAGCACCTTAGTTAAAAGTTCCGGATGAACAGAAAGTTCCGAATGAACAAAACTTCCGCATGAAGCATTTTAGTTAAAAAGTACTGAATGACTTTCAAAAGTTCCGAATGAATTTCCTTTCAAAAAGTTCCGAATGAGTTTTTAAAGTTCCGAATCAGTTTGTTTTAAAAAAGTTCCGGATCAGTTTTATTTCCAGAAGTTCCGGATAAACTTCCGGATAAACTTCCGAACGAAAGTTCCGGATAAACTTCCGAACCAACTTCCGAATTAACTTCCAGATCAAAGTTCCGAGTTAAGGTTCCGAGTAAAGTTCCGGATCAACTTCCGAGTGAAGGTTCCGAGTAAAGTTCCGAGTGAAGGTTCCGAGTAAAGTTCCGAACGAAGTTCCGGATCAAACTTCCGAATCAAGGAGTTCCGGATCAAGTGAAAGGCAGAAACTTCCGAATCAACTTTCTTTTGAGTATTTCGAATCTAGATAAGTGTTATTTACTGTTTCTTCATTTTATACTTTCATTTTAATTCAAGTTTTGTTAATTGCTATTAAATTAATTGCTTTTGATTTAAGTTTACATTTTCGTGCATTTAAACCTTTAGTAGAATAGAAAACCACTCCCCTTTTTAGTAACCAAGAACAATCATTCCACTTAGAACCGAGATCAATTCGAGAGGATATCGAGAGAATATAGAGAACCCCCATAGTAAAAACCGAGTATCACTGAAAGAAGAAACATGACTTTGATTGAAGCAGCCAGAACTATGTTGAATGGTGCAGCTTTACCAAAGCAATTTTGGGGAGAAGCTGTTCACACTGCCTGCTACACCCAAAATAGAACAATCATTGTCAAAAGACATGGTAAAACTTCCTATGAAATTTTCAGAAACAGAGCTCTAGATGTCAGCTATTTTCATGTTTTTGGATGCCCTGTGTTCATTTAAAACTACAGGGATAAACTTGGAAAATTTGATGAAAAAGCTGATGATGGTTTCTTCTTGGGATACTCTCCAATAGCCAAAGCCTTCAGAGTATTTAACACCAGAAGACAAGAAGTAGAAGAAACCTTTCATGTCAGATTCAATGAAGATGATGATGTCATACAGAGAACTGGAACAGAGGGTGATGAAATTGATTTAAATGAAAATGTTTCATTCCCAAGTGATGAATTCTCCGTACCAAGACCTACCTGTCATCACCATCATCACTCCAACTCTCTCACTCCTTGTGTTCCTGCTTTTGACCCTCTGTCTACACACAACATTGAAGTTCCTACCTCTCAGGAACTTGATGAAGAAGAACCACAGCCTTCTTGTAGTACTTCTTCATCAACTGCTATTGATGACTCACCAATTCTTCAAATCCCTGAAGAATCTCCTGTTGATAATGAATTTGTACCCCTTGATATGGCTGAAGTAGTCTCAGACACTAAAGTAATCTTTAAAGAAAGCCCTCCTAGTCAGCAGGATGAAACTCAAATAATACCAGCTATTCCCACAAGTGTCCCTGTCCATGATTCCCCAACTCCTCAAACCAAGTGGTCAAGAGATCAACTCATTCTTCTTGTCACCATCAATGGGGAACCTAATGCAGGGGTTACTACTAGACAGCGAATTCATGACTCAGAGTCTGCCTCAGCCAATGAATGTCTCTTTGCTGAATTTCTCTCTCAAATTGAACCTAAGAGAGTAGTTGAGGCTCTTGTAGAAGATGGGTGGGTAGCTGCTATGCAGGAAGAAATCAATCAGTTCAAAAGGAACAAAGTATGGACACTAGTGCCAGCTCCACCTGGTAAGAATATAACAGGCTCTAGATAGATCTATAGAAATAAGATGGATGAAATTGGAAACATCATCAGAAACAAGGCCAGGCTGGTGGCACAAGGGTATACTCAGACTGAAGGAATTGATTATGATGAAACATTTGCTCCTGTAGCAAGACTTGAAGCAATCAGAATCTTCCTAGCTTATGCTGCTTATATGAACTTCACTGTGTATCAGATGGATGTTAAGAGTGCCTTCCTTAATGGAGATTTGGCTGAGGAAGTATATGTTGAACAACCTAAAGGATTCCAGAACAGCGAGTTTCTCAATCATGTGTACAGATTACACAAAGCCATGTATGGGCTGAAACAAGCTCCAAGAGCATGGTATGAAACTCTTTCTAATTTCTTAACTGAAAAAAAAATTTTCAGGGGTTCTATTGATAAAACACTCTTTACCTTCAAGGATAAGAGAGATTTCATCATTGTGCAGATTTATGTGGATGATATCATCTTTGGGTCAACAAATGTTAATCTTAGTAAACGTTTTGCTAAATTAATGACCAAGAAATATGAGATGAGTATGATGGGTGAATTAACTTACTTTTTGGGTTTTCAAATTAAACAATGTCCTAAGGGAATTTCAATTTGTCAAGAAAAGTATGTTAAATATTTACTTAAAAATATGATTTAGCTGATTGTGCATCAGTGAAATGCCCTATGCTTCCACCCAACAACTTGGGTCCTGATGAGTCAGTGGTTTCTGTTAATAAGACTTTATATAGAGGCATGATTGGGTCACTCATGTATCTATCAGCTAGTCGTCCTGATATCCAATTCTCCACATGTCTATGTGCAAGGTACCAAGTTAACCCAAAAGAATCCCATCTAGTGGCTATTAAGAAAATTTCCAGGTATATCAAAGGAACACCCTCCCTAGGTCTATGGTATCCCAAGGAATCAGGCTTTGATCTCAAGGCCTATTCAGATTCAGACTATGCTGGAAGCTGTATTAACAGGAAAAGCACCTCATGTAGCTGTCAAATCCTAGGAGGAAAATTGGTTGGATGGAGTGCTAAGAAGCAAAACTCTGTGGCCATGTCATCAACTGAAGCAGAATATGTTGCTGCTGCCAGCTGTTGTGCTCAAGTGCTATGGATGAAAAGTCAATTGGTTGACTATGAAATCTTATATGAGAAAGTGCCAATATTTTGTGACAACACCAGCGCCATTGCCATCTCCAACAACCCTGTTCTTCACTCATGTACCAAACACATTGATATCAGGTATCATCTTATCAGGGATCACATAATAAAAGGAGATATTGAGCTGCTCTTTGTTCCCACAGAGCTGCAACTAGCTGATATTTTCACAAAGCCTTTGGCTGAACCTTCGTTCAACAGGCTAGTTGCTGAGCTAGGGATGCTCAATATCTCAAAGCTTGTGGCTTGATAATAAATGTGTTCATTAAATGACTGATTCTATATTAAATGTTTTTCACATGAAACTAGGTAGTTACTTTCCAAGTAAATGCTAAAAAACATTCTCAATATTTAATCATTTATTTTCGAATAACGAGGAGACAAATAAGTTTTGAAAGGTCAAGGGACCCACATGAGCAGTCATTTTCCCACTTTGCATTAAATGCGGTTGAATAACTGTTTTTATATTTGAATATATATATTGTCTCACGTCTCTCCTCACCTACCACTATTCGGTTGAATAACTGTTTTTATATTTGAATATATATATTGTCTCACGTCTCTCCTCACCTACCACTATTCTCATTTCACAAATATCTCTCTCACTCTAAGCTTTGTCTCTCTAAACCCATCCTCCATTTTCATTCTTCTTCGACCTTGAATCCATGGCATTCCCAGTTCCCAAGGCAGCAAACGTCAACTTTGAACTCAACGAAAGCATTATTGCCTCGAACAACTCCATTGGATGGCTCAAGGCTCCAAACGAATCCTACTCAGATCTGGTTAACTTCATGCAAAATTATGATGCAAGTGAAGCATTCACAAAATCCCCAACTACCTTCTACCAAGAATACCTTAGGGAATTCTGGTACTCTGCTGAAGTCGTTGATGACACCATTACCTTTAGCCTCTCTTGCAACGAACACCCATTTGCCTTCTCACTCAAAGACTTTTCTAGTGTGGCTGGGTTAAAACATGGTGATGAATGCCTAAAGGTGATTGACAAAAAGGTTGTTAAGGACGCCCTGTCCACACTTAAACCCTTTCATGATGTGAACCCTGCTCTTACACCCACTGAGGTCCTCTCTAAGTCTCCTCTAAAGATCAAGTATTTTACCCCTATGTGGCATGTCCTCTTCACCCACATAGTTAAATCCCTAGGAGGAATGCAGGGATCCCAAGATCAGATGTCCTTCAACCACCAATCTATTGCATATGGGCTAATCTGGGGAGCTGATGTCGATGTAGGAAGTCTTCTCTTCTCCAATCTAATTGAACAGCTGAAAGGAAGGAACCAAGTCAGTGAAAAGAACATATGATACGTTCGCTTTCTATCGCTGATCTTCGAAAGCCTGTTGGGTGACATCTATCATAACTCTGCAATCACTTCTCTGAAGCCCTATCGTATCACTGGTGCCATCTACAAGGAAATTGGAGCTGAAGATGTCCCTGTCACCTCCCAATGATGAACATTGCTAACAAACAACCCTCGGCTGAGAAGTCCTTGCTCCCTTCATCAGAGAAGGTGATTACCTCTGGTGTGTGTGGCAAGTCTAAGTCTTTGACCTCTGGGCAGCACTCCACGACGTCCAAGGCTTCAACTGGCCAACAGCCTAAGAAGAAGAAAAACCCATCTTCTTCCCACACCAAATCTGTTGCAAAGGCCGGGGGAAAGAAGACTGCGAACCTCGACACCTCCTCTGTTCCAGAGACTCATGTGGAATTAGAGACTTCAGCTGACCAACAACAAGGGTCTAGCGTCTCGATTTCAGCCGAGACAACAGGGAACCAGCCGAATTCTGTCGATATCGCATAGGTAATCAGTGTAAATTTTTAGAGGTACACAAGCAGCCACTCTCAAATGTCTGTAGGTGAGAGTGGTGAAGTTAGGGTAATCCTCGACCCATAGAAGTCTGTCTATGAACTTAGAACTCTTTAAGACTTCTGTACACCATGTCTATGCACTAGGGAATGATTCATTTATGTTTATAAAGCACCCCAGTGACCCTGCACCCTCTAGACAGTATTCAGGCGAACAACAACCTGAATACATATATGTCTCGACCTTGACCAGCTGTACCTCACACAGCCTCTTGGTTCCCTCAGAAAAAGAATCCCAAAAGTTTTACTTTGAGGGGAGCTGAATAATCATCCTGAGTTCTTCTAGGGACAGCGTAATAAGACGATCTTAACCCATATCTTTTTCACCTTAAAAGAATCCCAAAGGATTTATCCTTTTCAGGGGGAGCTGAATCATCGCCCTCAGCTTTCCTTGGGGCAGCGTAACAGGCGACCTTCACCCACGTATGTTTCACAATCAAAAGAGTCCCAAAGGTTTCTTAACCTTTTGGGGGGGGGCTGAATAATCACAATCAGCCTTCCTATGGGCAACGAATGGCGATCCTTAACAACATATGTTTCACAATCAAAAGAGTCCCAAAGGTTTTAACCTTTTGGGGGGCTGAATAATCACACTCATCTTTCCTATGGGCAGCGAATGGCGATCATTACCCTTATAATTTTCACCCTTAAAAGAATACGAAGGATTTATCCTTTGGAGTGGTTGAGTAATCACCCTCAGCCTCTCTGGGACAACGAATGGCGACCATTCCCCTTCCTTATTTCCCTGTTACTAATAAAAACAATTTGCAGGCTGATATTGTACAGCCAAACTCAGAATCCCTGGAGCAACAAGACAAAGCGGCTGATACAATTATTCAGGATCAACAAAATGACGAAGAGCCCCTGCTTGATATTGAAGAAGAAGTGCTGTCATTAGTTGATGATTTCTCTGAACCTGAATCGATGCCTAAGGATGAAATCCCTGAGGGGATGTTTGAGGAGGAGGACGAAGAAGAAGAAGATGATCAACAATCTGTTTCTCCTCCCAAGGAAATAGTTGTGTCCACTCCGGCTGATAATAATACTCCTCCTCCCAAGGAATTTGTTGTCACTCCCACCTCTGCTACCTCCACCACAACAGTCTTCCAAAGACCTGCTTATGATCCAACTGCTGAATTCCTTATGTTTGATCATCCTACCCAAACCAACTTTGATCTGTTGCCAAGGGGGGATGATTATGCACAACAAAGCCTGAACATTCATAATCTTCAGCCTGTTCATCATCAGTCAGATATTGAACGCCTATTAAGAAAGCTGGATGTTATCAAGTTTGAGATGCATATTTTCACTAGCACATTTCCAGGGATCATCAAGCAGGCGGTCCCAGATGCAGTCACTGAACCCATCAAGGATGGTGCAAGAAAAGGCGTATCACAAGGACTTAGTCATTTGCCCACAAGAATCAAGGATGCCATTGTCACAGAGGTCCATGCTCTCTTTTATGAACATGAGTTAACATTGCACAGATAGTTTGAAGCTGTTCGTAGCAAGCAATATCGTCATACAAACTTCATCATTAATCGTGTTCAGGGCCACATAAATGGAAATTGCAACCTTCTGCTGAAGATTGCCAGAGCTTCAAGGACAAGGCAACGTGCTATGGCCGCCTCTGTTGAACAGATTGCAAGGCACTTTCAAACACGTTCATCCAAACGTCTGAAGAGACAGGCTTAACATAAGGGGGAGAAGGAAAATGTACTAAACCTTGAATCTGCGAAACAGGGCTCAACATCTGCTGACAACACCATTTCTTCACCTGTCCCCCTTCAAGTCATCACTCCTGTAATCGTACCTGATGATGAGGATGAAACTCAGGGGGAGCAACAGAATAATGATGGAGTTGATTCATCAAAGTCCCTGACTTTGGTTAACACCAGCAAGTCTGGGGATGATGGTAAACCAGCTGCCAAGAAGCTAAAGTTCATTGTTAGCTCCCTACCCAAGGCAATACAAACTCAAGCTCAGTCAGCGTTCATCAAAAGAGCTGAGGAGCTGAAAAACATGAGCATGCAATCCTCTGTCTCGAAGAAAGGAAAGGAGATAGTTTTGGTTGACACTGATACCAAACTAAAGAAGATAGCTGCGATGCTAGAGACAGGAGGATCCACCATAGACCTTTCCCAATTTTCAACCTTCACACCTTCCAATGAGAATCCCTTAACACCTGAAGAGATAGAGAAACAGGCTGAGGAATTCAAGAGACTAAATGAAATCAAGAAAGCCAAGGAGCTAAATGAGGCAACTCTAAGGAAGATGACTCCACCTTAAAGGGAGAAGCAGAGACAAAGGTTGAGGTAAATGGAGGCTAAACGCGCAGAGGCACTAAGAAAAGTAAAAGATGATTATGATGCTTGCGTTAACAACAGGTATGCACATGGAAAGATAACCAAGTTCAAATACACAATTCACAAGTCCACCAACACACCACAAATGATTTTGTGGAGAGACATCCAACAGGGTAATATGAATGTATTTGAGGACCTCAGGTTAAAGAAACTTAGGTTATCTGAATGGTTTGAACTTGAAGCCTTGGCTGCCAAAAGAACTGGTCAGGCAAAATTCTTTCTGCTTAAAACTCTTAAGGCTAAGTTCACCTGGATCAAATAAACAGCAGCCAAACTCAAAATAGATCCCCCACCACAGCTATTTGAACAAGAAACCCCAAAGTCTGGCAAGAAAGAAGAAGGGTTTCTAAACTTGTTAAGGAAACTTTTGTCACAGATGATGTTCAAGTGGATGGAATGCACATGGATTTGATCCTACCAAATGGAATCATTGGCCCTATTGATGGTCAGACCTACACAGAGCCTGAAAGAGGTATGGCCTTCATGAACAAAGCTTGCCAGTATGCATTTCAAAGAGAAGATAAGCTTGTCTTAGCATCAATAATTCAGCTGCTTTGTCTCAAAACGGGACTCAAGATTAACTTAGAGTATTCCAAAGTTTTTGTACAAACTTTACAGGCAGAATTGGATACTAGAACAGACATCGCTGAAGCTGAAGAAAAGATCAAAAATGATGACAATTGAAGAACTTCACAGCTCAATTTTACCTTCACATTTTATTTCACTTTTGTAATGTACTTGTAATTTTCTTTTATTATGAATAAAATCATGAGGTATGTTTGTTTAGATCTGTTATGAGTAAGAAGAAGTTGTTATCTCACTTACCTTAACTTAGATAGATCTAGCTATATTTATGTTTAAATAGGGGGAGATTGTTCGGAATTTAAGTTTGTTAGATTCCCTGATCATATATTTAAACACAAATTAAGCTGTTAGATAGTCACTTGTCTGTGCCTAGGAGGCAGGCAAGTATCGCAAGACTCATAGAAATCTAAGTCTCTATGAGCAATCTTAGAGGATTCCATGTCAGAGACATTGTTAAGGAAGTCAAAGATTACTTGAAGACATACTCATTGGCTGTGATGGATAACACCCAAGATGTATCAAGGACTCTGAGGGGTTGAGGGTTAACAAGGGTGGCAATACCCTGTTAACACTCAGCACACTTTGGACATGCCATTTGTGTGTACGAGACAATGAAGAAAAAGGAAACTGTTTCAAGATTTGTTTCCTTAAAGCATTATGGCAGACTACCAAGAATAGAAGAGCATCTTGTGACAGATGTCTGAAAAGTGAATGTCTTGTGTAGTCACCATCAACTAGTACTTAAGTCAACCTCGCATCACTATAAATAGGATGTGTAGCCCACCATTAATGTTTAACACTTTGAGAATATTCACACCATTAATGCTTAAAACTTATTGAATCAAACAACTGTGACTGTATTCATATGTTAGGGTTTATAGTTGTTCAAAGTGTGCACAACACATTGTCATCAAAGGGTGTTATCCATAACACTTGTACTCCTTTATTATACAATAATAAGATTACGTTTGAAAAGTAATAACTTGTGTTGATTAGTTAAGTTATTGTTTCTAGCATTGATTAGGGACTTTCACTATCCAGCCTTCTATATCTTATGCATTCATCATACTTTATCTTACTTTATTTCATGTTGGACATTGTTTAGTCCTTTCCCTTTACAATACTTATATTTGCTTGTGTTGAGTTACTTGGACTATCGATGTTTGTTTCCGGTATTTCCTTTTATGGTCATACATATTTAGACATTTACCTTGCATACTTTGATGACACGCCATATATTACTTTGATATTCCATTTTACCAAATAGGGTGTTACAATTATGGTATCAGAGCCAAGGTTTCGACCTGTAGCTTTGTAAAACATGACATGTGACTTATGGGTAGTCACAAGCGTCTTCCTAGAACTAACAGTTGGTTGTCATGCATTCATTTCATTTTCATTTCATGTATTAGTTTCATGCATTCATCTCATTGTCGCAGGAATTTTGACTAAGTAATGGTTGGTACAGGACTGGCCCTATTTAGTCGCATGTGTTTTATCGAAACATTTTGTTGTTTAGTGGACCGACCCATAGGCGTCCACACTTGCCTCTTTTTGTGAACCAGACCATAGGGTTTCACTAATTGACATATCATCATATTTATATTAATCATGCATTTTAAAACTTTTTTATGCATCATAAAAAATTCATGTTTTATACATTGTTCATGCATTTTTCTATTCATTGTAACACCCCCATTTTACCTTTACGCAGCAGAACATTGATGTAACACCCCATTTTGGAAATGGAAATATCACAGTAATTATGGCGTGTCATCAAAGCATACAAGGTAAAATGTCTAAACATTACTTGACCATATAAAGGAAAATACCGGAATCAAACATCGGTAGTCCAAAAGTAAAGCTCATCACACACAAACATAGTATAGTAAAGGAAAAGGACTAAACAATGTCCAAAGCATAAGTATCATAAAGAAAGGAAATGAATAATGTAAAGAAGGCTAGACAGCTTCCAGTCCATATGCACGTACTCTTAGTGTCTACGAGCGTCCCTGAGTACCTGCCGTTTTGGGAACATAGAAAAGGAAAACGGCTGAGCAATACGCTCACTGCACGGATATACAATAAAGCATGAATAGGATAAGCATATAACATAATAACAGCGGAAGAAACTAAGTCCCGAGTAACCTGGTTAAGTCTTGTTAAAACTGGTTTTATAGTTCGAAAGTCTTATGTTTATCTTATAAAAACTGTTTGTCATATTTTACCATTAGCCAATATAGGTCATGAAAATCCACCGTGCATGAATAATTAGAGGCGTGACCTCATCATGCAAATTAGAGGGACTGCCTCTAATTTAATATACTGGTTTATGGGTAGGAGGGATCAGCTCCTTGTGAAGGATGCAAGGCACACACCACATTCACCATGTAATCCTGAATAAAAACGTGTAACTAGGATGCACCCATACGCCCCACATGATAAATATAAATAAATGGCCAAAAGCTGAAGGGACGCCACGAGCAATCACTCCGCCGTGGTGAAGTCATAACATCAGTGCCTCTAATGTTATGGTTATGGTACCTCCATAACTAGGTGAAACTGGTCATGCATGTATATGGCTATAGGTAATCATATTTAAACATAAGCAATAAACTCATACTTATACTACGGGAAAATAGTTGGCTGCATACGGGGAAATCCTAATAAGGAAAGAATGTCCATACTGAAAGGACGGGAATCTGTACCTTATGTCCATTGAACGAGAACGATGAACTGCGAGAATCCTACTTCCGAAACCCTAGTGCTACATAAATGCGTACATGAAATAAGTATCTGCTTACTAAATACATAGCTGGTTTTATGTCATGTCTTAGCTTATTTTATGTGTTCTTACTATGTTTTACTGTTTAAAGCCTTAAACTGTGTTAAATCTTATATTCTGTTCATTCTGATTAAGTATTTCTCATATTTCATGTGTTATTATACTTACTGTGTAATAATAAGTAACGTTCCAAAAATAGCAGGTTTCTTAAAATAGAAAGTTTCCAAAAATAGAAAGTTTCCAAAAATAGAAAGTTTCCAAAAATAGAAAGTTTCCAAAAATAGAAAGTTTCCAAAAATAGAAAGTTACCAAAAATAGAAAGTTTCCAAAAATAGAAAGTTTCCAAAAATAGAAAGTTTCTAAAAAATAGATTTACTACTTAAAATAGATAAGTTTCTAAAAATAGAAAGTTTCCATAAATAGATTAGCTGCCTTAATTAAATAAGTTTCCATAAATAGATTGGCTGCCTTAAATAACTAAGTTTCTAAAAACAGCTGGTTTCCATAAATAAATTAGCTGCCTTATTTAATTAAGTTTCTAAAAATAGAAAGTTTCCACAATTAGAAATAAGCTGGTTAAATAAGCTAAGTAAATAAGCCTAAGTGTTTTCATGATTATTTTCTAAGTCATATGATATATTGTATAGTTTAATAATTATTTCATGTAATTTAATTAAACTATAGGTTATAATATTTAGTTAAAGTATGACATGTTTTTAATTAAATATATTAAATACTTAGGTTAAAATATGTATTATTAAATATTAATAATATAACCTAAGTCATGTTAATTAATTAATTATATCCATGGTTTTTAAATAATTAATTAATTATAAGTCTTAATAATATAAATACTTAGGTTAAAATAATTTCATGATTATTAATAATTAATTAACCTAAGTCATGTTATTAAGTTAATCACATCTTTTATTAATTTAATTTTAACATAAGTTTATAACATAAACAAAACTAACATAACCATGATCCGGATCTAAGCTTAAAAACATGAACCGGACATGAATCGACACCGTACCTCGACCCAAATCGGGGTACCCCTTGCTGCCGTGGGACCCACACGCACCAACCAAGACCAAAAGGTCTTGGTGGTGGTCGACTTAAGCAAACCGAAACCCCTTTGGGGTCGGTTGCAGCCTGCGGCCCAAAACAAAACACCCCTTAATCGACCATTTGATTTAATTAATCATCAAAACATGTTAGATCTATGTTTAATTAATGTGTTTTTATAAAAACATCCGATTTTCATCATTAATAAAAAGATTAATTAAAAAGAAAAGGTTTAAAAAGGTTTTACCGTATTCGTGGATCAAGGGAATGAAGAACAAACACGAACAAACAATAAATCAACAAGATCCAAGATCAAGAAATCACCTTGTTTGGTGATTTGTAGGTGGCGGCACAAAGAGGAGGAGAAGGAAGGGTTTAGGTTTTTCTTGAATCTTCTGTAAAGTAATTTTTGAGTAGTAAAAATTAGTTAACCCCCTTTTAGCAAAATTGGTAATGGGTTTGGCCCATTACCCTTGTTTTAGCCGCGGGTAGGGACCCCCCCATGGGGTTCACGTACCTCGTTTCGTGTCTCGTTATTTAGTTGGTCGTTTGTGTTTAATTATGTTCGTGTTTTAAATGTTCTCGTTACGTAAATACCATACTCTAATATATTTAATTACGCTCGTATTAAATATATATACGTAACTAATAATAGCTCGTGTTTTAATTACGTTCGTGATTTCGTGATCGTATGTTCGTGATTAATTATTGCTAAATAATTATTACGTGATCGTGCATATAAAATACTTATCGTGTTCTAACACGTACGTAATACATAAACACCTAACACGTAATCGTAATCATGCTATATTAGGAATGTTTTTAACTAGTACGTACGATCCTAAAGGTACTATGCATGGTAAAAGCATGCGGGTTTTACAACTCTTCCCCCCTAAAAAGAATAATTCATCCCCGAATTATAGATAAAGTAAACTGGAAAAGAAGAACATACCCGAATTCAAAATATGAAATGAGGGTAAGAAGCCCGGATAGACTCCTCCGTTTCCAAAGTGGCTTCCCGCTCGGTATGATCCCTCCATAGAGTTTTGACGAATGGAATCGTCTTCTTTCTCATGACTCGTTCTTGCCTGTCAAGAACTCGTTCGGGTTCTTCTATAAAAGTGAGATCTTCACGTATCTGTTCCATTGGATACTGAACCATGTGAAGGGGATGATATTGGTACCCTCTTAGTAAGGACACATGAAACACATTGTGCACATGCGAAAGCTGCGGAGGTAACGCCAATCGGTAAGATACTTCACCGACTCGTTCAATGATATCAAACGGTCTGATGAAACGAGGACTGAGCTTCCCTTTAATCTCGAAGCGTCTAACACCACGTGCCGGCGAAACCTTAAGGAAGACGTGATCTCCTACGTTAAAGTGTAAATCCTTACGATGCTTGTCGGCGTAACTCTTTTGACATGACCGTGCCTCCTGAATTTTCTGCCTAGCTACTGCGATCTTCTTGTTTGTCATCTCTATGATTTCTGGTCCTTCGAGTGTTCGCTCGCCAACCTGATCCTAGTAGATTGGGGAGCGACACTTTCTTCCATACAACATCTCAAATGGAGCACACTTGATGCTTGCGTGCCAGCTGTTGTTGTACGCAAACTCCACCAAACAGATGTATTCGTCCCAATCACCCGTCCATTCCAACGCACATGACCTCAACATATCCTCCAATGTCTGAATGGTTCGCTCCGACTGTCCGTCCGTTTGAGGATGAAAAGCCGTGCTAAGCTTAAGTTGTGTACCCCAAGCTTTCTGCAGACTTTTCCAAAAGCGCGAAGTGAATCGAGGATCTCTGTCTGAGACGATGCTGGATGGTGCACCGTGGAGTCTCATGATCTCTCGACTATACGTATCTGCGAGTTTACATACCGGATCTTCCTTGCGGATCAGTAAGAAATGAGCTGATTTGGTAAGTCGATCAACGATAACCCAAATTGCATCGTGCTTCCTTTTGGTAGGCGGAAGACCGGTAACAAAATCCATGGTGATTTTGTCCCACTTCCACTCTGGAATATCTAATGGTTGAAGGGGACCGCCAGATCGCTGATGCTCGATCTTAACCTGCTGGCAGGTAAGACATATGGAGACGTAAGTGGCCACATCCTGTTTCATACCACTCCACCAAAAGTACTGCTTGATGTCATGGTACATTTTAGTTGAACCAGGATGTATCGAGAATGGGGAGCTATGAGCTTCAGCTAACAAAGCTTCCCGGAGTTCTTGGTCATCAGGAACACAAAGTCTAGTGCCCTGCCATACGATACCATCTGCATCTACTCTGAATTCTGTCTGCTTCTCCAAATTCTGTACTATCGCCCAAATTTCTCCGTCATCCTTTTGAGCTTCCTTGATCTTAGATAGTAATTCAGGTTCGACTCTAAGATTAGCCCAGTAACCGTGCTGTCCACATACCATGATCTCGATGTCTAGTCGCTCCAAGTCTCTGATGACTTCCTCTTCGATTTTAATGCCGTTGATCATTCCGGATTTCCTGCTAAGAGCATCTGCCACTACATTTGCCTTTCCGAGATGATACTGAAGATTAATGTCATAATCCTTCAACAGCTCTAACCATCTCCTCTGCCTCATGTTCAATTCACGCTGAGTGAAGATATACTTCAAGCTCTTGTGGTCCGTGAAAATGTCACATGATTCTCCATATAAGTAGTGTATCCATATCTTCAATGCAAACACGACTGCAGCAAGTTCCAGATCGTGCGTGGGGTAATTCTCTTCATAAGGCTTAAGCTGTCGTGAAGCGTACGCGATCACTTTCCCATGTTGCATGAGAACACAGCCAAGTCCCTTCCCCGATGCATCGCCGTAGATTTGAAATCCACCCGTACCAGATGGTAGAGTAAGAATAGGTGTAGATACTAGCTTCTTCTTCAGGTCTTCAAAGCTCTTCTCTCGATCTTCAGTCCAGACGAATTTCTCCCCTTTCCGCATCAGTTTTGTCAATGGTAGTGCTAGGCGGGAAAAGTTCTCCACGAACCTACGGTAATAGCCAGCTAAGCCTAAGAAACTGCGGACCTCCGTCGCTGATGTCGGCCTTGGCCACTTAGTGATGGCCTCAACCTTCGCTGGATCCATAGTGATTCCTTCTGCTGATACAATGTGACCTAAGAATGCCACCTTGTCTAACCAGAACTCACACTTGGAGAATTTAGCATACAGCTGCTTCTGGCGAAGAATCTGTAGTACTGTACGAAGATGGTCTTCGTGTTCCTCCTTGGACTTTGAGAAAATCAGGATGTCATCGATGAAAACAATGACGAACTTGTCCAAAAATTCATGGAAGATTCTGTTCATCAGATCCATGAACACTGCTGGAGCATTTGTCAGGCCAAATGGCATAACTACAAACTCGTAGTGGCCATAACGAGTACGAAAGGCAGTCTTAGCAATATCCTGCTCCTTGACTCGTAACTGGTGATAGCCTGACCTAAGATCGATCTTGGAGAAGTGTTTGGCCCCTTGGAGTTGGTCAAACAGATCGTCAATGCGTGGCAGTGGATACCCATTCCGAATAGTAATCTTGTTGAGCTCGCGATAGTCTATGCAAAGACGCATACTGCCATCTTTCTTCTTAACAAACAAGACCGGTGCGCCCCATGGAGATGCGCTCGGTCTAATGAAACCTCGTTCAAGAAGTTCTTGCAGTTGATCCTTTAGCTCCTTCAGCTCTATGGGAGCCATGCGATAAGGAGCCTTGGAGATTGGTTCAGCTCCTGGAACCAGTTCGATACTGAATTCCACTTCTCGTGCAGGTGGTATGCCCGAAAGTTCTGCTGGAAACACATCTTGGAATTCTGACACTATTGGTTGATCCTGAATCGATGGAGATTCAGCATCCATCTCGTGAACCGTAGCTAGATAACCCTCGCAGCCATGTGACAGTAGTGCACGCGCTTGCAGGGTGGATATGACTTGTACAGACCGTTCGGGTATGAACCCATTATGAATGTACTCTGGTGCATTGACATCACCGAAGATAACTCGATATGAATGGCAGTCTATGGTAGCATGATACTTGGATAGCCAATCCATGCCCAAAATCATGTCGAAGTCATTCATGTCCAGCGGAAGTGCGTCGATAGGTCGAACCTTATCATCAAATTCTAGGGGAAGACTCTTGTATACATGGGTGAATAATACAGAGTCCCTCAAAGGCGTGGAAATAGTAAGCCTAATTTCTAGTGGAAAGGGAGGCATCCTAATGTTCTTAGCATAAGCAGTAGAAATAACCGAGTGAGTAGCACCCGTATCGAAAAGAACACATGCAGCGCGACCATACATATACAAGATTCTAGTGATGGTACCTGTAGACTTGTTGTCCTGGTCTCGAGATGTCGTGTAGACAGGCCCGGCAGTAGGAGGCGGCTTGGTATCAGCATGTCCTGATGTACCCTCCATCTCGCCCTTACGGCAATCCTTCATAATATGGCCAGGAAGACCACACTTGAAGCACGCATCAGTATTACGGCGACATGGTCCTGGGTGCCTACGATGGCAAGTAGAGCAAAGAGGATGAGTGTATCCTCCAGCAGGTGCTCTGGCTGGCTGAGGGCCTGATAAAACATTTTACGTAAGACATAATATTTGGGTACAAAGGACGAAGCGGATAATCGTAAGATTGAATACCAGTGATAGCTGGACGGCTAGGCTGCGAACCTCTCTGGTTCTGGTCCCTACCGTTTCCATGGTTCCTGGTAGAAGTTTGCTAAAGTGTCAGAATATGAGTTATAACATAAACATAAGGAATTTCGTAAGTATTAGGACCTGCTGTTGCTGGATTGCCCGGCGTTGTTACGGTAATTTTCATTACCGCCACGCCTATCCGTAGCAGAACGGTCGTTAGTCTGACCGTTTCCCTTTGGCTGGTGAGGCTACTACTGAGTAGCCGGCTGAGACCGGTCCCCAGTTTTCTGCCTGGAAGATACAGTTAAGGGGATGAATAATTGACATAAGAAAGTATACGGATTGATCACCGCTTGAATACGAAGGTTTACCTCTTGCCGGGTCTTTCAGCTTCCCCGAACTCATTCCTCTCCTGCAGCATCTCCAGTTTTCATGCTGCATCGGCCACTTGTGCTACAGTATTGAACGTAGCACACACCAGATTGTTTGCGACCGATGTGCGAAGAGCCCATCTGAAGTGATGTGCCTGCTCTTCCGGAGTACCTGCTGCCTCACCAAGGAAACCAGCCAAGCGAAGAAAGCGCTGCATAAACTCGTTGCTATTCTCCCCAGCTCTCTGACGGATCCCATGGTACTCTCTCTTGAGCTTGTCCTGCTCAGCCTTAGGAAAGAACTGCTCCATCACCCTGTCCTTGAACTGAGCCCAAGTCAATCCAGCAACCCACTCATCACCACCTTCAGATTGCATCAAATCTAACCACCAGTTGAGTACATCGCCTTCGAACCGATAGCATGCCAACCTCGCCTTGTATGCGGGGTCACAGCCCATAGCGTTGAAAATCTTCTCGATGTGAGCCAACCAGCTTTCAGCATCGCTGGGGCTATCTGTCTTCTCAAAAGCTCGAGGGCGGAGCTTGTTGAATCTCTCCAGCCATACTACTAATGTCACTGGAGGAGGAGGAGGAGGTGGCTGATTGTGCTACTGCTGATTGTTGGCAGCTTGAACTTCAGCCCGGATGTCATTCCTCAGTTGAGGAAGCAAGGCTTGCATGGTAGCCTGAATTGCAGCATTGAGCTGCTCCTGTTCGCGTGTGAGAACCATTTGACAGTATAACATAAAACATATGATTAAACAGTTCAAAACATAAAATATAAAATATATATACATGAAAAAATTTTATACTAAAAATTTCACGAGAAAAATTTTATGCAAGAAAATTTTTGTGTATGAATGCATGATGCAGTTTTATGAAAACTTTGTATGCTCGAGAGTGAACGCCTCTGGTCAGTTCACCCAAAACAAAAACATTGCAACGGGACGCCTATGGGTCGGTCCTAAATCTAAAAGTTTCGATAAAACACATGCGACTAAATAGGGCCAGTCCTGTACCAACCATTACTTAGTCAAAAACCCTGTAACAATGACATGTATATGTATGCTTAAAAATGATGAATGCATGATAACAACTGTCAGTTCTAGGAAGACCGTAGTGACTACCCACTAATCACAGGTCATATTTGAGAGCCTACAGGTCGAAGCCTTGGCTCTAATACCATAATAGTAAAACCCCATTTTGGAAATGGAAATATCACGGTAATTATGGCGTGTCATCAAAGCATTCAAGGTAAAATGTCTAAACATTACTTGACCATAAAGGAAAATACCAGAATCAAACATCGGTAGTCCAAAAGTAAAGCTCATCACACACAAACATAGTATAGTAAAGGAAAAGGACTAAACAATGTCCAAAGCATAAGTATCATAAAGAAAGGAAATGCATAATGTAAAGAAGGCTAGACAGCTTCCAGTCCATATGCACGTACTCTTAGTGTCTACGAGCGTCCCTGAGTACCTGCCGTTTTGGGAACATAGAAAAGGAAAACGGCTGAGCAATACGCTCAGTGCACGGATATACAATAAAGCATGAATAGGATAAGCATATAACATAATAACAGCGGAAGAAACTAAGTCCCGAGTAACCTGGTTAAGTCTTGTTAAAACTGGTTTTATAGTTTGAAAGTCTTATGTTTATCTTATAAAAACTGTTTGTCATATTTTACCATTAGCCAATATAGGTCATGAAAATCCACCGTGCATGAATAATTGGAGGGGTGACCTCATCATGCAAATTAGAGGGGCTGCCTCTAATTTAATATACTGGTTTATGGGTAGGAGGGATCAGCTCCTTATGAAGGATGCAAGGCACACACCACATTCACGATGTAATCCTGAATAAAAACGTGTAAGTAGGATGCACCCATACGCCCCACATGATAAATATAAATAAATGGCCAAAAGCTGAAGGGACGCCACGAGCAATCACTCCGCCGTGGTGAAGTCATAACATCAGTGCCTCTAATGTTATGGTTATGGTACCTCCATAACTAGGTGAAACTGGTCATGCATATATATGGCTATAGGTAATCATATTTAAACACAAGCAATCAAACTCATACTTATACTACGGGAAAACAGTTGGCTGCATACGGGGAAATCCTAATAAGGAAAGAATGTCCAAACTGAAAGGACGGGAATCCGTACCTTATGTCCAGTGAACGAGAACGATGAACTGCGAGAATCCTACTTCCGAAACCCTAGTGCTACATAAATACGTACATGAAATAAGTATCTGCTTACTAAATACATAGCTGGTTTTATGTCATGTCTTAGCTTATTTTATGTGTTCTTACTATGTTTTACTGTTTAAAGTCTTAAAATGTGTTAAATCTTATATTATGTTCATTCTGATTAAGTATTTCTGATATTTCATGTGTTATTATACTTACTGTGTAATAATAAGTAACTTTCCAAAAGTAGTAGGTTTCTTAAAATAGAAAGTTTCCAAAAATAGAAAGTTTCCAAAAATAGAAAGTTTCCAAAAATAGAAAGTTTCCAAAAATAGAAAGTTCCCAAAAATAGAAAGTTTCTAAAAATAGAAAGTTTCCAAAAATAGAAAGTTTCCAAAAATAGAAAGTTTCCAAAAATAGATTTACTGCTTAAAATAGATAAGTTTCTAAAAATAGAAAGTTTCCATAAATAGATTAGCTGTCTTAATTAAATAAGTTTCAATAAATAGATTGGCTGCCTTAAATAACTAAGTTTCTAAAAATAGCTGGTTTCCATAAATAAATTAGCTTCCTTATTTAATTAAGTTTCTAAAAATAGAAAGTTTCCATAATTAGAAATAAGCTGGTTAAATAAGCTAAGTAAATAAGCCTAAGTGTTTTCATGATTATTTTCTAATTCATATGATATATTGTATAGTTTAATAATTATTTCATGTAATTTAATTAAACTATAGGTTATAATATTTAATTAAAGTATGACATGTTTTTAATTAAATATATTAAATACTTAGGTTAAAATATGTATTATTAAATATTAATAATATAACCTAAGTCATGTTAATTAATTAATTATATCCATGGTTTTTAAATAATTAATTAATTATAAGTCTTAATAATATAAATACTTAGGTTAAAATAATTTCATGATTATTAATAATTAATTAACCTAAGTCATGTTATTAAATTAATCACATCTTTTATTAATTTAATTTTAACATAAGTTTATAACATAAACAAAACTAACATAACCATGATCCGAATCTAGGCTTAAAAACATGAACCGGACATGAATCGACACCGTACCCCGACCCAAATCGAGGTACCCCTTGCTGCCGTGGGACCCACACGCACCAACCAAGACCAAAAGGTCTTGGTGGTGGTCGGCTTAAGCAAACCGAAACCCCTTTGGGGTCGGTTGTAGCCTGCGGCCCAAAACAAAACACCCCTTAATCGACCATTTGATTTAATTAATCATCAAAACAAGTTAGATCTATGTTTAATTAATGTGTTTTTATAAAAACATCCCATGTTCATCATTAATAAAAAGATTAATTAAAAAGAAAAGGTTTAAAAAGGTTTTACCGTATTCGTGGATCAAGGGAATGAAGAACAAACACGAACAAACAATAAATCAACAAGATCCAAGATCAAGAAATCACCTTGTTTGGTGATTTGTAGGTGGCGGCACAAAGAGGAGGAGAAGGAAGGGTTTAGGTTTTTCTTGAATCTTCTGTAAAGTAATTTTTGAGTAGTAAAAATTACTTAACCCCCTTTTAGCAAAATTGGTAATGGGCTTGGCCCATTACCCTTGTTTTAGCCGCGGGTAGGGACCGCCCCATGGGGTTCCCGTACCTCGTTTCGTGTCTCGTTATTTAGTTGGTCGTTTGTGTTTAATTGTGTTCGTGTTTTAAATGTTCTCGTTACGTAAATACCATACTCTAATATATTTAATTACGCTCGTATTAAATATATATACGTAATTAATAATAGCTCGTGTTTTAATTACGCTCGTGATTTCGTGATCGTATGTTCGTTATTAATTATTGCTAAATAATTATTACGTGATCGTGCATATAAAATACGTATCGTGTTCTAACACGTACGTAATACATAAACACCTAACACGTAATCGTAATCATGCTATATTAGGAAAGTTTTTAACTAGTACGTACGATCCTAAGGGTACTATGCATGGTAAAAGCATGCTGGTTTTACAATTGATCTGGGGTAATACTTCATAGTATCAAAGTCACAATATTAGAAAATTCTAAAAAGACATTTTTATAAAATAAATGTTATTATTCATTTATTTAAATCAGAGTTTAACAAACAACTGTACATACGCTGTACAAACACAGGTTTCCCAAAGATCTAGTTTTATTGATAGAATGATAACTTATTCAAGACACCATCCTCCATAGCATGTCAGTCTTCATTCACCTGAGATATATGCTTTAAGTCAACACAAAGGTTGAGTGAATTTATAGGTTTTAAACATCATTTTAATACAAGTATGACTCTCGGGCTACAATGTTATACACCCAGTTTTAAATTCGTCAATTCTTATTGCACTAGCTCATGACCCGTGACTAGACATTATCAGAAAAATCCAACAAGGCCTTTAGCAGGAAGATTACCAGACTATCCTGAGTTATGAAAAATAAAGTATATATCTGTTTAGCCTAGGAATGGACCATTAGCTGCTAGCAAGTGCGACTTGCCCAGATAGGAGATGTCAGTATCCAATAGTACTATTCACGATATTAGCGCTCATTAAATGATTCGCGGTTCACGATTAAAAAGGGACTTTGGATGGAAACAAGTAAACATTGTGTCAATAATCATATAGGCAGCATACAAAAACACTTGTATCCTAGTTCTGTATATATCACCCTCACAGGTTTTCAAATCGTTTGTAAGCTTTTAAAATGTGAGGCTATAAACTCACCTTAGCCTATAGAGTCTTTTGATTTATCCAACCACAACCTTCTCATGGAATCTGGAGTGACACACAATATGCATATATATCAAGTGTTATTCCTGAGTTCATTCTCTTTAATTTACATTTTTTTATTGAATTAATTTTTGGAGTAATAGTATCAGTGTTCGGGCCATCATACTTATAAGCCAATCTATAAACGTTTGAGGAGCGAGGGCACTTTAAATCGTAAACCCAACCACTCAGTTAGAACGTAATATCGAGATTGAACATCTTTGTACAAAGCCTCCTACTAACATGACACAACATGTTTTATTATATTTTTAGTTTCAATGTTGGCATAAATAGTCCTTGTTGTTATAGTTCGGTGTAATTACACTTTACACCCTTTAAGTATAAAGTTTCATAAATTGCAATTTAAACCTTCATTATTTAACCTTAGGGTCTCAAAATTTACAACATTTATTCTTATAGCTTTTAATTTCATAAAATAACAATTTTGGCCCAAAATGGTTTATAGTTTCAAAAATGACAGTTTTAGTCTATGAACTTGTAAAAATCATATAACAAGCTAAAAAAATGATCCAATCGATCTAGGATTTGAAAATAAAGTTTATAAACACATTTATAATCATAATAACAACATTTCTTCAAAATTATAGATTTTGAAATGGGTTTTTGCTCATTATTTTATGTAGATTACAAAACTAGGGTTTTAAGACATCTTTAACTTATAACTTTCATTTAAAATGATGAAATGACTTAGTTTCTTTTAGATTATATTTCTAACATAATTTTGGCATTAGAAAAAGTCTAAGAAAGTATTACAACAAGATCAAAGACTTGGTTAACATAGATTTACCTAGGTAGCTCTAAAATGGCTCCTTATGGCTTCTTATGAACCTAACTTGCTATCAAAGCTTCAAGAGCTTCAATGGATAGATTCTAGACCTGGTTTTTGGTCTTGTAGGATTTCCTAAGACGCATATAGAGGTAGAAATGGAGAATGGGTATGTGATACAAAGGAAACGGGGTGCAAGTTTCAAACGAATACATGCGCCCCTATTTATACTTCTTATGACCCTTAGCCTCCGAGTTTTGCATTCAAACGTGTAAGAAAGATATAGGGGTGACAAATGAAGGCTAGTGAAGATCTAAACAAGTTCATAGATTGTATCTTAGTCCTAATTCTTCCTTGTGGTCTAAAATGAGTCACGCCAACATGTTGATAAGAATGGTGATGTGTAGCAAGAGAGGAGGTGATCCACCTACTTGTCCCACTCCTAAAATATCTTAGGATGAATAAATATTTGGTTTTAAAACTTGGAATGGAGGGAAATGGTTTGAAAATTAGTTTTGGAGGGAAAATGTAAAACGGATTCAAAATCTAGGGCTTGTAACTTATGCTTTGTGTTTTTGTTGATTAAGGGCTTAGTAAAGTGATTAGTGAATTATTAGGGATTAATTAGGGTTTATATCCTTATATATTCTTATTCTAGGGCTTATATGATATGTTTATGACTTCTATGGGTTCTATATTCTTAGTTTGAGGGTTTATATAAGTTGATCATATTCTAGGGTTATTTAAATAAGATTAAGGTTCTATGCTTTGAAAACTTGTACTTTATGCTTTAATAATTTGTAAATTGGTTCAAGATAAATGTATGAATATATTATGATACTTAGTTGAGTTTTATGTTTTCTTGCAAAAGATTAGAGTCTAATTCATCATACATTGGATTTTATATGCTAATCTTGGTTTTAGGTCATTTTCTTGTAATTAGCTTGTGATTAGTGAATATTAGTGTTTTGTGATTATTTAACTTTCCTTTATTTGGTGGATTAGAATTAGTGTAGAGTGTTAAATAATAGTACATTGCCATTTTGAGGTTACATTGCTTGAAATATTAGTTTATAATGGATTTTAGGGTTTCTATGGGAATTTAGGTTATCCTTGTTATATTAGAGTTGTTCTTATTCATTGTTTATTCATATGATAATTTTTAGAACTCATACTTGATATACATTGTGTTTACAACATGTAGGCATATGTTGATGTGACAATTGTGATTGTGAGATCCATAAGTCAGTCATGTAGTATAGTGAAAATGCAAAAATTATAGAGTAAAATCACCTTTTTATTTATGAACATGGATATTACATTAACCAAAACTACTGGATGTTATAGTATCTACCCTTATTTAAAATCTCGTCCCGAGATTTAACTAGAACTAGGATTAACAGAAGAAAATAGACGTGGATATTTAGCTCAGAATTGATCTTCACGTTTCAAAGTATACTCTGGTCCTCTTTTCGAGTTCCATTGTACCTTAATTATTGGGATACGGCTCTGCTTCAGGCTTTTCACTTCCCTATCCATAATTTCCACCGGCTCTTCTATAAAATTTAACTTATCATCGAGTTGAAGTTCTTTCATCGATATGAGAGATTCATAAGATAAGCACTTCTTCAGATTCGAAACATGAAAAGTATTGTGAACATTACTAAGCTCTTCATGAAACTCTCGTTTACATGACACAGGGACAATTCTTTTGGTTATTTTGAATTGTCCTATATACCTTGGATTCACTTTCTTCTTCTTTCCGAATCGAATAACTCCTTGACGAGGTGAAACTTTTAACATAACACGATCTCCTACTGCAAATTCCAAAGGTTTACAGCTAGTATTAGCGTAACTCCTTTGTCTATCTTGTGCAGCTTGTAATCGCTGTCAGATTTGAACAATCTTTTCAGTAGTTTCATGTATTATTTATGGTCATGTCAGTTGAATATCTCCAACTTCAGCCTAGCAAACAGGCGATTGACACTTTCTTCCATAAAGTATTTCGAAAGGTGTTGCTTTAATACTAGCATGATAACTATTGTTATAAGAGAATTCTACTAATGGTAGACGTTTCTCCCATCCTTTTACAAAATCTATCACACAAGCTCTAAGCATATCCTCGAGAGTTTGAATCGTTCTTTCATTTTGTCCATCTGCTTGTGGATGATATGCCGTACTCATATCCACTCAAGGTACTTTGCATCGATCTCCAAAATACAGATGTAAAACGACTATCACGATATGAGATAATAGATACAGGCACTCCGTGTTGTGAAATTATTTCCATAATGTACAATCTCAAAAGAGTTTCCATACTATCAGTCTCTTTAATAGGAAGAAATCGTGTAGATTTTGTAAGACGATCGACAATAACCCAGATGGTGTCATCTTGGTTTAAAAATGCGCGCATCATTGCGCTAATTGCACGCATTAATGTGTTGTATTCAAAATTTCGCATCAAGGTGACTAATGCAATGCCATCCCAGAATGCGTTCACTTTAAACCGCAATTCATTGCATTTGTGTAATGCTAGCAACGATAGCAATAGTTGCAATCTATTACTTAGGTCATTTTTGTCAAATTTTAACCATTTAAAAGAGACGTCCATATTTTAATGGCATTTTAAAGATAAGACTTGTTAGAAAAACATCTAAAATAAACATAATAACAAAAATATGGTATCTTGTATTTTGTTAAGTGTTTTTTTGTCAAGCTTTTTTGTCCATTTTATGTCTTAGGTAATTTAGTCACAATATCCATCTGTAATTCTTTCCCACTTCCATATTGGAATCTCTGATTGTATCAATAGGCCGGATGGTTTTTGATACTCTACTTTAACTATTGCACACTTTAAACACCTGCCAATGTATTTTTCTATGATTGCCTTCATATTAGGCCACCAATAGAGTTTCTTTAGATCTTGATACATCTTGTCGGAACCAGGATGTATAGAATACTTAGATTTATGAGACTCGTGCATAATCAAATCTCGTAAGTTACCATAGGCAGGTAACGAACTAAGATTTTTAATACAACGAATTCCATCTTGACGAACTTCAAATTCTTTATCCATTCCTCTTAATTTCTCTGCTCCAACATTCTCTACTTTAAGTGCTTCTTCTTGCGCTTCGAGAATTTAGGTAGGTAACTTCGGTAAAAGAGTTATCATTAAATATTTAACTCGTAATGGCTTAACACATTCCTTTCGACTTAAACCATCAGCTACTACATTGGCTTTACCTGGGTGATAACAAATTTCACAATCGTAATCAGCAAGTAATTCTAACCAACGTTGATGTCTCATATTCAATTCTTTCTGATGAAGAATATATTGAAGACTCTTGTCATCGGTAAATACTACACACTTTGTACCATAGAGGTAATGTATCTAGATCTTAAGAGCAAATATCACCGATCCTAATTCTAGATCATGAGTAGTATAATTCTTCTGAGTCGGTTTAAGCTGCCTTGATGCATAAGCAATAACTTTATTCCTTTGCATAAGTACTTCTCCCATTCCTTGAAAAGATGCATCACAGTAAACAATAAAGTCAGCGTTACCTTCCGGTAATGCTAGAATAGGTGCTTCACACAACTTATGTTTCAATAATTGAAAACCTATCTCTTGACTATCTCCCCAGACAAGCGGTTTATTTTTCTAAGTTAATTCTGTCAAAGCATTAGCAGTTTTTTAAAAACTTTCGATAAATCTTCGATAATACCCAGCAAGTCCTAAAAATTGTCTAATTTCCGTTGGCGTACTAGGCTTACTCCAATTTTTCACCGCTTCAATCTTCACCGGATCTACACGAAACCTTGGCTATCAATGACATGTCCTAGGAATTGAACAACATTGATCCATAATCCACATTTCGAGAACTTCGCATACAAATCCTCCTTCTTAAGTAACTCGAGAATTTTACAAAGATGCTTGGCATGTTCTTCTCTGTTACGAGAGTAAAAAAGAATATCATCGATAAACACAATTACAAATTTGTCCAAGTAAGGATTACACACTCTGTTCATGAGGTCCATGAAAACAGTTGGTGCATTGGTTAAACCAAAAGGCATAACTTGAAATTCATAATGTCCGTATCGTGTCCTGAAAGCAATTTTAGGAATATCGTCTTCCTTAACTCTTAATTGATAATAACCAGAACGTAAATTAATTTTCGAATATACGATTAATCCTTGAAACTGATAAAATAAATCGTCGATTTTGGGTAATGGGTAACGATTCTTTATAGTAAGTTTGTTTAATTCTAAAAGATCCATCTTTCTTTTTCAAAAATAAGACTTGAGCTACGACGGTATACTTGGTCTAGTAAATCCTCGATCAATTAGTTCTTGGATTTGACTTAACAATTCTTGCATTTCCGAAGGTGCTAATCGATAAGGCGATTTAGCAATTAGTGTTGCTCCTAGTATCAAATCGATTTGGAATTCAACTTGACGTTCAGGTGGCAAACCTGGTAATTCTTCGGGAAATACTTCGGGAAAGTCTCTAACTATCGAAATATCTTCTAGTCTCTTCGCTTCTTGCAGTTTCTCCATCACTTGAACTAAGAAAACTTAACTACCTCGGGATACATACTTATTTATCTTTAAGCATGATATGAGATTTAGTCGAGTCTTACTTCGTTCACCATGGACAACCAAAACTTCACCTTTAATAGGAATATGAACGGCTTTCTCGTCACATAAGATTTTAGCATGGTATTTAGATAACCAATCCATCCCTATGACTACGTCAATGCTACCGAGCTTAATTGTCATAAGGTCGATTTTAAAGGATTGACGTAATAAAGTAATGATACGTCCTTGAATAACGGTATTAGTGCTAACTATTTTTCCATCGGCCATTTGTACATCGTAATTAGTATTCATGAAAATAGTCGATATACCTAACTTGGTAGCAATTTTAACAGATATGAAACTTCTATCAGCTCTTGAGTCAAATATTACTTTAACCAGATGTTGATTTAGGTAAAACATACCTGTAACCGTATTTTGATCTTGATGAGTATCGTTCAGCAAATAAGCTTTTCCTCTGCTATTGCTCTCTTTACGGCGCTCATTTACCAGATGCCCTTTTTCTCCACAGTTATGGCAAACCTTAGTTACCGGAATTTGATTATTCCTAGTAGCTGGTCCTTTACCTCTGTAGAATCTTGTCTAATGTCCTGTTTTCCCACAGTTCTAACACTTGATAGTGCAAAACCCTGTGTGATGTAGAGAAAATTTCTGACAAAAGGGTTGTCTTCCATTATAACCAGTGTTCGTAGTTACAACATAAAGTTTAGAAACATCATTTCTTTTGTTCTGCTGCTGACGATTATTGCATTGATTATAATTACGAAAACTATTCTTCTGGAAATTACGATTAATAGGAAAATTCCTCCTATCATCAAACTTCCTCTTGTTATTGATTGCCATTGGTGCAGGATTATACCTTATCACTTGATACATTAACCTTTGAGTAATGGTGATAACTTCCTCTAAAGTTTGGGGTTTATAGGCGGTAACATTCCCTTCTATGCTTCTAGACAATCCTGCAATAAAAGCTTCCATCAACCTTTAAGTATTAGGCACCATGTTAGGACATAGTGTTGCTAATTCCTGAAATCTTCGGATAAGCTTTAAGATCATTCTCCTTCACTGCTAAATTATAGAATTCCTCCTCCATTTTCCTAATCTCATTTCGAGGACAATACTTCTTAGTTAGCAGATTTTTGAATTCATTCCATGGAATACGATAAGCTTGTTATATCCTAATGGGTTGTACATAAGAAATCTATTAAGACAAAGCTTCTTCTACTAACGTACCCGTAGCTAACTTCACTTTACAATCTTCAAAAAAGTCACTGCGAACAAATACTGATTCAGTTCTCTCAAATCAGCGGATAAGTCCAACAGCTCCTTCAGATCCTTTATAGTTAAAAGGCTGACAGTTCATGAAATCCTTGTAAGTAAATCTTCTTTCAACATGAACTTCTCTTCTAGCAGCATTTCCATTACTTGCTCCGGCTACATTCGTGGCTTGTTCTTGCAAAGCTATAGTCACACTCTCAGCAACCAATTGCCTTATTTCATCAGGTGTCATATTTATTGTCGTAGATGTTGATGCTCTTGTAGGAGCCATTCTACCAGATAATAACACTCGATATTAAGTTTTCATACGTGGAGTATTGAATAAATTTAATATATCATTGTCGAGTTCTCATTCTTTTGGGAATTTCATATATGAGGATTCATA
This sequence comes from Glebionis coronaria, assembly GCA_025667525.1. Lineage (NCBI taxonomy): Eukaryota > Viridiplantae > Streptophyta > Magnoliopsida > Asterales > Asteraceae > Glebionis > Glebionis coronaria. The sequence goes on along the minus strand of CM046877.1, from coordinate 169,978,477 downwards.
ATATAAATGATGATTTTCTTAACAAATTAATATATGAGGATTCATAATATGAATTATGATAAAATGACAAGAGGGTTAAGAACAAAGGCACACTTCTTTATGTATTAACAACTTATCGTTCACATTTATACGATAAGCATCGCTGTTACATAAAGAAAAATGTACATATTTACAAACTGAGACTAGATTTCTAAGCTTAATTCCTCATTTTAATCTCCTCAATTCTGTCCAAAATATATTCGAACTCAGATTGTTGAGTAGTTTTGAGATCTTCAATGAGTATTTCTAGATTAAGCCCAGTTCTCGTAAGTCCTTCTCTTAGTTCAGCTTTCTCCTTATTAAGTCTTGACATTGCTACTTCGAAATGATGCATTCTTTTACTCAGTTTAATATTATGGCATCGGGTAACGTCCATTTTGTATTCCAACTGCGTAAAATGCTCTTCAATTTCTGCTCTTCCTCTTATCAAGTTTCTAACATTACTTTCGACTCTTCTAAAAGCTTCTAAGGAAATTGCATCGAGATGACTTGCAATTGTAGATAATTGCGGGTTATGCTTTTCCACAATCCGTGTTGTAGAGAGCTCTTCAGTTTCATAAGGCTCTTCACGACTTCGATTGGGAGACGAATAAAGATCCTCAGGTAACAGAAAATGAGACGTAGGTGAAGATGTACTATTAATCACTTCAGTTTGATGTGAGAAATATTCTTGTACTTCAGGAGTATCAAAAAAAGACAAATTCGGAACACGCACATCTGTGGAAGATGGAGAGAACATCAGAATTTCTCTTTCATCATCGTCGAAGATGAGAATATAGGTGGAAATAGACATCCTTGTATTTTTTATAAGATAATAACATAAGATATGCTTCTAAAGAGATAAAAATCTTACGATGGCGCTGCTGATGGGTGCTAGTCTTGAATTTTTAAAACTCAATTATAGTTTAAGAAAACCTTATTCTCTATAACTGTAAGCTCTTATACCAATATGTAACACCCCAATTTTACCTTTACCCAGTGGAACATTGATATGGGGTATTACTTCATAGTATCAGTCACAATAATAGAAAATGCTAAAAAGATATTTATATAAAACAAATGTTATCATTCATTTATTTAAATCAGGGTTTAACAAAAAACTGTACATACGCTGTATAAACACAGGTTTCCCAAAGATCTAGTTTTATTAATAGAATGATAACTTATTCAAGACACTATCCTCCATAGCATGCCAGTCTTCATTCACCTGAGATATATGCTTTAAGTCAACACAAAGGTTGAGTGAATTAATAGGTTTTAAACATCATTTGAATACAAGTATGACTCTCGGGCTATAGTGTTATACACCCAGTTTTAAATTCATCGATTCTTATTGCACTAGCTCATGATCCGCGACTAGACATTATCAGAAAAATCCAACAAATTGCCCTTAAGCAGGAAGATTGCCAGACTATCCTGAGTTATGAAAAATAAAGTATATTTGTTTAGCCTAGAAATGGACCATTAGCTGCTAGCAAGTGAGACTTGCCCAGATAGGACAAGTCAATCTCCAATAGTACTATTCACGATATTAGCGCTAATTAAATGATTAGCGGTTCACGATTAAAAAAGGGACTTTGGATGGTAACAAGTAAACATAGTGTCAATAATCATATAGGCAGCATAAAAAACACCTATATCCTAGTTTTGCATATATCCCCCTCACGGGTTTTCAAATTGTTTGTAAGCTTTTAAAATGTGAGGCTATAAACTCACCTTAGCCTATAGAGTCTTTTGATTTATCCAACCATAACCTCCTCACGGAATCTGGACTGACACACAATATGCATATATATATCAAGTGTTAGTCCTGAGTTCATTCTCTTTAATTAACACTCTTTGATTGTATTAATTTTTGGAGTAATAGTATCAGTGTTCGGGCCATCATACTCATAAGCCATTATATAAATGTTTGAGTAGCGAGGGCAATTTAAATCGTAAACCCAACGACCCAGTCAGAAGGTAATATCGAGATGGAACATCTTTGTACAAAGCTCCCTACTAACATGACACAACATGTTTTATTATATTTTGAGTTTCAATGTTGGCAAAAATAGTACTTGTTGTTATAGTTTGGTGTAATTACACTTTTTACCCTTTAAGTATAAAGTTTCATAAATTGCAATTTAAACCTTCATTATTTAACCCTAGGGTCTCAAACTTTACAAAATTTATTATTATAGATTTTAAATTCATAAAATAACACTTTTGGCCTAAAATGATTTATAGTTTCAAAAATGACAGTTTTAGTCCCTAAACTTGTAAAAATCATATAACAAGCTCAAAAATTATCCAAATGATCTAGGATTTGAAAAAAAAGTTTATAAACACATTATAGCTTTTGAAATGGGTTTTTGCTCATTGTTTTATGTAGATTACAAAACTAGGGTTTTAAGACATCTTTAACTTATAACTTTCATTTAATATGATGAAATGACTTAGTTTCTTTTAGATTATCTTTCTAACATAACTTTGGAATTATAAAAAGTATAAGAAAGTATTATAACAAGATAAAATCCTTGGTTAACATAGATTTACCTAGGTAGCTCCAAAATGGCTCCTTATGGCTTCTTATGAACACAACTTGCTATCAAAGCTTCAAGAGCTTCAATGGCTAGCTTCTAGACCTGGTTTTTGGTCTTGTGGGATGTCCTAAGACGTATATAGAGGTCAAAATGGAGAATGGGTATGAGATACATAGGAAACGGGGTGCAAGTTTCAAATGAAGACATACGCCCCTATTTAAACTTGTTATGACCCTTAGCCTCCAAGTTTTGAATTCAAACGTGTAAGAAAGATAGAGGGGTGACTAATGAAGGCTATTGAAGATCTACACAAGTTCATAGCTTGTAGCTTAGTCCTAATCCTTCTTTGTGGTCCAAAACGAGTCACGGCAACATGTCGATAAGAACGGTAATGTGTAGCAACAAAGGAGGTGATCCACCTACTTGTCAAACTCCTAAAATATTTTAGGATGGATAATATCTGGTTTTCAAACTTTGAATGGAGGGAAATGGTTTGAAAATGAGTTTTGGAGGGAAAATGTAAAACAAGATTCAAAATCTAGGGCTTGTAACTTATGCTTTGTGTTTTTGGTGATTAAGGGCTTAGGAAATTGATTAGTGAATGATTACGTCTTAATTAGGGTTTATATCCTTATGTATGCTTATTATAGGGCTTATATGATATGTTTATGACTTCTATGGGTTCTACATTTTTAGTTTGAGGGTTATATAAGTTGATCATATTCTAGGTGTAACACCCCCAAATATCTACATTTCGAATTAGCAGAAGAGTCGTTGGTGTTACGGGATAACACATTACTCAAATCATAGACAACGCTTAAAAATCTCGTCGTTTAATAACCAAGCATTTTTCCATTCATAAATATCAAATTACATAGGTCCTCAGGTCAAAGTATGTCTTACAAATTTACAAAACATTTGAATGGAATTTTTATTTAAATGCGGGCCATAAACTCTTGTCGTCTTCCCGAGAATTACCTTCAAGTACCTGAGATAAAACATGTTAAAAGTCAGCGAAACGCTGAGCGAGTCCATAGAGTTTTGTTAATGCAAGTGATGCCTAAAAACATTATTAGTATTAACTAATCTTTCTTAGTTTTGATCACAACAAACCATACAACACATTTAGTGTAAAACACAAAATGAATTATTTAACTAACACTATCATCAAGGTAATAATCATATCACTAACCTTTCTTAATCATACTTAGTGATCATCAAAATGATTATCCTTAAAACTCACTTTTGTTAATATGACAAAAGACTTTTTAATAAACTTTCTTTTTTAGAAAATGTTTTATTAAAATGGAAAATGAAAATTTGAAAATGGCATATTCCAAATGCTGTTAGAATATCCTTTGAAGGGTTCAAATACCTCAGATATTCCCACCTCACTAAAAGACAAAAAACGGAGCGGAGTCTAGTGGCGGTACCTTAAGTACCTACGCGGTACCTTAGCGATATGGTACCGCGGGGTGAGATAAGGTATCGCGCACAGAAGACCGTTATAGATCCGTTATACTTTGTCTCCTTTAAATAGTGGGTCAAATCTCATTTTCCAGCAAGCCTCTTGGACGTTTTTCTCAGCCCTCTTTCTATTTTCTATAGCATAATCATTAGTAAATGATCACTTAAATTGTTAAGAATGTTTACATATGGTTATCCTCCTGATCCCCTCCTTTACCTTGTCCAATGAGAAGATCACTCACTCACTAGTGTTGTGATAAAGATGAATTTATGAGCTAGTCATATTCATCATGATACCCTTTTTGTTTTAGGTCAATCCAATGTATTTATGAATACTTGGACTAGTTGTGTTCATCCAAGTTATTTGTGGATACTTGGATTTGTTGTGTACATCCATTGCATATGTGTTTGCTTGGATTTGTGTTGTGTAAATCCAAGCTACATGTGTGTACTTGGATAAGTCTAGTTGAGTTGTAATAGATTTGATTAGGAGTTCTCACTAAACTTTAAAGTGATGTGGTTGTGTCTTGTGAGTTCTCACTAAACTTAAAAGTGATTAGTAGTTGTGTTGTGTGAAGTTCTCACTTAGCTTCAAAGTGAAGAGTCGTGAAGATTGGTTCTAGCTTTCGATTAGAACTCGACATCTAGCCTTGTGTCGTAAAATGGTGAAGTTGGCAAAGTCGTGAAGATTGGTTCTACCTTAAGATTAGAACCCGACATCTAGCCTTGTGTCGTTGAATTGTTAAGTAGGCAACGTCGTGTAGATTGGTCCTAGCTAAATATTAGGTCTCGACATTTAGCTTAATGTCGGAAAATAATGTAAGCAACGATGTAAGGTTTTCTCCGCTGAGAAGGGAGCTTGTGGATATAGTGGAAATCTCGAGTAGGTGTACTCGAGGAGTGGAGTAGAAACGAGGATAGAGCCTCGTTGTCTAACTACTATAAATCTTGGTGTCTTCCCACTAGGTTGTCTCCTTCCTTACTCTTTACTTATTTCATTATCATTATACTTACCTATTATCTTTGCTAGTGCATTTGAATTGAACCTAATCATTATGCAACTTAGCCTCAAGTAAAAGATAGTTTTGATACAAACCAAATTGAAAGTAATTTTAATTTGGTCACCAATCGAAGAGAAACTATTCAACCCCCCCCCCCCCCCCCCCCTCTAGTTTCTAAAAATTGGTATCAGAGCGATGGTCACTCAAGATCTTTGAAGTATATTGTACTTTGAAACTTGGATCGATCCACTGTCTCCTCAAATTAGAAGGTCTAGTTGTACTAAAGTTTCTCTTTGGTCAAAACTATGTTTTCTTTGAAAATAGGTCTTTTAATTGATAATATTGCATCCCACTTAAGATTAGTAGCCTTTATGCATTTTAGATATATTCTTGAAATGTATCTACTAGTTTGCATCTTGCTTTGTGTAGGTACTCATGAAGATCAATCATTTAATTGGTTGTGGATTGAGTTACTTGCACTTGTAGAAGACTCATCTTCATTGATCTTTAACATCTTTGAATGATGATACCAAGATCATTGGGAATGATACTAGTCCTTGAAGACTTAGTACTCATCATAGTCATTTATTGGGCATAGCACTTATCCTTCACGGATTGCTCTTTGTGGCCAAGGTACGCTTTCATTCTTCCACACGCCCTTTGATCATTCTTTTGATCATTACTTGACTATGTGCTTGTTCTCGGCATCCTTGCCTTGACATTTATTTGTGGTTTGTGTTTCTTTTCTTTTATCCTCTCAAACCTTCATTTCTTGGATACTTGACTCACTATGGTGATGTAGAGTGAGTTAGTAGAAGCTTAAAGTATCAAGCATGATTTCCATGGTTTGCACCCATACGGTTAGTAGGCCCTTTGTGGGAGAGAAAGTGAATTAATACCTTGCTCATATTTTGGTTTAGACTAAGACTATTATTGAAAGTGATCTTAGTCTATACTTGAATAATTGCTTTGTGCTTATTCATTACCAAAGCCGTTTAACGTTTCGCCAGAAAGGCACATCTTAAACCACTATATATGACACAAGCTCTTCGCTACAACTATTTGAAGATTGATATTAATCCCTTGAGCATTGATCCTAGTCTTGATTCACTTCCCTTGACTTCTCTCCACTTAGTCGTTTTGCTACGAGTAGTCGTTTGTCCGTCTCGGTTCTTTTCGATCTTGATTTAACTCGTGATCCTTCATTAAGGCATATTGCTTAGTGTTATGATGATCCAATGATATTCTAAAAGGCTCATGATTTAATCTTAAGTATTTTAGAAAAACTGGATTTTTAAAATTTGGCATTTTCATAGATAAAAACCTGCCTCTGTAGGCGGTTCCTTATCTACGCGGCTCAAACCCGCGGTTCCTTATCGATAAGGTACCACGGGCAGAAACTTTTGTCAGAGCGCTAGTTTGAGTTTTTTTATTCTTTTTCAAACCAAACCCTCTCTCTCCCAAAAACACACAGCCGACGGGTTTTACTTTTTCCACCATTGTTGAAGCTTCCAAAACCTTCAATCACTCAAATTAATTGATTCCAAGTTGTGGGTTTCACTCATCCTTCATCTAACATCAATTAATTGTAAGTATTTTCTTTCAATTTCATCTATTTTGTTATAGGGTTCATCCTTTCATAATTGGGGATTTTTAAAACTGAAATTGAATTAAAACCTTAATAGGAATGTGGGTTGACATGGTTATTTTACTATGATTCCTTAGGTTGATATTCATTAAGATTTCACTAAAACCCACTTGTAGAACAAATCCGAATTTAGGCTAAATGATTTTGGTTGAATGATGGATTTGAGATGAACCCATGAACAAGTAGGTAATGACATTGTTAATGCTTACCTAAAAACCTTGTTTTGAAAAACCAATGTTCTAATCCATTGTTGATCTAACATAGATCATGTGTTCTTGGTTAATGATGGAATAGACACATTGTGAACATGAAAATGATATGGATTCAATCCTATGTTTGTCAAGAAATTGATATAACATATTTTCATTTTTCGTTTTCCTTTTTGATTTTCATATGAGTGATTGGAAATATTGTTGTTTGTATTTAGGCACTAGTCATGCCTTCACAATACCAAAAGGATCATCAACTCACCAAACAATATATGCCTAACCTATCCGACTTTTGTCACTCAACTCACCTTGCCCATAATTTTTCCTCTCTTCAATCTCGTTGCTTTCATGAGGGAAGAGTTGTCCAAAAAGATATCAAGGATTATGTCTACATCAAGTCCATGTTTGAAAACACTAGATTTTGTTGTTTGTTGAACATTAAGGAAGACATCTATCCTCGATTCCTATTGGAGTTCTTTAGCACATACTCCGTCATTGAAAACAATGATGGAATATTTGTTAGGTTCATCTTGAAAGATCAACTCATTCAATACTCTCTCGAAGTGTTTGGTCAAATTCTTGATGTCCCATTTGTAGGCACTTGTCACTTCACGGATAAATGGAAGCTTAGTGCTCTCCTTGAATCCTACAATTGTCCTCTAAATGATCATGAGGAAATTGATCTTGACTTCATTGTCGACATCGTCTCCAAAAAGCGTAATCGACCCGTTAAGAGAAGCCTTCATACTAAGGTACGGTCGGTGAAACGTCATGAGGTTCTCTTGAGCGACCTTAATGATAATATGGTTCAATGGACCAATATTCTTAGGGAAAATTTGTTTTGTCTTGGTGGAAACCGGGATCATGTTCCGGCGTGTTTAGTGCATATGTTATATTGCATCTTTACCAACCCCAAGTACAATCTGGCATATTTTATCGCTCAACGGATCAATTATGCTATTCACAAACCCAAAACAAACCTCCCTTACGCAATGCTTCTCACTCGCCTTTTTAAAAGGGTTGGCCGTGATTTTCCAAATCTTGATCTTTCTCAGTTTCAACCTGTCAAACGGGTCATGCTACCTATTCAAGAGGTATATAAGAGAAAGACAAGATCTGATCGTAAATTCGACCAACTAGAGTTCAATGGTGAGGACATGGACATGCCAACAAGTGATGGTGATGGCATTGGCACAAGTGCTCCCATTGAATCTTCAAGTTCTTCTCACCACTCCACAAACTCATTCATGGATGGTTTAGATGACATTGCTTCCCCTCCCCACCATTCCTCTAGTGAAGTTCCTAGTAATCTCAATTTAGAGGAACTTTACCGTCAAAATCTTCGAACCCGAGGTGATTTGCATGAACACCGGATTGAGTCAAGAAAGGGAATCAAGTCTGGGAAAAATGATCGAGGATTTAGGCAAGAAAAGGAGGTGAAGACTTTGAGTTGTGTTAAAGATTGGTTATCATTTGCAGCTTAAACATTTGCTTACTAACACTTTGGTTTAATTGTTTATTAACTTGTGTTGCTTGTTTGAATTATCATTTATCTTTATCCTTAATGTTAATTATGCCATCATGTTAGTATTTTACATAGCTTTGTGATTGCCTTTTGATAGTTAGCTTATTAGATTATGATCTGTAGTTAACTTTGGCTTGTGAATCCTTTGGGAAAAATCTGGGTTTATCAAAAACTGGGATGGGAAATTTTTGAAAGCCCTCTGGCCGCGGTTCCATATCGACCCGCGGTTCCTTATCGATAAGGTACCGCCGGTCCTAGATAAGGAACCACCGGTCACTGTGCACGACAGCATCTTTGCTTTAAACTGTTTTCTTAAATTTGTGTAAACCTTGCATGATTCAGTAATAAACTGCACATTTCCTTAACTAGGTTACCTAAATTCATTTTCACCTAAAATGATTTTAACCCATTACTAGTTTGGATCATTCCCTCACCCATTTAAACCACCTTGTTTTCCATGTTCTTCACACATAAAACATTTTTCCCTAAACCTTAAACCACCCTAATCAACCATGGTGTGTACCAAAACCTCAAACACTTCCAAGACCTCCACCCCAAGGAAAACACTCAAAATAAGGGTTAAGGTAGCTAAGCCTAACTCCTCACCTTTCCACACACCTAAGAATGAGATGGCTCCTATCCTCATTTCTTCATCACCTTCCCCACCTCTTGCACCATGCAAGACTTCATCCACCTATGGTACTAACCACTCCATTGGTTCTACCTCCTCTTCATTCAACTCTAGAATGAATGAGCTCTCTTCACCCTTCACTCCAAGTGCACCCTTGGAAGTGACCACACAAACTCAACCAATCCAAAGAATTCATTTTGTGAATGACTTTGATGACACCTTGGTGACTTCACCATTTACCCCTCACAACTCACCCATTTCACCATCCTTGGAGGATTCACCTCCACACTCACCCATTTCCCCTTTAGGGAACATGCCTCCACTTTCACCCACATCACCCTTGGAGAACATGCCTCCTCCACCTCCACCAAACTCAAACATCCCAATTTTGGTTGTTCCTCTTTCCCTCCCTTTGGGTGATCCTTACTATGGTTTTCAACAAACTCATGGTCCTAGTTGTCCATGCTGTCTCTACAACCACTACATCATCCATAACCTAAGGATGGACATGTATGGACTACATAGGAGGTTGCAAGAGTTCTTGCTTGCCTTGTTCTCCATGCCTCCTCCTAGGAGATGAATGATGGAGTTTTCATAATAAGAGTTTTCAAAACCAAGCCAAAGAAAACTACTTATCTAGATTTAATATTTAGCTAGCTATGTATTAGTTAGTTTTTATTTATCTTTGTACTTGCCTCTTTAATGAATTTTTCATGTTGTTGACTTATGGATTTAGCTTTGTGTGTTTCTATCCTTTTGTGCACACTAATCAACTTTAATTTGAAATTAAAATTGAACCTAAATCTATCACAACCTCTAAACTTGACTAAAATTGGTTCAAAATGATATCTAAATTATTTTGTCACCCTTTGTCAAGACATTCTTTGTGAATGTGTTGCTTTATGCAACCCTAGCATATGTTGGTGCTAATAGAGGTAAAATTCCAAGATTTGCAATTTTTTGAAAAAGTCTTAGTTTTTCCCAAAACCCAGGAAAAACTTGGTTTCAAGTCCACTGGACGCGGTTCCTTAAAGTCCCGCGGTTCCTTAGTGATACGGAACCACCGGTCCCTATAAGGTACCACGGACAGTAAGTGGCTTTTGACGAATTTTTGGTCAAAACTTTTAGAACCCTATACCCTGTCAAGATTCCTTGTTTACTCAAATTGACTAAACATTCCTTGACACTACACATTTTGTATTCAAATTCTTACCTTGATTACATTTTACTTATACCCCAACCTTGAGATTTCATTCTCACACCTTCCCAACCTTGAGAATTCATTCTCACATAACCTTGAGATATCATTCTCACACTCTCACAATTCCTAACTCCTACATTACTAACCTTGACATTTCTTTGTCACAACCCCACTCACCCAAAGCTTCCTCTTCCAAGCTTTCAAAGAAACCGAAAATCTCGGTTCGACCTATTTGGGTTAAGAAGAATGAACCATCTTCGTCCAAACCACCCAAAAACCCTACCTTCTCACCAATCAAGTATTGGAATGAGACTTATACCATAAACCCCATCACCGGAGCAAAATAAAATGTTCCCCCACCACCACAATCCTTCAATACCCCTCAACTCAATGACCTTTCAACCTTCCCAAACCTCACAAGGCATTGTGAAAACACTCCCAAACCCATTACCCCACCACCACCAAACCCTAAGTTTGATGCCATACCCCCATCAAACGATTTATGTTGCATCATGGATCCTCGTATGATTGTTGCCGATTTCAACAAATTGAACTTGCTCATGTGTATGAGAAGTTAAATTTTCTTGAATTCCTCCTCACTCGACCTCCCATTCAAGTTTTCCTTCCGGTGGACAAAACTTCGAATGATGCATCGTCGTCTTTTTAGTTCTTTTTTTTTTGCAATCTTGAAAAATATCACTATTAGAATAGCTTATGCTTAGTGGTTTATTTTCCATATTTATTGCTTTTAGATACTCATACTATGTGTATGACTATCTTCTTTGTTGTATCTTTTTTTTATGTAACCTTTGTGTTATTTGTGTGCTATTTCATTAGTTCTATTTTGAGTTGATCTTGGTTAATTTTTTACAATTGCTTATGGGTGATTCCATCAATTCTAAAGCTTTAACCCATTGACAAGCTTATCATCTTCACTGGATTGAAGTTTGATTTTGTCAATTACCTCTTTGGACATACTTAGCAAAATACTTGCTTCTAATTTGAGATTTCTTCTCTTTCTCCCTCTCAAGTTACTTAGTAGGTAGTGATCATATATACATTGGTGTTTCTTTTCTTTCTACAAACCTTTGTGTAGCATGTCACCTTAGCTCACAAACTTGGTGCCCCAAGCAAGGGGGAGCAACCACCAAGGGGGAGCTAATAGCAAAGTTCGATATTCTTCAAAGACTTGTGCTAACCTTTTTGCTACGACAAAGGGGGAGAAATGATAGTGATAAACTAGTTAATAATTCCATATTTTGTGTTTCTACGTAAATGAGTTTATCGTTTGTCGTAATCAAAAAGGGGGAGATTGTTAATGCAAGTGATGCCTAAAAACATTATTAGTATTAACTAATCTTTCTTAGTTTTGATCACAACAAACCATACAACACATTTAGTGTAAAACACAAAATGAATTATTTAACTAACACTATCATCAAGGTAATAATCATATCACTAACCTTTCTTAATCATACTTAGTGATCATCAAATAATTATCCTTAAAACTCACTTTTGTTAATATGACAAAAGACTTTTTAATAAACTTTCTTTTTTAGAAAATGTTTTATTAAAATGGAAAATGAAAATTTGAAAATGGCATATTCCAAATGTTGTTAGAATATCCTTTGAAGGGTTCAAATACCTCAGATATTCCCACCCCACTAAAAGACAAAAAACAGAGCGGAGTCTAGTGGCGGTACCTTAAGTACCTACGCGGTACCTTAGCGATATGGTACCGCGGGGTGAGATAAGGTACCACGCACAGAAGACCGTTATAGATCCGTTATACTTTGTCTCCTTTAAATAGTGGGTCAAATCTCATTTTCCAACAAGCCTCTTGGACGTTTTTCTTAGCCCTCTTTCTATTTTCTATAGCATAATCATTAGTAAATGATCACTTAAATTGTTAAGAATGTTTACATATGATTATCCTCTTGATCCCCTCCTTTACCTTGTCCAATGAGAAAATCACTCACTCACTAGTGTTGTGATAAAGATGAATCTATGAGCTAGTCATATTCATCATGATACCCTTTTTGTTTTAGGTCAATCCAATGTATTTATGAATACTTGGACTAGTTGTGTTCATCCAAGTTATTTGTGGATACTTGGATTTGTTGTGTACATCCATTGCATATGTGTTTGCTTGGATTTGTGTTGTGTAAATCCAAGCTACATGTGTGTACTTGGATAAGTCTAGTTGAGTTGTAATAGATTTGATTAGGAGTTCTCATTAAACATTAAAGTGATGTGGTTGTGTCTTGTGAGTTCTCACTAAACTTAAAAGTGATTAGTAGTTGTGTTGTGTGAAGTTCTCACATAGCTTCAAAGTGAAGGATCGTGAAGATTGGTTCTAGCTTTCGATTAGAACTCGACATCTAGCCTTGTGTCGTAAAATGGTGAAGTAGGCAACGTCGTGAAGATTGGTTCTACCTTAAGATTAGAACCCGACATCTAGCCTTGTGTCGTTAAATTGTGAAGTAGGCAACGTCGTGTAGATTGGTCCTAGCTAAAGATTAGGTCTCGACATTTAGCTTAGAGTCGGAAAATAATGTAAGCAACGATGTAAGGTTTTCTCCGCCGAGAAGGGATCTTGTAGATATAATGGAAATCTCGAATAGGTGTACTCGAGGAGTGGAGTAGAAACGAGGATAGAGCCTCGTTGTCGAACCACTATAAATCTTGGTGTCTTCCCACTAGGTTGTCTCCTTCCTTACTCTTTACTTATTTCATTATCATTATACTTACCTATTATCTTTGCTAGTGCATTTGAATTGAACCTAATCATTATGCAACTTAGCCTCAAGTAAAAGATAGTTTTGATACAAACCAAATTGAAAGTAATTTAAATTTGGTCACCAATCGAAGAGAAACTATTCAACCCCCCCCCCCCCCCTTTCTAGTTTCTACAATAATAATAACAATTTGCATAAAACTGGTATATAATCATCACCGAAAAACATTTTTGTGCAATTCTTTGTCATAGACCATAACATAGGCCAAAAACATTTTATACGAATCATTGTCGTAAATCATAACTTAGGCCTTAAGCATTTGATACGAATCATTGTCGTAAATCATAACTTAGGCCAAAAATATTTTATACGAATCATTGTCGTAACAGCACCATTCAATACGTTTTATAACGCTGTTTATAGTATAATAAAAACCGTTATATAAAACAGTTATGTAAAACCAGAACACAGGTATAATAATAAATAAGACCCCATATTGTTAGTCAGACAATATAGTATAATTCAAATCATATATCATACACTATTCCTGAGACCGCAGCCTCAGTGTTTCCATTATCATAATTATTATCGGTTTATTGTAAGCCGCATGATATTGTTACCTTTCTAAAATATATATCGGGTAGCTAGCCCAGAACTCATTTGCCCATTTTAAACTGCGTGTCGTCACAAAAATCACGCTAATTATATCCCTCTCATACATAAATTCGCTTCCCAATCAATGTGACACAACGGGGATCAGCCGTCAAGACGCGAACTGGGGTTATCTTCCCCAAATAGTACTATTATATGCATAAGCGTCTACCAACTTCATGTAGTTCATAATTCATGCTAATGAGACTTATAGTGACATAATCTAACTAATAATATTCCATTTCAATCATTTATTGGGTCATCAAATCAATCGGGTCCATATCAATAAGCATACAATCGGGACCACTTGTGTTCAATTTTTATTAAGACTAGCATGTTATCTCCCTCGCGGGTTTATAAAACATTTCATAAAACTTTTAAAAGAGTGCGAGGCTATGAACTCACTTTGGTTGGGAAAGGCGGGTTATCAGCAATTAGGATGTATGGTACGTGCCACGATCACGAGAAACCTAAACAAATAATACTCGATCTTAGACTATGTAAACTAATATTTATAAAAAGTTGTCATGTATATGTAATGATGTCATAATCATGATGATCAAGTGGGATTTTAATACCTTATACAACATTATTAGTTGTTAAGTATTTAGTTAACTTATTCTTATTATACTAGTTTTAGCCCATTTACATGTTAAGGCCCAATAGGCCCATTAAGAGTCCAATATCTTTTTATTAGTCCATCTATCTATTTAAGACCAGGCCTATACTCATATGTTGGGTCCAAGTGGGTTAAGCCCATGAGCAAGTCCATTAGTGCTAACCAACTAGTTGGGCCTAGTGGTCCAATATGGCTAATTTGGTCCAATATGGGTCCATATGTTATAAAGCTCGGGTTTGTCGATTTTTACTTGTCAAATGTGTTTACATATCAGTATATGTTCTATAAAAATGTTACATTAGACGGGTCCGACCATCTAAGTTTTATTTGGCAAAAACGCCATCCTTTCGGTTTTAGCCGAAAAGACGTAAAAATCATATGTATAGTTTGTAGTTAGAAAACATTTGAGTTTTATTTTTATAAAATGTAATATTTATTTATCATAGTATATAAACTTATTTTATAATAGTTATTAGCATTTATTAACTTTTATATACTTATTTTATATAGTATTTTACTTCAAGAGGCCTTTTAATATTATATATTTTAAAGTCAAATCTAATGTGAAATCTCATGTACACCATTTTGATCATATTTTGAGTTCTACAAGTAGTTGGAACCTCAAATTTTTACTGTATAAATTACATGATATGATATGCTCTACAAATAAATCTTCTAGGGTTCCTTCTCAAACAACCTCTAAATATTAGTTTTAATTCATCCAAAACAGATCAGTCAGATTAGTACCTCAAAAGTGTTTTGGTCATATCTTGCTCATTTTTAACATTCCATTGTGTGGTCAATTCACCAAATATGTAAAAATCATTTATCTATCATTATATCAAATAATCTAATCCATTTAATCAAGTAAAAACATTGAAAGTTACTGTTTATTACAGCCTACATAACGAGATATGATTTTATCAACTTTTACTTGTAGTTTTAGCCTTTTTAACCTAATCTAGTGACACAAAATCCCCATGGAATATATTGATCATCATTTATCACCATCATGCATATACATTTTTGAAAAAAATAGATGAATACATTTACAAAACTAATAGGATGATAGAAAGAATCAATCTTTATACCAACCAATATGATGAAAAAGATGAGATTTATGATGAACAAGGCTTGATCTTGTCACCAAATCTTTAACTTAGCAAGACCACTTTTTGAAATCTTCATTGTATGAACACCTTCTTGAAAATCAGCCCTAGGACACCATGAACACTTCTTTTCACAAGTTATAATCACCTCCAAACAATATCCTTTTAAGTAGCTATCAACATATGTTGATTATAGATTATGTTTTAGGTTAAATTTTGATGATGGTGGTGGTGTGATGGTGGTGTTGGACGGCAAGAGAGGGAGAGAGGGAGAGGATTTGTCAAAATTTCTAGTTAAGTTGCATGTATGTGTGTGTGTGTGTGTGTGTGTGTGTGTGTGAGAGATAGTTGATGGTTTTGTGCCTTGCAAGTCTATGAGACAAGTGTCTCTAGCAAGCTTAAAATTTTGACAAAAAGGGGTGTGGTGCCCTTGTTGTATCCGTCCATAGTGGGGGGTGGGACAAGTGTAAACTTGTTTCATCCCCTATTATTTTACGGGTACTCCTCGATTCTAGTTTCCTCGATTTATGTGCCCTCTGGTCGATTTACGAAAAACGTTTATATATTATGAATCTACGAAACAAAACGATTCTAATAAAAATTGTCTCATTACAAACGCAGCACAAAAGCGTAAATACATAAACCTAGGGTTTCCGGTTTAATCGTAAAAGACGTTAAATTATGCATGTAAGCCCTAATTTCTTCCTGTAATTATGTGTTTTCATGAACCCACATAAAATAAAATTTAAAAGTAATATACTAGAATAATTTATTATATGAAAATGTCAGACCGTCACAAAAACGGAGTATGTAAACGTAAACATGTAACGTAGAGCTCTCCGGTTTAAACGTAGACGATGCTAAATTAAGACGTAAACCTTAATTTCTTCCCAAAAGTGAGTGAGTTCATAAACTAACAATAAAATAATGATTATAAATAATACTTGAGAGTAAAATAAAGACCTCAAATTGAAAGATTGTCACAGCATTTCCCCCTAAAAAGGATCTTTGTCCTCAAAGATCGATTCATCATACTACTCGCTTCTTATAGAGCCAAAGACATGTGGGCATTTCCTCCACATTCTGTCTTTTCTCTTAAGCGTAATTCATTATAATACGCGAGTTTCATCAAACATAACTATGGGAATACGATCATGCTTAAGTTGACTTACTTTCTCTTACCATGATGTCCATGGGTTTTCGATGAATGCAACTTTTCACCGACCCAACATTATTAAGAAATAATCAGATTTTCACTTGATAGACATTTTATAAAGTTAGATACACGGAACATATTTCATGCAGCTCTTGAAGTCCTAGGGTAGTCTAGCTTATATGCCTCTCGGACCAAATCTTTACATTATCTCAATGGTCCTATACAACGGGGACTTAGCTTCCCATGATCTGTCAGATCATCAATTCATCTTTCCACTATGAAAATTCTCGGCATAACTATGCTACCCATCCTGCACTTCAAGATCTACATCTCACATTCACATATCCTCCTGCCCACTACCGGTAGTCAATAAACGGATCCTAATTTCCACAATCATTTCAGGTCTCGTGGGTCAGGTATCTCCATCCCAACTCCTACCTACAGATGCTCTTAAACTTTTCTTTATATAGATCCTCACAAGATTCAGTCTCAATCCTAAAGCGATAATTATCAATGATAACCTATTCAAAGGAAATTGCTTATCCTGTTCATTACCAAAGGTCAGTCATACAAGCATAAAACAAGCCTTCTAGTTTCTGTACCGTTCCTTCACCTTGTCCCTCCGATTAGGGGTGGTAAGCAGTACTCATATCAAGATTTGTTCCCATTGACCTCTGAAGGAATCTCCAGAATTTTGATGTGAAGCGAGGATCTTGATAGAGATCATCGATACAGGCACACCATGCTTACACAACTCCTTTAAATACAAATGAGCCAACTTCTCCATCGAGAACATATCATTAATTGGAATGATATGAGCAGATTTGGTCAGTCTATAGACGATAACCCAAATCGAATCAAATCCAGATGATGACCTTGGAAGATTTGTGATAAAGTCCATGGTGATTCTATGCCACTTCCAAACAGGAATAATAAGCTGTAAAAGTAATCCTGATGGATTTTGGTGTTCAGCCTTGACCTTCGCAAAAGTTAGATATTTACTAACGTATGTGGCTATGTCTGCTTTCTTATCTGGCCATCAGTACAACTTCCTTAGATAAAGATACATTTTATCAGAAATGGCATGAATAGAATACTTAAACTTATGAGATTCCAACATGACTAAATCTCGAAATCCTCCATATTTAGACAACCATAAACGACCTTTTAAACACTTAACGCCATCGGCTCCCAACTCTAATGGTTCTCATTAGCCGCGAAACCATTCATCATCTATATTATCCTTCTTACATGCATCGGCTATTTCTAAATTATCGGGCAAATTATTCTGCACGGTTATTATTAAGGACACATCCTAATTGGTTCTTTATCCTTTCTACATAATGCGTCAGCAACCACATTCACCTTCCCCGATGAAATAAATATCATGACCATAATCACTCAGAAATTCTTTCTTCATATTTTCTAAGTTTTAGTTTTGTCTCAACTATTATCTTTATTAGTTTTTCCCAGTCTGAGTTTAATGCGTCGATAAATATTACAAGTAATTAAATTATAAATATTTCATTTATGAAACGTAAACGTAAAATTTTTAAATTTCTCAGTTCGTCCAATTATAGACAAATTTTCAAAATAAATTTGAATTTAGTTAGCACGATCTTTGTTGATTTGTCGAAAATAATTTACAAGATCCGTAAATGTTCGAAAAATATTTGTTTAAACTTTGGTCAAAATTTTCTTAGTTGAAGAGCAAAAACTGCCGCTCCAAATTCCAAGTCATGGGTTATATGGTTTCCTCAATTCCTCCTAGGTTTTCTTGAGGTATACACAAACATCTACTCCTCAAGGAGTTTAATTAAATGATCTGGGTATGAGGGAATAATTCCTTAATAATCCTTCGATAAATATCTGTCAAAACATCTTCGCATTTCCTTTTTGGTATAACACAAAGCCTTAATGGCTCCTGTGACAATCTAACATTTTCAGGTAGTAAATTATTTTCTCGTATATTATTTTGAAACTTATTTTTGTGTTGGTTGATGAACTCACAATTTACGGATTTAAATTTGGGCTTACGTGCATAATTTAACGTCCTTTACGACTAAACCGGAAACCCTAGGATTACGTATTTACGTTTTTGAACTCCGTTTTTGATGAAACAAATTTTATTAGATTCGTTTTGTGCTGTTGATTCATATTTATAAAAACGTTTTTCGTAAAACGACCCGAGGGCACGCAAATTGAGGAAACTAGAATAGAGGAGTACCCGTAAATAATTGGGGATGAGACAAAACAAGTTTTGCCCCACCCCCAATATGGGACGGCTAAACCAGCTACACAAACACCTTTAGGTGTCAAGCTTACAAAGTAAGCAAGACACATGTCTTGCTTAACTTTGCAAACTAGCTAAACATCAAAACCACTAACACCACAAACCATTTGTTCATTCATCTCATGCAAAACCACCAAATACTCTCTCCTTCTCTTCCTCTTTGTCGTCCAAACTCAACAACAAACACCCCCATTTGATCAATTTTAACCATAATATCTTGTGCTATTCACACATATGATGAAAACCTCTTGAAGCTTTATTGATTGGTGGTGATTTTAACATCGAAGGAGGATATTTGCTTGTGTCCTAGGGCTGATTTTTCCACAAGAGTTCTTGGTGATAAGTGATCTTGAAGTTAGTTGTGGTTCACCTCAAAGTGTTGTCATCCAAAGTCAAGTTATAATCTTGGTTGGTAAACAAGATCATCCTTCCCATTTTCATTGTTATTTTTGTAAATGTAAACTGTATTTTCTTTCCTAATTTATATGTATATGATAATATATGATGATAAAAATACTGTGTGGGGATCATGTGTTGATAAACTTGGATAAAAAGATTGAAAACTACATGTGAAAAGGTTAAAATCTTGCTTAAATAAGTAGGCTGTATAAAAACAGTAAAGAACCTTATGTTAAACTGATAAAATGGCATATATGAATTAACATACAGTAATTTATAAGACTTGTACACATGTGAGAGTTGGCCATACAATGGAATATTTATAACGAGTGAGATATGATCAAAACAAATATGAAGTGCAAATCTGAGTAGTCTGTTTTGGACGGACTATTAGGGACATTTAGATTTAGATTGAGCAGTAGCTAAAATTAAGTTAATTGTAGCACCTAATATGAAGTTTATGTCACCCAAAAATGAGCTTCTATCTCCTTGTAGAACTCAAGATATGGTAAAAAGGTGAAAGTGAAAATAAAAATTAGATTTGTGAAATAAAAGTATATAGTATAATATTAGCACTCAAGTAAATATAATATAAAATGTAAAAATAAAACCCACTAACTTATATATTACATATAATTAAGTATGTACATTAATAAATAAATGAGAGATTTTATAAAAATAACAATTTGATAAGTTTTATAAGTTATAAAACTATATACATAAGTTTTACGTCTTTTCGGCTAAAACCGTAAAATTAACGTTTTCGTCAATTAAAACTTAGACGGTCGAACCAGTTTAATGTAAACTTTTTATAACTCATATACTGATGTATAAGTATATATTACAAGTAAAAACCGATAAAACCCGAGATTTATAACATATGGACATTAACGGGCCAAATTAGCCTTATTGGACTATTAATCCAACTAATTTGGCTAAACACTTACGAACTTACTTATTGGGCTTAACACACTTGGGCCCAATATATAAGTATAAGACTGATGTTAAAAGTATAAAATAGACTATAATAATATAATGGGCTTATAATGGGCTTATTGGGCCTTGACAAGTAAGAAGATAAACTAGTAAAACTAGTATAAAAAGTTACCAACACATAACACTATAATGGGTAAATGAAGATGTAAAATCCCACTTGATCATCATATATATAAAATCATCATATGTATACATAGCTATTATTTTCATAAAGTCATTGGACAAAAGTTTAAGACCGAGTATTATTTATATAGGTTTTCGTGATCGAAGCACGCCCGTAGCCGATAATCCGCCTTTCATAATCAACATGAGTTCATAGCCTCACACTCTTTTAAATGTTGTTTAAAATGATTTGCAAACCCGCGAGGGAGATAACATGCTAGTTTTTTTTTATAAAAATAGAACACAAGTAGTCCCGAAGGTATGCTTAATGATATGGACCCGAATGATGCTATGACCCAATAAATGAGATGAAAAGGATTATTAGTAGTTAGGTTATGTCACTTAAAGTCCCATTAGCATGAATTGTGAACTACCGGGATTTGGTAGACGCTTATGCATATGATAGTACTATTTGGGGAAGATCACCCCAGTTCGCGCCTTGACGGTTGATCCCCGTCGTACCACATTGATTGGTAAGCGAATTTATGTATGAGAAGATTTACTTAGCGCGATTTTTGTGATGACAGGCTAACTTAGATGGGCAAATTGTTTGTCGGGTTCGCGGCCCGTTGTTTATGATAGTAAGGTAACAATGTCATGCGACTAATAATAATCCAATACAATCCAATGTAATCCAAAAATGATACAAATAACGATAATAATGTTACCTATAATGGTAATATTGAGGCTACGGTCTCATGGACGGTTTAAGATGTATGCTTTGATTTATATATTGCCTGACTAGCAATACGAGGACTTACTTCTGATCTTATACTTGTGTTCTGATTTCGATGATAGTTTTATATAACGGTTTTATTAAACTCTGTGAATTCACTCGGCATTCGCTGATATGTTTTTTGCATGTTTTTATCTCAGGTGCTTGAAGGTAATTCGGATGGAGATCGACTCTAATGGCCTACATAATAATAAAATTGTTCATTCGATCTATGTTTTGTAAACTTAATGATCTGTATAATTTGGGACCTGTTGTACACTTGAAACTTTTATTTTGAATGAATGTATGTTAAACCTTGTGCAACCATTTTTATGTGTTGTCTATGATTGGAGTTATTGTGCTATCCCGTAACACTCTAAAGACTCTTCCGCTGTACCGATATGAAATTTGAGAGTGTTACAGTTTGGTACCAAAGCTCTCATTATAGAGAACGAAAGTTTTTAAAAACCAAGGTTTTGAACAAAACTTTTCAAAATCTTTTAACTATAAACATTTGAGAAAATATTTGAAAAATCTTTTGACTATAACGGTGCCAAAGATCTCCGACGTTATCAACAAGCCTTGTTGAGAAGATATATATTTTGATATATATAATTTAGTTTATATATATGTATATATCATGTTTTCAGTATGTAACTGTTTGATATTTATTTTTATGCTAATACGAGATATATAAATGCAGATTGTCATGGCTGACCCTAATATTCCTGTAGAGAACCATGCTATTCCTGAACCTAATGTAGATGATAACCCTTATTTAGACTTAGTGGGTTATGATGTGAATGAGGATATGGATGATGATGAGGAGGAACCATTTGAGGATCCCGAGCCCGAGATAGGACTAAGAGATCAGATTGCCCCTCAGGTTGATGTTGTAGAGAATGAGAATGATAATGTTGGTATTGAGAATGATGATGAGATTGGTATAGATAATGAAGATAATGAGGATGACGACGAGGATGTCGAAGAGGAGATAGGTATAGATGATGAGGTTGATGATGATGATGAGGCTGAGCTTATTTTTCCTTATGATGTAGCGGAGGGTGAGCCCTTACCCCCTCCAGTTTATTGGTCTAATTCTTAGATTGAGCTACCTAGAGATGAATTGTCTGAATCGTCTGAATCTGATTCTGAATCAGAGGATGATGAGGATGATGATGCACCTGATGGTACTGATGGTATTGCTACTCGTAGACATGTGATAGGAGAGTCGTCTAGGGTTCGAGAGGCTACTCATATTGATGGTCGTGCACCTTGGGCCTTGAGACGTAATTTCGATGCTTCCCGTGCTCAGGGTAGTATGACAGAGGTTGGATTAGGTGTTGTTCATACTCATGTTGCTTATTTGGAGTCGAAGACTAAGGTTGGTGAGAAAGAGCGGGAATTGCTTAATTTAGATTTGACTGATGTAGAGCGTGGTTTGAATGAGGCTTTTAGGAGGTTATCTGTGTTAGAAAGTGGTGAGTTTGCTGCAATAAAGAAAAAGGTGAATACTATGGAGATTCTGTTGAGTGTAGCTCGTGCGATGTGTGAGAAGGCTGAAAAAGAGTTGAACATATTTGTTGGTTGGAACAGTAGGTTTTATACTCAGATGGTTGAGAAAGGAGTGATCCGTAAGCGCCCAGCTAAAGATGTGTCTTGTGATCGTCCGACGAAGATACCGAAGACAATGGATGATGGACCATCTGGCGGTTCTCAGTAGACCAGTCTATCTTTAGTAGTGACCTTTATATCTTTTGTATCTTTTGTAACTTTGACTGAACCGACTTATTAGTTAGTAGATCTGGCACGAATTTTGGGCCTATATAGTGCTAGAAACCTTGATGTGGAATGTAAATTAAGACAATGCGTCTGTTTCTATTCCAATGAAATATGTATCTTGTCTTGAATTCCATATTGTGCCTTATTTGTATCATGATTATGAATTCAATCCATCTTATATGAATCCCTTGTTGGGTGAATGCTGAATACTTTGAAATTGTGAAATTATAGAACTATGCCGCCCAAGAAAGCTGTGACTGAGGATGATGTACGTAGGATTATTCCAGAGCATGTTACCGCATCTATGACTGAATTTATGACAAATGCTAGAAATGGAGCTGGCAGTAGTGGAGCTGGCGGTAGTGGAGCTGGCGGTAGTGGAGCTGGCGGTAGTGGAGCTGGCGGTAGTGGAGCTGGCGGTAGTGGAATTGGTGGTACTAATGTGAATGTGAATGCTAATGCTGGAGGAAATATAGGAGGACTTGGAACTAATGCACCTGAAGTCGGTGGTTGTACTTATGTGACGTTCATGAAGGGTGAACCTCTACCTTTTAATGGAACTAAAGGTGCTGTAGGATTAAGCCAGTAGATTGAGAAGATTGAGTCAGTGTTTCAGATAGGTAAGTGTAAGGAGGAAGATAAGGTGACTTTTGCTATGGCTACTTTTAAAGGTCGTGTGTTGACTTACTGGAATGGGAGAATTGCTTTCATGGGTATTGATGTTGCTAATGCTACTCCTTGGGCTGAAATTAAGAAGTGGATGACTTTGGAGTTCTGTCCCGTAGTGTGATCATTAGGTTAGAACAAGAGTTGATTCATCTGAGAATGAAAGGTGTGGATATTGATAGCTACACAAACCGATTCCATGAGTCGGCCTTGTTGTGTCCTCGATTGGTGGAACCCGAAGAGATCCGAATTGAACAATATATTAAAGGGTTGACCAAGAACATCCGAGGGGACGTTACATCATCAAAACCACTGACCATTGATGATGTTGTTCGAATGGCTTACCAACTCATTGGGCAGATAATTCAGGATATGGAGGATGAAGCACGTACTGGTGAGAAAAGAAAGGGTGATGGCGATCGTGTGGATAGAGGTGATAATAGGAAGAATTTCAATCGCCGTCAGAACCAGAGAAAGGGGAATGCAAATGATCTTACCAACAACACACCGCGTAATGATGAAAAATGTCCTAGTTGTGGCAACAAGAGGCATGCTGGAGACTGCTAGAAGTGCCAAAATTGCGGAAAGCTTGGACACAAAGTTGAAAGATGTGAGAAGGGAATCATTTGCTTCAACTGTAAAGAAGAAGGTCATAAGAAATCGGATTGCCCTAAGTTTAAAGCGATTGTACCTGGAAGAAACCCCCAGGGTGGTGCTTATCAACTTGGAATAGTTGAGGTGAAGAAGAGGATCCGAATGTCGTTACTGGTGCGTTTTTACTCAACAATCATTATGTTGTTGCTTTATTTGATTCGGGTGCTGATATGAGCTTTGTATCCACTAAATTTAGTGCCCGTATTGACATTGAACCTGTTAAAATAAATACCAGTTACGAGGTGGAATTGGCTGATGGTAAATTAGTGAAAACTAATAAGCTATTAGAAGGATGATCTCTAAATCTCTTAAACTATTCCTTTCCGATTGATTTGATGTTGATAGAATTAGGTAGCTTTGATATTATTATTGGTATGGATTGGTTATTGTTGAATAATGCTACTATTTTATGTGGAGAAAAGAAGGTTAAGATTCCTCTTAGGAATAAGACGTTAATAATTTATGGTAATCGAGGTGAATCCGGTTTGAAAATCGTTTCATGTATTAAAGTCCAAAAGTACATCAGGAACGGTTGCGAGTTATTCTTAGCTCAAGTGACCGAGAATGAGTCTAACGAGAAACGATTGGAAAATGTACCTGTTATCAGTGAATTTCCTAAGGTATTTCCTAAAGATTTACCCGGACTTCCACCGATAAGGCAAGTTGAGTTTCGAATCAATTTAATTCCTGGTGCTGCACTGGTGGCACGTGCGCCTTACCGATTAGCACCTTCTGAATTAAAGGAATTATCTGAACAACTTAAGGAGTTGTCTGATAAAGGTTTTATTCGAACGAGCTCGTCGCCTTGGGGATCTCCAGTCTTGTTCGTTAAGAAGAAGGATGGATCTTTCCGTATGTGCATTGATTATAGGGAACTGAATAAGTTGACGATTAAAAATCGATATCCTTTACTAAGGATCGATGATTTGTTTGATCAACTACAAGGATCTAGTGTGTATTCTAAGATAGATTTGCGGTCCGGATATCACCAACTTCGCGTCCGTGAAGAAGATATTCCTATAACTGCATTTAGAACTCGTTATGGACACTATGAATTTCAAGTAATGCCATTTGGGTTAACTAATGCACCTGCGGTTTTCATGGATCTAATGAATCGAGTGTGCAAACCCTCTTGGACAAATTTGTGATCGTGTTCATTGACGATATTCTAATCTATTCTAAGAATAAAGAGGAACATTGAGAACATTTAAGGATTATCTTAAGTTTGTTTAAGGATGAAAGGTTGTATGCTAACTTTTCGAAATGTGATTTTTGGTTAGATTCAGTGCAATTTCTTGGTCATGTGATTAACATAGATGGAATTCATGTTGATCCTGCAAAGGTTGAAGCCATTAAGAATTGGTCTGCACCGACAACGCCAACGGAGGTGCGACAGTTCTTAGGATTGACTGGCTATTATAGGCGATTCATTAAAGAATTTTCTATAATAGCTAAACCCTTGACTAAGCTTACCCAGAAGAATAAACCTTTCGTTTGGGGAAGTGAAGAAGATGGAGCATTTCAGATATTGAAGCAAAAATTATGTAGTGCACCAATTCTATCATTACCCGACGGAAGTGAAGATTTTGTAGTATATTGTGATGCATCTCTTAGAGGTTATGGAGCTGTTTTGATGCAGCGAGAAAAGGTAATAGCTTATGCTTCTAGACAATCAAGGAAGAATGAGGAGAATTATACTACTCATGATCTTGAGTTAGGAGCTATAGTCTTTGCTCTTAGGTTGTGGAGACATTATCTATATGGCACCAAGTGTACGGTATTCACCGATCACAAAAGCCTACAGTATATTCTTGATCAAAAGGAATTGAACATGAGGCAACGAAGATGGATAGAACTGTTAAGTGATTATGATTGTGATATAAAATATCACCCAGGAAAAGCAAATGTTGTTGCTAGAGGGGTAATCTCAACCCATTCCACCAAAAGTAGGCCAATTGGGTTCAATTTCATAACCTTATTGGTTGAAATGGGTTGAGCAAAAATAGAGTGATGGGTCAAATGGGTCAACCCCCCTCTTTGTGTAAAATAAAGTTTGGGTCAAATGGGTTTAAGAATGGGTCAAATGGGTTTAAAAATAGGTCAGATGGTTCCTATTATTATACCAAAAACCCAATAGTAAGCCAAATGGGTTTAAGAATGTTGTTGCTAGAGGGGCAATCTCAACCCATTCCACCAAAAGTAGGCCAAATGGGTTTAAGAATGGGTCACTGAATTTACGTTTTCGTCATTAAATTTACGTTTTCGTCAGTAAATTTACGTTTTCGTCAGTAAATTTACGTTTTCGTCAGAAAATTTACGTTCTCGTCAGAAAATATAAATTTTCGTCAATAAATTTACGTATTCGTCTGAAAAATTCCGTTTTCGTCAGTAAATTTATGTATTCATAAGAAAATTTACGTTTTCGTCAGTAAATTCACGTTTTCGTCAGTAAAATTAAGTTTTTGTCAGAAATTTTACGTATTCGTTAGAAAATTTACGTTTTCATCAGTAAATTTACGTTTTCATTAGTAAATTTACGTTTTCGTCAGTAAATTTACGTTTTCGTCAGGCAATTTACGTTTTTGTCAGTAAAATTACGTATTCATCAGAAAATTTACGTTTTCGTCAATAAATTTACGTTTTTGTCAGAAAATTTATGTTTTCGTTAGTAAATTTATGTATTCGTCAGAAAATTTACGTTTTCTTCAGTAAATTTACGTTTTCGTCACAAAATTTACGTTTTCGTCAGTAAATTTACGTTTTCGTCAAAAAATTTATGTTTTCGTCAGTATATTTACGTTTTCGTCAGTAATTTAAAGTTTTTGACTGTAAATTTACGTTTTCGTCAGTAAATTTACGTTTTCATCCGGAAATTTACGTTTTCTTCAGTAAATTTACATTTTCGTCAGAAAATTACGTTTTCGTCAGTAAATTGACGTTTTCGTCAGAAAATTTACGTATTCGTCAGAAAGTTTACGTTTTCGTCAGTAATTATATGTTTTTGTCAGTAAATTTACGTATTCGTCAGAAAATGTTTTCGTCAGTAAATTTACGTTTTCGTCAGTAAATTTACGTTCTCGTCAGTATATTTACGTTTTCGTCAGTAATTTTACGTTTTCGACTGTAAATTTACGTTTTCGTCAGTAATTTTAAGGTTTCGAATGTAAATTTTCGTTTTTATCAGATAATTTATGTTTTCGTTTTCGTCACGTAAATTTAAATACGAAAACGTAAATTTTCTGACGAAAACGTAAATTTTTTGACGAAAACGTAAATTTTCTAACGAAAACGTAAATTTACTGACGAAAACGTAAATTTTCTGACGAAAACGTAAATTTTCTGACGAAAACTTAAATTTTCTGACGAAAATGTAAATTTACTGACGAATACGTAAATTTACTGACGAAAACGTAAAGTTTCTAACGAAAATGTAAATTTACTGACGAAAACGTTAATTTACTGACGAAAACGTAAATTTTTTGACGAAAACATGAATTTTCTGACGAATACGTGAATTTACTGACGAAAACGTAAATTCTTCGACGAAAACTTAAATTTACTGACGAAAAGGTAAACTTTATGACGAAAACGTAAATTTACTGACGAAAACGTAAATTTACTGACGAAAACGAAAATTTACTGACGAATACGTAAATTTACTGACGAAAACGTAAATTTTTTGACGAATACGTAAATTTACTAACGAAAACGTAAATTTTCTGACGAAAACGTGAATTTTCTGACGAATACGTGAATTTACTGACGAATACGTAAATTTTCTAATGATGACGTATAGTCCCCAGCCGGGTCATGAACCAGGCCCACGAGTACTACCCGATTCCGACCCATTACGAATGGGAGGGATAATGTTATTTAAGCTCATAGGCTTGGATGAACAGTAACCGCACACACGTGTGCGGCCCACGACCCAGCATGACCGGTGTAGGGTTAGACAGAATCATATTCCTACTATGGTTAGGATTTATCCCAAAGGGGAGGATATTCACTCACCATAATTAGAAGATAACAATCAATCTAAATCTGGTGATTATCCTTTCCTTGGGTCCGAAGTATCAGTGACAGCCCATTAGGGTTTCACTGCCTATATAAGGAACCCCCAAGGGTTCCACAAAGGTATTACGTTCTACTCACTCTCAACTCTCATCCGATTCCTATAACCCTAACCGATTACTTACTCTCACGCCGGAGTCTAATCGTGGGAAACATTCCCACGGTAAGCCTAACGCGTGTTGTTTAGTGTGCAGGATCCCAACCAGATAATTCACTTGGTGCAGGAGCCGGAGTCTAGTCAACCCAGATTAAGCCTAATTCGGGTCTAGCAAGGATCACCCAACTTTTGTATCAACAAGTTGGCGCCATCCGTGGGACCATTACACTAAGCTAGAGCAAAATCTTATCTTTAATTCTCAATGACGAAGGGCCATCCGCAGGGAAATCCCAGGAACACATATCCTAGAAATCGGAAGTCCTAAGGGGAAGGGATACTCATTCCCAATCGATCCCCTAGCCATCAAGCTGGCGGACCAAACAACCGGAGTGGTCTTCAGTCCATGGGGGTGACAAGCACGTTCTCCATGACCCCACCACCTACTTCGACCTTGGATAATCCTGATCCAGGGAGTGCGCCCAATCCCCCTAACAAGGAGCCGCGCAGACCATCGACCGAGGAAGAAATAGAGGTTGAACCACTCAGCGAAGAAGATCTCACTCGAGTTCTCATGCAGAACTTTGAGAGGATCGTCCTAGGGATTGCATCAAGGTTGAATCTAGGGAGGGACCTCCAATCTAGGCTCAACTTTGCCAACGTCGGACCAGGCACCTCTTCTCAAACTCAGAGGAAGAGAAGTACACGACCTCAGGAGCGGAGCCTCTTTGAGGAAACTCCCCAACCCAGGAATGTGTTCGAACGCATAGGGGATCGTCTCATGCAGTAACTAATACAGTCCAGAGAATAGGGAGAGAAGTCCGATGGTTCACCCGAACGACCAGAACTGGAACTGACCAGAACCAATCGCCGCACAAGCGTGTGGGATATGATGAATACCGGGAAGAAGGCTCCTGGCTCTTCTCACAAGAGCGGTCCTCACCCAAAAGATGGGGGACCACCTCCTTCTCCCGGTCTATCAGGAGAGGACTCGGATGACCATCCTCCCAAGCGTCGTCGATCCAGGCGTACTCCACCACCACCAGACAATGAGGAGTACTTTGGCGACCCCTATTACCGAGAGACGGGAACAGAAGATCTTTCCCGACCGTGGTGTGACCCTAGTCTCACCCGCCCATGGGCAGATCCCAGGGAAGATCCTTTTACTCTCCGCATAAGGAATTACTCCGAGGATACAAAGCGTCGCATGCCGGCGTGTGTCAAGACTTATGATGGAACTGGTGATCCGGATGATCACCTCAAGATATTTGATACGCAGGCAAAAATTGAGCGATGGCCCATGCCTATATGGTGCCAAATGTTCAATTCAACCTTGATCGGCAATGCTCGTGACTGGTTTGAGGGACTTCCTCCGCCAAGCATTGATAGCTTCACTGAATTACGTACTGCGTTCAAGAATAATTATACTCAGCGGAAGAAGTATAATAGGGACTCGGTCTCATTGGCAACCGTCAAGAAACGGCCGAGGGAGTCTATGGAAGCCTTCACTGAACGCTTCAATGACGAGTGCATACGCACAAAGACAATGCCAGAACTCCTGAAAATTTCCGACTATATGCACGCCATAACAGACAGGGAATTAATCAGGAGTCTCAATGACAAACGTCCGAAGAGGTATGATGACCTTATGGAAAGGGTCAGAAACTTCATAGAGGGAGAAACCGCGGTAGCCGCGGCCTATCCTTCAAAAGGAAACAACTACCGATCGAACGACCAGTCCAGGAGACAGTCGGGCGGTCAATACAACCAGAACAGTGGGAGGGGCTCGGATTACAAGAGCCAAAGCAAAGGAGGACGGTCGGAGGACAAATTTACCCCTCTAAAGATGTCCTACCGGGAGATCTTGCTGACGGAAGGGGCCAATTTCCCAATACCTCCTCCAATGACGACCCCGCTGGACCGTCGTCAAGGGAATCGTTTTTGCGAATTCTATAACGACAAGGGCCATGGCACGGAGGAATGTATCCAGCTCAAGAAGCACATTGAGTCACTGATCAAGTCAGGTAAACTCAAGCATTTGGTCAAGGATTGGAAGGATGGAAAAGACAACAAGAAGTATGACAAGAAGGACCCCCAAAAGGACAAACCTTCAACTATATACATGATCCAATCCAGACAGCGCCTCACGAGGCAGAAAATTAGTCAAAAATTTTCACGCGGCAGAGAAATCTCATTCCCTCCCATCACGGCAAGCGATGTGATTGATGCGCCTCTCACTATTGAGATAAGCATTGGAACACACAATGTCCGCCGTATGTATGTGGACGGAGGGTCATCAGCAGAAGTACTGTACGAACACTGTTTCGTACAGTTACGACCAGAAATAAGAAGCCAATTAGTACCGGCCACGGCGCCGCTCATCGGTTTTAGTGGAGACACCATCTGGCCAATAGGACAGCTGCGTGCTTGTAACCATTGGGAATGAAGAGCACTCCTCCACGACGTGGATGAACTTTATGGTGATACGCTCACACTCTCCATACAATGGGATCATAGGCAGGCCAGGTATCCTGGCCATACGAGCGGTACCCTCCACATCACATGAGATGATCAAATTCCCTGTGGAAGGAGGAATTGTCACCATCTATAACATAGTCGTACCAGCATCTGAGTGTCATGCCGTGTAACACCCCACTTGGATAAGTGGACCGTTACGTGTATTTATGGCGTGTCATCAAAGCATAAGGTAAATGTCCTAACACATTAAATGACCATAACGAAAATACCGGAATCAAACATCGGTAATCCAACCTAAGCTCAAAACATGAAAAATAAAATACTGAAGGAAAGGACTAAACAATGTCCAAATAAGCAGAATAATGTAAGAAGTGCATAAAGTAAGAAGTCTGGATAGCTTCCATTCAATGCACATGCTCTCAGAATCCTAAGAGCGTCCTTGAGTACCTGCCATTAGAACATGAAAGAACTACGGCTGAGCATAACGCTCAGTGAACGGATATAAAGCCTGATAAGGAATTATTGAAAAGAAACAGATGATAAAATACTAGAGTTGTAAGACTGATACGTAAAGTTGTAGCAGAAGTCTGTGTATAATCTGTCAAGGCTGACTTATAATGATAAAGCTGAACTGTTATCTGTTGAATCTGAAAACATGCATTTACTGTATTTTAATTGCCAGAGCTTATATAGGTCATGTGCTGTAACAACGTTGCATGAATAACTAGAGGGGTGACCTCGTCATGCTGTAGAGGGGTGACCTCTAAATAACTGTAGAGGGGTGACCTCTAAATACTGTGCTGGGTGGAGGGATCAGCTCCAATGTGAAGGATGTAGAGCATACATCACATTCACCCTGATAACTTGTAAACTGATAAGCCTAGGATGCATCCATACGCCCCACTAAACATACATATAAAAATGGCCAAACTGAACATGAGTGGGACAATGCAGGATATCACTCTCCTACATGTGAGTCACGACACCGGTGCCTCTACTGCCGTTGTTACGGTACCTCCGTAACTAGTACATAAACTGGTCATGCTTGTATATAATTCTCAGGCAATTTATTTAGTTATTAACATGATTACTGATAAGCTTAAACATATACTTGGGAAAACATTTGGCTGCAGACGGGGAATCCTAATCATGCTTAGAAAAGGAAAGTCCATACTGAATGACATAAAATCCCGTACCTCGTGTCCCGTAATGAAATAAGACTGAAATCTGAAGATCTACTCCGACTTCACGGTTACTACATAAATTAACGGACGCGTAAATAAGTTGACTGATGTTTATTTATTTTACTGCTCTTGACTGTTTTCGTTGGTTTAAAGTTCTTGAAATACTGACCGTATATAATCTGGTAAGTTCTTACTGTTTGAAACATTGCAGATTAAATATATTATGTGCTCCTGATTACTGTCTAATATCTATTCCAATAAAATAATATTACTATAAATAATAACCTGCTTTAAATAGCTTTAAATAGAAAGTTTCTAAACATAGAAAGATTTACAAATTCGTTTCTTTTGAAAGTGTTAATTAAATCACGTTTTAAAAATAATACAAGGTAAAACAATATAGATTTATTTTTACTAAATAAATTAATAAAATTAACTATTTAATTAATCTTTAATCAAACTCCTTGTAAAATGATTTAACTATTATAAATAATTTTCTCGCGTTTATAATTACTAGCTATCTGGAAAACCCGTGCTAAAACTCTCCCGAGACACCCACGTCTCGGTTTAACCAAACCGACCCTTTACGTGACCCCCCTAATGTTCATATAGTTCCCACTGTTTATATTATGTTCCCACTGTTAATATTACGTTCCCACTGTTAATATTACATTCCCACTGTTAATATTACATTCCCACTGTTAATATTACATTCCCACTGTTAATATTACGTTCCCACTGTTATCTATTCTGTTCCCACCGTTAGTATTCCCTGTTATAATCCCAAACACTCCTACTGGAAACTGCAGTCCCAAACGCACCCCTGCTGGAATTGCAGTCCCAAACGCACCCCTGCTGTCAAAACAAAACCCCAAACGCCCCTGGTGGGCTGGTTGCTGCTTCCGGCTGCCAAAAGTAACCCAACCGCTGCACCCTTAAGGCTTGCTTCCGGCTTGAGAAAACCCCACCGAGACCCTAGAGGTCTCGGTTCGCGTGCAACCAGCAAAACCTAACCACAAAGGACTGATTTCATCTATAATGATTATGGTTCATGTGTTCTTGATCACTATATCAAATACAATCGAAATTAAGGAATAAGGAGAAAAGAAAACGATTACCAATAGTCTAAATTAGGGATATCAATAACAATGTTCGACCAATACTGAAAACTGACCCGACACCCTTCCTTGGTTCTTCAGCCGGCGGCATACCCTAGCACAAACCCTAATTTTTTTTTTCGGTTACAGATTGTGAGGGAGGGGGGTTTTACCCCGTTTCTTTTTTTTCTTCAAAAGGGCCGGCCCACAAGTCCCTTTTCTTTTCTCTTTTTTTTAAAATCGGCCCAAGATTGCTCATTGCTCATTTCTTCCTTTTTTTAACCATAACCGGCCAAAACAAAACCGGCCCTTATATTATTATTATTATTTTTTATTTTATTTTTTATTTTGAAAATTTACGTCTGATCGCGTATTTAATTTATGCGTTTATATCTCTGTCTAATAATTA
Organism: Glebionis coronaria; assembly: GCA_025667525.1. Lineage (NCBI taxonomy): Eukaryota > Viridiplantae > Streptophyta > Magnoliopsida > Asterales > Asteraceae > Glebionis > Glebionis coronaria. The sequence continues at coordinate 169,944,958 of CM046877.1, read as the reverse complement.
ATACTTATATAGTTTATTAAAATTAAACTACCTATTTAAATATTCTGATTTTTAAATATGGGTTTTGCAATTCTTTCTCTCTAAAAATAATAATTCGTCCCCGAATTAAAAATACGACTATACTGGGTTTTACAATTCTTCCCCTCTAAAAAGGAGAAATTCGTCCTCGAATTAAAGGTAATAAACTAATGAAGCTATAAGAACTGAAAGAGCACGTAAACTGAAAGGACCAATAAGCTGAAGGATAATTCGTCTTCTAATTAAGACATAATGCTGTTGATAGGTATAAACATGATATGACTGAAGTGATCATGCAACGTGACATGGCTGAAGAGGACATGGAACGTAACCTGACTGAAAGAACTTAACTGGATTTATTGAATAAAAGGATGAGAGGCCGGATGGACTCCTCCGTTTCGATTGGTCTCCCGCTCGAAACGATTCCTTCAAAGGTCTAAACATAATAATAATAAAATATTGGTCCTGATGATACTGAATAGTTTCTGGTTCCATACATAAGATGGATTCTCTGAATCTGATCGAATGAATAAACTATAGCATGAAGAATACATGGAACGGTACGTACAAATATATAGAAAATATAATATTTATATCTCTGGGTAAGCTGCTGAACTTATAAGTGGACGAACTACGTGAACAATTGTGAACGTACTACGTGAGCAATTGTGAACGGGGTTCACGATTATATGAGGAATGATGGGCATGGAATATATTGTGCCCGATGATACATGAAACATAATGTGAACGTGATGCTAGGACATATCATAAACATATGCTGACTGAGGAAAGAATGACAACCGATATGGCCTGAGACGTGAAACGTATACCTGGGTATGGAGAAAATCTGCTAACTTGGGTCTGGTTTCTTAAGCTTTCTTTATCCGTATTCGGTAATAAACCGTGAAACGTGTATTGCGAACTGGCACTCGAACTTGAACGTGAACAATGTTACCAACGCTAACGTGAGCTTAAATCACGAGATAGCACAAAGCATGAACTGAAATAGCGTCATACTGCGACTGAGACTTAAATGTTTAAGTGAAAAAACGTAAACGTACACGTGATTGTGAACATGAACGTGAGCACGATTCGCGAACGATAATTTCGATCTGACAGAATTGTTGATGGAATATTTTGGAATCATACGACCTATTGCTGGATTTCCTGTAGCATGTCGGTATCCTATCTTGAATCTGTTGGGATGGCAAGCATTAGATATGAACATAGCTGCCTCAACGTGTTATACTGTTTCTATCAAAATCTTGCCTGGAATTTTGGTACGTTCTGGTGGAACCTGAGTGAATATTCACCGAAAGGTACGAGCTCTGATAATTAGACCTTTACTAGCGCAAGCTTAGTTATGGAAGGCTGATCATGAGAACTGTCAGGAATTTCTACGGTAGTAGTTTTCTGAGTTCTATAAATTTGGTACTTGGTTCACAGGCGTCGGTCGGGACCATCAGGTGGTGGCCTTCACCTTCGCAGTATTGTTTGAAATTTCTTTCTGCTAAGGTAGAATGGCTCAGAAATGCCACTTTGTTCCATTGGAATTCATATCTGGAAAACTGTACATAAAATTTTCTCCTATCGATGATTCTGTACAACTGTGAGAAGATGATTCTCGTGTTCTTCTCTAGAATTTAGCAGATCAAAATGTGATCAATGAATACACTGACGATTTTGTCTGCGAAGTCGTAAAAAAATTATTCATAAATTTCATACTATAGCTGGGGCATTAGGGAGCCCAGACGTATATTTCAAAATTTTATAGAGACTGTGACGTGTTCAACAGAAATCTGAAAAACATCAGGTTCTTCTCTCACCACTTCTGGTGGCATGGTCGTGAATTGTTCTGGAAAATATTTAAGATATCGTAGCAGGTCAGGTAAACCTGCTATTCATGGGATGAGCATTTATTAAGAAAGGTGATCTTGTAAAAAAAATTCAGTGGTCGATACATGATCTCATGGTACCGGTCTTCTTCCTGATAGACAAAACGACACACTTCCTGGTGGTATGCCAGGGAGAATAAAGCCTCATTCCGGTCATTCTTGCAGCAAATGATGCAACCCTTTTAACTTAGATGCAACTCTAGAATAACGAGTTTTGGAAACAGACACTATTCTTGAGACAAGCTCGATGTTAAATTATGTCTCGTAGTTAGGAAGGAATTTCTGGAATGACATCTGGAAATTTTAGTATAATCTGCTGATCATGGATTCGAGGACTTTTAGAAGTGAAGTTATAACTGGTAGCTAAAAGTCTTCGTAGCTATGGTGATAACTGAAAATAAGGCTTTAATAAATATGGTGATACTGTTGAGTCCTTTCCGGCTGAGAGGTATGGGACTACCTGATCTAAGATAAAGCTGACATAGGAATACGTGAAGTGAACAAGGCGACTTTTCACTGAATGTGTCCGTCTGTAACCTCATAGAGTGAATACTGCGTGTTTAACCTGAATTATACTCTAATGGTGGTGACTAAAATTTTCAAATGATATGGTTCATGCGTGGCATAATAGAACGGGTATACCCCTTTCTGAAGGGTACCCTGAATTACTGAGGGTCTGGTTTAGAAAACATACTGGAGTTATGAGTTCTGACTCGTATTTTGAGAAAAGAATCGTATAACGTGTACCATGACTGGTGTCCTGATATGTGTCTTCCGAAATGATACCTGAGACCTATGTCTCGACTGATATCTTGACATGTGTTTTAGTGGATGAATCTGGACAAGGTTGATAAATTTTAGTAACTGCTAGGATTTGCGGACCGGTTAGACTACTGACCTCAGTATTTCTGGTCACGTCCGTTCCGGAGTTCCGATGGTTACTGACTGATTTATTATAAGAACGGTTGTTGTCACTACTGCTTTGTTTGTCAATTTATGATGGTCATTATCATGACCGTGATCATGTAACTATTCTGCTGAGTGGCCGGCTGGGTTCCGGTTTCCACTCTTCTGAATGAACGGTTAGCTGAATGAAGTGTGACATTTAGCTGAGAAGGTAAAAGCATAGAATGTAATGGTAGTGTCTGATGGTTGCAATTTACTCTTGTCAGAAAGTTCAAATTGATAGTGTTCGTCCTTGTTCTGTAGAGTCTTCATAGTATAAACAGCATCTGCATCTTGAGAAATCTCCAAAGTATCAGCAACATCAGTATTTGTGAGGTCTTCAAAGTGTTAGCATCATCAGTATCTGGTAAAATCTTCAACTCACGAGCAGTATCAGCATCTGGTAGAATATCGACAAGTGGAAACGCCTGTGATGATTGAGGATCGATTAGCAATATTCATAGAGTAGGGTACCTGGAGTACACCTGGACTACTGTACATGAAGTACAAAGTGAATACCGCACATGGAGCATATCTGAGACACTGTACGTGGATTACACATGAAATACTGTACATGGAGTATAACTGAGACACTGTATATGAGGTATATATGGAATACTCTACATGGCACTGGTGGAAATTTTATGGGATGATCGATACTGGTGTCGCTTGTCTGACATGATCAAGCAATTAATTTGATTTAAACGGTAGTAAACTGATCTGAAATAAGTAACATGATATACTGACAATTCCTGCGTCGACTTACTGCTGGTTGTATCGAGGCTAAAAAGTATGATCGAAGTCCCAACAGTGGTCAGCATAAAGCATGATCAATAAAGGCCAATCATGATTTATCATGAAAACGGGTTTTACTGAAATTCTTTTTGTGTCTTAGCATGGAGACATTTATCATTCTGCTGAACATAAAACCCTCGTAAGGAGACATGAAACTGAAACAGCATGGAAGCGACATCAACTTGAGATTGTGCGATCTGGATTGTTATAAATTCTATAAGAGTATGATCAACTGGAGTTTAACATCAACTGATGTGGATGGCTATGGTTCAATCCACATTATTCAAGGAACAAAACATATGACTAAGTATGGGCGATTCTGGTTCGACCCATGCTTGTCAAAATTTTCTAAGAACTGGCATGTATAGAAATTTATAATCTAAGACTAAATATGGCTGGT